>JAMKCF010000007.1:20837928-22037928 GCA_023634235.1 Pisaster brevispinus | reverse complement strand
TAAACTTGTATTTTTGAGTGTTTTCGGACCAATCCATTTTTTGACCAAATTTTAAAAATGGGCCTTTTTGGGCCAGGATTTTTGGTTAAAAAAACTGCAAGGGGGTAAACTTGATCTTTTGAGTGTTTTCGAACCATTTTATTTGTTGGCCAAATTTTAAAAATGGGCCTTTTTAGGCCAGGATTTTTGGTTTAAAAACTGCAAAGGGTTAAACTTGTACTTTTGAGTGTTTTCGAACCATTTAATTTTTAGGCCAAATTTTAAAAATGGGCCTTTTTGGGCCAGGATTTTTGGTTAAAAAAACTGCAAGGGGTTAAACTTGTATTTTTGAGTGTTTTCGGACCAATCCATTTTTTTGACCAAATTTTAAAAATGGGCCTTTTTGGGCCAGGATTTTTGGTTAAAAAAACTGCAAGGGGGTAAACTTGTACTTTTGAGTGTTTTCGAACCATTTAATTTTTTGGCCAAATTTTAAAAATGGGCCTTTTTGGGCCAGGATTTTTGGTTAAAAAAAATGCAAGGGGGTAAACTTGATCTTTTGAGTGTTTTCGAACCATTTAATTTTTTGGCCAAATTAAAAAAATGGGCCTTTTTGGGCCAGGATTTTTGGTTTAAAAAACTGCAAAGGGTTAAACTTGTACTTTTGAGTGTTTTCGAACCATTTAATTTTTTGGCCAAATTTTAAAAATGGGCCTTTTTGGGCCAGGATTTTTGGTTAAAAAAACTGCAAGGGGGTAAACTTGTACTTTTGAATGTTTTCGAACCATTTTATTTTTTGGCCAAATTTTAAAAATGGGCCTTTTTGGGCCAGGATTTTTGGTTAAAAAAACTGCAAGGGGTTAAACTTGTATTTTTGAGTGTTTGCGAACCATTAAATTTTTTGGCCAAATTTTAAAAATGGGCCTTTTTGGGCCAGGATTTTTGGTTAAAAAAACTGCAAGGGGTTAAACTTGTATTTTTGAGTGTTTGCGAACCATTTAATTGTTTGGCCAAATTTTAAAAATGGGCCTTTTTGAGCCAGGATTTTTGGTTTAAAAAACTGCAAGGGGTAAACTTGTACTTTTGAGTGTTTTCGGACCAATCCATTTTGGGCAAAATTTTAAAAATGGGCCTTTTTGGGCCAGGATTTTTGGTTAAAAAAACTGCAAGGGGTTAAACTTGTATTTTTGAGTGTTTTTGGACCAATCCATTTTTTGGCCAAATTTTTAAAATGGGCCTTTTTGGGCCAGGATTTTTGGTTAAAAAAACTGCAAGGGGGTAAACTTGATCTTTTGAGTGTTTTCGGACCATTTATTATTTGGCCAAATTTTTAAGATGGGCCTTTTTGAGCCCAGATTTTTGCTGGGAAAAATTGCAAGGGGGTAAACTTGTACTTTTTAAAGATTCTATTTTTGCTAACCTCCTAAATTAAAAAGATTTTTCTTTGCTTATTGTGTAAATTAAATAGTAATTACCTAATATTACATTAAATACAAACTCGAACGCAAATAAACAAATAACAGTTCAATATCTGTTTCCTTCTCTGGTTAATGATTTATTCTGCATCCACTCTTTTTGACATTTACTGTAAATCTGGTCAATAAACATCCATTTAAACAAACATAAGGTAATTTTTGTCCTTATTCGTAAACAAATAATTATCTTTATTGTAAACTGCACTGATGCACCTTTAAGATTAACAACCAACTGTCACCCTGGCCAGAAGTAGGACTCCACATGCCTTGGTCGCACGTGTCCAAGCCCCTTTTTAGTTTGGAATTGCCTTTTCCTTCATCCTATCAAAGGATAAGATCAATCCATCGTATCCATGCCACCAATCGTAACTCCGCCCAACAATCGAAGTGCCGCCCAACAATCCTGGTGAGGTTAGTCCCCAGCAGGGCCACCACGTGCAGGTCCCAGGATACCAGCCCCACGCGCTTTTGGAGATCGTCAAGGCCATTGCACCTCCCTTTCGGAAGGGTCCGGTCCGCCACCCTGAGAACCAGGGCAGTCCTCTACTCCTACTAACGTGGTCCCTAATTCATGGATAAATTAGGAACTCCTTCCGTTTGTCAACCATTTGTGATAACACCAGAACCATGCTCCTTGGGAGCAAGCCTGATGCACCTTTAAGATCAACAACCAACTGTCACCCTGGCCGGAAGTAGGACTCCACATGCCTTGGTCGCATGTGTCCAAGCCCCTTTTTTGTTTGGAATTGCCTTTTTCTTCATCCTATCTAATGATAAGATCAATCCATCGCATCCATGCCACCAATCGAAACTCCGCCCAACAATCAAAACTCCGCCCAACAATCGAAACTCCGCCCAACAATTGAAACTCCGCCCAACAATTGAAGCGCCGCCCAACAATTCTGGTGAGGTTAGCCACCAAACAACAATCGAACCTCTGCAAAGCAATCAAACATAAATGTATGCATTTACTGAAACATGTTTATTAATAGTTGTTAAAACAAGACCTTAACTATTCATATACATCATCAGAGCACTCCCCAAGACATGTTCTAAAATTCATGTAATTCAAAGATGTTTTAAAATGTTGCTATTTGAGCAAACCATCTTGCTAAATCAGAAGCAAAACACTGAATTGAGTTTGAAATCTTAAATTGAACTGAAACAGAAAAATTATGTTTTGTTGGGGGTTTTTTCAAGCTGGAGGGATACTTTTGTAAGTCTCACATGCATTCTTGATATACAGTAAAATAAAGTATCTCTGCAATCCACAATCCATGAACATACACGCTGTATTTGTCAATATTACACTCACACTTGTCGGACTTCTTTTCCGCAGTGTGCACAGAATTCTATTAAAACAATTATTTATTGAATAATTAATTTTTGTGAAATATCAATGAGATACACCGCCCACTACGATGGCCAGGGTTACTTTTACATCTACGCCGTTATTATGTGAAGATGTACGGTGCTGCAATAACAGCCCACTGCACAATGGCGAGGATTGCTTACATCAGCCTTGGAAATCTACGCTGTTACTATGTAAAGATGTACAATGCTGCATTCTTTGAAGAATACCACAAAATTTGTGACTCTGAAAAGCACATTTTATACATACATTTGAATGTGCAAAAACATGGAAATGCACAGTGAATGTTTATTGTAGGGAGGGAACATGTCCATTCTAAAAAATATGGGTTCCATTCCCTGGCGTCCCCACCAAGGTTTGCTTAAGAGAGGTTTTTGTTTCTTTCAGAGAACCATTACCAAGCTTCCCTTCAGGTTTCACGACAACACACAACAATTAACTTCTAATTTATATTTTGTTTGTTTTGGCACTGTTAATAAACTTACAAACTAAGGTTTGTGGTAACATCAAACTATAACCTTTGTAATGAGTTGTGGTGGTTCTGACAGAACCATGTTGTAATAACTTGGCGTTTCAATCAGTATGCTATTATAATCTTCAGGAGAAAGTACATGATTTATAAAGCAATAGTTCCTGAAGATATAATAAGAATCAACAGAGAGATTTAGAAAGACAAGTTAGTGGGAATTTGAGGTGACATTGTGAATGTGTACCCTCCAAGTTTCCTGACAATCCATGAAGTTGAACTTGAGTTACTCTTCTTAAAACAAGTGCTTTATATTGGAACGCCTTATAACACAGGATTAACCTGCACCAAGTGAAGACTTTTTAAAAACAACAAAACAGTTATTGGAAATATTACGGTATGTTAGTATAGTATGTGTACAGTGCTGCAAAACAGCCCACTATACGATGACAAGGATTTACTAACTATTTTTATTAGCCTTAGACATCCACGCTGTTGTTGGGTAAACATTAGGTCTCCAGACATCTAAATTGATGATGGACAGGTTGATCATATTCGAGAATATTTCTATTACAAAAAAATATTTTTTTTAAATTCCTATGTGAACTCCTTCCTTTTAAACAATGTCCATTAATAGCCAGATTTAAAGATACAAAAAAGTTTAAAAGGCTGATCAATATATAAAGTCTTTAAAAAAGAATATTACTTGAGTAAAGTCTCTAATTTTTCAGAGTCGCAAGGTTATTTATTAAGAAACATTGGCATCAAAATCAAACCGTTACTTAAAAAGTAAGGCAGGGTGAAACAGTGTGTAGCAGGGTTAAAAGGCTGATCAACTTGTTAGTCTTAAAAGAAGAACATTACAAGGTATGTTCATTCCATAGCAGTTATTTGTAACAAACATTGGCATGTACTATGAGAATTGTTTCTACAGATTTAAAACCTAATGTCTAGCACCCTTTCACTGAAGTAAAACAAATATAGGGAGAAATTTTTCCAATAACATCATCATACGCTAGTAAGATTGGAAAGCTACATAAATGGAAAATGGTTTCCAACTCCAACTTGGGAGCCAACTGTTTATGAATTAAATTGTCACCTGTTTGTCAGAGAGGGTATTTGGCGTACCAGGCTGATGCAGGTCTTTAGGCATCACCTTTGTTGATTGGTTGAACTTGTTGATTGGTTGAACTTGTTGGAGTTGAGTGGCAGCCCTAGAAAAAAAAGGAGAACATGATATTTGAAAAGGAAGGAACAATTGTAGTGTTCTGTCTCTAAATAATCATATTTGTGATGCCTTAATTGAAGGGGTTGGTGTCATAGCTCTGAAACATGGAGGTACGTGTAACACCTGTGATGATTGGTTGAACTTGTTGGTGTTGAAAGGCAGTCCTTACATATAAAAAGAAAAACATGACATTTGAAAAGGATAGATCAAGGTTAATGTTTTGTCTTTAAATAATCATGGATGGAAGTCAGGTATTTTTGATGCCTTAAAGGGAACGCATTTGTTTGGTAATCACCCTTTAAATAATCATGGATGGAAGTCAGGTATTTTTCTCTTAAAATTAATGGAAATAAAAATTTACTCGGTTAGAAGTATAGCAGCTTTCGATAGTATAAAGCATTTTGAGAACGATTTCACTCTAAAGTAATGTGGTTATGGAAAAATATATTGTTTTTTATCCCCAAAAATTTGAATCTGAGAAACGCAACTGTCAGAAACGTTTCTCAGATTGTGTATTCCAATTACAGATTATTCTTCCTGCGTGGATATAAACTATGGTGATTCAAAAATGCTAACATCTTTTGAAATGAAATTTTTCACAGGTTAGTTTTATTGTATATATCTACATTTACATAGGATTACAACAATTCCAAAAACCGAAGGTATACAGTCCCTTAATTGAATTAAAAACAATAGAACTGGATGCACTCAAGATGTTCAAAAAGCTTTACAAATGTTGTCAGTTACAATGCTTCTTATTTCGAATGAGAAACAAGTTTTAAATGTGAGGCCAAAAAGGGCGACACAACGGCAGGACGCGACGCACATTTGTTGTCTTTAGAACACCATACTTCACGCTGGAGCAGTGGCGCAACCAGATGGGGGCCGGGCAGGATTGGAGCCGCCCACTCAAAACACTTGCTCCCCCTCCCATATGAGATCAAAGAAATGCACAAGTGAATGGTTTTGGATACACTGAACAGGCCCCCCCCCCCATATCATGTCTTTGCCCCTGCTTGCCCCCTCCCCTCTGAAAATGTCTGTTTACGCAACTGTGCTGGAGGACATGTTAACACGCACACACTTCAAAGACACCCAAAATGTGGACGTTCAGACACATTTATAAAGTGTCTGTGGATGTGGAGAGGTCATCGTGTGGAAACATGCCCAGAAAGTTCTGTGCATGGGACAAAGTCAACATCAAAGGACGTGTTGACCCGTTCCATTAGGAAGACTCAATGTGTAGTGTGCTCAATGCATGCACTCATGCTGTCACCCTGTGGATTTGGTTCTCAGCACCGAGAAGGGCTAGATACTATTATGCCACTATTGGTGGCCTAGGGGCTGGCTGGGTCAAGGTGAAACAGAGAGGGCTTCCGTGCAAGTTTTCTTGAAAAAGAACCATAAATCCAAGTGGTGCTAGTATGGAGTCCCAAAAACATTGCGGCATGTTTGTGTAATGCGAGTATAGTGCTGCAAAAACAGCTCACTATATGATGACTACAACAGCCTTAGAGAAGCCCAATGCATAAAGAGTTACTTACTTTTTATCAGCAATCGATGGGGAGACACTTGGCTGATGATGTGCACTTTCAGGTCTCAGACACCTTGTTGACGGGTAGATCTCATCGGATACTGGCATGAGTTTCTAAGGAGACAAAACATAACAGGTTATTTTCGAAAAGACATCACAATGTAAAAATGAAAACAATAAACTTTAAAGTATATTTGATGTTATGTACAGAAACTTCCATTTGTAGAAATGTTGCTAAAAGCTTCATTGATGGTCAACTTTGACCAAGTTTGTTTCTACACACGGATTTAATTCCATCAAGAGTAATGCATGATACCAGGGCCCAATTTCCGAAATAGAGTCGCTTAAAAACCATTGCTTAAAAATTGTCCGTTAAGCACGAATGAGCAGGATACAGTTACAAATTGTAATTTGGCTGGAAACCCAATTCTGGTGAGCATAATTGATTTGTGCATAGTTACTTATTGTGCTTAAGCAGCTCTAAGAAACTGGGCCCAGGGGTCGATTTCACAAAACCCTTCCTAACTTAGGACTAGTCCTAGGCAATGCTAGGAGATAGGACTAGTCCTAAGTTAAGACCAGTTACTGGTCCTAACTTCAGATAAGACTAGTCTTATCTCTTTGTGAAATCGACCCCAGGGCCCAATTTCATCGAGCTGCTTGAAAATATTGCCTAATACATTTATGCTAAGCAACAATAAGCAGGACACCAGTCACAGATGTGACATTTGAAATGGTATTTTAGCTGGCAACCTTTTTGTGGTGAGCATGATTTTGTTGTGCTCAGCTAGTTTTTGTGCTTAAGCAGCTCTATGAAATTGGGCCAAGGTGGTAAGCTATACAGAATACTTGACACGCTTTCACAAAAGCATAATTAAAAGGAGTATTTAACCTAAATGCCAAACTTTGAAAGCTGTACAATAAAGGTAGGTCATAGATTGGTAACCGATCCAAAAACTATAACCATAAATACTTAAGGTGTTTAGAAGCACTGCAGGTGTTGATAGTATAAACTTGAGAAAGGATCGTCTTCGAAGTAATACAGTTTGGATAATTTGTCAACCAAAAACAATTGAATCTGAGAAAAGATTCATGCTTCAAATGTTTCTTAGATTTCTGTTTCGGGAATGCTGCGGCAAGAGATGCAGTTAGTACCCGCTGTCACCTTGCTAAACAGGAATGGAGTGAACGTCTTGTGAAAATACCGCGACAGGGTTTTGCTGATTTCTTAGCAAGCAGCCACTGTATTCAGCTGAAACTTTCACAGGTGACTTTTATTGTATCTTATATCTTTATAATCATTTGTTTATAAATCAGCATTACTTTGACAGAAACCAATCTATGACCCTACCATTAAACATGGCTTTAAACTTGATGATATTTATGTCCAAAATTTGGAGCAAGTTTCTAGCTTTTTGAATTAAGAACAGATCTTACCTTTTCATAGAAAGTATCTGTCATATGTCACTAATGTAGGTAGCAGGCATCACATGAGTAGTTGAACTTGTCGGGAGATACTCTCACTGCTTTATAGATAAACAGAATACAACACTTTCATTAGAATGGTACAAAAACAGTGTCTTTATTTGTTGCTATTCTTCTGCTGTTTTCAGTTTGTTTGTTTGGTTTTTTTTCCAGGGGGAGGGGGCAGTCACAGCTTAGAAACATGAGCCCTTCCCTGATCATGAAAACGAAGCTAGTAACTGGTCTGAAATAATATGCACCAAGGAAGACAGTTTACATTCAAAAATATAGGGCCTATTTAAAATATCTATAGCAAAGTAGACAAAACTTTTATACAAATCTAAAAATTGTTGTTGCAGTCATAATAACCTGGGCACCAGCATGGAGTCCCAGTAGTGTTGTGATTATAGTGTGATACAAAAGTGTTGCAAATACATTTGTTTCTCTGAACGGGGAATGGTAAAATAAAAGCCCTATTCTTTGAGCTATGCTGTTCAGCACTGAAACCAGGTCTGTGAAGGTACATGTGTATTGTGGGTTCTTGTCTGGTTAACAATGTGTGGCGTACCATGGAGTCTAGTTTATAGCTCCATGGGCATACTCAGCATACTGAGTTGAACTGTCTCATTAGAGCGCCACCTATAGGCAGGGGTAGGAGAAGCATGTATACCTGAATGGGCACAATCATCATCCCAACATTGGGAGTTAAAATGTGACTTAGCGGGGAATAGTCAGCATTATTTGTTCACTTAGTATATGATTCTACATCAATGGAAGACTTTGAAACGCTAGGTGGCAGCAGACATACCAGGTAAATTTCCATTGTTTACGTTGTTTTGAGCACATGCACATAACCAAGAACAATGAATTTACCTAGTAAGTCTGCTGCCACCTAGCATCCCCAAGTTGATCTCTCCCCAAAATCACGCCATGACAAATCCATGTCTGTACTTAGTTAATGATCTGCATTTTTTGCACTCCAGGCTTTACCAATGGCCTTGAAAGAGCCTGTAAACCTGTTTTTTGAACTTCTTTGTATGGCAAAATTATTGCTTGTGGGCAGTGTTTTTGACCCGATTCAGTGACTTGGACTAGACTCAGACTCGAGTCACTAATGACACTGACTTGCAACTTGACTTGGGAAAAAATTAGTTGTGACCGACTTGACTTGAGGGAAAATGACTTGAGAATTGCTTGACTTGCGCAAAGGAATGTCTGAAAAAGTAAAGAATTGATGTTTTGATTTTGCGACAATACAGTTACTGTTTAAAATAAATTGGTAAAATCAGTCTCCGGCAAGGATGCCATTGCCGATGATCCCGATATTTTGGAGTGCTCTTGTCAGAAGGATCAACGTTAAATCTGCACGGATATGCACTGATACATGGATGCACTGATATATGGACGTGACATGCACATGGTATACATGGACTCGTTTGCACATAGGGACAGTGTATTCGTCCATACAATCTGTTTAGGACAGCTCTGTAGGAGTGTATCGTTACATTGTGCAGAAGTAGCAACACAGACGACTAGAAAAGAGGCTGTACGGGCTTGTCAACTGTTTTAAGAATTTGTACAATATTTACACGCGGTGAATTGTCTCAAACTTTAACAAACTTGACTTTACTTGAGCACTAAAATGACTTGGTTACAACACTGCTCATGGGCATTTTATTCACTTGATTAATGAATATCTATAGGCCAATTACTTATTCAAATTTCAAGATGAATTTCAATAGTTATTCACATTTTGTGCATTTACTTATGGCTCTGAAGCTTGGCATTCATTTTGGATGTATTCAGGGAATTCGTGGCACACAGATCATATTGCTCGATCTGATTGGCTATAGACCCCTTGCATTGGCTGCCATCATTGATGAAACGTGCACACGTAAAAGGATATCATTGGCTGAGAGTCGTGCGCAGTGTGTATACGTGTGCATAGTTCTATTGCGTCATGTGCAATCCATCTACCAGCAAAGTTCTATAATTGTGCACTCTGTTGCCCAGTCGATTTTAGGAAATGAGACACTCAACTCAGTATGCACTCCAGCCCTAGACTCAAGCCTTGCCCACCCCCCCCCCAAAAAAAAGGTAGAAAAATGCACTAGTCAAAGGTCCCCTAAACTATCTATTTACCACTTGCCCCCTATTTTAAATCTGAACTTTTGAGATTAAAAATTACTAGTATCAATTTTTTTAAGCTTCTATAAGCTTAAACGTGATATTTTCAATGTTTTGAAAACTATTTTTTTTCCATTTACATACAACTATTTATTTTTACACTCACGTCAAATTATCTTACAAAACTAGTAAGTTGCATAACAAGTGCGCTGAAAAGGGGGCATTTTTGACAAAAAGTCAATCGGAAACTTGTCCAGAAGTGACCCCCGAGAAGAAATGGTGCACCCCTTGTGCCCCAATTTTTTTTTACCCTAGTTACGCGCTTTGCTTGTTTGAGAAAAAGCCATATGAAAACCCTAGAATGCATGGTTTTGGCTTTGGCTATCCACCCCCGCCCCCCAATGAGGTTTAAAAATGCACGAATGGAAGGTCGCCCAAATTGTATCCCCACCCCCCCCCCCCCCCAAATGAAATTGTCAGTCTAACTACGAGGGATATTTAACACAAACTTTAAAATACATACAAAGATATTTTAGTAAACAGTTTTAAGAGTTCCAAAGAACAATTCTTAAACTTACGAAAAATGAAAGCCCCGCTGTGTTACATGAGAAAAAAAACACAAAACCTGGCATAAAATAGGCCATGTATTTCACAAAACCAGTTGTCCGAATAACACGTTAGAGCAGTCGTTTCGAGCATAAAATTGAACATGTCAAAAGTGCAACGTTCAACATTAAATTGTCGTCTGCGCACATCCACACGTGGTATTTCCAATCTTTCAGAATTTACCGCCCAGTGCTGGAAAAAACTGGAATTTTCTTCAAAGCTTATGAGTGAATATCATATTTTAAAATAAATATTTGAACAAAGACTCTTTCAACTCACCATTCATCCTTTGGGGGTAATTTTGAAGCCGAAATTGCGATCAAAGTCGGGAATTTCTGAGACGAAGCCTTGAGACATTTTGAAGTCGTCCATTGCTTCTTTGGTGTAATGCATGCACACACGGCACGGCCGCATGCGCCAGCGCACCTCTCTGTCTTGTCGTCACGCACACTTGGCTAATTTGCATAACACGAGAGCTCTATGTCCTTATTTGGTAACAAAAAGGACTTCGAACTTTTGGAGTGAGACTATTAATCTCGGAGGGGTGGCTACAAGTTTATCAAAACATCACAGATCATTTGTTAAATATTAAAGTAGATTGTTATAATCTATAACAGAGAAAAATGACGTGAATAATAATACGGGACCTTTTGGTAACTTTTAATGTAATTCTGAGGGTTGTGGTGGTGTTAAGATATTAACCTGTCTAAAAAAGGACATATCACGTAATGGAAGATTCTAATGAACTTTTGATCGGAGGTAGTGAGAACTTAAGCTAATGAACACCATGTAATGCTATAAACGTATACTGATTATGTACGAAGAAATCGCACTAGACGTATCAATGGGGCAGGGTAGGGAGAATTTAAAAGTTCATCAAACGAAATTAATTGGAGCATTCGGAAACTTAAAAATTGTAGCGCAGGCGCAAAACATTGGAGAGCCCCCGGGCGGCCCTTTCGAATTCACTGCTTGCAGCCTGTGTTTAGGACGTGTCCGAAACGGCGACTTCGGCTACAGCTACGGCTAGATCGCGCGCGTCTGCCTATTCTTCAACACTGGCAGACGCGCTGATCTATCTTCGAGGTTCAAAGGCATGGAGCATATACCACAGTCTGAATCTGGTGGATTCGTTTCGAAAAGACGAGGCCTACATTATTCCATTCGCAATTCATACTATAGGCCTAAACACAAACTTGGTGTGAATCTGCAATAAAAACACGTTGTTTATAATTCCTTGTTTGTTGTTGTTTTTCCATTTGGGTAAAACTTTAGGTGGCACAAGGGGTGCACCATATTGTTCTAGGGAGGCACTTCTGTCCAATAAACAACCATGTAGTTTCCACTTGCATTTCTCATTAAACAGCGTTCTCGTTGTGCCACTAAGTATTATTTGAAAGGTAATCTGTCTAGGGATAAAACAAAATGCCTGTAAATGGAAAATAGTTTTAAACCTTAAAATTGTAACATTAAAGCTGATACAATGTAACATTTACTCTGGTATTAACCTCAGAAGTCCATATAATATTTCAAATGGCCTGGCACCCAGGGGCATGAACATTGGGGCCCCCGTGTACCCCTTTTAGTTACGCCACTTATCTTCAGTTTGTGAGGCCCAAATTAAAGGAAAATAAATCAGTGCAGAAATCAAATAGAGGCTGGAAAGGAAGTCGACGTTGAGTATAACTTTCTTTTCGAGAGAATAAAAATATCCGCAATTCTGGATTAGTGTAAATTAAAATGTATTTTGTAGTTAAAAACTCAAGTAATAGGCATACACCACGAGGGAAACTGTCTGGGTACATTATAAATAACTTTGAGTTGAACAAAGACAAATTGTCTAGAGCTGGACTTGAACCTGCCACTTTCGGCTTAACGTGCCGGCGCTCTATACCAACTGAGCTATCTAACTCCATGGGTGGTCTCCCTATAGTGAACGGAGGTCGCAGACTCAAGTCCCACTGTAGTCATTCTGTCTTTGTTCAACCCAAAATAGTAAACATTTTGGCAATTTCAGTTACTACTTCTACATCCTTCTCTTTGGAATGGACATTATTTCTATAAAACATAGAAATGCATCTCCAATACATTTCTAACCTTTGTAGGCTGTTTTCACTACTAAAACATAAGTACATGCCCAAAACTAAAGCTACAAGTGCCATAGGCTGGCCCGTTTGTGTAGAAACTATAAGTAATCGTGCTGACAAAAAGGGTACCCAACAAAGTTCGAATTTAATATGAGTCGAAGGGGCAAAAAACACTGTGTAATATTCATGGCATGTCCCGCCCTGAACTTTAGCATTCCAAGACCAAGATTAATTGTGACAATCTACTATAATTAGTTTCCCACACAATACACTGTTCTATTTCAATACCAGTTTTGACCTTGATTTCAGTACAGATAAGGGGTAAATCACACATAGACTGTTTTTACTGACAAATATAGACATTTTTATAGACCTTTCATTGCCTCTCCTCAGCAACTTGGTAGATAAAATCTAAAATTAAACTGCTTAACACAAATCTATTTACAGGTCTTTTGGATATAAATAGTTCATGGAAACTTCTGTTAATTTTGATTCTTTCAACATAACACTAACAGGCTTGTTTTTCTTAAAAATTATCTATCTTTTGTTACCTGTCGTCCGAATTATCCGTATCCTCGTATGATTTGTTATTTATTAATTTTTTCATATAACAAAATGATACGGCTGCGAAATGACCAAGTTAAACAGAAGAAACAAAAGCTTTTAAAAGAAATTTAGCCGCAATAGTTTATTGGGTCAAATTCCTGCTAGCCTTTATCATTTAGTATAAATTCCAAAGATCACGGGGGAGTTAAACCACCAACGACAAAGACTCGAGTCCAGAACAGTAGACAACTGCCTCAAATGCACAACTCCTGCAAAACTCTCTGTAGAGAAATCTTAACTTTGTGTCAATTCTTCTGGAGGGATTCATCATGGAAGCGGTAAGGCAAGCGATCCTGCCTGAATCCATCCAGAGCCAGCATGTTATAACAGCGGTGATAGTATCACTAATATGTGTCCTTATCTACATTGTGAAACCAAAGAATCTGCCGCCAGGCCCCATGGGTTGGCCTCTGGTCGGCTACCTCCCTGGACTCTTCCCGGACCCTCTGGTTTCCTTTTGCAAGCTGGCTGATAAATATGGGAAGATCTTGAGCATTCGTATGGGGCCGCAGCTCGTAGTGATGTTGAGTGACTACGAGACGCTGAGAAGCGCTTATGTGAGCAAGGCTGATGAATTCTCAGATAATATGATCATGTCTTGGGTGTTGGAGAGTAAACGAGATGTAGGTAAGACATTGTCCAGGACTTTTCTGTAAAAATACCAAGCTTATCTCCAACAAATCAATTAATTGTATCATTTTAAACCAAGTTATCTTCTCGCAACTCTCCAACATTATTGGTATAACGAACAAACAATATACATGTTTTCCCAACATACACCGATGTGTGTTAAGCACTGTAGACTCAGTACTTTCCCGAGTCCTGTGGAAAAAAAATCCACATTATTCGAGTGGGAATCGAACCCACGACCAATGCTATTCCAGACCAGATGTCTTGCCATGTATGGGTAAAACACAAATCATAATCTTTCACCCTGATGCAAATTGAACATCTATCAAAACATGCCAAAGTATGAAATCATTTTCAGAACTTTGCACGACTCAAACTTCAATTGAGATCTCATACATTAACTGTGGAGGTATGATCGCTTTGCTTTGATACCAGGTAGCCTTTTCTGGGAGAACGGCGAGAAATGGAGACAACGAAGACGTTTTTCACTGAAGACACTTCGAGGTTTTGGTTTCGGTAAGAAAAGCTTAGAATCTCGCATCCAAGAAGAAGGGCGATTCTTCTGCCAGGAGATGGCGAGGCTCAACGGGCAACCTGTGGTTCTAAATAACCTGCTCTTCAATGCCTCCTCTAACATCATCAGCACAATCACTTACGGAACCAGATACGACTACCATGATAAAAACTTCGAGGAGCAGCTAAACATCATGATGGAGCTGATAGAAGGTGTCAGGCTGTTAGAGCCTGCTAACATTTTCCCACCACTATGGCATTCAAGATGGTACAAGAGACGGCGTGGTATGTTCCAGGCCCATGAGGACTTCATCAAGGCACATTTGGAGCATCATAAAGCCACATTGGATCGAACAAACCTTAGGGATATGATGGATGCGTATCTAGTCGAGATGGAGAGACGCCAGGAAACCAACGATCCAATACAGCATAGTGAGTTAGGAATTGTACACAGTATATCGGACTTGTTTGGAGCAGGGACTGGTACCTTGTCTAATACTACATTGTGGATCATTGTGTATTTGATACGATACCCCGAGATACAGAAAAAGGTAAAGTCAAATAAGTCATACCAATTTGCCACCATTATGAAAAATAACAAATGTGACAGAATCATTTGTAAATACATGTATCCAAAATCATAGCAATACTGAAAACTTGTGACAACATTAAATCCTTTCTTGAATACAAAATACAACTATTGATTTCCCTCAAGAGGAATCAACTTTTTGAAGATTATAACCATTCCCGGTTGAGTCATTTGTATTTGAAAAGACCTTTGATTTCAACGACCTGATGTTTTCAAACTGTTTTCATACATTTCTGCACTTTTCATCAGCCTTTTCTTCCACATTTAGCCTCTTCTTCCCGTTTTATACACACAAGGTTCTATAACCAATTTAAAAAAAAATGTTAATGATATATTTTTTCAACATAGATATTGGCTGAGATAGATCACGTGGTGGGAGCAAATGGCGTGGTATCCACCACACACAGAGAAGAAATGCCTTACACATGTGCCTTCTTGATGGAAGTGCAGAGACTGCGCCCTCTCGCGGCGATTATCTTTAGACATCTACAACAGACTGGAGTTAAATTGTGCGGTTACAACATTCCAAAGGGTAATCGATTGAACTTTTGATTTAAAAAAAAGAGAATTGTTCATCTATTGCCTACAATCAAATTTCCCGTTTGTAATATATAATGTATACAAATATATATATTAGGGCTAGCTTTTATCAAAACAAAATAAGTCTTGTCTTACAAAATAATAATTGTTTTAAAGACCAACAACTATTACTCAGTACTACATACAACAAGGAAGATAGTGGTAGAACATAAAGACTAACTTATGACATAGAAAACTGCATGAGCTTTTGTAGCAACAACTGCTTCAGTTGTTGCTACAAAAGCTCATGCAAAAGCTGATTTATGTAATTAGTTAGTCTTTAAATGCTACCACTATCTTCCTTGTTTTATTTATCAGCAGACTAACACGGATATTTTAAAATAATATTCAGTACATGTTAGTTTTGTCCTGGATAATTAAACTCATATTTTCTTGCTGGAAAATTGTTCTGACAGCAATTTTCACTTTTTGTGCCAATGGAATGCCAAACACTTGTCTTAAATTGTTGCATTTTTGTTTGCTTCCTACATTTTGTGTGTAGGTACTCCAGTATTTGGCAATGTTTTCTACATTCATAACAATCCAAAAGTATTTGACAATCCTACTGAATGCAGACCAGAGAGATTCTTGTCCCCAGATGGAAAAACACTGGTTCCACGGAAAGACTGGATTCCTTTTGGATTGGGTGAGTTTAAAAAGACAAACAAACAGACACCCCAACAGACAAACAAACAGACACCCCAACAAACAAGTAAACAAACCAACCAACAAACACCCCAACAAACAAAACAAAAACAAACCAAACAAACTTCAGTTATACCCCACAAGTTAAGTACCATACACATATACAATCTGCTTGGAGATGTGTATGAAATGATGAACAATAAGTTTCATTAAAAATACTAACTGTGAACAAAGAATGACTACAATGGGATTTGAACCTGCAACCTCTGGGTTTACATGCTGGTGCTCCACCAACTGAGCTATCTAAGCAAATAATGGCCACTCCCCCCCCCCCATATTGAAGATATTGACAAAAGGGGCTAAGAAGCTAAATAGGTAGAGCACCGGCATGTCAATCCAGAAGTCACAGGTTCAAATCCCTTTCCAATTTTGTCTTTGTACTAAAATGTACCCAGTCAGTTTCCATTGTGGTTTATGACTACATAAAAAATAGTCTGGGATACCATCCACTGAAAAGGGGCTCATCCCATACCATTCCAGTAACTTGACCCCATTGCAGGCTCCATTCAGGAATCCAAGTGACAATTATGTGCTTTCATTACTAGGCAAGCACTATTCTATAAAATGCACCCAGCATCCATTTTTACTATGCACCGCTGGCCTCTTCCACCAATGATGTTGACTCAACTATACAAAGTGCCCTCATGAGGCATGATATAACCTACGCAAGACGTGTACATGAGCAGTATGATTCTAAAATGAATGACTAAAGTTGGATTTTGTGTGAGATTCCTTGACTTTATGAAATTAATTCCCAACTTTCAGGTCGGCGTGTGTGTCTCGGTGAGGCCTTGACAAAGATGGAACTGTTTGTATTCACTGTGACCATCCTGCAACGCTTCACCTTCAAGATACCCGACGGAGAGGGACCCCCACCTCTTGATCTACCCACAGGAGGGCTTGTCATGTATGCTCCAAGATTCAAAGTTTGCTGCATTAAACGCTGAAAGCAAACACCACGCAATGATGCACTTTTGTCATCATCTAACTGTATGCAATATCAATCATAGAATCTGTTGTTGATTTCACAAAGAACTAAGACTGATCTTAACTGCCAATTGATCAATAATTGCTAAGCAAATTGTGATGTCACAATACAAATAACTATGGTAATACTGCCAACTCATCTTAAGATGAATCTTATCTCTTTGTGAAATCGGCCCTTGATCATATAAACAGGAGCCAGACTAATTGCCTCCCAGCCTCACTTTGATTACATTGACTTGAATGGGAATAAAATACAACATTGTTAGCACCATGATGGAGGTATTGAATAGAACTGATTCTGAGAACTATTCAAATGACTATAAGTAGGATTTGAAACGTTGCATGGTGGGAGTACAATCAGGTGAGGTTTGCAATGACATGTGTAAAATCTCTTGAGCAGTGGGGGTTATGAGTTGAGTAGTGGTGGCTGTGAGAGCTACCAGAACTAATCAAAAGAGTTTTTACACATGGTGTCACTGCAAACTTCACCTGATTAATTATCATTATCATTAATAGTTGTCTGGTAATGAAATCTAGGAACCCTCAATAGTGCCTGGAAGTGTCAAAGGTCTCCAGCATTCCTGTGTGAAGCGAAGTTGATGAAGAAATGTCAGTTTTAGATGTGAGAGGAAAACACAGTTGAAGAAAACCCACACGATCAGGCAGGGACTGAAAATGCAAGCCTCCGGTCTGAGGTGGGGTTCAAACCAAGGTCCACAAAAGAGACAAATTAGTTTGATATCTTCCTGGTTAAACCAAGGAGCCCTCACAGGTGCCCTGCACTGAGACCCGTAGGCCCTAAGATACCTGTCAAGAGAAGATGTTGAGGAAATCTCAGTTTTCGATGTGGGAGGAAAACCCACTTGGAGGAAACCCACACAATCAGGTCAGGACTGAAAACCCAATCCACACTATACAAGGCTGTGGTCTGAGGTGGGATTTGAACCACGGTCCACAGAGGTGAAAGGCAGAGAAGGAAACCACTGAGCCAACCTAAATGCCTATGATGAAAAAATTATTAACATTAACACCACTTTTTCACAAAGTGTCATCTATAAGATAAATGTTGAAAGAGCGATTTCACATTTGTAGTTACCCAGTATTATGTAAATATTTTCATAACAATTCAAATATTTGTGATTAGATTTACTCTAATGCATCAAACAGATGATATAACCAGGACCCAGTTTCGTAGAGCTGCTTATGCACAAAAAGCAGCTGAGCACAAAACAATTTTGCTTACCAGAATAAGGTTACCAGCAAAAATGCCATTCCACATGTACTATTTGTGACTGGTTTTCTGCCAATGTTTGCTCAGCAGAAAATTATTAAGCACAGTTTTCTGCTGAAGTAGCTCTATGAAATTGGGCTCCAGAGCCACAATTCATACTAAACCATAACTCATAGAGACTTAATACCGATCTCTCAACCTTCTGTAATCAAACCTATAATAAACGAACAAACTTATTCCTCCTGATCATTTGAAATGGCTTTTGTTATAACTTTGTTTGTATTTACCAAACACAATCCTTGAAGTGTGAAAAAGACTAGAGCAGATACAGTTGTGGATGTGGCTTGATCACCATGGGCCAATTGCACAAAGCAGCTTACTGTACGAGTTCCCATTCCTTAGCGCTGCTAACCATAAGCACACGAAAAGGCATGCGAACCTTCCGGTACTTACTGTATAAAAATGAATGACAAAACTTCTTTTTTTTCACAGAACTCGGGAAAGTACTGAGTATACAGTGCTTATTACCATTAAGTGTAAGGGTAAAACCGAAATTAAATTATTTATCTCCGATGCAAAAATTAACATCTATCAAAACAATGCAATCCATAATTTTCTTGCTAACTTGTAAAATACGCTTACGCTTAAGCAAACTGTTCTGCTAACCGTAAAGCAGCGCTATGAAATTGGGCCCAGGTCAACATGGGTTGAAGCATCTGATGCCCTTGGCAGCAGCCATAGCTGTAGCCAGCAATTCAAACACAGACTAAGTCTGACTTAGCTATGAATAACTCATTGCATCCTTGGTACATTGTATAAAGAAGATGGAAGACTTCTGCCTGTAAATCAATAAATCAATGATAAACAAAAGGCTTTGGCTTTTTCTTTCTGTTTTATTGTAATTGAAAAAGCTTTGCATTTGTCACAAGCTGAAATAAAGTGCATTGCATATTCTTGTTTAAAGGGAGACATTACCTTCGGATTGGGCAATTTGGGCTATAAAAGCATTTGCTATAACCTGAATATGGTTGGAAAGATTTGTTAAAAGTAGAATATAATGATCCACACAATTATTCCTAAAAATTGCGTGGTTTTCCTTTTACTTCGCGAACTAATACAGTCCGCTATTTTGTAGAACCCAAACTCCACAAAATGGCGGCCTGTGTTAAATCAAAAAGTAAAAGCAAAACCACACAATTTCTAGGAATATTTGTGTGGATCATTATATTCTACTTTCAAAACATCTTTCCAACAATATTCACTTCTAACAAATGCTTTTTATAGCCCAAAGTGCCCAATCCCGTCTCCCGTCTCCCTTTAACGATAGTCGTTCCAATGGTTAAATAATTGACATCAATGGTATACACTGTACACCACAATAGATAGCCACTCCGCTCTGGGCTTCATCCCTTATAGTTCATTCAGCATGATACTAGTATTAAAAATGAGGACTACATTTACGCTAGCGAGGACAACTCATTTGTTAAGAATGATTTATGGAACTGGATCAACCGGTTCCAGTACTACCTTGAGGGGGTGCCAGGTGATGTGGTGCTGCCAGACCTTACATGGGGCAAGCCTCCACTCTTTAACAAAAAAAGTTACCTTCATTACACAACAGCTTTACATCCCAGAATAAGCAATTATATTGTTATGCATTTCTGGGAATGAAATCAAGGAGCACTCAAAAGTGAAATTAAGCAATGAAACTTGGAAGACTGAGGAATTGCATAGATAAGTGCTCTTTCGGGAACTCTGGCTTTACGCTCCATGGAAAGGATAAAGCAATTATGGTGAAGTGTCTGGCTCAAGGCCACAAGTATTGAGCCCAGCCAGGCCAGGATTCGAACCCACCCTCTGTGAATGGCAGCACTTGAGTCCGGTGAACAAAACCACTCAGGCACGACACTCCACTAATGAATTACGGTGAAGTGTCTGGCTCAAGGACACAAGCATCGTAACCAGCCAAGCTGGGATTTGAACCCACCCTCTGTGAATGAAAGAACTTGAGTCCAGTGAACTAGACCACTCAGTCATGACACTCTACTGATGAATTATGGTGAAGTATCTCACTTAAGGACACAAGCGCTATGACCAGGACCAGAACCCACACTGGCACACACAGCTCTATGTTGCAGTCACTCTGTGGACATTCCTTTGTTCCGTACACTTAAGGAAAATCCTATTCTTTAACACTGTAAAAAACACTGTGTGGACATGTGTAAGTCCACATAGTGTTTCATAAGTCCCTACATTATGTGGACCTCTTTTGTTCTGAGGTGAATCCGGCTGCTCGGCCATGACATTCAAATGCTATTCAACTTCCTCTAAACCAGGAGTGAACAACACAAAAACATCACTCATGTCTTAGACTAACCCCAAATGAAGAGAGAGGCTCACAAGCAAACCTTATCAAAAGCTTGTTGAACAGAACACTTGAAGTGTAACTGGAGGATGAAGGAGGAAACTTGAGTTCTTAGATATTAAGGTAATATAGACAAATTCTTCAAGTTTTAACGAAGTCCAACTTCAGTCAAATTTATCTGCTCTCATAAAAAAGCAAAATATTTCTGTAACGCTGCGAAGAGTGCATCAGATAAATAACAATAAGCTTGTAATTTATTTCAATTCATTACTGATAGTGAGCCAATGAGCATGAATAATTTATCTGTCTTAAAAGGCCAAATTGTGTGACCAGATAATTCATCACATATTTTGCAGAATCCGATTATTTCATCAAGATGAACATATGAATTATAACTATTTGCCAATTCCATCAAATTAAATAACCTGATGAGTTTTAATTAATGATCCACAACGTATAAAATTCATCAATGGAAGATTATTTTCTTATCAAATTGTTTAAAAAGTGCAGTGTGGCACTGGCAAAAAAGAATCCAAGATAAATCGAGTACAAAGTTATAAAAAATAAAAAAATTATACAGTTTGGTAGAATTGTTCTCAACCAAAGCAGCTGCATGGAATAGAATGTCTTGACTCACTGACCCCACACCTGCATTTAGAGTGTTAGCAGTGAGCCAAGTGCAATCAACATAAAATCACATTGGATTTTGGCTGGTAACCTGTTTATGGTGAACTTGTACGGTTAGTGCCCTGCATGTTACAACCAAGGTTGCCAACCTGGAAAGACTCGACACAGATTCTTAGGATCTGTGGCTTCTTGGATGAGTCTGTTCACCTGACCTTTGACACTCATTGCAACCCCATCCTCTACTCCCTGTAACTTTTGCCTCAGTCTTAGTACCACCCTCTCAGCCACCTTGTTGACCTCTGTCCCATCATTGCTGTCTTGACCCTTGAAGGTTGTCTCACCGTCTGGAAGGTCTGTGGCAGTGGCGTTAAGCTCTGAGGCATCGGGGTCGTTGCGATCACGGCGCTGTTGGAGTGCAATGGCTTTATGCGGGGACATGGTCCAGATATAGAGAGGGTCGTACAGAAGCACCTGATGAGTAGTAGAAGAATCATCACCATCACGAACCATTAATACTTAGTACACCAGGAAAAAATGGCAACTCACAAAGAGAAATTTATTTCTACTCAATGAGGCACTGATCTCTACAGCATGAGGTACTGATACCACCTCAATGAGGCCCTGATTTATACAACACGAGGCACTGATATCAACACAAAATAGGCACAAATCTCTACAACACCAAGCAATGTTATCTTCAATGAGGCCCTAATCTATACAATATAAGGCACATATCTCTACAACACAAGGCACTGATTACAACATAAGGCACCACTACTAAAATTCAATGAGGCACTCACCTTTACAAAACAATTCACCAACTACTACCAACTCAATGAGGTACTGATCTCGAAAACATCAAGCAATGCTACCTACGCAATGAGGCCCTATTTCTACAACACGAGGCGCAACTACCAACTCAATGAAGTACTGATCTCTACACCATAAAGCAATGCTACCTACTTAATGAGGCCCAATTTCTACAACACGAGGCACTACTACCAGCTCAATGAGGTACTGATCTCTACACCATAAGGCAATGCTACCTACTTAATGAGGCAAAATTTCTACAACAGGCTTTGGTCTCGGCTTTGAGGCACACTGGTACAGGCAAAAGGTACCATCACTAGCAGTAACAACTTGAGCGACCAAAAACTAGTGTAGTAAAGTGGTCTACAATATGAGATAGCAATCTCAACGAGGGGCACTGCTACCTACCTCAAGCACAATACATATTGTATTTATAGAGGGCCCTACCACATGAGGCATAGCTGCCGCTTCTACAAGGCAGTGATCTTCCTGTACAGAGGTACTAGTACTTACAATGTGAAGTATCAATTTATTGGACAACAGAGGTTTATATAGTACAAACATCTTGTACAAGACGCACTAGTAGCCACCGAGTCCTATTGCATTATGGTACCCAGCACACAGGCATTGTTAACTATTTAAACATTACGCACTAATACCAAATACAGGCTGCACTGATACCAAATACAAGCCACATTTCTACAAAATACAAGTCGCACTGATATCAAATACAAGCTGCACTGCCACCAAATATAAGCCGCACTACCAAATACAAGCCACACTGATACCAAATACAGGCCACACTGATACTAAATACAAGCCGCATTGACACAAAATACAAGCCGCACTACCAAATACAAGCCTCACTAATACCAAATACAAGCGGCATTGATATCAAGTCACCACTACCTAAGGTTTCCCTCCCTAACTCTTTCTTAGTGCATGAACTAACTTGTCAATAACCACTACAGAGTCTGCCATAATGCCTTCATATCTGTAACCTTTGACCTTACCTGGAGTATGGTGAGCAAAGCCTCCTGGGAGTTGTGCATTACATCCATTGTCTTCTCACAGCACCTAAAGAAACAAGTTAAAGCCATTCTGAATCAGAATCGTCTCAAAACTATTTTAACATTTCAGGTTTTCAAAATGTTACTGGGCACGTTCTATGGTATTTAAGACATTTGCCCTATAATGCGGGGTCATGGGTTCCAATCCCGCCTCAGCAGCCTGCAGATTTTGTTTTTCCACAGGAATCGGAAAACAAGAAGTTAACGGCGCTTGTCGCTTATCAGTTTGACAGTAAAACCAAAATAATGTTCATGTCTTCTAGCCGATGGTATTACACTTAAACCATGGATGTTTAAACAGAGCTGCCCACATTTGCATCTTGCAATCAGGGAGATTTTGTACAACAATCAGGGAGATATTTAGAAATACACTCAACAAGAAGTTTCCATCATCAGGGATATTTTCAGTTTTGTTCATCTGCGCATGAAAAGATTGGAGGGGTTTTTTTTCAGGAAAAATTTCAAAAGAGACAGGGAGAGTTGACAGCTCTACTTAAATACCAAAGTGCTTGAACTCTGTTTAGACTGGTGCGAACAATTGGTGCAGTACCAATCTGTTATCAAATCTAGCAGGAAAATGCAATAGATGATAGAGGATTTAGGGAATTTACGTCAGAGGGTATTAATCAGTCTTACCTCCTGAAGACACCTTCCACACCAGCTATACCCATTCCATCTACAAGATCTCTAGAGAGCCTGAATGGAACAGTCTCTGGAGTGGGCAGAATTCGTCCTTGCTCAAAGGCCACACCTAAATACAATCAACCATTATCAAATTATCAACCAATTATCAACTCACTGGATGCCTATAACTAGGGGAAGCACTTCACTTTAATTTAGAGCTGTCTAGCGCATCCGACTCTAGTTCAGATGGTAGTCATTAGAGTGTGGGTTTGAATCCTGGTCGTAACACTTGTGTCCTTGGGCAAGACACCATAAATGCTCCTACTAACCCAGGTGTATAAATGGAAACTTGCGATGGTTGAGGCAGTATTATGTTGAATTAAGCCCTCATGGTCATACAAGCAGCTTGAGGTTGTATGCTCCTATGTGAGCTGAGCAAGTTTGAGGGACTGTCTAAGTATGACTGATAGACAGGGATGATAATGTTGTAAAGCACCTTGATCTAGCTACAAGGACTTCTGGCTATAAGAAACCCAGTTTTATAAGAAAGGGGTGTTACTTTAACAAAATATCCGTCCATGCATCTCTGCTTATAACAATCATATGATATGGGCCTATCACAGACATGGAATCCAGAGAGCAGCGAGTCAGTCATTAACGCAGAGAGTGCTAAGTCAGTCATTAACCCAGAGAGTGCTAAGTCAGTCATTAACCCAGAAAGCGCTAAGTCAGTCATTAACCCAGAGAGTGCTAAGTCGGTCATTGTCTGCTAATCGAGATACTTGTAAACATCATGATGCTGAGAATAACCCATTTTACATAGTATAAAAATACACAGGTAAAATACACGAGCAAAGAGACTATTTGATGAGGACATCAAGAATAACGACTCACCTAAATCAATGTGCACCAACTCAGCCAGATTACAATCAATCAGAATGTTCTGTACATGTCTGTCACCCAGACCCACCACGTAACCGACTAGAAATAAATCAAACAAACACATTAATAATAATAACAGTCATAATATGCAGTTCTTACATGTATGTAGCACTTTATCACACCCAAGGGCAAAGCACTGGGTTTTTTTCTCTACAAGGTATGCAGAGCTATGCTTGAAATATAAGACCCATTAATTTACATAGCGCCATGAAATGGTTTGCAAGGTGCTGTGGCACAATCTGCAGCCAACCGTACCAGAAAACACAGGGGTGAACATCTTTCTTAAAAACAAGTGTACTGGATTTGTTTGTGTGCATTTTATACACCACGCGGGACCAACCATCCAAAAGGACGCAGCAATAATGGTTAGGTGTTTTGCTTGATGAAACAAGTGTTAAGACCAGGACTCGAACCCACACTCTGCTGATCAGAAACGCCAGAGCTTGAGTCCAGTGCGCTTGACTGCTCTGTCATGACACGCCATTAATCAGTTGACATACATAAAAGAAGTCACATTAAAATAAATACAAATAAATTTTGAAACTTTGATGTCTTAGTTGTTAAAAAAATGCTTTAAAAACCACTTCTTAAATGAATTCATATCCAAACCCATGAATTCAAATAAATTCAACCCAAAGCAAACTTAACCTCTTGCACCTTTTTGCAAAAGGGCATTTAAGAATCAGTGGTGTTTTGTAAACAACTTAGCTTTTGCAAATTCACAGGGAATTGAAAAAACAAAATCATGCTGTAGTAACTTCACACTACAAATTCCTACAACCTACTCCTTGACAGTAATAGTCATCTTACCAATCGAGGATGTAGCTACACTTCTTGTATAGGCTAGTCTCCGCTCAAGCCACACAGCAGGATCAGGAAACTTCTCCAAGAAGAAATGGCGAAGCACCGGTTTGAAATGTTGGCACACAGCAACATACTCTTTGTACTTCTTCCATTGCTCAGAGCTTTTGTGCGCTTGCTACAATTAAAAACATCACATGTCCACTAAGTTTTTAAAGTTAAAAACTTTGTTATGTTACATACTATAAAAGCAGTCTAGACCCCTTGCTTAGTGTGGCATCACTATGGTCAAAAAACCGAAAATGCGCACGCATGTATGATGCAAGGCTCTCAGCCAACGACAGGTTTCGAAAGCAGGGGTAGCAACTTCCTAGGACCAGGGTTAGCAATTCAAGTGTGAACAGGTCAAATAAGTTCTCCAAGAAATAAACACTCATTATGTTAACCCCAGGGTTATCTCACTTGACTTGACTCCCAAGCAGGAGTAGCTATTCCCTGAGAAATTGCCAGGGTTAGCAATTCCAGTGTGAATGGGTCAAATAAGTCCTCCAGGACATTTCTCAGGGAATTCAACCAGCGTGAATGAGCTATACACTTCCCTGGATAATTGATGCTATAAGAACAGTGAAACATAAAAGCCTTTCGATCATAACTCTTACTGATTATTTCTAACTTACTGCCATTTTTGATCTGCACTCCATGGACGTCCAATCTTGAGGTCTGTAGCGTTTATGAGCTCCAAAATCAGTCCTTTGATTCCCAATGAGGTACTCACCAATGGGCATTGTACCCTCACACCATTCAAGCAAGCCACTACGCTGGGAAAGCGGAACGATCTACAATTGGGCAAAAAAAAAACAACTAATAATATATACAACTCTGTGATTGTAAGCTTTGTCTACGGCTTTCCCAAGCAGGTAACTATAATAATCAGTTGTTATAAAGCGCTATGTGCATCTCAAAGCAGTTGGGTATGCTAAGTTTTTGAAACATGAGACCCATTTATAAAGCACTTTGTAAAGGTTTACAAATTGATACGGCGCAATCTGCTGCCAACTGAGCCAGAAACACCAGGGGCAAAGCGGTAAGTGTACAGGGTTCTTTTATGTGCATTACACAACATCAAATCAATCAAACACATAAAACATACGCTCTACGTCCCATCTGCAGGATAAAGCAATAACGGTGTCTTGCTTAAGGACACGAGTGTCAACGCCGAGACTTGATAATCTGGGCCCAATTTCATAGAGCTGCTTAAGCACAAAAAGTAGCTAAGCACAACAAAATTAGGCTTACCAGAATAAGGTTACCAGCGAACTACCATGTCACATGTACAATTTTTAACTGGTATCCTGCTCATTTCTGCTTAGCAGACAATAATTTCTGCTTAAGCAGCTCTATGAAATTGTGCCCTGCTGATCAGAAACATCATAGCTTGAGTCTGGTACACCAGACTGCTAAGCCATGACATGTCACAGTATACAATAAGGTTCGCATACAGCCTTTTCATTCTGTAAATGCCAAGTTAGTTTTTTCTTTATCCCGTCACTGGAATTCAAGTGACAATTACATATGTGATAATAAGGTATTTGAATATTCAACCTTCTGGGCGGGTTATTCTTTACGATGGCCAATCATAAACTCTCAGTATGACATGATGACATTTTGGCTAATATTTGGGATTTTCTTGTCTGCTCGCCTGTATTTTGTTTGAACCCAAGATGATGAGTTACATGATGGTATAAATTCTTTGACATACAGTCTTGGAATTGATGACTTTGCCCAGTACAGTATTTTCTTTGATATAACGGTTTATAAACTTCCCACCAGATTTGGGATATCAGCTGTTTTTCAGCCTGCACTGTTAAGCTTCACTTAACCAATGAGTAAACACCTTTAGACTAAATTAGCATAAATAAACTCCGCCCAGAAACTGACACTTATGCTACTGATCATGACCTCTATTATTAGCATAAATAAACTCCGCCCAGAGACTGACACTTATGCTAATGATCACGACCTCCATTCTTACTTTGTACGTTCTGATTTGGAGTCTCCGCTTTCTTGTTTCTTGATTTCTTTGAAGAAGCTTATTGACCAATGAGAACACTTGTTGCATGACTGCATCCTGCCTCAGGTCATCCTTCCCCTATATAAGAACATTTGTCATTGGTTAATCCAAAAAGCAAACAAAAAGAGTTACATAAGGGAATTAACGAATGAGTGACGAGGTCTTAAACGGAAGTTTAAAACCGGCTTGGTCATGGCCCCCAATGTTTTAAAATGCCCTTAAGACTGAGTCACTACTCTTTTATTCCCATTCATAAATACCTTTCCATTAAAAAACCCTAACATTTAAAAGTTGAGATTACATCTGACAGTTAAGCCTCAGCCCCACTCAACTCTGCATTGAATTTCTATCCATGTAGAGTGCTAAGTAGCTCCTTGTACAAGTTTCAAACTTACATGAGCCAAATATGCACCTACCCACCAACTTAAATTAAGCCATGAAACTTGCAAGCTCAGCGCTATCATCTGATAGCGCCCTCTTTGTACTCAATTTCTTCAGGCCGTGTTTAAACACTCCTCACTGTGTTTATATCGCACGTTTAAGCATGGTCATGTGATCTCCTCTTGACCAATCAGAAATGATAAGCTGTCCAGTTCGGTGCTCTTAACCGCTCGGCCATAACATGCCACGATGTTATGAATACAGATTAGGTCTCTGATGTTTACTGAGTCTTTTTCTACTGTCAGGGAAATCCCTGATGTTTTTGTTGTTGGTTTAGTTTCGTACCTTAACTAGTTGCCTCCTCTTAATCCCATCCGATCCGATACATGTGATAATCTTAGGCAAGTTAATCCCTCCAGCTAACTTGAACGTCCCTTCAAACCTTTGAATCCAGGTTATGTTGTCATAGCAACAGTTTGCATGAACAGGTATCTCCTTGGTTGGCATGGCAACATGCTGTAGGTTGGTCAGTTGAGTCAGTGGTTGAGACGAGGGAAGTCGAATGGCTCCTGGTAAGAACAAAGAGTGACTTAGTGTTTTTTTTAAATTTTTGTATGTACTACTAGGGTGTTTCTTCTGCTCCTTGACTGCAAAAGTACAAAATGCTCCTTATACCTACAATCCAGTGGACTGCAAGAACGTTGCTGGACCGTGCGGCCCTTCCATGGCAAAACAACTCAACTTTAAAATGTTGGTTTTTATTATAAGATCATTTCTGGGTCAATTGAGGGCGCTTTCTCCATTTCAAAGTTTCAAAGGCATACTATGTATGGTTTTGAATATAACATGTCGTATCTCGGCCTCTTTTTAAACTTTCGTTCCGTCTTTATTGCAAACAGCTTATCTCCATACTTGCTTTTCTCAAAATGTCATTTTTTACGAGTTAGGCTGTTTTGCCATGAAAGGGCCGCGTGACATTTTACCAAACAGCAGGGACATTCCTAAATGGGCGATTTACACATTGGCAAGTTGAATATTTTTATGGACCACTCCACCAAGCCAACGGACTGGTCCATGTATGAAATACCTAACCGATTCAATTACAACGTTCCGACCGAGCTGACTTTTGAGATGTTCCCAATCCAGACTTGAAATTAAATACATGACCTGTGGTGTGTGAGTATTTTTAGCCTTAATTCAAACCCCATGTCCTCTGCCTTCACGTCCCATCCAAAGGACGAAGCAATAGTGGTAAAGTGTCTAGCCTTGACACAAGTGTCAAGAATGGGACTGGAACCTACACTTTCTAGATAAGAAACACCAGAGCTCTGAGTCCAGGGTCAAAAAATGAAGTTCACAAACCTGATTCTCTCTTACGATCCGAGACATCCCAATAAGCGAGTTC
Organism: Pisaster brevispinus; assembly: GCA_023634235.1. NCBI lineage: Eukaryota > Metazoa > Echinodermata > Asteroidea > Forcipulatida > Asteriidae > Pisaster > Pisaster brevispinus. Next base: position 22,008,654 of record JAMKCF010000007.1, on the reverse strand, counting down.
AATATAAGCATCGGACAGTCTCTCTAATCCAGCAATAATATTGGCAATACTATGTGAAGATCTCAATCGCTCCAACATGTCTTTAGCTGCCTGCATTCTGGCCTAAAGGTTAAAGGTCAAAGACATGACCAGATTTATTAATATAAATAACAAAATTGTATCAGCAATCTGAAAGTTCAGGGTCAAGTTTCGTAGAGCTCCTTAAGCCCAAAAAGTAGCTTGCTTACCAGAATAAGGTTACCAGCCAAAATACCATGTCACGTGTACCACCTGAGACTGGTATCCTGCTTATTTTTGCTGAGCGGAAATTTGCTGCTAAGCGGCCCTATGAAAATGGGCCCCAGGTTATTAAGTTCAAATTCTGCAGATCCTCCAGAGAAATAATTCCATGTGAAATGTCATCAAAGTCAAGAAAATAGTATTTCAAGATTCTGTAATTCAACATTGCTTATTTTGATTGCCTCACCAGAGTTACACCTGCTTTAAAGACCATGTGACAATTGTTAACATCTAAAACGCCCTCTATTGAAATCATCCTGCATGCATCATAATTTGGCATGTATAAATTTGGTTTTGGAGTGACTTAAAAAGTCACATATTTCAAAGATATCTGACCTGTGACATCTCTCCTAATTCAAACTGCTGCAGAACTGTATATTAACAACTAACGGAGGAATTTGTCTTCTTACTTTATCAGCATGGCTGGTATCGGACTCTTTGGCTGCTGAGGTGGTACGAGCCAGTCTACCTGTCGTCTGAGATGCAGTGATGATGGCATCCTTGTTAGCATTAGCAAGGGCCAGAATAATGGGCAGAGCATGATGAGGATGGTCCCTGGCCATCTTCTCTATCAACTGAAGACCATAAACAGAAAGATTAATAACAATAATAATACACAGTTCTTATATAGTGCTTTATCACACCAGAGGGCGCCTCTAATAATAACAATAACGGACATTTATATTGCGCAATACCTATATGAATGTACATGTACTCTACTGCGCATTACAAAGAGCCCTAACAGTACTAGAAGGAATTAATCGTAAACAAATGGGTTTTTAACTTGGATTGAAATACATTAAGTGAAGATGATTGTCTAATACAAGGAGAGAGATTATTCCATAGTTTAGGAGCAGCATACACAAATGCCCGATCACCTAGGGTAGCCTTAGATGTTCTTGAAGGGTAAGTTAACAGTGTATGGTCTTGTGAACTCCTAAGACGGTATGATGTTTGAGAGGTTGATTTCATGGTTACGAGCTCCCGAATATACATTAGTGCTAAACCATGAATGGCTTTATAAGTTATTAAAAGAACTTTAAATGATATTCTTTGTGGAACTGGTAACCGGTGTAACTCGAGTAACAATGGACTACATCAAGAGTATCTAGAGAAATTACAGATTAGTCTAGCACATGCATTCTGAACCCTTTGCAGTTTCTACAAGGTATGTGAAGCTTTGCTCAAAACATCGGACTATGTAACGGCTTACAAGGTGCACTTGTACACTAGACCATACTATGTGTCGTTACAAAATGCCCTCGTTGTGGATACCTGAATACAGTCTTGTAGTTTGTTTACTCTCACAGTTTTATCTTCCAATCAAATGTCAAAGATCTACTTCAATCTTAAAAAAAAAGAAAAAGGAATGTTTTGTACTTGTGAAATAAAGAAACCAATTTCATTCGTGAAAAGATGGAATGTTCTAGTCAACTCGGCTTCACCTCATTGAATGGAACGTTCCATCTTTCAACGAGTACTATTTAGAGATTAATATTCTTGGGTGACTACTTTACCTCATTGAGTTCTTCATGAAAGAGTTTTTTATCTTGAGTCTTTGTTGTCATCCTAGCTGCTAGTTGATACAACATGGGTAAGAACTTACGACTTTCAATTTTCTCACAAGATTCCTGAAGAAAAAAAAAAACACACAGTAAATAGCGGTCAAATGAGGAGAATTTGCATCTCTTACCCTTGGGAAGGAGAGTGGTTTTAAATCACACTGCTGTTTTATGATGTGCTTAAGGCGAACTTTAAATTTAGCGGGAACAAAAAATAAATATTACTCAAGAAGCTCGTGGCGTGTCGTGGACGAGCAGATAAGAGCACCGGACTCAAGCTCTGGTGTTTCTGATCAACAGATTGTGGGTTCGAGTCCTGGTCGTGACACTTGTGTCCTTAAGCAAGACACTTAACCATGATTGCTTCGTCCTTTGGATGGGACGTAAATGCACGTAAGAACCCAGTGCACTTATCGAAAAGAGAAGAGGTCCACCCCGGTGTTCCTGGTTTGATTGGCAGCATATTGCGTCACAGCACCTTGTAAACCATTACATGGTGCTAAGAAAAGGAGTAGGTCTCATACTTCAAACGTAGAACTTGCATCTCTAACCAAAACAAATACCTTGCAGAAAAATACTTAATGTTAAAGTGCCTTGAGCGCCACTGAGTGACGGATATGACGCCACTGAGTGAGCGCTATATAAGAAGCCACTATTATTATTATTAAGCTCAAACAAATTATACAACAGGTGGGCACAGAAAATCTTTTCAGAATACCGATGTGAAGTGGTTAAAGAGTATAATAGGCAGTGTTCAAATTGAAGGCATCGGCAGTGACTACGTCTGTATCATTGCAAAGATCAACTCATCAATGTTGTCGCTGCAGTCAGCAGACCTAGCCACAGCCTTTCTACCAACCTGTATGAGTTGATTGAGGTAGTCGTCTGATGAGTTATCAAACCACAGTGAACAAACTCTGAAGACTCTCATATCATGGTCTGGACTTCCATGCTGTAGGCACTTCAGGTAGCACTCAATCGCCTTCTGTAAGAACTTCTCTCTGTCTTCCCTCATGGAGCCCAACTCCAACTCATCAATCTCCGATTGCTTATGAAGCGTATGTAGGTATTTACTGTCACTGTCAGAAAACAAGAAGGGAAATTAAAAGCTCAGCATGGTGTAGAAGGTAAAAGGAAACTAGTTTAGGGGTAGTAACCTGTGAAATTATGCCTACATACACCACCCTGTGGGGAGACGATTAGAAACACTAGAGCTCGAGTCCAGTGTGCTTGACCGCTCGGCCACGACACACCACTTCTTGGATAAAATGTTGGTTCGGAGAACTAGACATGAGATCAAGCTTGACATTTCTACTGGAATGCTGTAATCATGATCTCCTGATCACGGACAGAGCGTACCATTTGAAACATTAGTGTTTTTATTCTGTGAACTAACACTTCATCTAGACAGAGATTATTATGTGGCTGTATCATGTCAAGTTTTCCTAGTCTACTTCTCGCCAGTAGATAAATAATAACAATAATAATACTCAGTTCTTGTCTAGGGCAAGAATCCTAAACCCAGTGCCCTAAACATATCAAACACTACCAGTCCAAAATTCATTGAGCAGTACGTGACAAATTAATGAGACGATAAACTGAGACAGAATGGCAAGTCGACAGCTACCTTCTGCTGCTCTTTCCCCCGATGGCCTCGAGCTCTTCACAGTCTTTCTTTGCCTGCTTCAGTAGATTCTTCTTGGCTTCATACTCACTGGACTTGGTGTAGTTAACGATGTTCTGGTATTGTGAATCAGCGAAACGGGCCAGCGATAAATGAGCTTTGATAGCTGGAGCACTGGTATCATCCCTAGCATCGTAGATGTCAACTGCCTGTATACACACCAAACACAGAGATTTTCAATGAGCTGTCAGAAACATTAGCTTAGCAAAAACAGGTTACCAGCCAAAATGACATCTGGTTCATATTGTTTATGAGTGGTCACTTAACCACTTCACATCGGAGAAGTTTTTGTTGTTGACAGACTTGCATCTTGGGATTTTTCTCCATTTGTTGCTGACATGTGAACGGCTGACATTTTTATTCACCCAGATGTTCCATTGTGTAGCATGCATAGGCAGGCACCTACCGTGATATGCTTCGTTTCTCTCTACAAAGAGCAACAACAGGTTCTGGAAAACGTGCCTTGCATAATCCCTTTCCGGGGTTTTTGTGTAACCTTAAATCCCAGACCTTTGTCCTAATGTTAAACAAATGCGGCATATAAGAATGGACAGGCTGCCACCATTGTTCGTCATCAATTCAGCTCAATGGGAGATAAGTCTGAGCATTCTGAGATTCCAGCATACCATGGTAGATTTCCCGGCCGTGGCTCACGGCCAAGGTTCTGCAAATCACAGTGAGTGCCTGCTCAATTTTCATGACAACATCAAATCATGGAACTACTTATGAGAAACGCTGTTGTCTTTCATTTGTCAAGTAAGGGTTTCATTGTGGCAACAATATTTTCAAAGGAAAGCGATTACTCAGAAAGCTCTGAAAAATATTACCACAGGTGGGCACTGATTTTTTGTTAACCCTTTCAATACCGCATTGTTTACAGGGGTCACACTGCTGTGTACCGCATTTTTTCACACAAAAAGCAAAGTGCAGTGTTCACTTTTTTCAATCTTGATTTTCTGTGTGAAGACATATTTTTGTGGAAAAACTTTGTGCATACAATTTGTAGCTAATGAAATGATCTTTCATATGATGTCAAATTTTTATATATTATCTTCATGTCCTTTGCCACCTCGATCGGCAAGAATGGGTCGAGGCCCGCCGAGCCCATGCCCATGCCCACGGCGTTGAAGGGTTGCAGTGCTCGGTCCAGCTACCGGTATATCGTCAGGATCACTGCCATCATTGAACGTACCTTGCGACGAAACATCACGAGTTTCATCCGAATCTTCACTAGGTTCTTCTTCACATATTTTCAAGTCCAATTCATAGTCACTAATGACAAATATTTCAACCAAAACCTACGGGTCACGAACAGCCATGATGGTGATTTTTTGTCGGGAAAACGGAAGCGTGAAATCTGGAAGTACTGCAGCACACAACGTAGTTTTTCTCGGAAAATCGTAATGGCGACCCCCTATACAATACACACCATTGGAAAGCTCAATAAACAAGCTACCCGTCTATGTAAGGGTCAACAACAGAGGGCGCCAAACAAAATAAATACAGGGTCTCAAAGGCCGCGACTTTTGTTGTCGAGTAAACTCGACATTGGTACGGAAGCACACACGGCGCACGGTCGAGTAAACTCGACAATGGTATTGAAAGGGTTAAACACTGGCGCGAAGTGGTTAAAAATCAAGAAATTGTAAGTTTCTGCTGAGGAGGTGTTTAAAATACTAGTCTACTCAGTTGTTGGGTTGTACTGGTCTTTGTTAATTACCTTTTCCATGTAGTTATTAATAATGTCATTGGGACTTTCTGAGCACGTTTCAGCCAGCCAGTTGCCATAGATTGTCAGAACCTCTGGGTGAAGTGACTCCGCCACAGGGTCTCGAGTGTGAATCTGGGAAATCTGTCAGAATCAGGAGAAAAAAAGAGACAATTCCGCAGCGGGTAATAATTATGAACAATGTTCAACGAGTTAGCAGTAAAATAAATGTTACTTAGGTGTTTTTCCTTACACTGATGTGCGATCAGCACTCGATACTCAGTGCTTTCTGAGTCCTGTGAAAAAGGCCACAGGCATAGTACTCAGGTTGGATTCAAACCCAGGACCCCTGCACTTTGTAAGTGAACTTCAAGGTCAGTTCCATAACCTTTCACACATTTATTTGGATGAGTAACTAAATAAAATCCTTTTGTTGACATTTAAAGCTCTTCATGGCCTTTCTCCAAAGTACTTACAGGATCTTGTTTCCATCCGGAAAGTACCTACGTATCAACTTAGGTCTGGGAATAATGGTCTACTCTTAGATTATCCCACTGGTAAAATGTTGGCTACATTTGGTGATAGGGCTTTTTCTGTGGCATTCCCTAAGCTTTGGAATGCGCTACCGTTGCATATACGTAGCGAACGGAAACTTACCTCTTTTAAATGTGATATAAAAACCCATCTTTTTAAAGCCGCTTTTTAGTGTGTTTTTTGGTCTTGTTCTTTTGTGTCTTTTGTTTGTCTTTCTTCTATGGTTGCCTTGCCAGTTAGTTTAGATTTTTTACATAGATAGGGTTAGAGGCGTCTGTCTCCTGAAAAGATCAAAACATTACCGATGCCAGCAGGGATAGGCCTATATGTAATTGTAATAAGTAACTTTTAGTTCTCTGTTGGCGGGACAGACGTATCCCCATACTGTGGTTTGGGCACTGGCCTGGTGACCAGTCTTTATTCTTTGTCTTTTTCTTCCATTCTGTGCATTTTAACATTTGTTATGCGCCTTTGATCATTTTGTATGTAAGGGGCGCAATATAAATTTTAATTATTATTATTATTATTATTTAAATGTTGACTGGCCCAGTGGACAACCATAGGAAGTGTTTTGACTCACAACTTGGCAAGTGGGCAACTGCTACGGTCAAATTGAAGATTGTGGCATGTTGTGGCCGAACGGTTCAGAGCACCAGACTCAAGCTCTGGGATTACTTTATCATAATTGCTTTGTGCTTCCGACGGGACCTTAAGCCATACGTCCCGTGTACTAGGATTGGTAGTGCACGTAAAAGAACCAAGATCATGGATAAGTAGGGGTTAACCCCAGTGTTTCTGGTTCACATAGCAAGCACCCTTGCTTACAGGTTTCCTTAGGCTTGCGAGCTACAGTGATGAAGTTCACTTATGAGGCATCCTTGATTTCATGAACAGAATTATATAGTACTAATAATAGTTGCAGGTACCTTACTGATCTTGTCAAGCAGTGCTTTGATGAGGTGCATAGCAGTGGTCTTCTCCTTTCTAGTCCAGTACACCTTAGCTTCTTCAATCAATCTCCACCATGACGGATCACTCCGTACATCAGATGGTCTATCTAGGCCCTGTAGAGTCGCTAAGGCTTTCTCTGCAATCTAAACACAGCGGTCATACAAAGTTGTCAATTTGTTGTTCTTTGTTCACCTCAAAATGTATTTTTATCGACATTTTAATTTTCGTGGCATGTCGTGGCCGAGCGGTCTAGTTCACTGGACCCAAGCTCTGGTGTTGTCAGCAGCAGAGTGTGGGTTCGAATCCCGGTCATGACACTTGTACCCTTGAGCAAGGCACTTAACCATAATTGCTTCGTAAAAAGTTGGGAAGGTAGTGCATTCTACTCTACCAGCCAGGCTACTCCTAGTGGATGATACCCATAACTATATCCTTACGGACTGTGAAGGGGGTAATCCTGTTTCAGCCCCAGGAGTAGGTGGCAACGTGCCTCTGGTGACAGTTGATCTGGGTTGACAGCCCAAATCAGTTAAGTGTAGCCCTCACCTTGAAGTGGCCGTCTGGCCTTGTGAGTTGGGCCATATCTCATTAAAAAATTAAAAATAAAGGGTAGAGAGAGATAGTGGTACTTTCTAAGAGGCCCCCTGTCCTCCACCTACAGTGAACACAGTCACCATTGACCAAAAGAATGAAAACAAAGATCTACATTTCTGGAGGTATGTTAAAATGATGACATTTCTACCCATTGGGAACCTTTAAAGTATAGATGTCAAGGAACATCATTAGGGATAGAGAAGTAGATCAAAGAATCTGACTTCTTAATAAGCTACTCAGCTCCCAAAACGGCAGACCACAGCAGACCAGTAGCTCTGTCTGTAATCAATGCCAGGGGCCTACATAAAAACTAAACTGAATCTTTCACAATTAGCAAAATCCTCCATTCGTTAGTCCAGTATGGACCCAACGCACTGTCTGCCCATAGTGTGTCAGTTTGAGTCAAATTGCATGTCAATATACGGCGAGTGTCTAACCGAGAGCCTGCCGCCTAAAATGAACACCAGAACAACATGAGCCTTCTGACAACCGAAATGACACAACCAAGATTTATAGGGTGATGATGTCAGGTCACTTGGGTCAATACAGACAACAAATAGACTCCCTTGTATGAGACGTCACAAGCTCAAACAGCGCCCTCACTGACAGCTCAAAGGAAGAGCTATCAATGGCTAATACTCTCAACGATGGCAGCCTATGTAAGGAGTCTATACTTCAATGAATGACAGTCTGATTTTACCTGGAAGCGTTCTGCTTTCCTAGCAAGTTGAGTGTAGTTCTTGAGATGCTTGACGAGTCCCTCATAGGCTTGCTGTTTATGACTCTCCGCATCATTCTTCTCCGGTAGTAGCTGTAGTAACACAGTCCGTAAGGCAAGGGTTGGCTCACAAAACTCAAAGTCATTATCCATCAAGGCGAGCTGGGAACTCCAGCTGTGAAGCACAGACATGGGTTGACTGTTCCTGAAATCATCAAGAGATCAGGAAAAAGTGTCAACACAGAAAAATTGACTAGAGTGGGACTTGAACCTGCGACTTCTAGATTGTCGTGCCGGTGCTCTACCAACTATGCTAATGTAAGTGGTCTCCCTACTTTGTCAATATCTTTGTTTGGGGGTGCCAGTTAAAAGCCATTATTAATAAAAGAAGTTATTAGTAACTGACTTAATTTTGATTCACAATTACTCCAGACAGTTTATTCATTCTGATTGGTCGAGAGGAGATCACATGGCCATGTTTAAATGTGTAGTATAGACATAGTAAAAAGTGTTTAAACATACGCGGGTTGGCGTGTAAACACGATTAATATACCGGTACTCAATGTAAAATCTATTAATGCCTAGTATATGAACAACCTTTGAGCGTCGCTTGCAATTTGACCATTCCAGAAACGAAGCCCAAGTGAAATGTCTGTTGTTATTTTCACAGGATTCGGGAAAGCACTGAGTATAAAGTGCTTAATACACATCGGTGTAGAGTTTTAAAAAAACTACAAAATTGGGGGAGTGCAGCTGAACAAAAGACCCCTTGCATTGTTCGCCATCACTGAGGACAAACAATGGAAATGTGAACGCGTTTACACGCTGCGCACAACTGTTAGCCAATGATAGGTCTTTATATTGACATCAGTGAGGGCGCTGTTTGGGTGTTGTGACATCACGTGCAAGGAGTCTTTTCACTGAAAGATACAAACTTACTCAAGCAACACACATCCAAAGTTCTCCATCTCCGCAAGGCCCTGTAACCTGGATAACATCGGGTACACACTATAAGCGCTCTCCATACTGACATTACACAGTTGCTTGACTGTGTCCAATCGTGCATGTTGCAGGGCCATTCGGAACGATTCCTCCTCGTCATCCCTTAGGCATGACAACGCAGTGAATATGGATTGATGGTAACCAGTAGATTGAGTCTGGCTCCGATGGTCTAGTTCCTGATCCCATTGTCCATTCCTCCATGCTGCTTCGTATTGAAACTCGGCCATCTCAGGACCAAAGACAACGTGTTCTGACCGCAGACCATGAAGGTAGACATTGAGAATGTGGCTAAGACCTTTATTCTGCATTGCCTGGAAATAAAATCAACACAAGATAAATTCATAATAAGCGTGATCAATGTTTCCATGTGACTTAAACCAACTTCTGTATCAACTTTTGATACAGAATGACGTTTCTCCTGAAGATGAGTTAAGTGTACTTTTTAAAAAATTGAGACCACAACAACAAATCTTTCAGAGCTAACACACCACCCAAAAGAGATTTACACATTATACTCGCAAGTTTACTAGTTATAGTTAATTCCTAGTTGTAAGGTTATACTTGCAAGTTTACTAGTTATAGTTAATTCCTAGTTGTAAGGTTATACTTGCAAGTTTACTAGTTATAGTTAATTCCTAGTTGTAAGCTTATACTCGCAAGTTTACTAGTTAACTACTAGGAACACCAGGGCAAACCCCTTCTCTTTTTGATAAGTGCACTGGGTTCTTTTACGTGCGTTACACAACACACGGGACCAATGGTTTTACGTCTCATCCGATGGACAAAGCAATCATGGTTAAGTGTCTTGCTTAATGACACAAGCGTCAAGACCGGGACTCAAACCCACAATCTGTTGATCAGAAACACCAGAGCTTGAGTCCGGTGCTCTTATCCGCTCGGCCACTACACACCACAAGTCTAGTTATCTTTGCAGTTTCATTATTTTATGATCTCTCTACGAGTTGTGCTGACTCTGAAAAGAACCAGTGGTTTAACAACTCCACGTTTCAATCAGTTTGCTCTGATCATCTTCTTCCATTCTCCTGAAGAGAATCAGAGCATACTGATCGAAACATCAAGCAGTCAAGCTACGGGCTCCTTTTTTCAGAACCACCACAATTCCTAGAGAGATGACTTCATGGTGTGACTACAATCTTTACTAGGGGGTCAATACCATGTATGCATTTCTTACCTGTAGGATCCCAATCTCTTCCTGACCAGTGTGGGTTGATTTGGAGTGAAGTTTCAGATCATATGCACTGAGTGCTTTATCCCAGTCACCTTCATGCTCATACGTGTGGATCCTACAACACACATCAAGTACAAATCAATCAATGAAAATCACTGTCAGTTGTAGACATTTACTTTCTGCGCCCAATTTCATAGAGCAGAAAAGTTAACTAAGCACAAACAAAAAGATTACCAATTAAAATACTAATTTTCGCTGAGCAGAACTTGTTTAGCACTTTTGTATCCTCAAGCCAAGATCTTCAAATTTGTTCAGATTTCTGATTTGTCAGAGACATGGTACAGAAATGAAAAAGAAAACTAAAGTTACAGACATTGTAAAGAAAATAAAACAGGCTAAATAAAGGGGCTGAACACATTGCCCAACAGATGTAGTGGCAACCAAGAATGGGGCAAAGAAGAAGAGGCAGACAAAGATGATGGAGGGATGATAGCATACATCAAGTACAAATAATAATAATACAGAGTATTTGTAATGCGACAAGTCCACCCAATCAAGGCGCACGAGAGAAAATCCTCACACAGTAAAGACAGAGGGAAATCAGACTGAGAACAGATATAGATAAGACATACTGAATAGGGACGTTTTCAGACTAATCAATCAATCATTCAATGAAAATCACTGTCAGTTGTAGACGTTTGCTTTCTGCGCCCAATGTCATACAGCACAAAAATTAACTAAGCCCGAACAAATTATGCTTACCATAAAAAGGTTACCAACCAAAATACTCATTTTCACTTGGCAGAAAATTGTTGAGCGCTATTGTTTGCTTAAGCAGCTCTGTGTGATCGGGCCCAGATCAACATAATATCAAATTTGTACACATTTCTGATTTGTCAGAGACAAGGTCACATGTACAGAACTACAAAAGAAAACTTAAGTTACAGACATCGTATGGAAAATAAAACAGGGTAAATGGAGGTGGGCTGGACACACTGCACGAAGAACAGACAACAGATGGACAACAAGACTAATGTAGTGGCAACCAAGAGCGGGGGAAAGGAGAAGAGGCAGGCAAAGAAGATGGAGGGATGACATAAGAACAGGAACAGTATGGACCAGAACAGCAAGGAATGGAGATGAATGACCATTTTATGAGGCTACATCCTACACTGGATGACCACAGCCTCAAATTCAAATTCACGTTCATTTAAAACATCTCTCCAACCATGTCCATTTCAAAGCAAATGCTTTTTGTAGCACAAAGCTTTGGGCGCTCTATAAATGACTTTTGATTGATTGAAGTTTGCTTTCCTGAGAGTCCTTGGCTTCACAACCAGAATCAATCAAATGAAATGAAAGTGAAACCAAAATGGAAAATCACAAGACAAACCTTGCACATGTATCAGTGAGTCTTCCCGCTCCACATCCATACACACCATCTGGTTCCCCAATACTGCTGTAGGCCTCTAGGAGTAGACTCTGCATGTTGATGTCAGACTCGTTGGACAGTTCGCTTAGAGATTCTATATCCGAGTGACTTAGTGACTGGCTAGATGATCTACTCAAACCAACGGCTCCTTCCTGTGATCTGAAGAAAAAAAACCCACAAAGACATACTTCAGAGATGCTCTTTTTGGCCAGACTGCCCGCCTTGATGACAACACCCTGGCAGAGAAGGCATTAAACATGGCCATGCACTGGCAGAGGCAGAATCCCCCCGGCACCTGGATGGTCAAGATCTGGAGGCCGCCCGAGGACATCTTGGATCGAGCAACTGGGTCCACCCAGCAAGCTTGACAGACTCTGGAACCTAGCTACTAACCCTTGACATAGGAGATCAGTGTGACAGACCCCAGCTGTCTATGCAGTAGAGTGAGTGAGTGAGTGACATCGGCTCTGGGAGTACAAGTTACAGATGTGAGCACAGATCAAATTGTCTAGTTTTGCTAGCAGAATTTTGTTAAGCAAATTTTTCCGCTAGAGCAACTCTATGAAATTAGGCCTTGCTGTTTGTTTCTTTCTCACTGAACCTTTCACAAGTTAGTGTTATATAAAACTTTGTCTCCTTCATGGTTCATCCCTTGCTTTGCTATGTGCTTTCTGCCTCTCTCTCTCTATTCAGATATTTCCACTTGACTGCTTTTGTTATACCATTATACCTGCTTATGAGTGTTGTGATGTCATTAAGCCTTCAGGAAAGACTCTGCTAGGGTCAAAATGTCTGGCCATTTACTAATTTGTTTGTATAAATCTTTTTAAATAGTCTTATTGTGTAATATTTCTAGAAACACTCACCTCTGCACATCACACCATATCTCAGTATACAGTAAGCATGTGAAGTGTGCTCTGCAATTCTGTGCTGCTTTGGCTGCGAGCAAGTAGTTGACGTCAAGCCAGAAGTTGTTGTCCCATGCTGTGCTCTTACTCCGCCTTTGAGCAAAGAAAGGTCAATAAGTCATTCACATCAATGGGAATCTACTTCCATTTGACTCGATGTACCTGACACTGTAAGCAAATGTCTCTAATAGATGGTTCATCACAAAGTCAAATTTAATTAATGTAATAAATGCATCAGAATGGAATGTTATTTTGGTTATAGCTTACATCGATGTGTGATAAGCACAGCATATTAAGTGCTCCCCCCCCCAAAAAAAAAACCCAAAATAGTAAAACCCCACAGGCTACTCAGGAGGAATTCAACCCCCACCCCCCCCCCCCATTCTAGAGCAGGACCCAATTTCACGTCGCTGCTTACCACAGAGTTCTGTGCTTACGATGCCCTGTAAAGCACACAATTCTATATGCTGTGAGCACACAATTCCATGGTAAGCAGAGCAATGTGGGCACAAAAGGTAGCTAAAGCACAACCTAAGTTATGCTTACCCTAATAAGGTTACCAGCCAAAATACTTTATCACATGTATATATCTCCGACTGGTCCCCTGTCTATTTGTGCTTAGCAGAAAAGTTTTAAGCAATAGTTTCTGCTGAAGCAGCTCAATGATGGAGCCCTGGTGTCTTAACACTAGACCACTGAAAATGAGGCCAGGGCCCAATTTCATAGAGCTGCTTAAGCACAAAAATTTGCTAAGCACAATAAAATTTTGCTTACCAGAATAAGGTTACCAGCCAAACTACCATGTCACGTGTACAATTTGTGACTGGTATCCTGCTCATTTCTGCTTAGCAGGAAATTGTTAAGCATTATTTTCTGCTTAAGCAGCTCTATGAAATCGGGCCCAGGTCTGAATTAGCAGCTACAACTTCGGCTATGGCTAATTTCCATGTTGTCATGCACTGAAGTATAGGACATCCTTAGCAACACCCTTCACAACAGTCGTAGCCATAACTGCAGCAGCCAATTCAGTTACGGCCACAGATTGTTTTGGGTTTTTTTTTCAGCCAACAAAATTATGCACTTTGCAGGTCGGTAAGCACAGCATTTTATGGTGTACAATGTAACGCAGCAACCAGAATTAGGGTCAATGACCCAAGCCAGATTGTAAACTTTAATACACATGTCACAGTTCATAGGTCATGACCTACCCTCCTGTAGGTCTTTCTTGTGTTCTCAAGTAGTACATGACATCAAGTAGAGTGCGGATTGACCTTTGGCCTAGTTGACTGGAAGACTGATCTGCAACGAACGTACAACAGTTCTGCTTTAATGTCATTTCATTCAATAAAATGTGGAGGTAAAGAAAGATTCATGATAAGAGGAAGAAACCCAACAAGTTACAGAACATGAACCAAATATTATCTGATGACCTTTTCAGAATATCTTCATATGGGCAACAGTTCTCCTACTAGTTTGAGAAGATGGCTGTACAAAGTATGAATAATCAGTAATATTTTCATTTTAGCTTGTTTTTAGTTTGTCATTGTGCTTTTTCGGTAATTTGTTATTACAAATATAATGAAATTATGCAATTCTTGTAGTGCTTTATTACATTCAACTGGCATCTTAAAACGCTTGTTGTTTTAAAACAGGAACAGCAAATCCACAGTTATGCTACCCAGGTGGGATTCAAACCCACAATCCTTGCATTTTATAGCAAAGATCTTAACCACTAGATCACCGAGTGTGCCTGCTGACTAGAGGCTAGTTTGAATCCTCTAACAATCCATGTACACACGGCCCACATGATGGGCCAATGAGCAACCTGGTTTTTACCTCTAGCCGAGGGCGCCCTACTCAAGTTTAGATTGATCATAAAAGGGTTGCTTACCATGGAAGGGGACCGGTGTAGGTGCTCGACTATTACTAGTGCTTTTACAGTGACTAGAGAAGACTGCCTCCATACCCTGTGATAAAATCCGTCTGTACGAATCAATGCCAGTACTCAGGATGTCATGGAATACGTACGGCAAAACTCTCTCTGCAAACTCAACCTAACCAGAAAATCAAGACAGTCAAAGAGATGGTGTACATGTAGAAATAATGTAGCTATCTTGCTTTTAGGCCTGTTCAAATCACAGTATTCAAAGCGAGGCTTTCAGGACAAAATAGTCTGTTCCCCCTATAATGACAATCAGCATTCATGATTACTATTCCAAACAGGGAACAAGACACAGGTCTTTAACACTCCATGATGGTATTAACATTTAAAAAACAATGTTTAAAAAAAAATATTGTTGTCACAATGGAGCCCTGAGTAAATAAAGTAAAGTTAACAAATGGTTCTCATAAAAGGCACTAGAAATTATGGAATGTCTTCACCATGAATTGACAAAACCTTGGCCATAAGCCATGGCCGATAATGTCTTTGTACCTACATGTACATGTTTTTATGTAAGTCAGTGTTGTGATGGGGTGTTGGTGTGTTTGTTTGTTTTTTGTCTGTCTGTAGGTACGGGAACAAAAGCTTTTGCTTC
Organism: Pisaster brevispinus; assembly: GCA_023634235.1. Lineage (NCBI taxonomy): Eukaryota > Metazoa > Echinodermata > Asteroidea > Forcipulatida > Asteriidae > Pisaster > Pisaster brevispinus. The sequence goes on along the minus strand of JAMKCF010000007.1, from coordinate 21,993,556 downwards.
AGCCTATGCCTAAATGTTGTCCTGTTTGTGATTATTTATTCAACTTCCGTGTAAATTGTTATTGTCTTTACTAACTCTGGTTTGCCATTCTATATTCATTACCATGTATCCTAACTTAACAATGTACACAAATGTAACTTTATGGCAACCTTGAAATAAATGTAATAATAAAAAATAAATAATCAGCCATGGTATGCTGGAATCTCAGACTTGCCTGCCTGACACCGAGTGTAATGATAAACAATGGGGGCAAACTATTGATCTCTCATAATCCTTGTTTGTACAACAAAAGAACAAAGGTCTGGAATAGGGGATTACACACAAAAATACGGGAAAGGGGAGATTTTGAGCATGAATTCCAGTACCATTTGTGCCCCCTTGTATGGGGGAAACGAAGTGTACACGGTAGGTGCGCACTGTGCATGCTACACAATGGACTGTCAAGGGGTGTAATTTTACAACAACCGGTCAACTGACTGCAACCAAACAGAGGGCATTCCAAAGTTTTTCAGAGCATTCATTAACATCCACAGTTTAATCAGTTTCGGAAATTTTGGCTGAAAAAAAGATGTCATCCAGTGTCAAGTGGTAATGGGAATTCAAACTTGAGTGGCCACTTGTAATGAAGCAAGTCAGTGTACCAGACATTATTCAAATCTTACTCACGAGTGTCTTGTTTGAAGAGCCTGTTTCTAGGTACAGATTTATTACCAAACTACTTTCTCGAGATGTTTTGGTCAGAAACAGATTTTCTGATCATGAGTGCGGAGAACGGATTTTGTGAATACCTTGACAGTACAGATCGGTTCCAGCTGCAACAGGATCTCATCCTTCACTCCACCGCTCCGGATCAACGCAACAGTCAGATTCCTCACCCAGTCACCATGGTTACTGCTAACTGGCTGCCATAGTAACTGATCTCCAATTGTCTGCTCGAAGGCAGCGGCCGAAGGCCGGGTTGCTGGTTTGTGGATTGTCTGTCAATGAATGATAAATATGAGCACTACACCAAAGACTAGAATTAAATTTGCTAATGGGCTGGAGGCATTACATGGTGAGGTATCAATGTATATTCACTTCAGTTTGCGGTAACACCATTATGCATATCTATTTTGCTGTGTAGATTTTGTTCTTTGAGAACTTGTCTTGCTATTTATTCCAAAGTAGATTTCCGAATTCGGGAGACTACTTAGTTCTGAGGTTGTTCACAATTATCAACATTTTGCACAAACCACACACTTTTTCAGGGCCCCTTCCTCCCCAACCCCTGTACAAAAGAATGTTGAATTCTTTCACATTATTTTGTGTCCATAAGTGCAGAATGCTGCGATAAGCAGAGCCGTGAGCTGGGCCCAGCTGCGAGTGGAACGTTATGGCTATGCGACCCATACAACAATTTGATTTCAAGATAAGTTCTGCTGTCCTTCCACTGAGAAGCCAGTGGTATCACATGCGATATGATTTCAAGTATAGTTCCGCTGTCAGTTCATGCATGGGAGCTAGCTGTTTGATGTGCAATATGATGGCTGGGAATGAGGATGGTGGCACTGGATTCTATATCCGCATCAATTTATTCAAATCATTGATCTTACTATGAGTTTCCATTACTGGCATGATACTAATTGACAAAACCAATATTTTATTTTAATTGATAAAGCATACACAGACTGCAGATCCCCTCACCCCATCAAGTGTATGGATTGTACACTCGTAGATAATTGTGAACGTCCCAAAAGCAGTATTTGCTGATACAACTTTGATGAACCTACTCCAATAAATTTTAAACAGAGACGCATTGTCCTTGAATTTTGACACATTTGTCCTTACAAATTGACACTATAGCACATGAGCAGACATTGTTTACATTACAAGGTTTGGATCTGAGAACAAATGGAGTCCAAACAGAGCAGAGTCTTAAGACATTCTTTGGACTCATTTAAAAAAAGTTTTTCTTAGAAATGAAGTTTTATTTGATATGGTAGCTAATCTCACAGTGAGACAGATTGTTATATAGAATCACCAGCGCAAAAACAGCCTCATAACCAACTTCCAATGCAAAATGAGAACAGTTTTTAAGAACAGGATAACAAAAAGGCACATCCAAGTATAAGTTTCAGTGTACAATATTAGAAAGTCAGGAACCTTCGCATTTTGCAGTGAATGTTTGCATAGCTCTTTTTCCCAGATGACAAAAGGGTGTACACTTTGGTTTGAAAACTGCCAATTTTACTGTGCCTATAGATCGTTCCTGATAGATGCCAATTTTACAGGCAACTTGGGTTTTGTCTTTGAGCTGCGTAAAGCGTTCAAACTTTTCTATGCAGCCGAGTGGTTTACTGACCAATCATGCAAGGAATTTGATCAAACTCCCACATAGTGTTGGGATCAACGCTACAACCTCTTTCCCACCGTAGGTCTGTAGCCAGCCTCTGTCTTTTCTACAGATATTTTCATGGTGAATGTGCCACCAGTGTGTCCGACCTAGTTCCTCCTATCAGAATGTTTGAGCCTGAAACCAGACTTTCTGCTTCTTCTCACCCATACACTCTTGATTTGCTGAGATGTAGAACAAGGAGCCATTCCAACAGCTTTATTCCACGTACTGCATCTCTTTGGAACTCCTTGTCTGGTGCATGTTTCCCTCCATCCTACAATCTAGACTGTTTTAAGAGGAATATCAATTCCTACCTTCAGCTCCCCTGAGTTATTTTCAAATTTAATCATTTTTCTTCTTGTAGCCCCTTACCAAGAGTGGCTTTTAGCCTTGTTTGGGGCGAACTTGCATAAACAATTTTTTTTTTTTAACTGCATGCGGTATTTACCCAAACACAAGGTTGTGAATTAAAAAAATTACTTACTTGCCCATAAAGATGGTCGACTTTACACTGTGTGACGTCAAGTGGAAAATGATAGTTGATTAAAGCAGAGCTGAATTTCATCGAGCTACTCAAGCACAAAAAGTACCTCAGCACAGAACAATTTTGCTCACTGATATAAGGTTACCAGCTAAACTACCATATCACACATACTGTCTATGACTGGTTTCCTGCTTAGTTTTGCTTAGCAGAAAATTGTTGAGCTACAGTTTCTGCTTAAGCAGCTCTATGAGATTGGGCCCAGGGTGCTGAATACCTTTTTCTTGCTAGGTCTGAACGGCTGGAGATAACTAAAGAGTTTGTCAATATTTTCCTTTTTGTACATCTCATGACATCGTTGTCCTGAGTTTGTTGCTAGTACAGTCTTTAAGCAGTTGGCTGCAGCTTCTACTATATCAACGCTGTGAATGAAAGAATACACAGGTAAGTAATTAATTGGGGGTTGAACGTAGAAAAATCGACTAGAGCGGGACTTGAACCTGTGACCTCCAGATTAACATGCTGGCGCTCTACCAACTGAACTATCCAGCCCTATGTTGGTGGTCTTCCTACTTTGTCAGTATCTTTTTTCAGGGTGCCGGTAACTAAATACACATTCAGCAAACATAAAACACATGGTATAATTTTAGTAATTTTCAAAAACCAGTACCCTCACTTGATGTCTCCCGACAAAATGCATAAAATAACAAACCTGTGAAAATTTGGGCTCAATTGGTAACCGAAGTTGCATGAAAATAATGAAAAAACACACCTTTGTTGCAATTAGAATTGTGTGCTTTCAGATGCTTGAAAAAGTCTTTATCCCTGAAGCCTTTCTCAGATTCAAATTCATTTATGAAAAATTACCTTTTTCTCTAAAACTACATCGTTTCTAACAAGGTTTTATAATACAAACAGCTCTCCAGTACCAAGTAGTGAATTTTTATGGTAATTAATTATTGGAGTAATTACTAAAGATATACCCTCCCTTTAGAGGCTTTTTGTATTGAATTAATCTTTGTCAAACTTAAAGGATCTTTAGAGCTTGACTGTCAGGTCGGCTTTGTGGTTTCTTCCCTACAGTTTTAAATGTGGTTTCTGTCCTTGCCTTTCACCTCTGTGGACCCCGGTTCGAATCCCACCTCAGACCGGAGCCTTGCATGTGGATTGGGTTTTCAGTCCCTAACGGGTTGCGTGGGTTTTCCCCATTGGGGTTTTTACCATGCATGTCTCTGGAACAAAAGGCAAAATTACTTTTTTACCATAATCCCCAATTTCAGAACTTTCTTCTTTTGTCTACCAAACCAAGATTGATAGGCTGCCGCGATTTGTGCCCTAAATCTTAACTTCAGTTGCCTCAAGCCTCAGTTGTAATTCAAGATACTTGGATTGGCTTACTTTGGATCTGAGAGATACTGTTGGAGTAGATGAATGATGACAACATGTCTTGACATGACGGGATCCTTGGCGAATACCTTCAAGGCTGTGGTGTAACTAGCAACATTTTCAGCCTCATCACAATGTAAGGCTACTGTAGATAGATTAGGTGCTCCAATGTCACCCAAACAACGACCTGCAGTATACAGAAACACATACATCCTCAAAAAAGGAGCTAAATGCATTGTCTGTGAGCTTCTGGCAGGTAATTTTTAGAACCAGTCTGTGTGAAGACAGCATGGCTTAGGCCATATCCAAGTTGGTGGCTACGGCTACAGCTATGACTGTTGCTAAGGACGTAACATACTTCAACACATGATGCGGCGATGCAGCCTGAGCCGTAGCTGTAGCCACAAATTCAGACACGGCTTCACAGTGGAATTATGTCTCACTCAGGGGCCATTCAAAGTAATCAATGTTTTAAAATTTCAATCTTTTTTCGAAATTGTCTCCCCACCGAGCACAGAGGTTGGCTATCGAAACAATTGGTTGACTGTTCACAATGGGACTGCACAGACACTTCTGATTTTGATTATCAGTTAATTTCTTAAGACCAAACCACCAAAAGTTTGAAAAAGATTGACATTTGTAATATTGATTATTTTGATTGGCCCCTTAGGGGCAGGGTAGTGATGTTCAAATGTTATCCACATGAAATAAATGGCCCAGTGACCTGACATTATAATGTTTATGTACAATGAACAGGCCTGAAGTCTCATCATTGAGAAGGCAAGGCCATTTTTCATCTTGCAAAAGGTACTCCCAATGGTTAAATCTTAAAGTCTATGAGAAACTTTTGAAGGGGCACCAAGGCCAAGACCAGGGACAACAGAGGTCATGGCTTCCTTGTAATTCAAGGCCAGCATGAGGGTCAAAATTGCTTGATACCGGCTCTAGGTACATTTACGTTATTATTAATCTCATCAAAGAGTTCTATCAAAACCTTTCAAGTTGTTAACTTTTTGGAAAAAAAACCTAAATGAAGACATGGATTATTTTCCTTTGATTACAATGATTTCCACATTTCTTACCTGCCTCTTCCTTCAGTGATTGAGACACATTGTCCCTGGATCCTAAGATGTGATCTCCAGTCCCACTTATCTTGACAAGCTCAGTTATGAGATGAATGATGGTTCTATCACTTCCTTCTACAAACAAATACCAAATTATACATTGTAAACATCTGGGCATCAGGTTGGCTCAGTGGGTTTTTCCTGCCTATCACATTTGTGAACCCGGTTCGAGTCCCACCTCAGACTGGAGCCTTGCATGTGGATTGGGTTTTCCCGTCTCTACCTGATTGCGTGGGTTTTCCCCATTGGGGTTTTCCTCCCATCTAAAACTGAACATTTCTTCTCATTAGCTGTTTATTCTGTTATTGGCGTTTGCGCTATTGCATGTGAAATAAAGTTTTTAATATAGGGAGACTGCCAACACAGGGCTAGCTAGCTCAGCTGGTAAAGCGCCGGCACCTTAATCCCGGTTGGTTCAAATCCCACTCAAAAAAATGGTGTGCCCTCTTGAAGGTGATAATGCAGGGCTTGAATAATAAGGCTGTGTCAAATTAACGGCTGAGACTGCGGCTATCGCAGCATCGCAGAAAACACCCATTCATCAACCTCATCCCTGAAGCCAACAGCCTGAGCCATAGTCGAAGTGGCTTGATTCGTACTGAAACTAACCTGCGCACTGCTGCACCATGATAGTCAGCTCCTCTTTCTTTGTAGCAAGCTGACGATGTAGATGCCTCAATCCCTCCAACCTTAGTACACCTCCCTCTTTACCAACCATTAAGAAATGATGTACTTCCTGATAGGAACAGAAAACAATTTATCAAATCAAGAAATGCTGCTTCTGTTTCACTAGGATACCTGTTTATGTGTTTATGTGTGTCAGGGCCAAATTGCATTAAGCCTGTAATCACAAAAACTTGCTAAGCACAGAAAATTATTGCTTAACAAAAACTGGTTACCAGCCCAAATTCCGTAAGGTTTACATTGTTTTGACTGGTGCCCGACTCATTTTGTACTTAGCATAGAAAATTGCTAAGCTGTCTTTTCTGCTTAAGAGCTTTATGAAATTAGGCCCAGGCTATTTACTATTTTTTGGATTTATACCATAGGTCCTTCTGATTGATGAGCAGTTTACAACTCTGCCATTTTGACCATCATTATGAGCCAGCGGCAATCCTAGTGAATGCTAAGCTTGAGATTATTTCTTGCAATAAAACTGACACTAGAAGTAGTTCCTCAGGCTGGAAACGATAATTAGATGACTCATGGACCCATTATTGATCACCCAGGCTTCTTTTCAATAATCAGTCAACAAAAACTTACAGAAGGCGACAGATACATTTACAAAGCACGACAATACCAGTGTTGCAATTTGACAAAAATGCCAAGACAGTTACAAACAGAAAGAACTTATCCACAGTCATGGAGGCAAGAATGAAGGTAGCAGTCTTAAGATATTGGATGAGTCGATTTATTTACCTCCATTAAAGTGAACTCTCCTTCAGCATATTTGACTTCTTGCTGAGCCGCCCTGGCCGGGGCAAGCTTGTCCGAATCTGGGAATGGATCAAGTAGTTTGAGAGCAGGGGCAAGTCTATCGGCATTGTCTATGACGAGAAGGTTGATTAACGACAAAGCCTGTTTGAATAGATAATAAAAACATCAAGTAGTCATTCATGAAGTAAGCTTGGTTTCTTTGAAACATTTCTACTTCACATCAATCAAACCAAAGTCAGAGAAAGCCACAGTAAATCTCACTCTGCAGCAGTGAAGACCATTGCAAGAATCTCACTCTGCAGCAGTGAAGATCATTGCAAGAATCTCACTCTGCAGCAGTGAAGATCATTGCGAGAATCTCACTCTGCAGCAGTGAAGATCATTACAAGAATCTCACTCTGCAGCAGTGAAGATCATTGCAAGAATCTCACTCTGCAGCAGTGAAGATCATTGCGAGAATCTCACTCTGCAGCAGTGAAGATCATTGCGAGAATCTCACTCTGCAGCAGTGAAGATCATTGCAAGAATCTCACTCTGCAGCAGTGAAGATCATTACAAGAATCTCACTCTGCAGCAGTGAAGATCATTACAAGAATCTCACTCTGCAGCAGTGAAGATCATTGCGAGAATCTCACTCTGCAGCAGTGAAGATCATTACAAGAACCTCACTCTGCAGCAGTGAAGATCATTACAAGAATCTCACTCTGCAGCAGTGAAGATCATTGCGAGAATCTCACTCTGCAGCAGTGAAGATCATTGCAAGAATCTCACTCTGCAGCAGTGAAGATCATTGCAAGAATCTCACTCTGCAGCAGTGAAGATCATTGCAAGAATCTCACTCTGCAGCAGTGAAGATCATTGCAAGAATCTCACTCTGCAGCAGTGAAGATCATTACAAGAATCTCACTCTGCAGCAGTGAAGATCATTGCAAGAATCTCACTCTGCAGCAGTGAAGATCATTGCGAGAATCTCACTCTGCAGCAGTGAAGATCATTACAAGAATCTCACTCTGCAGCAGTGAAGATCATTGCGAGAATCTCACTCTGCAGCAGTGAAGATCATTACAAGAATCTCACTCTGCAGCAGTGAAGATCATTACAAGAATCTCACTCTGCAGCAGTGAAGATCATTGCAAGAATCTCACTCTGCAGCAGTGAAGATCATTGCGAGAATCTCACTCTGCAGCAGTGAAGATCATTGCGAGAATCTCACTCTGCAGCAGTGAAGATCATTGCGAGAATCTCACTCTGCAGCAGTGAAGATCATTGCGAGAATCTCACTCTGCAGCAGTGAAGATCATTGCAAGAATCTCACTCTGCAGCAGTGAAGACCATTGCGAGAATCTCACTCTGCAGCAGTGAAGATCATTGCGAGAATCTCACTCTGCAGCAGTGAAGATCATTGCGAGAATCTCACTCTGCAGCAGTGAAGATCATTACAAGAATCTCACTCTGCAGCAGTGAAGATCATTACAAGAATCTCACTCTGCAGCAGTGAAGATCATTGCGAGAATCTCACTCTGCAGCAGTGAAGATCATTGCGAGAATCTCACTCTGCAGCAGTGAAGATCATTGCGAGAATCTCACTCTGCAGCAGTGAAGATCATTGCGAGAATCTCACTCTGCAGCAGTGAAGATCATTGCAAGAATCTCACTCTGCAGCAGTGAAGACCATTGCGAGAATCTCACTCTGCAGCAGTGAAGATCATTGCGAGAATCTCACTCTGCAGCAGTGAAGATCATTGCGAGAATCTCACTCTGCAGCAGTGAAGATCATTACAAGAATCTCACTCTGCAGCAGTGAAGATCATTACAAGAATCTCACTCTGCAGCAGTGAAGATCATTGCGAGAATCTCACTCTGCAGCAGTGAAGATCATTGCAAGAATCTCACTCTGCAGCAGTGAAGATCATTACAAGAATCTCACTCTGCAGCAGTGAAGATCATTGCAAGAATCTCACTCTGCAGCAGTGAAGATCATTGCGAGAATCTCACTCTGCAGCAGTGAAGATCATTGCGAGAATCTCACTCTGCAGCAGTGAAGATCATTGCAAGAATCTCACTCTGCAGCAGTGAAGATCATTGCGAGAATCTCACTCTGCAGCAGTGAAGATCATTACAAGAATCTCACTCTGCAGCAGTGAAGATCATTGCGAGAATCTCACTCTGCAGCAGTGAAGATCATTACAAGAACCTCACTCTGCAGCAGTGAAGATCATTGCGAGAATCTCACTCTGCAGCAGTGAAGATCATTGCAAGAATCTCACTCTGCAGCAGTGAAGACCATTGCGAGAATCTCACTCTGCAGCAGTGAAGATCATTGCGAGAATCTCACTCTGCAGCAGTGAAGATCATTGCGAGAATCTCACTCTGCAGCAGTGAAGATCATTACAAGAATCTCACTCTGCAGCAGTGAAGATCATTACAAGAATCTCACTCTGCAGCAGTGAAGATCATTGCGAGAATCTCACTCTGCAGCAGTGAAGATCATTGCGAGAATCTCACTCTGCAGCAGTGAAGATCATTGCGAGAATCTCACTCTGCAGCAGTGAAGATCATTGCGAGAATCTCACTCTGCAGCAGTGAAGATCATTGCAAGAATCTCACTCTGCAGCAGTGAAGACCATTGCGAGAATCTCACTCTGCAGCAGTGAAGATCATTGCGAGAATCTCACTCTGCAGCAGTGAAGATCATTGCGAGAATCTCACTCTGCAGCAGTGAAGATCATTACAAGAATCTCACTCTGCAGCAGTGAAGATCATTACAAGAATCTCACTCTGCAGCAGTGAAGATCATTGCGAGAATCTCACTCTGCAGCAGTGAAGATCATTGCAAGAATCTCACTCTGCAGCAGTGAAGATCATTACAAGAATCTCACTCTGCAGCAGTGAAGATCATTGCAAGAATCTCACTCTGCAGCAGTGAAGATCATTGCGAGAATCTCACTCTGCAGCAGTGAAGATCATTGCGAGAATCTCACTCTGCAGCAGTGAAGATCATTGCAAGAATCTCACTCTGCAGCAGTGAAGATCATTGCGAGAATCTCACTCTGCAGCAGTGAAGATCATTACAAGAATCTCACTCTGCAGCAGTGAAGATCATTGCGAGAATCTCACTCTGCAGCAGTGAAGATCATTACAAGAACCTCACTCTGCAGCAGTGAAGATCATTGCGAGAATCTCACTCTGCAGCAGTGAAGATCATTGCAAGAATCTCACTCTGCAGCAGTGAAGATAATTGCTAGAAGTCCCCTGATCCACTCCGAGAAAGTAAAAGTGTCTGGTTTCGCTATCCACTCTGACATGTCTGAAGTAATAGATATTTTTCCTTCTTAAACAGCTCTTTCAAATTGGGCCAAGGAGTCAGTTTTACAGACCTGCCTCTTATGCAGAAAATATTGTTGGAAACATTTCTGCTAAGCAAAAGCGCGAAACCAGTCACAAACAGTACATACGGCATAGCATTTTGGCCAGTAACCAAATTCTGGTAAGCATAATTGTTTCATGCTTATTAATTAACTTATGCGCTGAAGCAGCTCTATGAAATGGACGGAGAGGCCTCATGGCTTACCTGCTTAGCAATGGCATCATCGGTTTCCATTAGTGGTACTAAAGCTCCTATCATCACACAAAGATGCTTACCGAGTTCCTGTTAAACGACAAATACAAGCCGTTATAAATTCATCTGAATCCCACAGGATACCGTATGTGCATATAACTGTCCAAATTAGTAAACTGGTAAAATTGCCATTTTCAGTTTTATTACGAATTTTTGTTAAAACCCTGCATGAAGCCATTGGCTGGACACAAGTTCCAAGTTCCCTATTGAGATCAAGCCAAATAGCACAGCAAATTACCCTGGGGTGGTTCCATCATTGACCACATGCAAACACACTTGTAATCATAGGTTTGCGTGATAAACTATGTCAAAGTTTGCAGAAATGTTTAACATTGAGAGCTAAATTATTTCACGAAAATGACAAGTCTATAAGGAATATCTGACATCCAAAACCCACCGTCAACCTGCCATGAAATGTTTATCCAGTAAAATTAGTAGCTTCTTACAGGTATGATTGGATCTATGGAGCTCTGAACATTTTCCGCCTGAGGAATGGACCCTCATATCTAAAGCCGTGTTCGCATTGGATTAATTTTTTACCAAGACCGTGGTTAACATTCCAATAGGTGAAACTTACTAGCGTCTGCACTTGGATTAATGACATGGGTAAACTAACCGACACGGCCGGTGAAACTAACCGACTAACTTAAGACAAACACAAGAAGCCACTATCGCAGTGACCTTTGACCGGGGTGCATGACAGTGGGAATGCAATAATGCAATGAGTGCAACCGAGCTTCCGTGTAAACATGTGCGTGTAAATACACGTGTATAATCACTACCCCTGGCGCACATGATGACCTGTGTACGTGTCACCTCAAGATCACATGGCACGTCGGGTCGGGGGGCCGGATAAGGCTTTTTACCGGGACGGCTTTTACCCAGATTGCGTTCGCACTGGACTTTTCGGCTCGGTTAAACTGACCTGGTCAATTTAACCGGGCAGAAGTGGGCCGGTTAAACTACCCATTCGGGTCGGGTAAGTTACCTGGGAGAGAAACTTCCTGGGCTGTCCGTATTGGACTTAAAATGGTCAAGTTACCCATTTGCTCGGTTAGTTTACCTAAAATAAGTCCAATGCGAACATGGCTAAAGACTCTGTGTCTATGTACATCACAGAGGAATATTCTTACATACAATGTAGTTGTAACATCAAGCTGATAAAAGTCTGAAATGTTGACTTGACAAACCTCAGGACAACACTCCAGCGCCGTCACGCATACAGCATGCAATAAATGCACACACAGACCACACAGACGTGCCCCTTCCCCAAGCTCTAGCCCCTTCCCTAACTCCTGTCCCTCCTGCAGGCTATGCACCAACGTATAGATGATGTCTTGTAGGACCATAGCCCAGGATCCACCCAGTCCAGTATGGAGCTCATCTAGGAGTAGTTTGATGAAGAGGCGGTAGGCTAGGAGCATGCGATGCTTCTCATGATAACCATGTGACTTGGAGATCTTGATGTGAAGGGACAACAAAATCTTCTGGATGTTGTCCTGAAAGTTAATCAGCCAGTGAAAAGAAATATTTGGTTTAGTTGTGAAGTGATGTGCCCCAGGCCGATTAAAGTGTTAGGATTGAGGAACAATCCTCCAATTAAAGCAGACCAGCATTCAAAATACTCACATGTCGATGCCTAAAATATATCTGAATTTAATCTTCAAAACACAGTAGCACTAGTTGACAATAGTAATGGCACAGATTATAAAATTGTATGAAAAGTACAACAAAGTTAAAATGTGGTCAACAATCAGCGCATGGCTGGTCGTACATGTATGTTACATGTATACGGCACTGGCAGTGAAACCCACAAGCCGTTTTGCGGTTTGCTTGTGCGCACACCGAGATGTCAGTTTTATTGTTCGTGAGTGACCTTTTATGACCGTCAACCCGATCTCTATTTTTAGACCAGCATTGTTAACTGTCATGAATTTAAACACCAAGCTAGAACCGTCTATTCCCGAATCATGTGTCTCTACCTTGCCGCTTTGCCAATCAATGCAATCTACAAGTACAACGGATTTACGCGACTTTCCTGAAAAAACAAATGGCTCTGTAATTTTCCCTTTTCCCCAAAATAATTGTCGACTAATGAGGCTGAAATTTACTACAGGTAAACTGTATTACACAAAAATATCTTCGTTCATAGTGAGTAGAGATTCAATCCAATGCCCCCAAATCAAAAATAAGAAATACAGATGTCCTTTAATTTAGCTGATGAAATTTCACACAATACGAAACTGGAAATACATCAACTAAAAATCAAGATATGTCACTTATGTGTGCATTATTTGCCAGCGCCAACAAATTATGAAACTAAAGTCACATCGACAAACCAGCGAGGAAATCCATAGGAGGTATGTGGCAACTTTGACAACCCCAGTTTCTTCACCAAAAAAGACAATGTCACAAAAAGGCAAAAGAATACGTTGTGGCCGCAGAGATAGGCATCAAGAGCTTCACACTGTTGTTTCTCTAGAGTATTCAAGCCTAAACGACTGCAAGCATGCTATTTAGCTTGAAATATGTCTGCCTTGCTAAGCTTTGTGGAAGCGGCCATGATGTTGTGATGGCTGCAGTTGAAGTCATTCAATGACCTTTTGTTTCGTTCGCCACGCACATAGTTTGCATAGTCAACTTCAATCAGTCACGTGATATGAATATTGCATACATTACAAGTCATTTACATAGTTTGGTCACACCTCCAAATAGCAAATTTGTAAGACCTTGGTGGGATCCAGATGTCGGTCAGGAATATAACACTAGTCACAGCGCCCTCCATGTTTATTCGGTGTTTATTCGGTACAGTTTGCCGTGTGTGAACGTTGGTTGTGTGTGCACGCAAACACCATGGTCTTGGTACCAAATCTACGTAAAAACATGCGCGTGACCTCAGCGTACCAGCAGAATTGCGCATTATGCAAAGGGCCAATGGTTATTGGAATCTTATTATCTATTAGCTTCACCTGTGTCTTGGCAAGAAGTATTACCACTTTTAGATCTTTACCAGCAGCATGACATGTAGTCAGGTAATTCAGAGTAGCCTTGATGGTGCAGGAGGTGAAGAAAGGTGGATTGGGCTCTGGATCTTTGTCACTATAAAAACAGCAAATACAGAAACTTTATTCAAACACTTTACATCACTGCAGAGAAGGTCAGGACTTGCACTTTAAGTTAAAAGAGAAGATAACGAAATGGAAAAGAAAAAAAGACACACTCTAATATGGCTTGACAATTCTGAGCCCAATTGAGCCTAATTCTGAGCCCAATTGAGCCCAATTCTGAGCCCAATTTCATGGCTTTGGTTACCGCCGGAATTCCGTGGGGTTATGGTCCCAATACCCTGCTTACAGAGCAAGCGCTGAGTTTCTGCACTAACTTTGTAAGCGAAGAATGCTTAGTAACATCATAGGTAAAAAGTCCTTGCAAACCTGTGAAATACGCTTACATTCAGCGCAAATTTGTCTGCTTCTGTAAGAGCCAATTTATTTACCTCCGTAAGCGGCAATTTTCCATTCAATAAGCAGAACCATGAAATTGGGCCCAGGATAAAAGACAAATGAACTTCTTATTTAGTTCCATCCTTTCCGAGTGTGTTTTATACATCATTGCAAATAGCAGGAGCAGAATGACAACAAGGGTACAGTGATCACAGAGGAAAAAACATATGTAGAGACAGACGACCACTTTACAGACAGACAGACAAACGTCACTCGGAGAGTGACATTGTGGGCTTTCTCCATTTGTTTTCTCTCGTCCCTTTTCTTTCATCTTTCTTATTAAAAACATATGGGGTTAACCCCACAATGACAACAAAAATCACAGGTACAGTTCTAACCTAAAAATCACCCACAATGTATATATTGTAAGGGCAGACAGACAAACAGACGATAATGCTTAGGAGAGCTACATTGTGGGCTTTCCACAGGTGTTGTCTATGATCCCTTTTCTTTAATCTTTCCTGTTCAAAACATTGTGGGCACAACCCCCACAATGTAAAAAAAGCCCACAACTACACATCCTACCTAAAACTCACCCCACAATGTATCTCTCGTCCGCCCAGACAGACAGACAAGCAGACAGACAGACAGCTTGACATACCTTGTGAACTGAGTGCCATCTCCACTTCCTGCTGAGTGCGGTTCATACAACATTGCCAGAAGCTCTACTACAATCTGATCTAGATTGATTTGTATCATCTTGTCTATTTCCTATAACAAAAAAGCACACATTCAAATTTGAATTGTTCAAAGAAACGTCGAAGGAAGCTGTTCACGTGGCAGCCAGAAACTCCGCTGGACCGATGGAGTCAAGGAGCTATCAAGCATGTTTCTGACCTCAGTGTACCGGTCAGCTGTGGACAGGCAGAGGTAGAACTCCATCATCAAAAGGGTCACAATGACGTCAGTCATGACTCTCAAGATGACCACAACATGTTAAGTCCCTTCAAGCTTTATAGTTGATTCTGACATCATTTTGCCGAGGTGTCCAGAATCTTGACCAAGTTGCTTGCATTTAGTGTATCGCTACATAGCATAAATGGAAAGCGATTTGACAAAATGGCTCGCTGTGAAATCGTCATAACGCCGTTCAGCAGAGTTGCTTGCGCATGCAAATTGTAAATGCATTTGTCGGTTTAAGGAGGAAAGGTATTTTCTGTAATAGAATGTGGAAGTCTCCATTCACGAGGACACTTTAACCCTTTCCTTACCATAGGCGACTTTAGTCGACTGCACTCATACCCCCACTTCCTTACCATTGGCTTACCAGCATTGGAAAGAGAAAGGTCGAATCTTTCCAATGATGGTAAAATAAAATAAGATCGCTATTATGCAATCCCTTCAAATTGGAGTGGAAAGATCAGAAATGCCACACACCTACAGAGCGCCATATGGTTGTGAGCAAAAAAGTATTTGAGATTACAGATCACACTGGGGAAAGAAAGACCAAGAACTTTGACATTTATTGGCCAATCTCAATGAATTATGTGAAAGGGAATTCAATGAGGAAGAACTACTTTATTACTTATTTTGCTGTAAAACAATATCTTCAAGGAGATAATGGAGTTTGTAAAAATGAACGAAAGCTTTCTGTTGTGTAAGAATGTGTGCTTCACGCTTGAGTGGTCATACAATGCGGTCACCAGCAGTTGTTTATGTCCAAACAATTGGGTAACGAAAGGGTTAAAGCCACTGATTTTGTTTAGGACACAGAGAGAGTTGGAAAAAAAACACACCACGAGGAACACAAAGAACTAGCTGCCAAGTACTGACCTCTTTTCCCAGGGCGTCTTCAAGCGCTTTTAATCCCTTAATGGCTCCACTATGCCTCTCCTGATAACCTTGACTTTTGACATCTTCCTCTGCTGCCCTCGTGTGACCCAAGAGGGGTAGGATATGAGCAATGGTTTGCGGGAAGGAGTCTTTGAGGAGTTGTTTCGACTCAGTGTCGAGGGATTTTGCAATATCTTTTACTACATGAATTCTCTTCATGGTGACAAGATGTGGAATTACTACTCGGTGATAACGCCTAATAAGAAATCAGAATAATGTTTTTGGTTTGACCTCCACCTCCAACCCTTGCACTAACACACGGCTTCTGTCTGACACTCTCACCATTTTGGTTTGACCTCCACCTCCAACCCTTGCACTAACACACGGCTTCTGTCTGACACTCTCACCTCACCTCCAACCCTTGCACTAACACACGGCTTCTGTCTGACACTCTCACCTCACCTCCAACCCTTGCACTAACACACGGCTTCTGTCTGACACTCTCACCTCACCTCCAACCCTTGCACTAACACACAGCTTCTGTTTGACACTCTCACCTCACCTCCAACCCTTGCACTAACACACGGCTTCTGTCTGACACTCTCACCTCACCTCCAACCCTTGCACTAACACACGGCTTCTGTCTGACACTCTCACCATTTTGGTTTGACCTCCACCTCCAACCCTTGCACTAACACACAGCTTCTGTTTGACACTCTCACCTCACCTCCAACCCTTGCACTAACACACGGCTTCTGTCTGACACTCTCACCTCACCTCCAACCCTTGCACTAACACACGGCTTCTGTCTGACACTCTCACCTCACCTCCAACCCTTGCACTAACACACAGCTTCTGTTTGACACTCTCACCTCACCTCCAACCCTTGCACTAACACACGGCTTCTGTCTGACACTCTCACCTCACCTCCAACCCTTGCACTAACACACGGCTTCTGTCTGACACTCTCACCTCACCTCCAACCCTTGCACTAACACACGGCTTCTGTCTGACACTCTCACCTCACCTCCAACCCTTGCACTAACACACAGCTTCTGTTTGACACTCTCACCTCACCTCCAACCCTTGCACTAACACACGGCTTCTGTCTGACACTCTCACCTCACCTCCAACCCTTGCACTAACACACGGCTTCTGTCTGACACTCTCACCTCACCTCCAACCCTTGCACTAACACATGGCTTCTGTCTGACACTCTCACCTCACCTCCAACCCTTGCACTAACACACGGCTTCTGTCTGACACTCTCACCTCACCTCCAACCCTTGCACTAACACATGGCTTCTGTCTGACACTCTCACCTCACCTCCAACCCTTGCACTAACACACAGCTTCTGTCTGACACTCTCACCTCACCTCCAACCCTTGCACTAACACACGGCTTCTGTCTGACACTCTCACCTCACCTCCAACCCTTGCACTAACACACGGCTTCTGTCTGACACTCTCACCTCACCTCCAACCCTTGCACTAACACACGGCTTCTGTCTGACACTCTCACCTCACCTCCAACCCTTGCACTAACACACGGCTTCTGTCTGACACTCTCACCTCACCTCCAACCCTTGCACTAACACACGGCTTCTGTATGACACTCTCGCCATTTTGGGAGTTAAACTGCATGTAAAACTAGCTTACACTTGTAAAGCCTCATTGCATAAAAATGCACACTACACTGTGTAACACATGGGGAAATTGAATCCCAAGATGACGCTTGGTGAATTGGGTCAACAAGTCAAATCTTGAGGCTATTTGCCACTGCTATGAGGCTCATGGTACAAGCTGCTATGATCTCCAAAGGGTAAATTGTAACAAAGAAACCCAGGCTTAAGCACAAACTATAACAGACACACAACCAGAAACTAAAACTTACCGATAGAAATCTACCTCAGTCTGGCATCCCAAGAGCTGGTAAGGGAAATGAGTGAGGAAATACTTCTCAAGGAGCCACTGATGAATAAGAAAACTCAAGTGAGTCTCCATGAAGACTGTGGCTGAGGTGTAGTGTAGACTGTCTGATATACTCTGAAGAACCTGGGATGAAAAGGCTAAAATGGTAACAGGTTTTGCTCATCTGGAGGTTACACCATGTACACCCCCAAGCCATGTGACACAGCAATGTATGGTCTTTGGGAAACTGTGGCTTCGGCTAGTCTCCAGCTTGAGCTCTGTGTGTTTGTTTTGAGATCGCACACTTTTGGTACAGAACTCACAAACAGGCCCATAGAGCCAGACCCAAAGCCTAAGGCATGGTTCCAAAGTGGCCTTAGTCTGGGGAATCCAACTTGAGTGTTCACTTGTGACTTATGAAGTCATTGTACCAGACATTAATAAAAACTACCCTTCCAGAAAGCTATACACATAACTGCACCTGGGCACAAAATATTTTCAACAAGGTAATAAAAGAGTCGGGGACCCAGTCTTAAACAGCCGTTTAAAACCGGCAGGGTTGTGGCCGTGCAATCAAGGACTGAGCCAAAGGCAAGACCCTTTATCACACGGCCACTATCGTGCAAGGTTTTAAGTCCCATGCAAAAATACCTTTTTGTTAAATCATCCAAAAACCTTTAAAAGTTGAGAACAAATCTGACAGTTTAGCCTCAGCTTGCTCAGACTCTGCATTGAACTTAAATCCATGTTGAGCTCTAAGTTGCTCCTTGGAACTATCCCACACAAATTTCGAATTTGTGCGAGTCAAATATGCAACCTACCAACTTAAATTGGGCCATGAAATTTGCAGGCTGCATGCAATCATCTGATAGCGCCCTCTTTTGACTCACTTTCCTCAGGCCATGTTTAAAACTCCTCACCGTGTTTATATCTCATGTTTAACCATGGCCATGTGATCTTACTCAGCCAATCAGAACCAGGTATTTATGAAAAATGAATATATAACAAGGACACTACTCACTTTTTTCATGAGTGGGATGTTGATTTTGTTTAGAGTGACAATCTGCATGAGGGCGAACACCGTCTTCTTCTCACAGGCAGGACTGTATCGAGCCACCGTAGACAGAGTCGCTAACAAACTGGCTGTAAGATTAGCAGACTGCTCAGCCTGCTCTTGAGTCTTCAATTGTCCCTACGGTAACAATACAACAACGTTGCAGTCAACCAAATTGTATGGTCTTTCTTTTCTTATTAAATATTTTGGATTGAGGTGTGTTATAACATACTCAATGGCATAATTCTGTGAATAGTGCATGTCTACCTCCCCTGAGGCCTTGAGTGGCCTTTGGCCTAAGGGAAATGAGACCCTGTTCTGGTCACTCACAGTCCCTCAGAGGGCATAGACTTGCACTAATGACTTCTTTACCAGTTCATCATATATGGATTATAGTTTAACACTAGCAGTGCCCTAATTATGTGCATCCCATGAACTTTTACTTATAACTTACTTGTTCATCATGACAAACTGCAATCAAAGCATACACAAGTTCAAAGCAGACTTCCCACACTTTATTTAGGTCACAACGTTCCACAAGAGGTCATTTCAAGGTGCGTTACAACCAATCAAAATAAGTACATAAATTGGGCGTGCCTTGAAACAGGTTTCTGTACAGCTCCAAGGTATTTACCTAAGTAAACAATTACACAAACTTTGAGGTACCAGTCTATGTTCCAATCAGCCTCACTTTGAATTGCTAGGTAAATGATGTTACCTTGATCTCCATGGCATCTTGGGCTGCCTGGTACACCTTGTCGAATGCCTGGTTCTGTATCTCCTTATTAAAAGGTGTACTGACTGTTCCATCTTTACTTTGATGACAGAAAAGGCTGTAAATAAATCACAGTGTTAGTAAAAACAAAAAACTCACAGAAGGAAAAACCTTGTATGCAGTTAATTTCAAAATTCACAAGGGAAACTGTCTGGCTAAATGTGTAAATAACTTTGGATTGAACAAAGACAAATTGACAGAGCGGGATTTGAACCTGCAACTTCCAGATTAACGTGCTGGTGCTCTACTAACTGACCATCCAGCCTGAATGTTGGCAGTCTCCTTGTTATGTCAACACCAACATAGGGCTAGATAGGTCAGTTGGTAGAGTTAATCTGGAGGTCGTTGGTCCAAATCAAAAGTTTTCTTGTTTAACCCCAAAATTATTTTAAAACTTACCCAGTCATTTTCCCTTGTGGTTTATTACTCAATATTTGACAATATGTCATCGAATCAAATCAAACAGTTTTTACATTGGGTACTGTATATTATATTGATTGCGTTATGCATTACTAGCGTGTACGCATAAGCTTGCCCATCAACATGTGGGCAGAATGCTGAACGCACCTATTAAAGCCAATGGGGCTTAATCCCCCGTCGCATTTTTTCCCCCGCCGCATTTTTTTCCGTCGTTTTTTTTTCCTGTTGCATTTTTTTGGGGCGGCGACAATAACTAGCCAGCGGTAAAATTAATTAGATTAAACAGCTTTAGCTATGTCTTCATCAGCCACTTTAATAATACCTTATTGTTTAAATATATATTACGTCCCCCACAGGTGTTCCTAAGTACTGCAATCTTCCCTTTTCTCTATGCAGGCAGATAAATAATTTTTTCAGAACTTTGTATTATAGAAATACATTATGAATTATATTTTTTAAAAATCAAATGATGAGAATCTAAGTGTCAGGTATGTAGAGAAAAATATAGGACTTTGTTCATACAATAGGCTTATAGCGACTGTTGCATTTCACGAGGCAAACAGTCCAAATATCACCTTGTTATTACAATCTGCTATACTGTACCAATGTGCATCCAATATTTTTTTTTTTTTTCAACTCTTGATGAAATCGACTCAGCTCCATTTTCTGAATGAAAAGAGATCTTTAAAGGATGAAATGTAAACAACAAATTGTCAGTCTAAGTAAATGTAAATTGCATTGGGTATAAAATACCTGTCAGTTCTAATTAGTGGGTCTACAGTATATTACTCCATATTGGCCATTAGTGAGGAGAGACGATGGCACGGTATTCCAAGACAGTATTTGTATTAAAGGCAAAGGTTTTTGGAACTGCTTGATTGTTTTAATCCTAATATAAATGTAGATATAAAATACAACTAACCGATGAAAACTTCATTTCAAAAAGGAAGTAGCATTTTTGAGATATTGCCGGAAAACTAAAGCAGTTATGTCCACGCTGGAAGAATAATCCGTAATTGGAATACACAATCTGAGAAACATTGCATGAAGCGTTTCTCAGATTGAAAGGTTTTTGAATCCCTTCCTCTAAAACCACATTCCTTAGAAGGGAATCGTTTCTCAAAATGTTTTACATTATCAACAGCTGCTGTGCTTCTTACCAAGTAAAGTTTTATAGTCATTAGTTTTTGGAGTAATTACCAAAGGTATACCCTGCCTTTAAGATGGTACTTAGTTTCTGCATTGCTTAATTGCAGTATATGGGTAATTATTAGATCTGACAGTATGATTAGCCAATCGCCGCAGGAGTGCGCTTCTAAACTGCTGAATCTGAACATGTATATGTGACGCAGTTGGAAAGAGTTTGGCGTTTAAAAAAGGAGCGAAATGCAGTCAGGGCTTAATGGCTTTTGTTGACTGAGAGCTATATTATTACATGAAGAAACAACAACGCGTGAAGCTAATCCCAGATGTACTGTTACCGAGCAAAAGTTGTTAATTGCAAGAAGGTGTGGTGAGACTGCAATTAATGGTCGAGATCACGCAACTAGTCCCACTAGTCACCCCCACTTACTGGTAAGTACATCATACGTATTCTAACTTTAACTTCTATTTTCCGTGTTCTCTACAGTTGGTGCATAGGGCATCAAACGTTGATGGATTTTGACAAAAATTGTACATGAAGGGTATCAAACATCATGGAAGTTTACACTGTTTTACTGTGAGGTTAGAGACTTGTATTTTATTTTTTTCATTTTTAATTGGACTCTATCTATTAGAAAATGTCCATCACGTTGGGATCACCAATTTGGTAGCGTGTTCTTGCGTTATAAATATATATATGAAAGGAAATTATAAAAACTAAATTGAAGCTTGGCTGCTTTGCCTTTTTACAAATAACTAAGAAGGGGGCAACACTGTGCCGGATTTGTTATAACGCAGGTCGAATTAATTGGCTTGTAACTGCGGTGGGCCTATTGGCTGTATACTACTGCCAGGCGGCACACCACAGCAACAAGAAGTTTAAGAAAGTAATACTAACATTAAGCAAATGATAAATTGAAGCCTAGGTTATTAATATACGTACACTCCGGTGCCGGCTGGGCTGTATCCTCGTCCAGGGTCGAAAAGGTATATGTGAGCACGGAGTGAATGTGCAGTGAAGTTTTATATACGCGTGCGTGTGTGGAGTTGGAGAAACGCACCTGGCGCTGCGTAACAAAAGGAATGCATGAGAGCCGCCTGGGCGATTTTAATGGAACAAAGAAAAATACTTTAAGGAATACTACAAATGGATCACAAAACTGAATTTGACCTTGCAGCCAGTCAGTAAGGGAAGGGTCGTTGATTAGTTTTTGTCAACATAATGCTGATTTAAAGGCAAAATTATCAAGAAACACACAATAAAAGTCACAAAACTTTCAGCTGAAAACAGTGTCCACTTGATGAGAAAACAGCAAAAACTGTCAAATCCATCCACGTGTAGCAACAGATGCCAACCCTCAGAAATCTGAGAAATGATTCATGCATGAATCATTTCTCAGCTCCAAATGTTTTTGGGTGAAAAATTATTCAAAACATAGTACTTCAAAGGAAATCAATTCTCGAAAAAAAGTTGGTACTATCAAAAGCTGCAGTGCTTCTCACCAAGTACGTTTTTACGGTCATTCATTTTTTTGGAGTAGTTATCAATCTATGACTGTACCTTTAACGGCAAAGACTAGGTATCAACCTATCTGACCTCCAAACCCAGGCACCTTGAAAAATGGGTGAGACTGGACGCAAGTAGTCTTTGTAACACTGTGAATGTTTCCATTTGCTATTTTTCAGGAATTTCGTTAAAGAATTTGTGTGAAGTCCACATCAGAATGAATGGAACAGACAGTACCAGTGAAGCCCATGACACCATCTACATTGCAGTGTCACTGACACTGGGCACGATTGGCATTTTGGGCAACGCTCTCGTCTGTATCACGATCATCAGAGCTAAATTCATGCACAACGTCACCAACTTACTGATCGGCCATCTTGCTCTGGTCGACCTCTTAGTTTGTTTAACACACGTCATATTCTTGACACAGTTTATGCCAAATGATCCAAATGATGTCGCAGTTTGTTTTCTCTATGTTAAAAAAATGCTATTATGGTTTTTTGTTTCCATGTCGTCATATGGTATTTTGTGTGTTACGTTTGAGCGATACAAAGCCATTGTACATTCACTGCATTATCATTCGTACTTTACAAAACCCAAAATGGTTTTCATGATAACAGTTCTGTGGCTGGTTTCATTAGTGATTTCATTTTTGCAAATATTAATCAAACTACTTGGCCAAGATTTATCAAGTTTTTATTGTTCTGCTGATGTGTCAACACTTGAAAAAGTTTCATCAGCAGTCCTTGTGATGCTATTTTTTTGTTTACCTATGATGGTTATAGTTTTCTTGTACCTTAAAATAATTCTCACTCTAAGAGTAACTGCCGCAGTACAGCAGCGTGATAACAACCACGCACCGGCAAATGAACTCATCAAAGCACAGAGGAAAGTGGCCATTGTAATGATGACAATTGTCAGTCTGTATTTGATTCTGTGGTTACCATTTTTATATATATTCACACTTGAAATGCTTGGTTTCACCAATTTTAACCTGGACTGGCCAACTACACTCCTTGTCCTCAATTCATCCATCAATCCCATCATTTATGCTTTCAAGTACAAAGAGTTTAAGCGTGGGATAAGAGAGGCAGTTTTCCCGTGGTGTTTTAAGAGAAGTCGAAGGGTAGGGGGAATAAATGAAGACATGGCGCTTGGGTAGTCTAAAAAATGTCACAATTCAACACTTACAAAAGGGTACCTTTCAAAATGACAATAAAAAAAGGTGACTGCTCTTTATTCCTCTTTAACATGTTGACTGCCGGTCAAAGATTCGTAGGGCGTTCCCATCTGCCAAGTGTGGTGCGCATGCGCACAAACCAAGTAGGTTACACTTTTTGTGTGTCTACATGTTGTAATACAAATTCTCAGGATGTATGTCCTCATCACTTCCAGAAGCGTATTTGTTGCGTTCTCAGTGATGCCAGTGTATTCAATTAACAATACAAAAGCCTTTCATTCTCTACAAGTATACTCGTAGTGGCAGAATCCGTTACACCTGTTACTACGAATATATTCGTAGGCGGCAGTCAATGTGTTAAACGCCCAGCCTTTATTTCCTACCAAACCACAAAAGAACATAAAAGATCAAATAATTCAGGCTAAATTGCAAGCTTCAACCCAAGAAAACTTACTCAAAGAAACAGAACTTGCAAATCTTGCTTGGATTACTACAGGAACAACAGTCGGGTACACAAAAAAGGACATGGCTGGGATCAAGACGAGATTGCGGCAGTTTATAAAACGAAAAACACTGATCTCTCTTAGTCCTTTTGCCTACAAAAGTTATAATGGGATCACACCTCGTTGCTAAATTTCATCAAGGATACTAAAAAAGCTAAAATGGTGACTGATGAAGTGCAGCTTATAAAACGCACAGAAAATGTGTTTTGAGCCCATCCATTGAAGGGAAAAACACAAGTGGCTCAACATATCACCGGAAAAAAAGTTCTTTTTAGTAAGTTCTTTCTTCTCTTTCTCCACCCCCCCCCCCCATTCCCCTTTATCTAAACCAACATCGATTGGCTGTTTAAAAGACAGAGACCATTGTCTCCTACAAAAACAACATCCAAACAGTCATAGAATGGTTTATTACCAGAGACCATACCAAAACCATGTGTTAATTTTTTACAATTTCTCTCTGCCAATTTATCTTTCGCTGGCTACTGCCGGAATTCGTTCCAAATTTCCCGCAATGCCTTAACACATCCAAAATTGGCTAAAGATTAATTGGGCAGACTACTCTGTCGCCTTCCTTCCCACACCCTCCCTCAGTCCACTCCCCACCCCCTCCCCTACCTGCACCTGTTTTTTCTGTGGTTTTACCCTCTTCCATTTGTCCCCCCCCCCCCCACCCTTCTATAAAGAACTACACACGATGCCTGAAACATTTTTTTAAGCTTGCTTTTCAATACAGGATTCGCCCTCGTCATTTGGAGAATTGTCATAAAAAACAAAACTTTTTGAAAATCTTGAGTGCGTTCTGGCCCTACTTTTTTCTTTGCTTGTCCACTTAAACTGCGCGAAGATATTTTTATTTTAAAAAAAAATTTCTCAACTTTTTCATATAAATCTAACCTAACATATTGTGTAGTAATGAGTTATGTTTGTGAACATTTATAATCTGTTTGATGGAAGCATCATGTTAAGAATTACGTGTTTTTATAAACAACTTTGTCCTTGTAGCAAAAAGTCCATTCAACCTGAAACAAGAGGGCTGTCATAGCGAATTTAAAAGTCATCAATTAATTCATGATGACCTTTGCATGGTGTTTTAAAAACATTACAACCACTGAAACCATGTAGTCTCCATCATATTGCCCACAGACCACAACATTGGACTGCAGAATATTTGTTGAAGGTAACTTTTAACACTGGACCTCCACTGGTTATGTTTGCTACCCATAGTGTAGTCAAAGGGCTCTCTGATCATTCTTACATTACAGGCTGTACAGTATGGTGATAATAAAAACATTATTTTGCTGATTATTTTTCCAGTGTTTTTTTTCTTCAAAACACTTCCGAGGATTGTAATTGACAAACACTAAGTCAACGTTATGAGTTTTTAAGAAATTGATTGATCACAGGGACAGACATAATTATTTTCATTAGTATTCTTGAAGTTAAACTTAATAATAGCCTCACCAAAATGTTATTTCTTAATTCTTATTATGGATACCTACCAGCCAAAGCTAAGACATTTCTCTGACTATTTAAAATAGTATACATGTAGGTTTTATGCTTCATGTAGTGTTGAGAAACTCAATAAATATTTAATGTAAATGATGTGACATCGTTTTGTCAAAGAATATTTCTTTCAGCTTTCACTTTGTATTGATTTTAAAACCTTAACTTCCATGAGTGATTTACTAGGCTCCATCCTCGCTCTAACAAAATCAAACACGATTTGGCAACTCAACATCCAAACTGTTGGACTCTGATTATGGTGGTATGCCTGATCCCATGAATGATTTGCAATCCTTCCTCACTCTAACAAAATCCAACACCATTATAAGGTAATTCAACACCCAAAGTAATAACATTGATTTTGGTGGTATGCCTAACCCAAAGCAAAATTAGTTTACTAGTGCAGTCCTCAGTCCAACAGAATCTACCAAAATATACAGATAAATATTGATGGGTTGGGGATGTTTAGTTTCAGATTGTCTGTTTTTGAATGACAAGTGTACTACTAGTAATCACACAAGAATGAGTGAATTACGGAAAAATATAGCACTTCAGCGTCTCATATCCAACATGGCCAAAGGGTGCTATATTTTTTTACGTATTCCTTGAAAACGAGTGTGATAACAAATTTATCATCACGCAAATTTGACATGCGGTTTAAATAGTGCAACTCACGGAGTTACATAGCGCGATATAGAGTGTGATATGGACTGTGCAATATGAGTTAATATTGCACAGCTGCCATGGATCGACCAATCAGAATCAAGGATTCAAGTTTGCTTAAAGATAACTGCCTTTATCAGTAGATAATTGATTGAGAAGCAGTAATTTGTATAATTTTAATAACCAAGATGAATCCCCAATGCTATGTAAACAGCAATTTGCTGTTAATGCATTTTTGTATTTATTCTGGCATGGCTCTTGGTAATGAATCCTGACAGGATTTTGAGTTGAAGTCAATTTAATAGGTATCGGAGTAATGAAGGCAGACAGGATTCTGGATTAAGTCAATTTAGGTATCAGAGATGCAGCACATCACAGATCAAACTTGATAGGCATTACGCAGGGAGTTAAGAGTTGTTTCTGTGACATTGCAAGGAGAATTGTCAGATAGATCAAACCTTGCTTGGATATATTTTACATGAAAGTCTGGTAAGTGAATTGATATTAAAGAGGGACTCCAAGTCCAAATTCAATTTTGTGATGCACTCATTTTCCAATAGATAGACGTCTTATGAAAATGGGAAAAAAAGACAAGTCTCCAACAATGTACAGACCTATTTATTTGAAATAAGATGTTTTGGGGTGTTGACAAAACTCACACTGGAAGGGTATCAAATACAAGGTATTTTTATACCGTTTTAACGTGACGTTAAGAGACTTAAATTTTTCCCACTTTCATAAGGTCTCTATCTATTGAAAAATTATGGCAACACAAAACTGAATTTGACTTTGAAGCCCCTTTTTGAGTTAATGGAACAATTTGGCAGTACAATTGAAAACTGCAAATTCCTTAGTACCCTATCAGTTAGAATTTAGCCAAACACTTACTCGGTAAGTTATTGGACTAGCACTGGGCAAGGGAGTGATTTCGCCTGAAGGTTTTTTGTGGGATTTTCACCCTTCCCTTACTCAGCAAACACTGACTTGATGTACTGCTGTTCAGTGTTTGTGTAAACTACACCAATTCTTTGTGTTCGAAATCAAGGTAAATATAATTTGTATCTAGCAAATAATTAATTCATTATTCATTGTTCTTGTGAGATTAGTGATAAATTATTGTGATGAAGTAATGTATGCAGGGCCCCAGTGGAAACAAGTTTTAACCACTTCATGTCCGATGATATGTTTACACAGCAAATTTGTCTAAACTGGCTCATGGCGGACAATTGTTAACACCTGGAACAACTTCCGAGCACCCTCTATTTTTCGCAGTTAGTCGGATGGCTGACATGCATAGTCACACTAAAGCCTCATACTTCACTCCTGAATCAGAGAGTAGTAAACAGTGTTCCTTTCTCTCTCAGAACGTCTTTTGGACTTTACCAAAAAGCACTAAAGCCAACAACCACCGCATCAGAACCTCCCGTCTCAATTCAACTCAAGGTATGTTACTGAAAGGATTTCAACACAACATTTTTGTTTAATACATATACACATATATTTCAAATGCATACATATTTTGGCCAGTGTTGTGACAGTTACAACTTAAGAAAAACGCCTTAAAATTTAAACAGTAATTCCACACATTCCAATTTTTTTCACCAGCCCTAATGTTGGCTTTCTCCCTATTTTGTCAAGATCTTTGTTCGGAGTGCCAGTCAGAAACCATTCAACCTGTAACTGCCATTGAGCCAGGATCACGCCCAAGCTATTTTTTTTGGTTACAAGGTATTTATAATGATAACAATTTTAGTTATTGACGGCAGCCATGCCACCTCAGGAGTGGTTTAAAGGCCATCGGTATTGTACTGACTTTACATAACTCTGGACGACCAACTCTGATTACCATTCAAATGTAATTGTTGCTCATTCAATAATGCATTCAAAATTGTTCGTTGATTTCCCTGAGACTGCCGGACTTGATGTGGACTCGCCTATTCGTTGGTTTACTATCCATAAATACCTCGGAGTCAATGCATTCTGATTGGTCGATCCCTGATCACATGGTAGTGTTTCTCAGGTCTTAAATTACTGATAAAGATATAGAAGGTTGGCTAATGCACGCTCAGCACTCATAGCCATGCGTGTGTTGGTGCGTAAGCTTACACAGGCGCTATTAGCCCGTAACACAATCATCAAAACCAGGGCCCAATGGCTCTGCTTACCGTAAGCAAAGAATCGGCGCTTACGGAAGCAGGGAATTCAAGATTACAATACACTACTTTTGGTTTAATTAGCACAGTTTTTAAATACAACGTAAACACACCACACCAAATTTTGGTCCATTTTTTAAGATTTTTGAAATAAAACATTGATGTACACCACTAATTTTAGTTCATTTATCACAGTTTCCGCAAATTTATTTTTTGACAGTACGCCATTATTTTTTATTGTCTCTTAGGTATCTTTCTGTATTGTGCAGATATTTTCTACAATACCAAGAACAAAATCCACATCAGAATGAATGGAACAGACAGCGCCAGTGTAGCCCAAGACACCATCTTCTTTGCAGTGTCACTGACACTGGGCATGATTGGCATTTTGGGCAACGCTCTCGTCTGCATCACGATCATCAGGGCTAAGTTCATGCACAACGTCACCAACTTACTGATCGGCCATCTTGCTCTGGTCGACCTCTTAGTCTGTTTAACACATATCATATTCTTGGAACAGTTTATTCCAACTGATGCAAATGGTGCTATAATATGTTCACTTTTTCACAAAAAAAGTATTGTGTGGTCCTTTGTTTCTGTATCGTCAAACAATATATTATGTGTTACTTTTGAGCGCTACATAGCCATTGTACACTCGTTACACTATCCTCGATTCTTCACGCGAGTCAAGACAGGTTTAATGATCATGGCAGTCTGGCTCACACCAGCGTTATTAATATTAGGTTACCTCCCTTCCTTTTACTCTTTGAAAGACTTGACGCAACTTGAGTGTTTCCTTGACAAAAGCGCTGACAAATTTTCAGCAGAAAAAATCGCAGAATTTGCAACTTATGCGGGATACTTTATCTTTAGCATGGGTTTTCAAGGTTTCTTCTATGGCCAGATCGTTTTGAATTTGAGAAGAAATGCTGCACTGCACCGACGTGATAACAACCACGCCCCTGCAAATGAGCTGATGAAAGCACAGAGAAAGGTGGCCAAGGTTATCACGATTGTGGTGGGAGGGTTTCTCGTCTTATGGGTCACATATTTAACTCTGTATACGATAGCATTTGTACGTAAGGAGCTGGAATATTTCAGCTGGTCTCAAGGCTTTCCTGTGGTTAACTCTTTAATTAATCCACTCATCTACTCGTTTATGTACAAGACCTTTCAACGTGGGGTCAAGGAGGCTGTGATTCCTTGTTGCTTCAAGGGACACAATAGGATTGCTGCCAGAAATGTGGATTTAATTCCACTTTCTTAATCTCAAGAAAACTGATATGAAATTCTGATTATGATCAGTTACCAAAAACACACCAAGTATGGTCACAAGGAATCATAGACAAGTAGCAAGACTGGTGCTGCATTCTTGTACGGGCAAGGTAGTTTTTCCTTTAGTGTAGGGCACCTCTAGGAGGTCAATTTCAATTTCTACTAGGGCACTTTCAAGGGGCACCAAGGCAATAACCAGGGGCATGGAAGCAGTCCTGTTCATAAGTTTGATTAAGCCACGCCCACTTCACATAAACTGGCTCCACTGATAACCAGAAGCCCACAGGAGTTGCACTGAGCTAGTTTTTCTTTGATGATTTATGCAAGAAAAGTTGGACTGGGCTTTTATATATATTCTTCAAAGACTAAGGTCTCCTCAGAATTTAAAAGTTTCGTCATAAGAAGAGCTTTTGGACAATGGGTAAATTTTTGTAAAATTATACACAAATGTATGCTGGCTTTGGAGCTGGAAATAGCGAAAACTTCAAGCATGCAGCCGACAGGCACACGTTTAATGCTATGAATTACAAACAGGATTGCCCCAATTTTACCCTGTGAAGTACCAAGCCTAATGTAGTGTATCAAATGTTGAAAAAGAAAGATCGTAAATATTTTTGAATGAGGTTTTTGTTTGAATTTTTTTCTACAGCATGAAGTGGGGCATTGGTCAAGCTCATCGGACTCAAGCTCTGGTGTTTCTGATCAGCAGAGTGTGGGTTCGAGTCCCGGTCTTGACACTTGTGTCCTTAAGCAAGACACTTAACCGTTATTGCTTTTTCTTTTGGATGGGACATAAAGCTGTAGGTCCTGTTTGTTGTGTAATGCACGTAAAAGTGCAAGTAAGAGAAGGGGTTCGCCCCATAGTTTTCTAGTATGGTTGGCTGCAGATAGCGCCACAGCACCTTGTAAACTGTTCTTATTAGAATATAACACTCTATCACATTGTAGGAACAAATTTGTGATGCCCTTCAGTGTGATAGAGTGTTATTTATCATAAGAACTGTGTATTATTGTTATTGTTGTTATTATTATTAGCTGATTTATATAGCCATGTCTTGATTTTGCAAAAAAACGTTGTATCTTGCACGAAAATGCTCTGTGAAAATGTATCTCAGCGTGTACTTGTTTTGTGTACAACTGGGCTAAATTAAGTAAGATACGTTTTGACAATTAGAACGCTGTATTACATAAGTGTCATTTTTAAGGTCTAAATAACACAAAACTTGACAAGTCGCCGCAGAGCTTTCAGTATTTGACTTTATACCGAAGCCATTAAAACTCAAAAGCAATATGTAACTGACAGTTGATGCCAATGACTGAATGAGGCCAAGTAATTATCACAAACTGCAAGTTTACAGACTGAACCAAATGAAAAAAAAACAAACAAAACCCAACCAACTTCCAAATCCACAAGGTATCGATACAGAGATGGGCCCCTACTTCAGGACAGAAGACATTTCCAGGAAGAAAACACAAATTTTCCATTAGATCTTTACCATCCGGGCACCTGGGACAACTCCATAAGAGCTATGGGTTAATCCTATACAAACAGCTGTCATTTCATGTTGCAAGCGCTGTAAATGATATTCCATTTTAATATGTTTTTAATAGATGTTAAGTCTGTATCAGGGATAACAAATATTATTTGTGTTTTTTTCCATACACCGATGTATGCTAAGCCCTGCATACTCAGTGCTTTCCAAGGCTTTTGGTAAAAAAAAATTACAGGCATATTCTCGCATGGATTCAAACCGGCAACTTTTGCCAATCTAGAGTAGATGTCTTACCACTATACCACCGGGCTTACCCAGTAGACAGAATGCTATGTCTTTGCAGCGGGTACCGCAACAATTTGAATAGATGTTGAATTTACATCTAGGATAAACAATCTCATTTGTTTTATGCCTGTGGATTTTATTTTTCACAGGTCTTGGAAAAGAACTAAGTACACAGTGCTTTTAGCACACATTGGTGTGGGGTAAAACACAAACAATATTCCAATATGATTTTAATGTGTACTTACCATTTGATTGCAAGAGCCATGTACATTTTCACTGCATGACTGCCTCCATCCTGCACTAACATGTACATCACACTATGAGCTGTCAGATCGTTGTCACCTTGACCACTTTCCTTGCCCTTTGACTTCAGGATAGTCCATTCTCCCATGGGGTCAATGAACACGAGGGCGTGTATGCACTTGGCGATGGCTAGTCGCACTGGAGGGGTGTAGCCACCTTCGCTCTGCAGTTTCCTACATACATCAAAAAGGACCCAAGTAAGAGGCAGGAGTGTTGATGAGAAAGATTAAGACTCCGCCCCAGCAGAATAAAGCCGCTTACTGGCGAGCAAAGTTGTGCTTACTACAGTGAATGAGCTTGCATAAGTGCATTTCATAAACAATCAAGAAGATTTTACAGCATGTGTGTGTATCCAAAATGGCTGTGCAATGTTGAGTTAGTCATCTACTTAGAAGAACTGCAAGCAAGTGTGCCTTTTGCTTTACTGATAGTAAGCAATGTTTATGAAATAGAAATTCTGCTATGTATGTGGCTGTAAGTCGTACACGAGTAGGACTTTCAGGGGAGTTGTCTAATTGGGTTTGCACTTCTTTTTATGCGAGAGCCCAAATTCTGCTCTGCAGAACAAATGATGACACTTCTCCATGGAATGAACCCCAGTTCAATCTCAAGCAACCTCGCTACCAGGGGCAGTGGGCAGTTTGAGATCCCTCCATCCCACTCCTCACTAACCCCTGGAAGAGAAACACTGATAAGCGACACTGATTGACTCCCGAATGTCACTGCTGTACACCAATGCTTTGTAAAAACTTTTGAGCACTTGTAGGACACTTTGGGGCGCTAGTACAGGTGTGTAAAAATGCAAGTATGTTGACATGATCCCACTCTATGTTATACGCCATCACTCATGCATGCAGTTGAACAAGTCGCATGTTTGAAGAGGAATGACAAGGAAACAGTTTTTGTACGACTTGATGCTCTTTTGCGGGCTATAATGCTTGAGGGCGCGTAGAGTGGATCGACCACAGGCGTAATTGCATTGCACCCCTATTTAAATTAGACAACTCCAGGGGTTATAAGTGAGCAAGGTAAGCTGGGAAAAAAATAGCATGGTGAGATCAATCAACAAGGCTGCAGCCCCAGATCCTCATGGTGGCAAGCAAATAGAGAGGGACAGAATGTGAAATATTCATCATTTTCATTTTTACAATAGTATTTAAACAGCTACTTGATCAAAAACTAATTTAATGGGAATGCTATTTAAACCTGTTTATAATGTGCTTGTTTATCATTTAATTGTAACTGATATTTTTACGCTTCTGACTTTTTTGATTATCGATTAAAAATATTAGGCCCAACTTTAGGGTTTAGAAAAACGAGCTACACTTCTGCCACTGACGGCCTGCTGCAAGATAACAATAGTTTGACGTCATCTGTGGGGTGTTGCTTTGTATTGCAACAAAGTGGCTATACAAAACAGAGCTGCCACAAATGAGGTTGCATGAGTGATGACATCACAGGGCTTTTCGTGAATCTATCAGAAAAGCACCAGAAAAAGATGACTTTTTCACAATTAAAATCTTTCTAATGTCATGTGAACTCAATTTCCTTATTGATTAATAAACACAATTGAAGTGAATCTCAGCAAAGACAACTTGTTTCCGTTTTTCGTTCAAGCTTGACTTGAACAGGGATGAGAGTCATTGTTGTTAAAAAAGTCTGAAACTACATGTTGGATCCAAATTTTAGGACATAGGGCCTACTTGAAATGATGGCGTTTCTACCTTTTGGTAACCCCTAGGGAGGCTTTGGAAGTCAAATGGCTTTTAGGAACAGTGTCCTAAGCACTAGTGAAGTAGATCAATGTGTCAGTCTTTAATTCTTTAAATTTTAATGTATGTGGAAAAAGTAAAGTCTTTTTTTTTATTCACCAGGATGACATAAAAAGTCTGAATTCAGACAAAAGTCTGAAAAATCTCATCCTTGCTTGAATAATTCCATCTAATTTGCAGCTTACCAAAATGCATTGATGAGGTGTAGCGCAACGTCTCTAGTTTGTTCGAGTGTCTGGGACACTTCTGCAGCGTCACAATCTAGAAACGGTATCAGCCTTGAGAAGAGACTAAGAGCTGCTGCACATAACTCATGATCCTTCCGATGTCTGGACACAAATGTTCTAGATAAAGACATGAATGATAACAAATATGGAGAAACAAGGATGTCAGTTGAGTATCATCAACTCTTTTTTAATACAGGGGTGAGGGTCATTGCTGACGAAAAAGTGTGAAACTAGGACCACATTTTAGGAGGTGTGTTGAAATGATGGTATTTCCACCTTTGCCACCAGGAGTCATGGATTCAGTGAAACTCTGGAGGGCCCGCATAGAACAGTGTCCTCAGCACTAGAGAAGTAGATCAAATAACAGGGTTTCTTTATACCTGAAGAAAATCATGGCACCTTTTTCACCAAGCAGACATAAAACAGTCTGAATTTAGATGAAAGTCTTACATTTCTCAGTCCTGTTTATAATGAGTTGATCCAAGCACTTCAATTGCAATACTTTTCAGAATTTATGTTGTTATACAGTATACAGGCGATTCCCAGTACAGTGCGCCCTCTACAGTTTGCCCAGGAGTTTCGCAGTATATCATGGGAAAGGTTCACACCTTTTTGGTCAAAGCACTGTGCCAGCTGTGTGACAACCAGTTTGTGTATGTTTCTTCTTTTGTTCATGGTTTCCATGCAGATAAAGCAACAAGGTTGTATTTCTGTGCTGTGTGAATGGGATAAGACAGTCTTTTTGTTGGCGGCCTGTGATTGTTTTTCACAATACTGTCAGCCATTTCAGGTCTCAAACTGCCTGTACGGTGCTGAGTTGCGAGTTGTTGTTTTTTTAGTCAATAGCTTTCAGGAAAAATGGCCTGACCTGGGTGAACTCTGGAAGGCGCACTGTGATGAAAATCACCCACTTAAGGCGGAACAGTTATAATATTTCAAGGTATAAACCCTCGATTTTAGAATGAGTGAAGTCATTCTTCGTCATCTTCTTCCTGTCAATAAACACACCTCAGGGATCCAATTTCACAGAGCTGCTTCAGCAAAATTATGCTTTGTTACCAGCAAAAATACCATATCACATGTAGCCTCTGTGACTGGTATCCAGATTATTTTTGCTTAGCAGAAAATTTGTAAGCAAAAAGCAGCTTTATGACATTGGGCCCATACAACCAACCTGTAACATGTCATCAAATCAAGCAGTGTAGTTTTCAAGACCAAACTGCAAACGGTTTAAGCTTCTTAAGGGATTTTGTGTATGTTCAAGAGACACGATGAAGACTTACTTCAATGCATACAGCAAGCCGTTGATGTGAGCATCGTCTGGTCTCTCATCACATGCAATAAATGCTTCTGCAACCAAGAAAAACTGCACCAGGAAAAGAAACAATAGACACAGATTGACATTGGTTCCTGATTACATACAATAATGACTTAGTTGTTATTACAATTATTTAAGTTGCAAGGAAAAGGATAAATCCACTAATTCTGGTTTTGTTTTTGTTTTTTTAATGAGGTATCGCCTAACATCACAAGGCCTAAAAGAAGCTACAAGAACCCAGAACACTTATTAGGGAAGTGTAAGAGTTAACTTCAGAGTGCCTGGTCCACTCAGCAAGCACCCTTATTTACAGATTTCCTCTTGGCTTGCAAGTTGTAGTAATTAAGTTCACGTACGAGGCATCCTTGGTTTTATAACTAGAAATATACAATAATAATAACATCTGACGTCACACTTTGAGGCTCATGAATAATGCTGGATACCGGCCTTTAGAACCTGGCAGTTACGTGCCAGATGTTCCTTTGACCCTGCATGCCATAACTTCTGTGTGTCGTATCAGTCTGGTATGTGTACGCCAATGCATGTACATGTCTATCCAATGAAACCATTGGGTTCATAAGACCAGTGCCTGTTTTTCTACCTGCAGATCAGGACAGAGGGCCAGTCTATGCCAAGCACAACTCTCACCCACTGCTTAGTTTTCCCTTTGACCTCAGAGAGGGCGCTGTTCGAGCTTTTGATGAACATTGCTTTTTTAAGGCCGCATGCTAGTCATTCAACTCATGAAGATCTAACTCCAAAATGTATGACTCAGAAACTTTATTGGGTTCAGACACATCAGGGGATAATTTTACAGAGCAACTTTGCATAACAAAATACAAGTTCTGTGCACACTGGACGCTAATACTGATACATTTCATGTAGCTTTATCTACGCGACAAAGAAAATCATTTACTGAGCATTCAAATAATCAAGGAACTGCAATTCATAATCAATAGTTATTTGGATCAATTTGGAGCTTACCACTTGTACATCAAAGGCAGAACTAGGATCCCATACCTGTACAAAAACCAAATTGAATGTTAATCAGTCACTGCCTTAAAATACAGAAGGTCTCTGCATTTCTAAATATTTATAGACCCAATGGTCAAATGGTCTTGGCTGAATACCACCGAAAGCGAACACACAGTCGCAAAGCTTGATTGGCTATCAAATTCTACTTGAATGCAATATGGAACAGGTTGTTGATGTCAATGACTGTATGACACCGTGTAATTTTCACAAACTGCACGTATATCAATAAACCATTTGCGAGTTATATTTTGCACAATATCTGGTACAACTTCTTGATTGGTCACAAGTGAACTTTCAAAATTGGATTTCCCAGACCGAAGACAGTATTGTTAAGTTGCATGGTCCGGGCAAGCTTTTGTATAGCAACCTCAAGATGGGCAAAGCCTAGTACCATTTTGCCATACACATTCATTCAGAATTGTGTACGGGTGTTCACCAAATCTTATTTAACGCCCCAAAAGCTTGTCTTCAACCATGTGGAATGCTTGATCAATCTGCAAATTGGTTCTTCCATGTTTACCAAGAATTTTGTGTACATTTTTGGAATCAGGTCGATACATTTTTAAAAACTTAATGAAAAAATGTGAAGAAAAATCAACAGAGAGGCTATGAAACACAAGATGGCAGCAAACATTTTCAAATTTTTGAAGTAGTTCAGAGCACTTTTGGGAAAATAATAGACTTGCCCAGCTAGTCTGCTGTCACAAAGTGTCCCCAAAAGTATATTCACTGAAATATCACACTACAATAAAGTCAATGAAGAAATAAAGAGATAAACCACTTACATCTTTGTCAAACAAGTCTAGGAGTTTTTCTTGTACACTAAGCGGGCTGAGTCCAGACCGTCCACTCTGCTTCACCTCTTGAGGCTTTCCTCCACCAGTGAGACTCCATGAACACAGACACTGAGCTGCCTTCAAGGCTAACTGCTCACACTCCGACAGTGACTCACACGACAGCAGACTCAGACAATCTGTTCATTCAAACAACCATATCAAAACTGGACCCAAAAACTTGCTCAGCACAGAAAAAGCTTGCTTAGCAGAAACAGGTTACCAACCAAAACTCCATGAAGTTTACATTGCTGCAACTGGTGCCCCACTCTTTTTGAGCAAGTTAATCATATAAAGCCCAAGCACAAAGGCCATTTGTTATAAGCTGTAGTGACGTCCATGTTCACTCTCCATACCCAAGCTGACTTCAGTTGGAAAAAGATCAGACCTTTCCAATGATGGTAAAATAAAGGTTGCTATATTATGCAATCCCTTCAAATTGGAGTGGAAAGATCAGAAATGCCACACACCTACAGAGCACCATATGGTTGTGTACAAAAAAGTGTTTGGGTTCACAGAACACACTGAGGAAACAAAGACCAAGAACTTGAACATTTATTGGTCGATCCCAATGTTTTGAGGATTTAAGGAAAGAAAATTGAATCTCTAAAATAAAATCTTCAAGGTAACAGAGTTTGTAAAATTGAACTTTGAACACACGATTTCTGTTGTGTGAAAATATGTACTTAGCGCTTGAGTGGTAAAACAATGTGGGCACTAACAGCTGTTTATGTCAAAAGAATTTAAACATTTGTAAGACCTCTGGCTACGTATTTGAAGATCCCTTAGGGCCTTGTCACACGAGGCAACTTTTCCAGGCAACTTGGAGGCAACCAACCGCAGTGCACGCTACAGGACCACTTTAGTAGCACATGAATAACTTTTCAAACAATGTCTTACGATCCTTAAGAAAAATACGTGAACATTCAAATGTGAGTGTCTTTTCTTCTTGGAGATTGCCTGGAACTGGTTGCCAGTAAATTGCCTCGTGTGACATGGCCCTAACAGTGCGCTAATTCCCTCCACTGATTTGGTCATTCTGGATTTTTAGCTTCTTACCTTTCTGGTTAGCAGTCTCATCAGGGAGATTACTGTTGACTTCAAAGGAATCCACTTCAGCTTGATTATTGTCACTGAAATCATCGTCAAAGTCAGTATCCATGAAATCATCATCAAATGGATCTTTGGCAGCCATCTCGGGTGGTCCAGTCTTACTGGTTACAGCATTGGTTCCCTACAGAGAAGCAACAAAATAATATGGCTTCAATATTGATAGGAAATGTTTGCGCTTCTTAAGACTTTATGAGTGGAAATACAATCTGGGCCCAATTTCATAAAGCTGCTTAAGCAGAAATTATTGCTTAACAATGTTCTGCTAAGCAGAAACGAGCAGGACACCAGTCACAAATTGTACACGTGACATGGTAGTTTGGCTGGTAACCTTATTCTGGTAACCATCATTTTGACTGGCACCCCGGAACAAAGATGCTGCCAAAATAGGGAGACCACCAACATGGGGATAGTTCAGTTGGTAGAGCACCGGTGTCATTTGGGATTTTATCTCCCAGTGTGTGTCCCCCATACCGTAAATTAACATGAGCCGAAGGAAGTTGATTCAATGAGGGCGCTATCAGACAACATTTCTACAAAATTTGCCGTAAGGGGGACAAAATCTCCTGCCACACCGGCACAGTAATCGCTCGTTCAAATCCCATTATAGTCAATTATCTTTATTCATCCCAAAATCTCATTTAGTTAGAAGAGAATAAAATCACCTTCTTGCATGTGATTTCAAAGAGTAAATCAATGAGTTCTCTGGGAGTGCTACGTCTACAGGTATCAGCCAGCCATCTAGCAGAGTCTTGAACCATCTGACCGCTAGATGGATGGTCCCAGGTTAACATCTTGTCCAAGGCCATGATGAGACATTCCAGAGACTGGATTCGATCCTTGTTATCGTTCTCGTTCTTGTGCCATAGAGTACGAAGGCCAACAGAGACTCTCTTTAGTGAAGTCTAACATCAACAAAATCACATAAAATAGAAAGGAAAGTGAGGAACAGCAGTAATAATAATGATAATAAAATGTAAGAGTAGATCTGTTACAGAAGGTTGCGCTTTTGGGAACAGCGAGGATTCTGAGAAAGACCCTTGAGATCTAAGGCTACGGGACGTAGTCCGACTCGAGGAGTTACCGGCACAAAGGAAAATGTGATCTTTCTTTTGCATGCTGTGATAAAATGAAATAATAATAAAAAGAAGAAGGTGGCACTTTTGGGAACAGCAAGGATCCTGAGAAAGACCCTTGAGATCTAAGGCTACGGGACATAGCCCGACTCGAGGAGTTACCGGCACAAAGGAAAACGTGATCTTTCTTTTGCATGCTGTGATAAAATGAAATAACACTAAATAACTAGTTCTTATGTACATGTAGTTCATTTTACCAGAAGATATCAATGCACTTTACATCAATGCCCTGGATCTTCTCTTTAGAATAATGTACCTCAGATATTCATTATTATGTCCAAACTTACAAAACTTTCTCTCACGGCTCACTTTTTCAAGAAGACATTCTGTAGCTTTTAAAGTATTGATATTCTTAGTTCTTCATTTATCTGTTTACTTATTGCTTTGCTCATACAGGTATGTATTTATTTATCACCTGTCTTTATAAGGTTATCTTTTGCTTTGTTTTTGATTCGATTACTTAATTGATAAATTGTCTTTATCTCTCTGTACCTTGATTGTCAATTTAGATTGATTCGGCGCATTACAAATAATAACTATTATTATTGTTATAGATCTTATGCATTGACATCAGGTAAACCAATAATGAAACAACGGAAAGGCACATCATCGCACAGGATGGGCCAATGAGCTACCTTCTTTTGACCTCTAACCGAGGGCGCCCTACCCAAATGCCACCATGTGCATAAGGTCTATTACCCAAAGCAATAAGTGTTTACCTTCAGGCTGTCAGTGACTTTTGATTGAGCGATCTCTTGATTTGATAGAACACCCAGTTGAATCAGCCATGCTAGCGTCTTGCACAGAAAGCTTGCGTAATGGATCAAAGCCTCAAAACAAGACACCTGTAAATAAAACAGTATCCAAATAAAACTAAGGAGACAGCGAACACCTGCACACGACTTTAAATGAGTGTGTATGGCACAATGGTACCAGGCTTTGCTCATCCGTGGACCAAATTTCATAAAGCCGTTAAGCAGAAAATACTGCTTAGCAAATTTCTTTGCTAAGCAACAAATGAGTGGGGCACTGGTCGCAACAGTGTAAACTTTATGGACTTTTGGCTGGTAACCCATTTCTGCTAAGCAAGAATTGTTTGTGCTTAGCAAGCTTTTGTGCTTACAGGCTTTATGAAATTGGGCCCTGGTGGTTGAAATACAAAAGCTACCCTGAACCATAGCAACTCTATAGGCTGAAGAATTCAAACTAAAACAGTTACTTGTGACTAGGCAAGTCATTGTACCAGACATTATTCAAATCTAACTCGCAAATGGCACATTGAGCAGGAAAGATGAGCTAGAGTGGAGGGTGCATGAGTTCCTGAAAGTCAACTGGTGCCAAACTGTGGATGCATTTATAAGTGAGTAAGTGAGGAGTAGAACCTTGAAATTATGGGCTCATTGACAGGGTAACCAGTGGAGGGTGTGAAGTACCAATGATGATTGTGACTTGAGTCTTGTTTCAGTTTGGATGAACTCTATGTTTCTATAATAACCTCATTGCTTGAGAAGTCAAGGACTTGAATTCCGATGGTCTCAATGGTCTTCATCAGACTCTGCCTGACCGAGAGCACCACGCTAGAAGATCCTCCTTTAACATCAGTCTCAGTCTCACATCTATCCTCAGTAACTTGCCAGACAAGTTGATTGAAGGAGGACTGGAGGTACAGAGTCTCTACAGCTTCCAGTGTTTGTTCCGTCTTGCTTCTCGTGGGATCTGGAGGACTGTTGTGGGTTGGGTTTTCGGGTCTACACTGGGTGATGCGTTGAGTGATTTTACCCAAAACCTGGGCTACAAGGGTGGTTGGTAGGCTGTAAATAAACACAAAGAGTCCACAAATTGTCAACTATAGGGAGAAGGTAAACCAGTTGGATATTGAAAATAACACATTCCTTCAAATCAGGCCTGATACTTCAGAGGCAATTGCCACTTGTCATTGCCTTGGTGCCCCTTGAAATGTCCCAGTAAAAATGTCAAATTTCCTCATTGAGGTGCCTTGCTCTTACAAGAATGAGGTATCAGACCTGCTTCATTTATTACCGATTCAAGTCAACAACCTTATTTCATATACAGCTTCCAATTGGAGACCGGTCCTTTTCCATTGTTCTAAGCGAGGTTCTTTGTGAGTGGGATGCCAGCTATTGTTTCAAAAGTCTCCCATTGTAGGAAAAGAGCAAACAATAGTTATAGCACCTTGTGACAATACTCAGTTTTTATATAGTGCTTTACTACAGGAATCTCAAAGCGGTTATTATTTTAAGTTTGAGTTATGACACACATTTGTACAGCATTTTGTAAGGGTTGACAAGGTGATGCAGTGCAATCTGCAGCTAACCATACCAGAAACACCAGGATGAACCCCTTCTCCTTAACGCTAAGTGTACTGGGTTCTTT
The DNA here is from genome assembly GCA_023634235.1 of Pisaster brevispinus. NCBI lineage: Eukaryota > Metazoa > Echinodermata > Asteroidea > Forcipulatida > Asteriidae > Pisaster > Pisaster brevispinus. Next base: position 21,951,866 of record JAMKCF010000007.1, on the reverse strand, counting down.
TACAAAATCAAGGCAACACATGGGACCTATGGCTTTACATCCCATCTGAAGGACCAAGCAATTATGATTAAGTGTTTTGCTCCAGAACACAAGTGTCATGACTGGGATTCGAACCCACACTCTGACAACACCAGAACTTGAGTTTGATGTACTAGACCACTAGGCCATGACACTCCTTTATATGGGGTCCATACCTTTTAAGGAGTGTCATAATTAGTCTTTGTCCAGGCTCATCTTGCTCCTCTACTGGTAGAAGCCAATTCAGTAGCTGGTGTCTTAGGGGATAGGTTCCTTTTACAGCGGCTGATCCGGAGACTATGATCCCACCAGGCTTACAGATGTGATTCTCTGGTAGAGAATGACAGCTCAGGTAGGTTGCCAAAAATTGAATAGAGCTCCTGCAAATTTTAATAATGTGAATGCATACTTAATTTATATGCAAAAGTAAGGTCTTCAACAATTTTGAATGCAACTTTTTTAGTGGATTATTTTTGTATCTTATGCCATTACATTTAATAATAATAATGAACACTTTGTAAAAAGCTGGTGTCTGCCCAAACTGATGTTCATGGCACGTAACTACAAAGACAAACATGTACTAAAACCATGGAATAACAAATGAGTTTTATAGGGATGTGATAGATTGTTGAAAAAAAAAACTTGAACTGTGAGCGCAAAGCTGGAAAGCTTGCGAACGCGAGGACTTGCATATATTTATGTTTAGTTTTAAAAGCCCTACTCTGAAATCTGGGGCGTTTTATATGGTTTTATCTTCATGCTTTTATTAATTTGATCTTAATGAAAAATAATATTAGCTGTTGCATACTGCTTACCAACCAAAAGGACCTATGGTATAAATGCAAAAAATAGTAAGTGGCCTGAAGTTTCGACCCTAGCAGAGTCATTCTAGAAGGCTAAATGACAACACTACAAACATAAACAGGTATACTGGTCAATGCTGGAATTTGATCTTGAGTAAAAAAAAAAAAAAATAGATAAAAACATAACCTTTTTGACTCATGGCCGTAATTTGCACAAATGGGGGGGGGGGGAAATGGACTTACAGATAAAAAACCAGAGAAATCACATCCCTGGTTTGCAGGGTATATTTGATAAAGACAGGTATTGTACTTGGTGTAGTTGAAAGACCATACCAGTATACCAGTGGAAAATATTTGTCTGAAATTCTAAACATCAGTGAAATAATCAATTGGAGTGTCGCAATTGAAATAAGCTTGATATGAAATGGGCAGAAAACACTTGACAAAACAAATAATGTCTTTATTGTTTTTCACTGAAATGTGCCCACTGAACTTGATGCAATCTGGCAGGTATATTACATTATCTTCATTGGAAACTCAAATGAATCTAATCTTCCCAAAACAATGGTGAACTTTCCCTTTAAATTTTCCAAGCAATATTGAAACCAATGCAATGGTGTTGCATTTTCAGACGACGCCAGCAAAGAAATCTGCATAGCTGATGAAGATAAAGTTAGACAGAGCATATTGAGGGAGGAATAACATACCTTGTTGGTTGAGTGGAGTCAGCAAGGAAGAGTCTCCAGTGTTCCTTGTCTGGGTTGACTATCCCATGATGCAACATGCAGGTCAAAAGGTCAAATCCATCACACTCGGCTGAATGCAAGCTGATCGTTCTGTATAATGTAAGCACAGAATCTTAAAGACTGCAGATTGTCTTGACAGATATTGAGCTAATTCACCTGACGTCATTACCATGATAAATCTTGATATTACTATTTTGGCTCAAGCCTGAACACCCACAATTATTGACAATTCTGTGTGCCTGAGGAAGTCAGCTTTTTTATTTCTTGGGGGGGGGGTAATAAAGTTTTCAAGAAAAAACAATCAGCAGTCTCCAAGTTCAAATTTAAACGTGATTTTCTCAAATCATGGGGCAGGAGGACTGTTTGGCAGTTGCGACATTTTGTGAAAACAGCGACGAAATGGGGAATGTTTTTACATCTTTTACTCACCTAATGGCACATGACCAGATTTTGTTCCACTCTGTTTGCAATGCTGTTACCAATCCGGTGGGTAGATTGCTGTGTCTGGATTGACAAACAGCCAGTGCTTGTAGTGTCTTTAACAACCATGTTTGTGTTTCGACTCTGGAAAAAGCATTACGCAGTTTGAGGATTACTTGTTGAATTTGAAAATCAGTTATAATAGCCTGGTAAATTGTGATTTACACCACACTATAGTTGGTGTTCAAAACTGAAGACAAAAAGTTATGAGGACAATTATTAGTTATGAGGCCAAAATTTATTTCGATTTTTATATAAAACTGAAACTAAATATGTTACTGCATAAAATAGCACTGCAAATGAAGGAGTCCGACCAATAACTCATTTGCCAATTAGATTTAAATAATGTCTGGTACTATGACTTCTTTAGTCACAAAGCGACCGCTAAAATTTTAATTCTTCAGACTAGAGAGAGTTGCTATGTAAAAGACAACAGCAAACACTCATACACAATTCAGACTGAATGTGTATGGAACAATGGTACCAGGCTTTGCCCATCTGGAGGTTGCTCTCTCTACAAAAACTTGCCTGGAGCCATGTGATGTAGCACCACTGCCTTTAGTCTGGGGAATCCAATTTGAGTGTTCACTTGTGACCAATTAAGTCATTGTACCAGACATTCAAAATCTAACTCACAAATGGCTGATATTGCATAATCATTGCAAGAAGGTCAAGATACATAAGTGCAGATGGGGGCATAATTTCATAGAGCTGCTTAAGCACAAACAGCAGGTAAGCACAACCACCTTATGCTTACCAGAATAACATTACCAGCCAAAATACCAAGTCACATATACCATCGGTGACTGGTATTCAGCTCATTTCTGCTTAGCAGAAAATTCCTTAAGCAGCTTTTCATAATTGGGCCCTGGAAAAAAACTCTTGCTAAAAGGAAAATGATTTTGTTCATGGAGTAAACTTGATCTACACTCACCTTTTACTTTCAGTCTGTACTTGGTGGACCTTTGATATTAACGGCAGTAGTTGGTCTACTGGAAGACAGGTTGGGTACTTGTGTAATATCAACTGGATTAATTGCAACCTGAAGAAGATTCAACAAAATTAATCTAAATCATCAGCAGATAACAACTTCCACCTTGGAAGAAGAAACTTGTTAATTTGCGAGTCTATGACTAGATTTAAGAAGAAGTTCTTTTTGAAAGTTTTATTTATGTTATGTACATTACAGCCATTCCCTAACATTAAGGCACTGTTGGTTAATGATGTATAACTCTATATTTAACAAGCGACCACAAAGCTCAGTATTTCATTGCTACCACAGACTACCACAACTCAACAGCAATATTAATAATAACTAGAAACGAGTTTGTAACGAACAAACACTGGGATTTCGGCTTTTTAAATAATTGTAAATAATAAACTACCATACCAATGATAAAGTAATTAATAAGCTATACCGCACAGACCTTGAAATAAATTGTGGTGGGAGAATGCAATGAAATTGTGCGAGAACAAACCGCTACTAATATCCCAAAACACTTCCGTATTAAGTTCGAGGACTCTCCACAAACAAGAGGGCGCTATACAGGTGCACCGTTAACTGTAGAAGCGCAGCAGCTAACCAAAATGAACGGTACACAGGTCGAACGATGCCATGCGCGTGGACAATGGGCTGTATGGGTCTGGCCCATAGAGCAAGCTCTATGGTCTGGCCGTATGCAGCGTGTTACGATGCCTAGCGTGGGAAGCAATGGCTGTGTGGAGGGATGGCCGTATGCGATGTACAGCGTGAATTACGTGCAATGTACACACACAAGACGATCGTGCTTTGTTGACGATACGTGTTTTTAAATCGTTAATATCGTCAACAGATGATTAAAAACCCTCGATCGAACTGCTGCTTGATCTAAGTTAGAGCACAGGCTTTCATTTGATGTATTGTTTGTGTCTTTTAAGACTGTAGTTCCTGAGATCGAACGATAACAAATTTCATGTGTAAATGCTATGAGACTTTTTCGGAAAGAAGAATAATAATAGTGAAAAAAAAATAAAAATCTCGACAAAAACAAAGGTGGTTTCGGCTGATGGCTGAAACCCCCAATAATTATAGCTTGCATTTATATAGCCTTTAATACAGGATTTCTAAGTGCTGTGACCTAATAATAGAATTAATGACACAATATAATGACAATAACAAAGTAAGTGTACAATAAAATGACATAATTGGGGGTTTCAGCCATCAGCCGAAACCACCTTTGTTTTTGTCGAGATTTTAATTTTTTTTTCACTATTATTATTCTTCTTTCCGAAAAAGTCTCATAGCATTTACACATGAAATTTGTTAGCGTTCGATCTCAGGAACTACAGTCTTAAAAGACACAAACAATACATCAAATGAAAGCCTGTGCTCTAACTTAGATCAAGCAGTAGTTCGATCAAGGATTTTTTAATCCTTTGATGACGATATTAACGATTTAAAAACACGTATCGTCAACAAAGCATGATCGTCGTGTGTGTGTACATTGCACGTAATTTACGCTGTACATCGCATACGGCCATCACTCCACACAGCCATTGCTTCTCACGCTAGGCATCGTAACACGCTGCACACGGCCAGACCCACACAGCCCCTAGTCCACGCGCATGGCATCGTTCGACCTTTGTACCGTTCATTTTGGTTCGCTGCTTCGCTTCTACAGTTAACGGTGCACCTGTATAGCGCCCTCTTGTTTGTGGAGAGTCCTCGAACCTTATACGGAAGTGTTTTGGGATATTAGTAGCGGTTTGTTCTCGCACAATTTCATTGCATTCGCCCACCACAATGTATTTCAAGGTCTGTGCGGTATAGCTTATTAATTACTTTATCATTGGTATGGTAGTTTATTATTTACAATTATTTAAAACTTTATATCGTCTGAACCATAAAGTAAAAGAGTTATAATTTGTGTACCGTCTTGTTGCTTATAACAAAGTTCGTACGAAAAACGTGTTTTCATCATCGTGATGTCATCAGGTGTCAAATTAATTGTTACATTAATTCAACATTGACAACAAATCCGAAACCCCAGTGTTTGTTCGTTACAAACTCGTTTCTAGTTTTAAGTGAGATGATATAGCTTATACTGTAAACATGCTTAGATTGATCTAAATAAGTTGAATCCAATAACAAAAAGACACCTTGCAATTATCACAAACTACATGGTTAGCAATTGAACCATGTCAACATACTTTTGAGCTTACTCATCATTTTGAGCTACAAAAGCCAACAAACTTGAAGTTCTACAGATCAACGGTTGCAGAGATTAGACCCTATTGGTCTAATTATCCATTGACAAGTTGCCAGTCAGTATTTGACTTGCTACCAAAGCTCACCAAAACTTAAAATGCAGTATGTAACTGACAGTTGAAGCCAATGACTGAATGATGCCAAGCAATTACCACAAATTGCAACTTTGAAAAATTGAACCAAGCAAAACAAAACTGGCATTAAACTGTGCATGACTTGACCACACAGATGCCATGAGTAAAAAACAGTCTGGTCTTCATAGAATGTAAAGAATGAATAATCATCATTAATAGTATTTCACAGCAAACAAGATGATGGCAATATGATAATGCCCATGTTGCCATTTTCATACCACCCTTACCCTAGTTGTGATATCGTAACCCTCAATCCTCCCAAAGTGGACTGGACAGTGTTCCAAATTGACACTGCTGATGGTTCAGAAGACCATCTAGATTGATTCGTTACACAATGGAGATCATATCCGTGTGCTTTTAATGTGTGTTTTGATTTTTGAAAATGGTACAAATTTGGCAAATCTGGTCATTAGGTTAACAGAAATGGCTGGAAATGGGTTGAAATTGCACAGGTGCCAATAACGTGTCAAACCACTATGTAACCCTCCAGTCTACGAACGCTGGGTGGTACCTGGTATACAACTATCGCAACAACAATAAGCCTTTCTCTTTCTAACTGATGTGCTCCAACGAGTACTAGATACAAAATGCACTGATAAGTTTTAACATATAAGAATTTACCCAAGGAATTAAGAAGTTCATGAATTGTAATTGATAACAATCTTAACTGCCTCGTGAGTGATTTACATGTACTAGCAGCTCTCTGGGGAGTATACAGCCTGTGCTGCCAAGAATGTACCACACCAAACTCATCCATCACAAGAACCACCTCACAGGTACCCATTTATCCCCGAGTGGGGAGATTCATACATGGTTGTACCCACAACTTTACTAGTAACTTTTCCAATTATCCACACCAATGCAAAGAACCAAACATCAATTTCATAGAGCTGCTTAAGCACAAAAAGCAGGTAAGCACAACCAAGTTATGCTTACCAGAATAACATTACCAGCCAAAATACCAAGTCACATATACCATGCATAGCTTCAAACATCACGTGTTACCAAATGTGAGAACCATGTAAATCCAAACCGTTACAGAACTCACCATGGGATGAGATTTGGGGTCTGGATAGAGATCATGTCTTGTAGAATCTTCCAACTACATCCTGGGGAATCAACCTTGCGTCGTTTAGATGCACCACCACCCTGGCTAATGTAACGCGAGCAGTTTGGTGATTGGGTGATGTCAGGATTGATGAATTGGGTTACCTCACCTGCTGCAGAGTCACTCCTGCTTAGTATCTGATTATCAAGTACAAACACACTGTCAATTAATCAATACCCAAATAGATATCACAAAGCCTGTAAGCAGATGCTTTTCAACTAATATGGCAGAATTTCAATTTAAGCAAAGTAAAAGGCATAGCTACAAGTAAACAATATGAATCAAGTGTGAAAGTGCATTCATCTTGAACAATCTTGATTTATGAAATACACATTTTGTTCATGAAATATTTGTTTGCTGTAGTAAGTGTCACCATTGTAATTTATATTTAGCTTCAATTTGTTTATGTCTACTGACACTGGCCAAATATATAGTACTAAACATGCACTTAAGGACTTGGGGAAAGTACCGAGTCTTATACCAAACACTGGTGTATCGGTTAAACACAAATCATATTCTATATCCTGAGGCAAATTTAACATCTATTAAATCATTGTAGTAACGCTGCTAAAATATGAGATTTGAACTGCCTCTATCTACTGGGCAATTCGGTGGTCTAGTGGTAAGACATCTGCTCTAGAATGGCAAATGTGAGTTCGAATCCCACCCGAGTAATATGCCTGTGGATTTTGTGCGCAGAACTCTGGAAAATATCTGAGTATACAGTGCTTAAAACATATCGGTAGAAGGGTAGGACATAAATGACAATCATCAATCTAGGTTTGTTCTTTACCTGATGGCAGATATCTGCTGCTAGGTCTACATCAGCTTCCTTGAAGATGACCTCTCGACCACTGACAATAAATATAGAAAGGATTCAAATCTGATTGGTTTCAACACCAGACAATAGCAGACATTACAAACACCGAATCTCCATTACAACTTGAAAATAATTGCCAATCGGACTCAAACTTGCAGTAAAGAGATTCCAAGCCACTCACTAATTGATATATTATCAAGAATAAAATTGATTGGTTTCAATACGAGGTTAGAAAATTGTGATTGTTTCAACTTTCATAGGGACTCTATCGAAAATGAGTGCATCACAAAACTAAATCTGACCTTGAATACAGCCTTTCTTAAAGAGCAACACCCAGTTATTAAGAGAAACGATTTTCTTCTCTGAGCTTTTGTTCTTGCCACAAACCTGTGATAAATGTTCTGATCTACCATTGAGTGAACCACAATTACCACGACATCAACACTCACAGCAATTTACGATAGGAAGCAAGTTGGTGCTGGGCAGTGGATGCACACAGGTGGAGCAGTTTTAGTTTAGTTTCTACTCACATGACACCTTTGAGTTTCCATCTGGCGTTGACTTTTGTCCACTCGTTGTAAACTAACTCATTGTATAGATACCTCAAATGACCCTGAAATAAAATAGTTACACACCGTAAGACAAGGAAGTCAGTCAAATTGCAACCACACAGACAAGATGGCAAAAGTTTTCCTGGGCTTTTCATAATAACATGCCATCAGCAGCCTCGTGCTCTGGGTATTGAGCTTCATCACACCCAATGGCAAGTCAAAGTGTTTATTAGTTTGATGACAGGCGTGCTGTTTAAATTATGAGATTCCTTTGTGTAGCACCTTGTAAGGGTTGACAAGGTGATGCAGTGCAATCTGCAGCTAACCATACCAGGAACACCAGGATGGACCCCTTCTCGTAATGATAAGTGTACTGGGTTCTTTTACATGCATTACACAACACACACGACATACATCTTTACGTCCCATCCGAAGCAATAGTAGTTAAGTGTCATGACCAGGAACCAAACCCACATTCTGACAACACCACAACTCGAGTCCAGTGTACCAGACCACTCAGCCATGACACTATGACATGAAATTCATGACGCTCATGATCAGCAATAGACAAAGATTAGAGTACTAACCCTCCAGACTGTGAAGTCCTCAGCATATGCTCCTTGCTCCTCGGTAACAACTCCCTTTGGGTGATGCAATCTCATCTGCATCGTCAAGAATTTAACTACCTCCTCCTACAACATCAACATCCAAAGCATCACAAATCTAACTTACCATCTCGTTCTTTGAATGATACTCGATTTTTAATATCTACTGAAATTTTCAGTCTGTTTTAGAGGGGAGAGGAAAAACACCAAATAGGGAAATCCTACATAGTTCATAATAATAGTAACTAGTTTTATATGGATGAAGCAATAACGGTTAAGTATCTTGCTCAAGGACACAAGTGTCAAGATTGGGACTTGAACCTGCACTCTGCTGATCAGAAACACCAGAGCTTGAGTCCAGAGTGATTGACCGCTCGGCCACAACACGTCAAGTAGGGACCAGAAACCCAATCCAAATGGGGGCGCTATTCTGATTAGGGATTCGAACCAGGGTCCAGAGAGGTGAAAGGCACGGCAAGATACCCCAAAGCCAACCTGCTTCCTGTACTTCTTACCTTGACAGCAGGTGTGGAGTGTTTCTTCCATACATGTAGCAAGTTATCTAGAGAGTCTTCACCAAGCTTACAAAGCTGTGTCCTTAAATCACTGGCACAAGTCAGAGTGAACATGTTCAGTGAACCCAAGATGTTCTCCACCACCGTTGCACTCCTCTCACCAGTTCTTAAAGACAGCAAATAAATCAATATTCAAAAGCATTCCTGAAACCATATAGACTCCTTTGGAGTAAGCTGCACCAGCAGCTGAATGGGCGCCTAGGTTGCTAATCATTCACACCAACAATCTCTACCCTCACAGGTACCAATTTACTCCTGGGTGGTGGGAAGCAATTATAGTAAGTGTCTCGCCCAATAACACAAGTATCACAACTGGGATTCAAACCCACACTCTGATGACTCAGCCATTAGAACTTGAATTTGTTGCTCTATACCCAAAGCCATGACATGCTGAGCAGCTTGGCACAGTGTCAGTTTTTTCAAAGTTGTCTACAGGGGCTTCACTTGACTTTTTTTCACTCACTGGCCAGCCTAGCAAACTCAACTTTTGAGTAGTCTACAAGATTTTTCACTCATCTAGAAGTGCATGCAGAACTGTTTCAATCAACTCTTTAATTTCCAACCAAGCTTCCTTTCTTGCTCTTTCAACAAATGAACTTTTTACTTTAACCAAGCTGGTGCAGTTTGAAATAACATCATGGAAAAACGAAAAGCAAAGCAAAGCACCAATGTTGCAAGAAAATCTAGGTTTTTGTAAACTTACTCATCATTTTCCAAGTCATAACTCAGAACTTGAGCTTCCTGATTTAGAAGCTTTTGTTAGAGAAACTCAATTTAGTTCCAGTCGTTCACACATTTATTTTGACAAGTAATAACATTTGGACTGGCCCCAGAGAAAAACCAATGGAAGAAATTTGACTGGGCCAGCACTGTTTGCACTCGCATCTGGTGGTGGGCTAGGGTCAAATTTTGTTGACCTCCCTTTAAGTAACTTTGAAATAGCATTTTGAAGCATATAGAGCAGCCATGTTATCACCTTACCTCAACTTTTTAACGATTGAGTTCAAGAAAGTCAGCATGAATGATGTGGAGACATTGCTTTGTGTGAGAGCTCCTGCTAAGATGGATCTGACCATACGAGCGAGTACATCATGGCTCATACCCTGCACAGGATCAAGTAGTGCCTTACAAAAGTACTTCAATAGCTCTGAAATAAACCACCACTAATTATAATAATAATTGGCATTTATAGAGCCCTCTTACACTGGGTACCACAGTGCTTTACAAGGAAACTATACAATAAGTGAATAAATAAAGGCACTAATAATGGGAAAGACAGTTGGTCCTTAGCAATCAACCCTTGAACTTGAGATGTTTCTTGAAAAGGAAGACAGTTCCAAAAACCTGGGACATGTGAGCAAAATGCACGACCCCCAGCAGTAGAATGCACCTTCAGAACCGCCAGGAGTGTACTGTCTGAACCAGAGCGAAGGCCAGGTCGTTAGGGATGGTAACCCTTGATAAGACCAGTGAGATATGCATGAGCAGTATTGCGGTATTGTATAGGGTATTGTATACTGGAGTATCGGAGTATTGTGGTCATGTAGGTATATTGAGCATGAGTACACCTTGTGTGTACACATCATGTCATTTACTTAGCAAAACATTTACTTCACAAGATACATCCTTATTGAAGCAAATACATGATAAGCAATTAGGAGGTAACGTCTTGATAAACAATAATCTGATATAATGTATGCAAACCCAGGACCCAGTTTCATGCAGCTGCTTAAGCATGAGTAGTAGCTAAGCGTAAAAACATTTTACTTCCCAGATTAAGGTTACCAGCCACGTGACGTCACATACCATCTGTGACTGGTGTCCTGCCTCTTTAATTGGTAAGCATTATTGTCTGCTTAAGCAGCTCTATGAAATTGGGCCCTAATTCATACCTTGCCAATTATTTGAAGAAATCTGACAAAAGTATTGACGGCTTCTGAGTATGTCCTTCTGTATAACACTGCAACATACTTCACCAAAAGCAATACCAGTGAAGTCATCTTTCATCAGTATTAGGACATGACGAAGGATATCAGAGCAGTTCAGCTTTTCACCTCCTGTCATTACAAACAAATAATAAATTACACCACTCAGGAATAAAAGCAACAAAGAATACTGCTCTGAAACGTAGGGTAAAAGAATTGTTTCCTGTCAACATAAAGCTGAATTATAGTCCCAATTATAAAGAAAGATACAATAAAAGTCACAACTGAAAGTTTCAGCTGAATACAGTGTTGATTACTGAGAAAACAGCAACAAAAATGTGACAGTATTTACACAAGAATGTCAAATCCATCCACGTTTAGCAAAGTGACAGCAGGTACCATCCACATCTCTGGCCGCAGCATTCGTGAACAAACCCCCAAACCCTCAGAAATCTGAGAGAGGATTTATACACGAGTTGTTTCTCAGATTCAAACGTTTTGGGTTGAAAAATTATCCAAACCATATTACTTCAAAAAGAAACCTTTCTCAAAACCGACCAAAACTCAAATAATCTTTCATTTTCATTTGGTATACTACATATTTGGCAGCCTTGGAGCTGAGATGGTTCACAGAATGAAATAAACAGCCCAGTGACCGAGCCAATAATGTTCATCACTGTGTGATGAATTTGAGCACAACATTAGAAGCCATTGTTGTTATCATTGTTATTCATGGTTACTTTTAATGACAAAGAGGTGCATTCCAGGTAAGCTGGTTTGTCTGATACTTGTTGAAGTCCCCCTCTAAAACAGCTCGATCAATTTAGGAATTTTCTTTTTTCCAGTTTTTAGTGCTATGAAGGATGATGACCAAAAAGCTTCTTTCTTTTTTTTCAAAATAGAACAGTGTCTTCTACATCCATGTGGATGGATGGAATCTCTGGGAGGAAAAAATAAGATATGCAAAAGAGAATTGAAGTATCAAATCCTGCATACTCAGATATGCAACTTTATTATCTAAAATAAGAGAAAATGACCAACCACTCCATCTAACAGTGATTTTCAGTTTTATAATACATGCTGATAAAACAAAAAGGAAATCAGCTAATCAGCACAAAAGTTGCATGCATGACTATTCAATCCATCCAAATACCAAATATTTCTTACAAACTAGAAATCCAAAAACAGACCAGATACTTCATGGCGTAAACAGAGGCAACTGCCTTCATGCCCCTTGTCTTTGCCTCAGTGCCCCTTGAAATGTTCTGTAGATGACCCTCATAGAGTCACCCTTTAATAAGCAAAGACTGACTTGCCCTTACACAACAAAGTACCGGGGCCCATTTTCATAATACTGCTCAGAAAATACTGCTTGGCAAATTTTAGACTTGATGACAAGTCGTTAGTCAGTGTCTATTTGTCTGCCAGCGCTGCCTATTACAAACACACATCCCGCCGTTCATGCAACAGTCACAGTGCGATTATACACTCATGCACTCAGAGGTAGCGCGTGGCAAGGTCTGTCAGCTCTAATGACTTGAGTAGCTTGTTCCCGGCCGAATATTCATGTATGGTAAATGATACATTGCATATGCAAAATTGCCCTAGAGAGAGCCAATGTTAGCTCATCTGACGAAATTGGAAGAATTCATTATAAACATGGGAATGTATCTTTTCTGTTGGCTTTTTTTTTTTGAATGACAGTTTATTTGCCAACATCAATGTAAAAAGCATAATATTTTAATCATTGTAACAATTTCTTAACTTTCTTTTAAGATAAATTTGACCAATGCATTATCATAAAATGTTACTATCGATAATAAACCCCCTATCAAAGAATGAAGTGTGTGCCTGGTAGCTGCAAGATGTATGATGAATATTCATGTCTTCACGATTCTTAACCAATCAAACTGCTCCGTCCAATTTTGGTAGCAAGTCCAATTGCATGTGTACAAATCTGGGTACAAGTTATTCAAGACGGTAATTGCGACCGACTCACACACATGTTGATGTGTGTACCGTCCCCACAACTGGGCCGCACAACAATTACCGACTTGATTTCAAGACTAGGCAAATTTCTATGCTAAGCAAAAAATGAGTGGGGCACCAGTCACAACAATGTAAAATTTATGGAATTTGGGCTGGTAACCAGTTTCTGCTAAGTAATATTTGTCTGTGCTTAGCAAGTTTTTGTGCTTACAGGTTTTTATGAAATTGGGCCCCGGCCTGCATAACTTTATTTATGGCTGCTTACTTTGATTTGCTTTGCGGACGAACCACTTGAAAACTTCCCCGACTGTTTGCTTCTTACGGTCCTTGGTGCTCAAACTTGTGCTTGATTCTTGAAAAAATATATTCACAAAATTAGTGTTTTACAAAGTTAAAGTTTGTCTACAATCAAGGGCTGAAGTCATGGAGGTGCCAGAACTGCCAGAACCTCCGAACAAAGATATGGCCAAAAATAGAGAGACTGCCAGCATTAGGGCTAGGCTCAGTTGGTAGAGTGACGGCGCATTAATGTGGAAGTCAAAGCTTCAAGTCACGCTCAATTTTTCTTCGTTCAACCCCAAAATATTTCAAATTACCCCGTCAGTTTCCCTTGTGCTTTATTACAAGGAATTACAAAAGCATTTCAAAATTGCTAGACATCAAAACTACTGTTTGGCAGAATTACACATTGAAAAAATCTCCATGTTAAACACAGGTCGGACCTAAAAGATTTGACTGAACTTTTCACACAACATTTCAACACAACGTTGATCCGTGTAGAGCGCTCGATCCATGTCCAAACCAACCATAGAGTTATGTATAGGAACTAGAGGGCGCACTAGCCCAGTTACACAGCCCGACAAGGGCAGCGGCGGCCATTTCGTAAGTAGTCAAAAACAACACATTTGTGTCTAGATTATTAGTGTGTGTTGCAACAGAGCAATGGTTAACAATGAAAGGGCTTACTGTGAAATTTATGAATGCCAGTGAAGATCGTTTATAGTTCTATTTCATCCCCGAATAAATCTAATACTTTAGAATTTAAAAATTATGTGAATGAATGAAACATAATTAGAATTCTATGAATAATAATGAAGTACAAGTCGAAGAGGGATTGCATTCCTTTCTACGCGATTGCGTGCGACCACACAATACATTCAAAGGTTGTATTGATATTCAAATGAGCCCAATGGGAGATGCCCGTATATAAGCCATGGGCCATGGGGCAAGAGCCATCTTTTCTGAGGGTAGAAGTCATAAAGTTTTTGACCAAACAGTTGGGAGGGTACATAATCGCAGTTCTGGGCGGGACCCTCTTCGACTTGTACTTCATTATTATTCATAGAATTCAAATTATGTTTCATTCATTCACATAATTTTTAAATTCTATTTCATAACATTCGTACAAGTCTTCAGAGGGATTGCATGTTCAAAGTTAGTTACAAACCCACTGTGATGGTCAAAACAAATATATATATACATATACACCAAAACGTCTGAGAATATTGATCATGATGTTTTATTATCAAGTTTTTCAACAAAAATATAAAGTAGTTTATATACCAGATTTAAGCACTACTTCACCGAATGATACTTCTTCGGTTGTCTTATTATAAAACTTAGCAAACGTATTTGCGTTTGTCCAGTCTGCTGTTTTCAATATTTCTTTGAGCGTTACACCGTGTGCAAAAGCTGCTGAGGTGGATGCACTGCGAAAACTATGAGCAGTGTAGATAGCAGGATCTATTCCCGCTTCACATAAGACGGTTTTCATCCATCTAGCCACCGTTGCAGTTGTTACTTTTTTATGTGGCTTTTGAGTCGAAATGAACAGTTTTGTTTCTTTACTTTCTGCTCTAAGACTTTCAGTACGATCTAAATAATCTTTCAATGTGCGGAGAACGCATACTTTCGGGTTCTCGTCAAAATTATTAAGAACTACTTTGTTTTGTCCCAAATTTCTCTTTGGGCAATTAGTTTTCAATATATCCATAACAGAAATAACACAAGAGTTATCTGTAAAGTTCAAGTAACGAGTATCAAAACTAGCGAGCGTTTGTGTCCTCTGGGCTGACACAAGTGTCATTAAAGTTACAAGTTTTTGGCTTAAAACCAACAACGAAAGTTTATTGTTAAGTGGCAATGATTTTACATAATCTAACACGCTTGAAACCTTCCATGTTTTAGAATATCTTGGTTTCGGGGGTGTTGTATTAAATACCCCTCTCATTAAGCGTACTATTAGCGGGTGTTGTCCCGCTGCATGTCCCTCATTTCCATGCCGACTCGTATTGCGATTTTGTCCGTGATCGCCATGAATTTGCGATGAGATTTGAAGCTTCTTTCGAAATGCCTGTTGCTTTCCAATGTTCCCTGAGATTACCCAAGCGGTCAGGTGTAGGTTTGGAACGATTTGATGTGGTTGATACATCAGACAATTTTCCGGTAGTTTGATTGGGTTTGCAATCACCATCTGTAGCAACCGTGGAAACCACGGCTGGGCCTTCCAGAGGGGGGCGATGAGAAGGCAACACGGAGTTTGATCTCGTGATACTTTGTCCAGAATTCTGCACAGCAAACAAAATGGTGGAAAAATATAAGGTGTCATACATGACCATTGTAGTGAGAAGGCGTCAATGGCCCAAGCATGAGGATCTGATTTCCATGACACATAGCAATCTATCTTGTAATTTGTGCAAGATGCAAACAGATCGATATCTGGATATATTTTGGTTTTGTCCACAATATCCCAGAATATATAGGCATTTAGATTCAATTCTTTGTTCAATTTCTTACGAGAAAGGTAATCTGCAACGACATTATCTACACCCGAAATGTGGGTTGCTGATAGAGTGATATCTCTATCTGTACACCAGTCATATATTACAGATGTGAGGTCATTTAAAGGGCCAACCTTTCCTCCCATTTTTTAGATATAAGAAACGGTTGTGCTGTTGTCTGATTTGATCAGAATATGAACACCCTTCAAATTGTCACAGAGAATTAGCAATGCATTTTGAGCTGCTAATAATTCCAGCATATTAATATGCAATTGTTGTTGGGTCTTTGACCACTTACCCTGTGTATGGGAATTGTCTGTTTCGGAGAAAGCACCCCAGCCTGTATTACTGGCATCTGTACAAATAACAACATCAATAGATGGTTTCTTAATTTGTAATTTTATTGCATCACATGGAATAGCAAGCCACCATCTTATTACCTTGGTCATGGCATTTGTTACTGCAATATTTGCATCGAAATTTCCATTTTCCTTAGTGAGGAAATGTGATTTAGCAAATTCGAGTTCTCGAAAATGTAACTTTCCTTTGGAAAAGGCCTCAAAGGTGGCGACAATCATACCTATGATTTTTGCAAGATTACGCAAGGTCACTATTTTCTTTTTCAGAATTTTTGTTCCTTCTAATTTTAATTTTAGTATTTTTGATTTCGGAACACTAATTGTCATTGCCTTTGAATCGAGTTCAACACCAAGGTAAGTTA
Source organism: Pisaster brevispinus (assembly GCA_023634235.1). NCBI lineage: Eukaryota > Metazoa > Echinodermata > Asteroidea > Forcipulatida > Asteriidae > Pisaster > Pisaster brevispinus. The sequence goes on along the minus strand of JAMKCF010000007.1, from coordinate 21,935,364 downwards.
ACTGGGTATGTGGCTGTAAGCGGGATTTTTCCCTGTTAATTTGGAATCCCAAAGATTCCAGCAACTGTACCATAAACATGGTATGTCGAATGCTTTCATTCTCTGATGAAGCCATGATAAGGATATCGTCTATGAAAATTATCAAGCGAATACCCGCACTTCTCGCTTTTGCTAAGACTGGTTTCATTACCTTCGTGAAAATACGAGGGGCTGAACTGAGCCCAAATGGTAAACAGGTAAACAAGTAGAATTGGTTATCCCATGAAAAACCAAGATAAGTTTGATCAATCTTACCCATGGGGATTGAAAAATATGCATCTTTCAAGTCAATGGTAGTAAGAAAGTCATTATCCTGAATGATTTCCTTTACCAATTTTATATTTTCCATTTTAAAGTGTTCATATCTGACAAATTGATTCAAATCTTTCAGATTTATAACCGGTCTCAAACCACCAGACTTTTTGGGAATGGTGAATATGTTCGACACGAAACGACAGTTAGCCTTTTGAGTGGGTCGGATTGCACCCTTTTTAAGGAGTTCTTTGATCTCCTTATTTACAGTCTGAATTTCTGCATCAGAAAATTGTATTCTCTGTGGTTTGACAAATTGTACCGGGCGTGCAATGAAATCAATGCTGCAGCCCTTAATGGTGTTTAATATCCACCTGTCAGAGGTAATCTGAGACCAGTTATTTTGGTAAAGTTTTAACTGCCCGACACTTGCCGACTTAGCAATAGAGTTACTGTTAACATACCAGTTTTTTGGGTCAGCAACATCAATGCTTGAAGTTGTCGCTGCTGGTTTTTGGTGGTAATTCTTGCCACTAGTTTTCCCTCGGCGATTTCCACTCGGGTAGTAAGGTTGCAATGGGCGACTGTAGGGGTGTACTCTGCTCTGGGAGTGACGCCCTGTACCGAAACTGTTCGGATAAAAACCGTGGGATTTTTGTCCACGGTTTGCATAACCATCAAACCGACGGTTTTGTGTACCTCTATTGTCTGAATAAGTCAGCTTTCTGCCGGCTTTGAAAGCCTCGGCCACCTGTTTCATTGAGGAGTTTAAGTCGTTTCCGAATAACTTCTCGGTCACAGGTGTGTTTCTCGCACACAGACCCTTATACATCGGGTTAAGGCAGGGCTTTAATTCTTCCCTTCGCTTCATACTCAATTCGTATGATGCGTTACCTGACAGTGTTATGCCATCTAGGGCATATTGTTTTACCTTTTCGGTGTTTATTGCTGTACCCGCCTTGGCGGCTTCCCATAATTCGTTGAGAATATGAAAATACGGAATCATACCTGTAATCACGTGTTTTTGAATTTGTTGGGTGCCAACATCTTTAGACCGGGCAGAGGCCGGAATGGTGCCCCACAAATCTGCGTCCACTCGTGGAGCACATACTGCCGGCGCATTAGCCGGTGTCGCATATTTCTCTGCGATTTCTGTATGTGTCTCCTTTTTGATAGGTAGAGTCACTGCTTTTGTTGCCTTTTCGGCCAAATTTGAAAAAATTTCCGCCCCTTTGGCTTCAGACGTCTCATAAATGTCATCGCAAGACAAATTATCAAAATCTCCCTTTTTAGGAGTACTGGCTGCCACGTTACTGGTCAGCTCGAAAGTCTGATTTGGATCATAGCAGGTAAACTCCTGCCCAAATAAGTCTTCATCGAAAGAATTGTCAACTGGAAATTCAGTTACTTGTTGTTGTTTTTGCATGTTCATCAGCATGTTTTGCATGCTGGTGAGTGAGACCGAAAGCTTTTTGATGCCTGCTGAATTAGCCTGAAGCTTAGCTTCTAAGCTTACGTTTGTTGTATGTTCTTGAGTCCGCGGTTCAGCAGGGGCTTGGCCATCTTGGAAATCAGACTCTGTCTGACGGGAGATCTAAATCAAGAGAGTCCATCTCGTTGTCCGCAATTAACACGCTGTCACACAAAGAAAAGATGGCTCTTGCCCCATGGCCCGTGGCTTATATACGGGCATCTCCCATTGGGCTCATTTGAATATCAATACAACCTTTGAATGTATTGTGTGGTCGCACGCAATCGCGTAGAAAGGAATGCAATCCCTCTTCGACTTGTATGAATGTTATGAAATAGAATTATATTCCTTCACTTTAGACGATAAATCATGACATACATGTAGTGTGTTCATCCTTTATTGAAATAATTAGATAAACCCAACGAAACAACTTTAAAACACCAGCCCGTTTTTTACACCGCATAGCATGTATTTAGCAAGCACACCGCGTACTTCGTGTTCAATATTGCCCTCGTACAAAATGGCGCGCGTCTCCTTGCGGTCCAGTCGCGTTTGTGCACGTAGCATTACCAGTGCGCCCTCTAGTTCCTATATATAACTCTATGAAACCAACCCTGCTCTGGAGGTGGGTTGAGGAATTTTGACCCATGTGGAGAATTACTCATGTATCATTTAATTATTTATTTCATTACATATCGATTATGATGTCGATTATGAAACAAGAAGAAATGTTCAGTTTGACGTGTTGGAGGAAAACCCCAATGGGGAAAACCCATGATCATGTAGGGACTGAAAAACCCTATCCACATGCAAGGCTCCAGGTCTGAAGTGGGGTTCAAACCGGGGCCCACAGAAGTGAAAGAAACCACTGAGCCAGCTAAAAAAGCTGATTTCATATTGGACAGTGTCAAATCAAAGCACATTTGAACCGTGTTAATATTTTTGTTGATCAAATCTTGATAGTGTGAAAAGGCCTGAAGTTGTTTTTATTTTTTTTTTAAACAAATGAACAAACATTTTCACTGGGAAAGGCTGCTTCTGCTTGACTACACAGAGGTACATTTGTATTTAGTTATTTTTTCTTTCATTTGTTGGCCCTGTATCACTTCATTGTCTTTGATTATACTCATCAAAAGAATTCATCCACCACTAGAGGGCAGCAGAACAACTTGCCATTCCTGCATCCGTATACATACCACCCTTCTGCTTCTTAAGATGATCAATTTCTTTCAGCATGTAAGAGATTACAGCTTTGAAGACAGCATTCCATGTCAAGCCACGTTTATTGTCGCTGTTGTGATCCAATTTTTTACAGATCAAGGGACGATTCAGCTCTCTCTTGAAAGACTCAATGTGTTTCTAGAGTGTATCAATATGATTATAATAACAAAATAGATTATATCTTTCTTAAGTTGACATTAATATTGTTGATAGAAGGGTTGGAATATCCGTAGGCCCTAGGCACCAGTGTTCTATAGGCCTCTAGGCACCAATATCTAGTGAGCCACTAGGCACCAGCATCTAGTGTAGGCCCTCAGAACCCGATTTCTATAGGCCCCCTAGCACCAATGTTCCATAGACCATAGGCACCAGTGTTCTATAGGCCTCTAGGCACCAGTATCTAGTGAGCCACTAGGCACCAGTGCTATATAGGCCTCTTGGCACCTATGTTCTATAGGCCCGAGGTACCAGGGTTCAATAGGCCCAAGGCACCAGTGTTCTGTAGACCCCTAAGCACCAGTGTTCTGTAGGCCCCAAGTACCAGTGTTCTGTAGGCTCCCAAGTACCAGTGTTCTATAGGCTCCCAAGGCACCAGTGTTCTGTAGGCTCCCAAGTACCAGTGTTCTATAGGCTCCCAAGTACCAGTGTTCTATAGGCTCCCAAGGCACCAGTGTTCTGTAGGCTCCCAAGTACCAGTGTTCTATAGGCTCCCAAGTACCAGTGTTCTATAGGCTCCCAAGGCACCAGTGTTCTGTAGGCTCCCAAGTACCAGTGTTCTATAGGCTCCCAAGTACCAGTGTTCTGTAGGCCCCCAAGTACCAGTGTTCTATAGGCTCCCAAGTACCAGTGTTCTGTAGGCTCCCAAGTACCAGTGTTCTATAGGCTCCCAAGTACCAGTGTTCTATAGGCTCCCAAGGCACCAGTGTTCTGTAGGCCCCCAAGTACCAGTGTTCTATAGGCTCCCAAGTACCAGTGTTCTGTAGGCCCCTTGGCACCCATGCTCCATAGGCCCTAGGCCTATTTCATAGCAGATCATACAAGAACTACTCACACGATTGTTGCAGACAATACGTTCAGACAACATGTTTGAATACTCAGAAATCTGGATGCGTCTTAGATTTGTTTTTCTTTTTAAAATCATCAACACAATGCCAAGAGCTGTAGACTGGCTCAAAGGTGCTCACTTCTACAAAATGGCTGTGTTTAAAGTTTCTGATTTCTAATTCTGTGCAGCCCAGTCTCCTTTATTTGAGCAACTGAAAGACTGCTCCACTGTGTCATGTTGTTCAACCAACTAGAGCTTGAGGTCGTCAAGGTCCTCTCCTTGTGTGTGCCAGAAATCCTGCGATAAATGCAGCTACGAGACCACAGCTTAACGGCACCAGCTTGCTTTGCACGCATACACTGCGTTAGACGAAAAAGTCCAGCGATCTCCAATGCACTTTTTGCATTTAATATGTTGGGGGAAAAAAAAACGCTTCAAAAATTTGCCACATTTTAAGATGTTGTCTGTCATAGCTCTTAGCCTATAGGTCTAAGGGATGTGACCAAGAGCAGCGATTATTACATCTTGTCTTAAAAGTCTTACCTTTCTCTCTGTAACTTTGTCCGAGTCAAGTTGATCACAGTGCTGCTGTAGTGACAGGAGACTCTCAGACATCGTGGCTGCTGTTTTTTGCTTTAAAAAAACACATAAATACTTCTATTTCAGGTCATTCGTGATCATGCCATGTAACAAAGTTTGGGTTTCTGTTTCTGGTTGCCCGACCGACCCTACTTTTACAGAGTGACACTAAACTTTTTATTTGGTTTAAGAAAAAATTTTTTTTAAAGAAAATCAAGATGAAAGGAAAATAAATCAATGGTTCCAGGAGGAAAGTGTTATGATTATAATTATTATTAAATATTAATGACGTTTTAAAAAATGTTTTCCAATGCGCATGAACGATGACCAACTGATTGGAGTATTGCACAACTTACACAGACGCACAAATAGCAGGAAAACCAAACAACATGGCGTTTATTTTCATCTCACTGCAAGGCGAAGCCTTGGGATTTTGGGACACCATTTCAAAGCCTTTAGAATTGTTCAATTCTGCCTGTTTTCTGGCTGTATATATTCGGTTAACCCTTCTTGATAGGTAAGAATGTAATTTAGTGAAATTTGACCTAAATTAAGGGAGATAAAATAAATTGGTGGCTCCATGCGGAAAATTTGCCGGACAAAAATCAAAATTTGCTCAATAAATCAAAACTAAAAAAACCTAAAGCTAAAGGGAAAAGAAAAGAAAGCAGGAAAGGGGATTATCTGATTATTAAGAAGATGAGAGACCACAGACTAGAGAAAAATGAGACTTACCTTCGATTTGCAATTGAATTTATAGCAGTTTCTGTTTACAGCTTACAAATAATTATATTATTTACTCAGTAAAGCTTGTAAAGTTAATGGAAACTAAATAGTAACAAAATGTTAAAATGGCCAACACCACCGCGACACTGTAATTTCTCACAAAATGGCAAGAACCACGGGGAAGCCCCTCCCACCATTCTTGTGCAGCCAGTCCGACCATGGAGGTAGAACTTGCACGAAACACACAAACAATAAGACAATGAGTCGTTTTAACATCAGCAAATTCACAACCAAAACATCAAAATGTATAAAATATAGCTGACCATTGCATATTTAGATGAAGTGACAGTATTTACCAGCGTTTTAAGTTGACTGACGTTTCACGGTCGTCCTCATGTTTACCGCGGAGTTTTCTAAAATTAAGTGAAGGAGTGCACGCAGCGCCCTCATCCGGCCAGAAAACGGTACTATTGTAGAACGGCACCCTGACCCAAATAATTAAAACGTTATGACTTTGCGTGCATGGATGGGCACCAAACGCTTGCCCCCCCCCCCCCCCCCCCCGCCAAGTAAAGTTTGTTGTTGGTTTGAAATATGGTGAGAAATTTTGCAAACTGCACAAAATATGACAGAAAGTAAAACAAATTGAATATGTATTGAATTTTGTTCAAGAAAATATGTAAATATTTGTATGGGCATTCGTAATTGTTTAGTGTAATTTTTTTTTTATGTTTTTAAGCCTGGGTATCGTTCTAAAATCACAGACTATTGTGTTAAGGCATTGTTAATGCGCATGTGCACAGTGTTTGCGTAAAACTCAAGCTCGCTGAAAATATTTACTTAAAGGGTAACTAGCAGTAGCAGCCGCTTGGAGGGGATTCAGACGAGGTCGCGTTTGCTAGTTACCTTTTAGAGCGTACTGACTGAAATCTGTTGTCGCGCGAATTTTATTCACTTCTTGTTCAGTGCTGTTTTGTTGACCGGTGGTTCGTGAAAAAAGGTTTATTTTTCTGTTTATTATCAAAATTTTAATTTCTAACACGTTATCCTCTGTTTTGTGAAGAATCCAAAGTTGAAATTATGAGTGCTGGGGGTCTTTCGACATTGCTGAATAAATTTAGATATCAGGAAAGATCAAAGAAATTGCTGGCTGACGGAAAACATGCTGACGATGGTAAACCAATTGTAAATAATGACAGTGACATTTCGTCGCGTTCAAACGTGTCCCCTTCAAATACATCGACTTTCGCGACATTGTCAAGTCCATCATTGAATTCCCAAGGTAGGTACTTCGACAGTGATAGAGATTGTGTGGGGGTTTTTTTTGTCATGATTTTCTGGTTAGTTTGTTCATTTCACTTGTTCAACCACCGCGGTGCACCGGCATGACCGGTGAACAGGTGAAACAAACAACCACCCAGTCAGTAAGTTGGTAACAGTGTCAGTGAGTCATGGATGGCACAAGTTTGTTTAGGGTGTCTGTCGGTCTGGCTGTTTGTCTGTCTGTATGAGTTTTTCACTCATCCCTATTAATATTATTAAAACTGAAAGTGAAACACTATTAATGTAACTACATTTTGTTGTGCTTGGGGGGTGGGTTAGTTACTCTTTGCAATTAATTGGGCTCAGGGTTTTTTTTCTTCTTCTTTTTTTTGACTTTTCTCATACAGAAATTTAAGATATATATGCTCTATTATAGTTGGATATTTTGTTGCTATTTAAGACTCAGATGTGACCTGCATACCAGAAACTCCAACATCTCTTGCTTCCAGCCCAGTCTTCCCAAAGATTAAGGAACGCTCAGCGAAGCCGAACCTCTGCTCATCATCCGACTCAGACGAGGAATGTGACAAGGACTTAGTAGAAACACCAAAGACTTCCAAAGGAGCCAAAATCAGCAGTAAACCAACTATGAGGTCACTAGGTGAAAGGTGAATAAACTTAAGTAGTTAAGATATTATTAATACTATTGTTGTATCTTTCTGGTTTTCCTCCCACATCTAAAACATAACATTTCTTCTAGTTTCCTATAAATATACGAGATTAATTTGTGCTTGTTCTTATACTTAGTGTATAAACAACTGTTTCTTTACTGCTATGTAATGTATTTCAGGAAATTCCGTTTAGTTTCAACTGGGAGTGAAGAATCAGATACTGAGGATAATGATGCAAGTTCAGCGTCATTATCTGAGGAGAGATCTGATGACTCAGAGGAGGAGGCTACAACTGATACATCGGTGGATTATGACAGGGGGCGTGTACCAACAGGTACGTCTCCCCACCCCGCCCCCTCCCCCTATTCTCAAACAAACAAGACACAAAACAAAGTAAATACTTCATTCCATGATTGCTGGTGGGTTATGGTTAATGCCAGAGTCGCGCTCCGGGGTGACCACAAATGTTACTGCAGGTCGCGACCTTTTACCACTGGTGAGGCTCCCAAAGTAAAACTAGTTAAGCCATCTCCTATTTGTTTCTCCAGCAGTGCTCACTGAATCTCGGTCACTTTGAGTAAGGTCTGTGATACCTTTGGATTATTTCTGTAGATTTCAATTACAATGTAATGTTTTGATGTTGATTAATTAGGTACCAGGGTGAAGGGCCCAGGCGCACTCTCCTCTCCCAACAGAACATCCTCTAATCGTAACTCTCCAATGAAGTACACCGCCTTACCAAGCTCCTCATCAGAATCAGACACAGACATCACGACCCTCGGCAGTCGTGAACAAAGTCTCAATCACAACCCAGTAGGCAATGGTCTCAGCGATCTTGAAACTCCGCCTCCAACAGTCAAGAGACAAAAAAGGAAGAGGAGGCGGATTTTATCGGAGGGGCAGGAGAGCATTGATGGAGGAGGAGGCGGTGAGCAAGAGGAGGACCCGGTAGAGATGAGGCTGAAGGAGAATGTTAAGAAACTCAAGGAGATGTTCCCTAAATGGAGAACTGAGGTATGATCATAACTATGGTGATGTGTGTGCAGGCCTGATCCTTCATGCCCCTGTTCATTTCCTTGGTGCACCTTAACCCTTTCCTTACCATTGTTGACTTAAGTTGACTAAGCTTACACAAAAAGCACTCAAGCCTCAGCACAAAGGTTATTTGTAATAAAGCTGTAGTTTTGTTTATGTTCACCCTCCATACCCAAGCTTACCATCATTGGAAAGAGAAAGATCGTTTTTTTCCAATGATGGTAGAATAAAAAAAGATTGCTAATATGCAATCTCTTCAAATTGGAGTTGAAAGATCCGAAATGCCAAACACCTACAGAGCGTCATATGGTTTTGTACAAAAAGGTGTTTGAGATTACAGATCACACTGAGGAAAGAAAGACAAAGAAATCTGACATTTATTTGCTGATTTCAATGATTTTTGATTTATATGAATGAAAGGGAATTCAATAATTAAGAACTTTTTTATTACTTATTTTGCTGTAAAACAATATCTTCAAGAAGATAATGGGGTTTGTAAAATGGCCTTTGAACGAAAACTTTCTGTTGTGTAAGAATGTGTGCTTCCTGCTTGAGTGGTCAAATAATGCAGTCACTAGCGGTTGTTTATGTCCAGACAATTCTGTAATGAAAGGGTTAAAATGTTTCAGTAGAAATTAAAATTTCCCCTCATGGAGGTGTTCTTCAACAAGGTGATGTCACAACACAATTCACTATGTTGATGATAAGAAACACATGAACTAGACAGCTCGGTTGGTAGAGTGCTACCACATTAATCTGGAGAACGCAGGTTCAACTCTAGTCAATTTTGCTTTTGATCAATCCCAAGATTATTTTAAATTTACCCAATCATTTTCCCTTGTGGTTTATTATTTTATTTGAAATAAAAAGTCACATCCCCTTAAGGTGATCCCTCTGCTGCTGCTTCCCAGGTTGTATCATAAATTTGGGTGTGATCCCTGGCTATACGGCAGTTGCAGGCTGAATGGCTTCTGACTGGCACCCCCGAACAAAGCTATTAACAAAATAGGGAGACCGCCAACATTAGGTCTAGGTAGCTCAGTTGGCTCGAGTCCCACTCTAGTCAATTTGTCTTCGTTCAACCCAAAATGATTGTATTAAATTGTGTGGTTGTTAATATTGTTGACAGGATGTAGAAGAAGTGTTAACTAAGGCTGGTGGGTGTATGGATACAGCAGCTTCTGTGATGGCCAACAGAGATAGTGATAGTGGTCAGTCAGGTAAGGTAGCTATGAATGGGCATTGGGCCATCCTTATATCATACTTCACCTTGGAAATCCTATGGGCCCAATTACATGGCTCTGCGTACTTTAAGCAAAAACCAGAGTACCCCATAGAGGATTTCTTCAGAAAAGGGAATAATAGAAGTACCCCGTAACTGCCATATGTAAGGGTGGGTAGGTATACACATTCAAACCGGGGACCTATAACAAAAGGGACAATAGGTCCACGGTTGCTATCACAAAGGAAAACATTGTGGTCCACGGTTGCTATCACAAAGGGTTGAACAAAGGAGGGTCCACTAAAGCATAAAGAAATGTAGTGCAAACGATAACTTGAGAAGCACTTGGCATATCAACTCCATACTCGACTTGTGGATTATTCTTGGAATCCCCAGACGCCTATTGTTTTTGGACCCCCAAGGTCAAATGTCAAGATACGGACTGGCTTGCGAAGCATTTGTGTTTACCAAACACAACTTTTCTTGTTTATTTCTCAGTTCAACAATTCTAATGTCAAAATAATACTTCATGAATGGTTTATCCTTTTATTAGATACTAAAGAATCGCCAGTGAGAAAAAGAACTCCAAGGAAAAAGCGTCGTAGAGTTGAGCATGCGTCTGATAAAGAAAACACTCAGTGGATGTCCAAATCTAAAATGACGGCATATTTCCCGAAGGTAAATGGGCTTTCTTGAAATTGTCTTTCTTTTTTTCATGTGACTTGGATATGTTTTGCTGCTCTCCAAGGTAGAATTCTATTGTTACTTGTTTCTTATTCAAGAACAATTTATAAAACCAGATTTTGATTATTGAGATTTTGTGATATTAACCCTGTAGAGACCATAGTAGCCGGAAACGGCTTGTATCAAAATGCCTAAGCAGCCGGAAACGACTGCAAGATCTGACCTACTTCCATTAACCAAAAAGGTCAAAGGAAAGGTCATTTTCTGAATTGACATTTTCCAATGTTTTTCATGTTCATAGTATCTATGTTTTTAATGCAAAACCAAACAGAACCTTTGCATAGGCCACAATTGCTGAGGTCAAACCGTGGTGCACGCAAGTACGCACGCGCTTAACTCTCAGCCAATGATAGGTCTTCATTGGTCTCAGCGAGGGCGTTTTTTGAGCTTGTTATGCGTATACAAGGGGTCTATTTCTGTTTCATGTTATTTTTTTCTGACACTTGCACAAGAAAGTTAGTGTTAAAAAATCAACATATTGTTCATGGGTGGGCATACCGTGATGATTACATAGAATGGTCTCTAAAAGCTTAAGATTTTGAAATTAAAAAAACTTGATTTCTTGTGGACAAGTGTTTCTTTCTCAAAATTTGAAATATAATTTCTAATCAAAATGTTTCTGTTTCCATTTATTACAAAGTATGTATTCAAGACTTGACTGAGATTCATCTTAGAAACACATACATATAAGCTTTTAAATTTGTGATATAAAGATTTTAAAAAACAATACAAATCTCATTGCTGACCTAAAATATTTTCAAAAAATCAACTAACCTTGCACACGTGACAAAAATATTCATTTAACTCAAATACTTTTTGTTTCTTGTTTGAAAGATCAACAAGGTGACTACCAATCAGGATGAGTCGTTGAAGCAGAGACGACCAGATAAAGAGATTATGAGTAGTGAGGATGAGAACTACTCAATGAGTAGCGACAGTGAGAATACTGAACAAAGAGGTAACTCAATAACACTCATCTTACCCCCTCCTTCTGTCTGCAAGTTTATCATTAGTAGATGATTAGGGCTTGAAATACTCAATGAGTAACGACAGTGAGAATACTGAACAAAGAGGTAACTCAATAACACTCATCTTACCCCCTCCTTCTGTCTGCAAGTTTATCATTAGTAGATGATTAGAGCCTGAAATTCTCATTGAGTAGCAACAGTGAGAATACTGAACAAAGAGGTAACTCAATAACGCTCCTATCTGACCCCCTCCTTCTGTCTGCAGGACTCTGAAGTAGGAATTATTGCAATAGCATGAAGTACTTGAATTCATATCAATTGTTTTTATTTTGTCCGATGCTTCTCATCTTGTTAGGTGGATCTAGAGAGAAGACTGAGATGGATGACCTGATTTTAACATTCTTCAATGATGCAACCCCTGAGGAGTTACTTAGTATCAGTCATTGCTCCAAGGCCAAAGTTCAGAAAATAGTTTCTCTGAGGCCGTATGAAGACTATGATGACTTGGTAAGAATTCATCAGTGTTGCTTAACCCTCCTACTGTGGGATCATTCAATATCATCCACTGTGGTTCTGAATAATGGATAAACATAATTTTGAGCCTGCATACTCTACAGAGAATAATGGATTTACCTGGTATGTCTGCTGCCACCTAGTGTCCCCTAAAATCGCTTTTTCTATGATTATTGAATAATAATGTTTGCCATAGGAAAAAAGACTTGGCAGGATCTTGGACAAGGGGTAACTTTGGCTCAGTCCATTATCCCCTAGTCCGGACCCTTTCCTTCCATTCAGGACCTCGTCATCACCCTTTTATCCTTCAACTATGAGACAATCTTGATTTGACCGGCAGGTATCCAAGATGCAGATGACCAAAGGACTGACCATCTCCTTGGTGTGGAACTGTGCAGAGTTGTTTGAGAGTCACCAGGTCATGACCTCCATCATGGATCGCTGTTGTAAGATCTCCGATAGCATTCAAACCATTGTGTCTAAGCTGATACCTAACAACGAAGGTGAATGCAGTGACGATGAGAGAGACACCGAAGGACAGATTACACAACAACCACAAATCCTCTCTGATAAGTAAGTAATCTCTTCTTCTCATACCTTCAGCCATCTGCCATGACTCCAAACTGAGGCTGCCAGTAGACCTTTCCATTGTTGATAAACAAACCGCGCTGGTTGGCGTGGATCGCCAAAATGTTATCAAAACATTAACATAATAGTTGAAATGTCAGCATATTACTGTTTTATTCCATTCGGGAACATACCCCCATAATCCCCGGGGAGGGTAACAACAATGATATAAATAACATTGAATAATAAATGGAAGTGTTTACATGGTAGTAACATTGAACATGAAAATATATTTTGCAACGCAAGTGACAATTCTTTTTTCTTGAGAGGACACACATTTTTCATCACTGGTCAAACTTGTGAAGACATTGTGTAATTTACAAATTTCAATATACATACTTTGTCTCAACTCGGCATATAATGGGCACTCAATTAAAAAGTGTATTTCATTTTCAACATCCTGTTCACAGGATAATGTGACCAATAGACCGTGCAAGTCTCGGGCATATTCGAACGTTTTTGGAACCACTTTGATCCCATGTAGATTTCTTTAATGCGTGAAGGAAACAAACTCGCGCACTTTAATAGATTCCAATGTTCAAATATGTGCGAGTCTTGCACTGTCAGTTGCATCATTTCTGCAAATTTTCATTAAAAAACAAATTCATCCCATGATTTGTTGCTTTGTTTCCAACAAAATCAACACTTTTTTTGAATATTTGGTGTAACATTGTCACAAACTGTTGTGTCTGTTTTTGCCTTGCATTCATGGCTTCCCATAGTTTTCCAACTTCGGTTGGCAAAAACTCCGGCTGTGACGTTGCAATAGAAAGGTCTGTCAATGCAGTCTGCCCCCCTTATTGATATAAATGCAGTAATTATTATATGCTACTGGAAACCAGACTGAGGGATAGATTACTCTCAGAAATAAATTCTTCAAATTCATATAATTCCTTGCACTAAATTGAGGCTGGGTGTAGAAATAGGCTGCCCCCTATCATGTATAATATGTAACGATTAGTATTTGCTACAGGGAACTTGACTGAGCTGCATATGATACTTTGGCATGTCAATGGGGTAGTTAGTGGCAGACTTTGTAAATCTGTTTGTGTCATAGGACAATACATATGGGAATTACCAGTGATGTACAGTACCTAAAGCTTACCTTTTGAAGTTGCAGAGGAAACATTTTCAGAATTCTCCGATGTTCATTAAGTCTACAGGAGAAACACTAATCTGACATTGATTTTAACCTTTGACTTCTCTGTGTCTTGTTCCTAGACTCACCCTGAAGCCATATCAGCTGGTTGGACTCAACTGGCTAGCTCTGATGCACAGGCAGAAAGTTAATGGCATCCTAGCTGATGAAATGGTAAAATATCTTCTCAAAATTGCTTTTATTATGATACAGGCCAAAGAAATAAATCCTTTGAAGTGATAAGTGGGGGATTATGATGGCTTCTCTCCCAGCCTTTCACCTCTGTGGACCCTGGTTCAAATCCCACTGTGGACCAGAGCCTTGCATGTGGATTGGGTTTTCAGTCTCTACCTGATTCTATGAGTTATTTCATCTTCTCTTCTCAGATATCTTCAGATGCTAGACACTTGTGAGGGTTCTTTGCTTTCATTACCAGAAAGACATTTTAATAATACTAATAACACATCTGCTTATAGATATATATGAACTTATTTGAATCAATCTAGTAATGGAAATGCATAATTGGTATGAATAAATGTTTACAAATGTGACACCTGACACTAAAATCGGACATTTCTTTAAAAATATTGAAATGGCATTAAAAGTGAAGACAATCAAAACATCAACCTTGATATCAGTGCAATGTGATGTCTTGAACATTCTACATGTTGAGAAATACTTACCTTTTAGGTCCTAATTAGGTGATGCACAGTATTTGAAAGCTGTTAGTCTCAACTATTTGATGAGCAAATAAACCTAGTTTGGGGGGTAGTGCCTTGTTGTGGCATGGAACATCTCAAATCAATTGCTTCTTTTTCACCCAGGGACTTGGTAAGACAGTACAGACAATTGCATTCTTGGCTTATCTCATGGAGCAAGGAGACGGAGGGCCTCACCTTATTGTGGTTCCATCATCAACTCTAGGTAAAAAAAAACATGTTTTTCCAATACACGGCTCAGCACCAATCATTAACACTTGTTCCCCACTCATTTGCTGCTTCTACCGTTAAAAATAATATTGTTTTTGTAATTCATTGATACTGACATGTAGAGTGTCATGGCCGAGCACCAGATTCAAACTCAAACTAGTTTTTCTGATCATGTGGGTTCAAGCCCCGGTCGTGACACTTGTGTTCTTAAGCAAGACACTTAACCATTACTGGGTCTTTTTTCTGAATGGCACATAAAGCCAGAGGCCCTGTGTGTTGTGTAATGCATATAAAAGAACCCAGCCGTCGAATCGTCGATTTCACCAAACTCTTCCTAACTTAGGATTAATCTTAGGACTTAGGACGAGTCCCAGCCTTGCACTGTAACATGTAAACCTTAAGATTAATCCTAAGTTAGGACTAGTTACTCGTCCTAACTCGAGATAGGATTAATCCTAGCGTTTCGTGAAATCGGCTGCAGTACACTTATCGTTTCTGATCAGCAGAGTCCCAGTTTGTTGGCCACAAATTCATCCTCGTAACGTCCACCTATTTTTATCAAATCAACCTGTTTTATTTCCTAGCAATTGAATCTATTTTTGATGATTTTTTTGTGATCAGAGAACTGGGCTCGTGAGCTTCATACATGGTGCCCCGCCCTGGAGGTGATTTTATACACGGGTAGCGCAGAGGAACGGAGAGAGTTACGCTATAACATCCTAGCTGAGTGTATCACCTGTAATGTCATTGTTACATCGTAAGTAAACAAGAAGCTTGGTTTATCAGCATGCCTTAAAGGTAATCTCATAGATTGGTTTTTGTCAACAAAATGCTTGTTTTTAAGCGAAATTATAAGGAAAGATACAATTAAAGTCACATGTGAAAGTTTCAGCTGAATACAGCAGCTACTTGCTGAGAACAGTCATGGTATTTTCACCAGAATGTCAAACCCATCCTTGTTCAGCGGGTACCAACCACATTTCTGGCTGCAGCATTTGTGACTGGACACCAACCCTCTCCAACTTCTCCAAAGGAGTGGAACGGAGGTCGTAAAGCACTTTGATACATTAATAATATTGTTCTGGCCATCATGATCGTGTTTGATGCCGCTGTTGATGTTATTTGTGTTTATTTACAGATACAACATGTGTACTAGTAATGCGGATGATCGCAGCCTGTTCAGGAAGATGGGGATACGTTATGCTGTGTTTGACGAGGCACACATGCTGAAGAATATGCAGTCCCAACGCTATGGGACTCTCATGAAGATCAGGGTCAGTTATCTACTGGATTTATTTGAAGCCATACTTAGTATCACTACAAAGGACTTGAATCCAAAATATTGCCACAAAGTTTTGGGTAAAAATGTTGTGAAGTTGTCAAGATCAAGATCAAGGTTCAAAATTGTTGTGGTCTTGGTTTTATTCAGCCCTGATATCAGGTTGACTGTAGCTCTGTTCACACTACTCTATTCTAGGCCGGGACAACTCCGGGGAATAACGGCCGGCCCTTTCACACTTGGATCGCTTTACCCCTGATCTACCCCGGCAAATGGGTATACCCAGGGAATAGCCACCCCTGCTTTGGAGTAAAACCCTAGGGTAGTCTTGAATCATGCAACCGAAACCCTGTGATAGTTACCTAGGCCTGGACAGTGTGAAAGTGCACCGGGGTAACCGTGGGGTTAAAGGAAAAACTCCTGGGACCTCCACAGGGCTGCTTTACGCGGGGATAAGAGATACAGTGTGAACAGGGCTTTTGTGGTATCTTGCCCAGCCTTTCACCTCTGTGGACCCAGGTTCGAATCCTTTCACAGATCCAAGCCTCACTAAGGATTGGTCTATCAGTCCCTACTTGGTTTCATCAGCTTCTCTACTCATGTATCTTCTGGCCTATGGGGTACAGTCCTAGTAGCTTTTGAGGAGTCCACGGTTTGATTACTTATGATTGTTAATTTGTTCTCGTTTTGATAGGCTGAGAGGAAGCTGCTTTTGACCGGTACCCCGCTGCAGAACAACCTCAAAGAGCTGATTTCATTGTTAAGCTTCGTCATGCCAAATATGTTTTGTGATAACGCAGCGGAACTACAGAAGATGTTTACACTAACAGTAAGTTGAGTTCCATCAGTTTCCTGATAATGTGCCGATGGAATATATCGCACTTCTGCGTCACATGCGGAATGAAGCCAAAGGCAGGAGTTGCATGAGGGGTGTAGACGTACTTTATTTCTATTTATTATCAGGTTGTGAAGCCAATGATTCTCAGAAAAGCAAACTAAACTAGCCAAGAACCCCCAAGGAGAGAAGACAAGGAAGGAAGTTTCAGTTTTAGATGTGGGAGGAAAACCCCAAAGAATTATATGGGTTTTCCCATTTGGGGTTTTCTTCACTGCCTCCTGTTCATTCTATTATTGGCACTTGTGCTGCTGGTTGTGTAATGAAGTACTAACACTACATCATGCATGGGCAAGCAGTCTAGTGCATCGGACTCAAGTTCTGACAGCTGAATCGTCTAAGTGCAGGTTCAATTCCCGGTCATGACACTTATGTCCTTGAGCAAGGCACTTGACCATAGTTGCTTCTCTTTACCCAGGTGTATAAATGGGAATCTGAGAGGGCTGAGACAGTTTTGTTTTGGATTAACCTCTAAGCGCTAACTGAAGCAGCTTGAGGTTGTTTGCTCCCCAGAGAGTTGAGAATGTTTGAGGAATGATCTAAGTATGCTTGATGAACAGGGATAATAATGTTGTAAAGTGCCTTTTTCTAGTAACTAGGATAATGTGCATAATACAAGAACCAAGTATTATTATTCAAGAACTTAAAACTCATATGTTTTGATCTACCATGCATTCTCCTTAACTGTTTGTTTTGTTTCTGTCTCCATGTGCCCGCTAGCAGCACCCTGATCTAGGTGGAAGTTGTGTTATATAAAAACTGTTTATTATTTCTTGAGGCATTGCATGGTGAGGTATCAATGTATCTTCGGTTTGGGGTAACGCCATGCGTATATCTACTTTGCTGTGTAGATTTGTTCTTTGGGAAGTAGGTCTTGCTTGAAGTAGATTTTAGAAATTCGGGAGACTACTTAGTTCTGAGAAGAACTGTCCTGCTTATTAACTACTACCTGGGCCGAAGGTAGGAAATCAGCCGGGACTACTGCTTTGGCTTAGGGATCGTTATTAACTTCACTACCGCAGAGTGAGTTCTTAGTTGGTCTACACAGCAAAGTAGATATACACATAGTGTTACCGCAAACCAAATACATACTGTTAATTATTATTAGATAGTTAAACCTGTTGTTTGTATATTTTGTTTGATTGGTAGAAACAAAAGAGTGAGAATCCATTGGAGCAGAGTTCCTTTGAGAGAGACCGGATTACTCATGCCAAGCAGATCATGCAACCATTCATGCTAAGGAGACTAAAATCACAGGTCAGTATACCAATCCACAATCAAGTAACTAACCTGGGATGAGAAATTCTGACTTTTTTAAAGTCTGCCTGGGCAAAAAAACTAGCTGTTATTTCCTTCAGATATGAAGAAATCCAGCTCGTTGATCTTTTTCTTTAGGGGATGCTGTTCCCAGAAGCTTCTCAAAACTATAGCTCCAGGTAGAAATGCCATCATTTTAACATACCTCTTGAAATTTGAATCCTAGTTTCTGACTTTTTGTCATCAATGACTCTCAAGAGTTAACTTTAAATCTCTTACTCCTGGTAAAATTTCTCCAAACAGAATCCAACAAAACATGCAGTTGGATTCTGTTCAGGCTTGGGATCTCATCTATGAGAGGGCAAGGCCACTTTCACTTTTCAAAGGTCGCTTCCATTGGGAAAATTTTATTGGGACACTTTTGAATCCACAATCAAGTAATTAACTTGTATTCTCCTACTCTTGGTAGAATTTCTCCAACAGAATCCAACAAAACATGGAGTTGGATTCTGAAATTGGATGGAGGTCAGGCCTGGATATTTTCACTTTGCAAAGGACACTTCATTTGGGAATCCTCAAATTCTAGTAGTAGTCCGCCCACTCAGGTTATGCCAAGAGATGGCTGCTGCATAATGAAACTTCTCCATGGCTGACAGTTTTCAGCTTTCCTGTCAGCTTCTGTTGAAGAGTGAATGCCTGTGGCGCTACAGCTTGATTGAATGGTGTCAATCCAGCGCATGGATGGTCATCTGTGAGGTCTACACCCAGCTACACCTCCCCCAGAGTGATTTGGGGGTATCTGGGGTTTGGCATCCTTTGGATGTGCCCTAAAGTAGGACAAGTTCTTCGTTTCGTTGACTTTATGCCAGCTCTTGTTATTTGGGTCTCATCCTCTCTCTTCTCAAAGTCTATAGGAAGCTTTGGAAGGGGGCACCAAGGCCAAGACCAGGGCAACAGAGGGCATGGCATCTATTGCCTCTGTGTAATTCCAGGCTAGTGAATTGGATTCTGACTGGTTGGGGTGGTAGAGTTGAAATTAAGCCAGTGCCAGATATTTAGGATTTTCATTTCTTTCTCATTTTCACAGGTGCTTAAACAACTACCAAAGAAAAGTGAAACTATACTTAAATGTCCAATGATTGCCAGTCAACAAGAGTGCTATAACAATATTAAGATGGCCTTATCACAAGATCTACGTAATCTGGGAGAGGGATCAAAGATTAAGCTCAGTAAGCTGTCTTGTGCCATGATGCAGCTACGTAAAGGTGCTAACCATGAGATGTTGATGAGAAACCACTACGACGATGCCAAACTACGACAGATGTCTAAACTCATGCTCAAGGTCAGTCAAGAAATCTACTGGAGAATACTTTTTCTTCTCTGCCATGCGTTGATTTAAAGCTTAGAGATTGGGCTTTCAGTTGAAACCTTTTTATCCCAAAATGCTGCTTTTGTCTCACTGGTTGAGATTGCTATTTTTGATGTATGGGTTTTGTTTCCATTCATGGTTTTTTCTTTGTTTTGTTTTTTATTACATGGCCCTCAGGGAGAATAGTTTTTACCCTGTATAAATAATACTTAATAATAATTCCTAACTAAAGAACACAGACTGTCCTCTTTCATTGTATCGGATCATTGTTACCAAAAGCTCATGCAGGTTTCTTCATGCAGTTAGTCTTTAAGTGACACCACTACCAATATTGGAATCTGGACTGTTAAGATTGAAACGTTTCTTTCTATTGTAATAACAGGAGCCAACTCATTACGATGCTGAACCTGAGCTAATCTTTGAGGACATGTCAGTCATGACAGACTTTGAATTACACCGACTCTGTAAGGAATACAGTATCCTCAAGCCATTCCAACTCTCCACCGATCTCCTTGTTGCTTCTGGGAAGTTCCAAGCTCTGGATAAGATGCTACCAGAGCTCAAACAAAATGTAAGTACACGGCTCAGATTTCTTAATTGCTAAGCAAAGTGTGACATCACAATGCAAATCACTATGGTGATAATGACAACTCAACTTAAGATGAATCTTAGTGCTCTTCTAAATCGAGCCCTGGGCCCAATTTTATAAAGCTGATAAGCTGAAAATTTTGCTTAGCAAATTTATTTACTTAGCAAGAAATGAGCTGGGTACCAGTGGCAACAACGTTAATTTCGTGAAATGTTGGTTGGTAACCTGTTTCTGCTAAGCAAGGTTTTCCTGTGCTTAGGAATTTTGTTGTGCGTACAGGCTATATGAAATTGGGCCCATGCCTTGTAGCTCACAACTCTCTCTGGACCAGAAATAGTTCCCACAAGACCTGGGTCCAATTTCATAGAGCTGCTAAAGCACAGAAAGTAGCAAAGCACAACAAAATTATGCTTACCAGAATAAGGTCATCAGCCAAAGTACCATATCACATGTGCAATCTTTGACTGGTATCCTGCCAAATTTTGCTTAGCACAATCTTGTTGAGCAGAATTGTCTGCTTAAGCAGGTCTATAAAATTGGACCCAGAAGTTGTTTTTTTAATATATATATTTTCTAAAACATTTAGAATGAGGTATGGAATTGAAAAGCTTAAGAATACATCAGTGGATCTTGAAAGTATAATGTTTGGAAAGACACAAGACTGTGTGACTTTGTGTTCAATTCTTTGGTTGCTGGCTATAAATCATGCCTGCAGGAAGTCCAGGCTCTCTGGCTCTCTTGTAAACATGTAATGATATAATAATAATAGGCATTTGTTAGGCACTTTTAAACTCTATTACTCTATTACTACCCCTGTTCATTGGGCCTTCATGCATTCCTGAAACCAGCTCTTTTGGAGTGTGCAGCACCGGCAGCCAATTTGGCACCCAGGCTGCTAATCATTCATATCAACAATCTCTACCTTCATAAGTACCGATTTACTCCATTATCGAGGTTTATAGTTAAGTGTTTTGCCCAAGAACACAGTTGTTACAATGTGACTCGAACCCACGCTCTTATTACTCTAGACCACTTGGCCACAACATGTTACAAGACAGGTTACATGGTCTGTACTTTGAGAAATGGCCAAATTAATAAAAATAAACAATAATTTTATTAATAAGAGTAATATTAATAAAGTGTATTGTGTTATTATTTTGTATACAGGGTAGCAGAGTGTTGATGTTCAGTCAGTTCGTGATGGTCTTAGACATTATTGAGATTTATATGAAACATCATCAATATAGATATCTACGTCTAGATGGCCAGACCCCAGTGTGTGATAGGTAAGCTGTCTGAAGAATATCAGTTATAAAATCACTTCACTGACAATTTCAAAAAGAAAAACACAAATACTCCAGGACAGTTTTCCATTGTAGTGGACACAAGTAAGACTGTGCAACAATACAATAAATAAAATACAGCACTATAAACAGGCTTGATCATTTTTGCAAGAGCTAGGGCACCAAGGCGTTTTCTCCTACTGGTATGAAATTTACCATCATTGAGCTTTCAGATGGAAATGTTTCTCTGGAGGATTGGTACTGGTATGAACTTTAGAATCAGTGAGCTTTCAGATGGAAATATTTCTCTGGAGGATTGGTACTGGTATGAACTTTAGAATCAGTGAGCTTTCAGATGGAAATATTTCTCTGGAGGATTGGTACTGGTATGAGCTTTAGAATCAGTGAGCTTTCAGATGGAAATATTTCTTTGGAGGATTGGTACTGGTATGAACTTTAGAATCAGTGAGCTTTCAGATGGAAATCTTTCTCTGGAGGATTGGTACTGGTATGAACTTTAGAATCAGTGAGCTTTCAGATGGAAATATTTCTCTGGAGGATTGGTACTGGTATGAACTTTAGAATCAGTGAGCTTTCAGATGGAAATATTTCTCTGGAGGATTGGTACTGGTATGAACTTTAGAATCAGTGAGCTTTCAGATGGAACTATTTCTCTGGAGGATTGGTACTGGTATGAACTTTAGAATCAGTGAGCTTTCAGATGGAAATATTTCTCTGGAGGATTGGTACTGGTATGAACTTTAGAATCAGTGAGCTTTCAGATGGAAATATTTCTCTGGAGGATTGGTACTGGTATGAACTTTAGAATCAGTGAGCTTTCAGATGGGAATATTTCTCTGTAGGATTGGTACTGGTATGAACTTTAGAATCAGTGAGCTTTCAGATGGAAATATTTCTCTGGAGGATTGGTACTGGTATGAACTTTAGAATCAGAAAGCTTTTAGATTTAAACGCATCAGTTTTGTTTTCCAATAATTACCAATCCTGCATTGTCTTTAAACTCAGTGTATCTTTTTGTCTTGTTCTTGACCCCCCCCCCCCCCACAGGTTGACTATGATTGATAAATACAACAATGACGAGACGATCTTTGTGTTTCTATTATCAACCCG
Source organism: Pisaster brevispinus (assembly GCA_023634235.1). Lineage (NCBI taxonomy): Eukaryota > Metazoa > Echinodermata > Asteroidea > Forcipulatida > Asteriidae > Pisaster > Pisaster brevispinus. The sequence continues at coordinate 21,913,118 of JAMKCF010000007.1, read as the reverse complement.
TGCTGGTGGTCTTGGGATTAATCTAACGTCCGCTAATCATGTCATCCTACATGATATTGACTACAATCCCTATAATGATAAACAAGCTGAGGACAGATGCCATCGGGTCGGCCAAAAAAGGTAAATAATAATAACACGCTGTTCTTATATAGCGATTTATCCCACCAGAAGGGCGTCTTAAAACACTCGCTGTATTTTAGAGTTGCAGAGCTATGTTTGGAATTATAAGACCCAATGAAAACATGTAGAGTTTATACATGCAGCACCGTGTAATGCTTTACATGGTGTTGTGGGGCAAACTTAATGTTAAGTCTGATGCGCTAACTAGACCACTCCGCTATTAGTGTCATGTAGGAATGTTGCATTGGGTTTACAAAACCTGAATACAAAACTTAGGGTAGCTTGTTTTAGCTTTAATAGCAAACATTAGAAGGGAACCAGTTACAAACAAGGAACATAAGATGACTTTTCAGCTGGTAACCTGTTTCTGATTAGCAAAGTTTGTTTATGCTTAGCTATTTTACTCCATATGTAATCAGCTAGCTTGAAAAGTAAATGTAGAAAATGATTCAGTATTGATTGAAGTCGAGAGGATTATCCCAGGCTATATGTCCACCAGATGTGTATGAACCAGGCTAGATCCACAGACAGACTCAATCATAAATAGATGCACATGACAAAATCCAAAGCTCCCGTGACCTACATGAAGCTACAATACAATCTGACACAATTAAAACACACAAACTCCATCCTTCATTCCCCAATTAGTTTTCAGAATGCACATTGTGGAAAAATCAATTAGCAATTGTGATTTGTCATTTGAAAATGACTAGGTATTATTGATGTTGCCATTAAGCATTTGAGTGCATTTGTTAGCCTTTTGGCCAAGGATTTTGTAACAGATGTGAGGGTTGTGTTTTGTAACCCACGGTTTTTTTGACGTAGTGCTTATATTAAAGCAGTTGTATAATTCAGTAACAATTACATTATTAGGTCTAATGAATTCACTTGATATCCTACAATAATTTATTGATCTCTCTCTTCCAAAAAAATATTGTCAGAAGTTGAACGGAAGTATGTGGTATAGAGAACAATTTTTTTATTTATTCAGTGTTATTTATTTATTTATTTATTTATTTTACCACAATACCGATATGTTTTAGGCTATGTCCAAAATGGCGGCCACAGCTATGGCTACAGCTAGATTTCCACGTCATTGTACGTTAAGGTATAGTACGTCCTTAGCAACAGCCGTAGCCATAGCTGTAGCCGCCATTTTGGACATGGCCTTACTGTCTACTTGCTGCCATTTTGGAAGTCAAAGTACACATAGAAATTATAATGTAAGAGTGTAGATGCCATGTCGCCTAAAAATGCCCACTGCACTGTATAACGCATAGGAACATTGACTCCAAAAATAGCACAACCAAGATTACTGTGATGATGACGTCGGTTAAATTGTATCAATACTTGGTGCTTTCTGAATCCTGAAGTAAAACTGCACAGATGGGATTCACACCCACAACCCCTGCCATTCTGAAGCAGGTGTCTTACCACTAAACCACTGACCGTGCCTGGTGACGACAGGCCAGTTTAGACCCTTAGGTATTGGTTTCCGCGAATAATTTAATTGATGCATAATTTTTCCCATGTGACTCGGAAAGCTTATCTTTTCTTATCGGTACAGAAGAGTTTCCATCCCAAACAAGTAAATAAATGAACAGGTGCAAATACAAATAACAATTATAATGATATTATTGTCAAAGGCTTTCACTTTTCTCAGAATTTCTCATTTCATTACAGTAGGTGTTTGTTCAATTAAATACCTTTTAACCAAAACAAAAATGCATTATTCCTAAACAGAATAACTCCAAAGCCACCTCCTCAATAAAATAATATAAAATGTCTCAACATTTCTATCATCTGCAATGCTTTTTTCAACCTTACCAATCATAATTTGTTCATGATATTAGTATTTTGATATTTGCAGTGTAATTTATCTGTATATGATTTGTTGTTTTAGGGACGTGACGGTTACCAAATTGATCAGCAATAATTCCATCGAGGAAGGAATGTTACGATGTGCTAAATACAAGCTCAAGCTGGAAGAACAAATGACAACCAATGAAGATGCTGGTAAGAGAAAATTATGAATATTCATGAGATGATGTTTTGAATATTTAAAAGTTAGTTTTAGATGGTGTTCATCATGAGCATTGCTTAAAATGTTTATCTGGGCCCACTTCAAAGAGCTGCTTAAACACAAAAGCAGCTAACCGCAACAACAGGATGCTTACCAAAGTTACCAGCCAAAATACTACATGTACCACCTGTGACTGGTATCCTGCTATTTTTTGCTCAGCAGAAAAGTTTTAAGCATTATTTTCTGCTTAAGCAGCTCTATGGAATTGGGCCCTGGGCCCAATTTACATACACAAAAAGTAGCTAAGCACAACACAATTATGCTTACCAGAATAAGGTTACCAACCAAGCTACCATGTCACATGTACAATTTGTGACTGGTATCCTGCTCATTTCTGCTTAGCAGACAATTGTTAAGCAACTTTTCCTGCTTAAGCAGCTCTATGAACTTGGGCCCTGGTTGTTTATGGGTAAACTCGGTTTGATAAAGCTGAGGGAACAAATGACAACTCGTGAAGATGCACTGCAAGTAAGAGGAAAATTTAAATAGTCATGATTCAGAACTCTAGGCAAATGTTTAAACATGAGTTACTGCCTGTTTATTTTTGCACTCGTCCCTTACAGCTTTACGCAGTTCTGAGTAGATTCAGAACTTCCATTATTTTTTGTATATCATTTCAGAAGGAGACGAAAAGAATGCGGCTGACATTGCGAGTTTACTGAAAGATGCATTAGATCTATGATAAAGGGAGCTAGCCACGCCCTGGCCACGCCCAGGCCCCACCTCGATCAGCTTCACAATCCCAGGTCTACCTCAAAGGGCATTGGAAAGGGTAACAAAGGTACAATGTCCTCTCATCTTGCCAACATAAAATGAATTGCAAGGTGAGATCTGAGCTCAATAAAGAGCTCGCCATTTTGGTTATATGTTGAGGGTGTTTGTATGAAATCACTTTCAGTTTATTTTGTGTTTACCACGTCTCTTTCATATGTTTTGTATTACCCATACATAGTACACAATCAAACAATTCAACCCACAAGACGACGATAGTAGTTTTTGTTTACATATTTTTTCAAGTATTTAATACTTGGTTTCTTCACACCCAAAACATTTGACACTTGTGGTTGTGTTGTTGTTTGTACACTGATGTACCCAAATGTAGTAGATGGAGTTGTTTTGGGTTTGTTTTTTTTCATGCGCCTTTTTTCTAAAAAGAGTTTGAGTATGAGATCCCGAAAACAAACTTTGATATCACCAAATCATTTATTTATGTATCTGTCTCTTACGTTTTTTTAGTTGTTATTATTAAAAGTATAAAACAGTCCGTCTCTTTCCTCCCTCCCCCCAACCATCTGTGATTGTTGTTTTTGTCTTCATTTAATTGAATTGTTACTGTTTAGATTCATTACGAACACACAGTATTTTTCTGAGTCTTTTAATGAGGTGTTTCTATTTCAGTCGTTTCTTTGGGGTTTTTTTGCTGACAATTATTGAAACAAACATTGACTTCACACAATTTTCACGATAATAGTAACCAAAGAATACCAAATGATACCTTAAAAATGTTTCAAAGTTCCAATCTACAAGATACCGCGAACTCAATGCGTACAAATTTATAGACCTTTTCTTGAAACAAAACAACCCAGAACACCTTGTGACCCTAATATTACAATCAACAGGGTTTCTGCGAATCCTTAAAAAGTATTAAAAAGTCTTAAATTTAACCATTAATATTTAACAAGTATTAAATTCAGTTATTTGAGGTCTTAAACAAATTGGATAATGCGTGTAATAAATTTCCTATCAGCTTGAAGAGAACCAAATAACGCTGCCTGTAAAAAAGTAACAAAATGTGAGCAGTTGTAGCTTTTTCTCCCCCTGCTTTATTCACTTATTTTGGGTCTTAAATTTTGTTAAGTGTAGCATTAAAAGGGTCTTTAAAACAGGGATGTGATTTCTCAATTTTTTTCTGGAAAACCTTTTTTTTTTTATAATAATAATAAATCAATCAATCAATAAAATAAAATACATTATTTTATAATTATTATTTTTGTTATTTTTATTAAGACCATAAAAACATGAAGATAAAACCAAATAGAGTGCCCAGAGTACAGATTATGGCTTTTAAAACAAAATATAAATGAATGTAAGTAGGCTTCGAGCTCGCACGTTTCGCTCAAAGCTCAGGTTTTTGTTTTTTTCAACAGCCTATCACATCCCAGTAAAAAGTCTTAAATTTGACTATTTAAAGTGTGCAGATACCCTGATCAAGTACCAAGAATAAACAGGCCTCAAGTTACTTAAATAAACTACTTCATAATTGAATGATGTTAAGGCACATGAAATCTTTTGTCCCCCCCCCCACAGCATTTGAATAGACAGATCCATTAAGCTCCGCCCCAATTACAGCCCTAAACACACGCCCAAAAGTCATTCAAAATCATTAACAAAACGTAAACAAGTTTTCTCCGTTTAGATTGTTGTGTTTCTTTTGCTTGTGGGACACAGGACACAGGATAGAGCAAGAAGCAAATTAGACGCTACCCACAGTTGTGCCGTTGATAAGCACTAGCTGTGATGGGGGAGGGGGTGCTTGGATGGATTAGTCTATTTTAACAAAGGTGATTCCCGAATGAACAGAGAGCATTATCTACAAGTGTGCATGCACCTTTAACAGTATCATGCGTAATAACAACTTTCAGCATTTCATAAATTCACATTTTATTTAATGAAAAACATGGGAAGCATCAGTGGATTAATAAAAAATATTTATGTATTTTTTAATGTAATTTGGCATTCTTTCTTTATTGGCCTTTGTGTTCCGATATGTATCTTTAATGATCTGGTGTTTATTTTATGTTAAAAATATATTTACATGACGGTTGTTCATACTTGTCCTCAAAATCAAACCTTAAATTTTCCATAAAAAAATAAACAGATCGCCAATTTTATGTTGATGTTGAAAACACCATAAAATCCCATGGTGGAGTCAGCAGGTTCACCACCCCCCCCCCCATATTTCCAGAATAACCAATCCAGTTTTATTTTGTAAAAATATTTAGATCGATTTAGTTAACATTGACTCTTATGCCCTTTTACCATTTAGGTCTAAAATGTATTACTCACCACAAATTCTTTGTAAAAAATACATCAAATTGAAATCCATAATAACATTAAAATTGTCACAGCATTGAAATGATTTTTCAAAATTGAATATAACTGAAGACTTCAGTTAAACATGAGCCAACTATCTTCCATATCGTAGATTTTTTCAACACCTTCCCTGTTGTACACTCTGGGACACATGAGTTTATAAGCAATCAACGTCACAAGTAGACTAGCCAAGCCCACTGCCATAAGAAGCCCCGCTCGGAGATAAACTGGTTGCCTTTTGAGTGTTCCGCATATCTTGGTGATCCAGCGAAAAGTCGAGTTACGTAAAAGTGTCATTTGGCTACAAGCATTCTAAAAAATAAGCAATGTGTGCTGTAAAATTAATAACTGGGGTCACATGGAAACGTAAATGAAGCTAGCATTTTGTAGAAAACATTTTTTACGCTGTTTTGAGTAAGTTTTTTTAAGTTTTAAGTTTATTTTATGCAGGGTGTTTTTTCAATGACGCGAATATCTTAAGACCTATTGTTCAACTTACTGTTGCTGTTATTCTTGCTGTCTGCATTCCCCCGTAGTCCACGGTAAAGTTACCATAAGCCTGACCATCCAATCCAACAGTCACTCCGGCAGTTTCAACGGTACCATTGTCCTGGTGGCTTGCCTCGTTCCCCGGTGAATTCGCCTCCACGCGCCCCACCATTTTTACAGTCGCATTTATTCCATACTTCATCGGTGTCTTGCGTGGTTTCTTTTTCCACTTTGATAAAACTGAGCTTTCGGTTTGTCCATTTCTCTTTTGTTGTAGTTCTACGGTTGGTAATCTTTTTGGGGCGTGGTCACTGGTACTTTGTGTGGGCGGTTCTTCTGAAGGGTTTACGAGTGTGTTTGCATCCTAAAATAAATAAATTGTTAATTATTATCAGCAGATTGACAACATTCTTGCCAACCATTTGATGTGAGTTGGTTTCTTGATGCAGGTAGCATTTGGATCAGAGTACATTTCTATTTACATTTCTACATTTGTATACGATATGTACAGTGTGTATTGAGTATTGCCTATTTGTACACATACTTGTGGTGTTGATCAAATGAAGTATGTAGATTTTACTGAAATATACATAAAATACAATGTTTAAAAGACTAGATTGAATAAGTAAGATTTGAAACTTTGCATGGTTGGGATACAATCTAGTAATTTTTGCTGAGACACCATGGACATAAAATCGAATTTAACTAATCGGCAAGACAGCAGTCCTGTAAACAGTTGTTGGTATTAGATTTTGTTTTGTGCGCTTTCAAATGGTATTGCCGGTGTAGCAAAGTGCAGCGTTCCGCAATTTTTGATACTTCAAAACTAATGATGCAAAATTAAAACTTAAAAGAGAGATGAGCTCTTTATCATGGGATTGTTTCGCTATAAGGGTATGACTCTTTATAAGCCATGCAGTTACAACATCTGTTGTGGTATAAACTCACCTCCGCCTCGTCCACAGCAAACAAGTCGTGCACGTTGACGCTGTCCTCGGACTCGTTCGTCAACATCCAAATTGGCGCCCACAAAAAACCAAGAAATAGTAGTAAGACGCATCCTACCACTGCCCGACCTGAAGCCATCGGATCACTACCTAAACTGTCATCCAAAAATTACAAAAAACAATCCCCAGACGCCTTTAGCCATTTTTAAAAGTCCTTAATTACCGATACTGTTGTACTCAGTGTTCGAGTTCCGAGTTGGTAATGAAATAATACGCAGCGGTAGTACGCGGTTGAATCGATGAATGAAAGCGTGTTATAGTCTCAGTGAAACAACCTTCGAAATTAATATGCTAATTAATAGAAGCAAAAAGGTAACAGATGTGACGGCCATGCGTCCCTGCAGGCTCACACGTCATCAATGGGTATATCATATTTTATACAAAAATGAGAATAATGTTTGTGTTATTTAAATGTCACCATGCACGATGATAGTTTAATTCTAATTGGATTGGACGGTGAAGTAGAGGCACTTAAATACTGCAAGAAAAATGTGACGAATTGCTACATTAATGTTCAATTGACTGTACTGTTTAATACAGCAGTACTGAACATTGGTAATGCTTCTTGGTTTTTATAGATAATTGTAAGCAAATAATGTGCGTTTGAAATCGTATGGATTTGTGAAGGTTTCTCGCTAGAACTAAAACTCAACTTTTCGTCGAGTTGCATGAGTATATTCCTCAACCTGTTGCGCAGGCTTTGTCTGGTTTGCTTGTTTGTTGGGGTGTTGGGGTGTTTGTTTGTTTGTTTGCTGCTGTTTGTTTTGGGGTTGATATTTTTTTTGGGGGGGGGGGTTGATGTTTGTTGTTTGTTTTTGTGGGGGTTTCGGGTGTTATTCTTTAGGCTTAGATAAGAAAATGTATTCTGCGCTCATAGTTTGCTAAGAGAAAAACAATTCAGCAATATAATTAAGAGCATTTAATTTAAAACTAAAACTAAGCCAAATGTCTTTCAAGTAGATATCTTTCCGAAATTTGTATGCAGTAGGTGGCGATTTTGTAGCTTCTGACTGATCAGAGATGCCAACATTATTTTGCTTCTTGCAATCAGGAAGATTTTGTCCAACAGTCAGGGAGATGTTTAGAATTACATTCAACTAATAGGGAAAACGTTTCCATATTCAGGGAGATTTTCAAATGTATTCATCAGAATCAGATTGGTTTATTTTCAGGGAACTTTCTGCAGAATCAGAGAGAGTTGGCAGCTCTAGAGTGTGTGTGAATTGAAACAGCAGCGCGGGCGGCATCTGCAATTCAGTAAAGTAAACATAGCGCCCTCTATCGTTAGGTAGGTACTCCGAAAGTATGAGTAAAATATCACTATTTTCAGAGACTGTTAAAATCATTCTGTGGAGCGATGCAGGGTTGGTCAGATATTGTTTACTGTTCGGTAATTTACAAATAATGTATGTCAGGCTAGGGATAGGCGTAGACAGGTGACTACTGGGTATAGAGACTTCAACATCATTCCCATAAGTTTGATTATAATGAGGCTGTTTCCAAAGCAGCCCTTATTTTTTAATCATTTTATTCATTAAAAGAATTACAATAACATTTCTCTTTTGGATGTGGTGGTTCAAAGAAGTACCGGAATCGAGATCGTCTCGACGTCTCGATTGGTATGCTATTTTTGTCTTCTTTTGTAAACAAAGGAAATGAGGCGAACTGGTTAATATTCACTGGACTGGGAAAACGGAACAACGAGGAGATGTACCTGGTGCGTCATGGACGAAGATACAAAAGACATTCTACATTTCAGCCAACAGAACCCTGAGGGTAAGCTTGACTAACAGGTGGGTAGTTTCATCCAACTTTTGCAACAAGAAGGTCCCGCAACTTGAACTCAACATGAGACTCGGCCCAGTGGATTAGTTCCGGTAACCGAGTGATTCCCAGTAGTCAAACCAACCCTGTTCATTGGTGAACCCTTGGAACTTCCCTTTTGCTCGGTGGATGAAGCTTAAGGAATCCATTCATTACAGAGTTTCCTTAATCGTGTAGCGTTCAGGGGTCTGCTTCATCTCTGATGCATCCCCATCGCTTTATCATCCGAACTCATTGAAATGTTTCAACTTGTGGTAAAAACAGTTCAGGTTGGTAAAAATGGCACACGCTGGCTGGGGTGGGGAGGAGGAGGCGTCGGGGACTCAGGTAGCCCTGGTGGCCTTTCATGTTCGTATTATACTACACCATAGAGGAAGAGTCCTATATAGTGGGGAAGGGATTGAGTTTGTGGTCAACATTGTTCCCCCTCCCCAATTTCCATATAAATCACTACCTGTGTTGTTGTGTTGTAACTTCTTTTCTTGTCTTGTTTTTTGTTTAGACTTCAGGCAAGCATAGATTAGTGTTCTTATGAAGAACATAAAATGCTATTGCCCAGCTTATTTGTTGTCTCTGTAACTTTAACCATGCCCAATATGGGACATAGGGTACCCTCCCCCCAACCAATGTTCCAATACTTTAACACACTGTTTTCTCTTGTACAGAAGTACCCCCTTATCATTTTTTAAAGAGTTCCTTACATTCAAAGCACACTATGGAGACACAATAGCGGTACACCATGTCTCATACCGAGCACCAAATGCTGTAACGTTAGGCCTATAAAACGTGATGCATGGAATGAGAGGAATTTGCAAATTACATGTGTACTCACAACATTTACGTCTTCAAATTATTCATAATAAAAGTATCAGTGATTTTGTAATCAATTAAAAATTATGTCATACTTTCGTTCATGTTTACATCAGACCCGAAAATCATTTGGTATTGAACCCCCCCCCCCAACCCCACCGCCATCCTTTTTGTTTCAAATAAATTATTAATAGTCGCCACTTCGGTGAAATGTACTTACTAAAATTACTGACAATGAGGGCGCCATCGGAGCGCCTCGTATCGCCACATGACTGATGGTGCGGTTTAGATGCAGAAATGCAGTTTTCTCGAATATTATTGTAAATTATTTAGGTGAGAAAGTATTTATTCGACAGGCAATGCAAAAAATCATAATGAACAAGAAAACATATTTGTCACACAAACACAATTTAACAAGTCTTTGGGCACTCAAAGCTGGGCGAACATACAATATTTTAGAAGATGTTCTTTGTTATAAGAATTTTTCGAATGACTGCTGTATTAGTCGCTGTTGAAAAATTATGTCTGTTAAACTCCAGTAAATAATTTTAAAATATTTTTGTTAAATGTTTTTAAAATACATTAAAATGATGACAAAACAAATATATTTGATTATAAAACAGTAAAATACTTCATACCTAGTTGATGCTAATTAAATTAAAACACTGTTATTTACTGATGATTATTTTACTATAGTCAATGATGCTGTATGCCTATTCTTTTAGAATCTAAAGAAATACTTTTAAAAACGCAATACGCAAATGTTTACACAAGAAAAAAAACCTCCTTTAAATTTGCCTTTCCTTTATAATGCTTAACCATTAGCCTAAAATATTTGTAAAAATTAGTCGAATGGTTAATTTTTTGAGGACTTAAATATTTCTTGTTATTTATTCACGTTTAGTAACATCCTTGCCATCGTCTGTCTAACTGATTATATTAAAGCGCGCCACCTCTGCCCGTCTGCGGTTGCTGGTCGCCGGCTGGCTAGCTCCACCGTACGGCCATGCAATTTACGGACGCGACTTCGTGCTTAGTTATTAGACTAGGCTACAATCACTATTGCAAAGAACGGCAAACAAAATAATCAGGTATTCACTTTACACGCATAAAAACAGTATGACCTTCGCTCTAGAGGAATAGCATTTAACCACAACTGAAAACATTTGGTTTGTTTTTGTTTGTCTTGTTAAAACACACTTTCCTTTCAACTAATGGATTATATATATATATATATTTAATAGAGTAAAATTGATGATCGCTCGGTAGGTCTTGCAATGTGGTGTTATGTTTACACTAAAATAAATCACTTTAATAAACAAGCAATTTTTGTCTTCCTGCTGTACTGCTTTTTTTCTGGAGTTGTGACAAAGCGACGCCACCGGGAGAAGCGCCCGTCGCAGGAGGGCAGAGATAACGCAGTCGTTGCGACGGATTTGCCCGCGAAAATGAAAATAACTTCTTCAATTGAGCCGTGAAACGTGTGCTAGCTGCGAAGAGATTGCAAACAAAAGATCGCATGGAAATACAGCCTCGCCTGACGTCACTCTTCAATTACGGCCCGGTAATTTGAGAACTGAGGGCACTGTGCTTACTCCCTCCGGAACCTTGAAATAATATTCTCACAACTTGACTGCTTTTGCGAAAAAGGGAATAAAGTGTAAATATTTAAATACTTTAAATATATTTTAATCAACTTTAATCAGAAAAGTGAGTTTTTATAGTATTTAAAGGTTTATAATGGGAAATTTAGGGGATTACTTTAGTGTACTCCGGAGGGGTGGCTCGAAATCCTAATCGAAAGCAGCATGAAAAGAATGCTGGGGACAGTCCACCGCCCAGGAATGTAGTGTCCTACCGAGCCAGCATGAATTAGTTCTCAAATAAATGAAGAATAGGTAATTCCTACGCGCCCATTATCACCTGGGAAACTTGGGTTAGTTTTGAAATTTGATCAAAAAATTATGGGGATGGCAAAAAACTGTCGGTTGGACTTTTTTGCGTTGTTTTTTTCCCTGCCTGGCGCATGGATTTCACACTCTAAATATTTGTAATGTCGCCTTTGCTAGCATTTCAGCCATGCAGAATGTGCGCCATATGAATTACGTGTGAGCAAGTCTTTCCGATGGTCTGCTAAGATTCGATGTTATTCTCCAAATCACTCCTCGAAAAACACGTGTGTCCGACCGAAGAATCGCTAGTCGTTTATCTATGATACCTTGTGGACTTACACCAGCCGCGCTGCCTCTTTATAGGAGAGCAGAATACTGGGGGTAAATTGTTCCCAGTATGGCAGCCAAAGTCGCTGGAAATGTCAATTGCGATCAAGAAATTAGCTCTCGTCCGCAGGGCCAGCAAGCAGCAAACAACACAATGGACAGCACGGGCCAGGATTTTAGGCCCTCATCCCGCAACAACACCGGTGGGGAGGGGGCAAACGGGCCCACAGAGAACCAAGGAACTGTTATGAATAACGCCATGACTTCGGCAGGCCAACCACCGGGAAATAGTGGAACTGATAATATGGGGACAAAGACGGCAAGCAATGTTGGTCCTGGCATGCCTGGTTCAAATTCTGTAATGCTACAACAAGATGGTCATGGTGGACAAAGTGGATTGGGCGCAGGCCACCATCCTTCGCACTCACAGAGTCAAAGTTTAGATCCTTATGCTGGACCAGGAGGAACCTATCAAAGTAACAGCAGTATGCACAACCAACTATTAGACAGTTCTGGACAGAAAATTGCCCCAAATATGACCGGCAGTGAAGGCTACAATGGCGGATATTATGGGAATCGAAGTGCTGGATACGGCATGACAAACCAACATGGCGGACACCAGACAGGAAACGCACCGCCGAACTCTTCATTAAACATGAATATAGGCCCAAACCAGAACCAAAATATGTCAAATAATCCGTATAACCAATTCGATGGTCATATGGCCTCTAGACAGGGATATTCCCCCATGGTCATGGGTTCCAGGGCGGGTCCAAACGTCCCACCAATGCCGCCGAGTTACGGTTCGTCGCATCAGCAACAAGCCAAACCTTACGGCGGAGACCGAATCTCAAACTCTGCTCCAACCCTGTCCCAACTTCTCCAAGGCCAAAAACACATGCCAAACTATTCTAGTAGTTATCCTAGTCCAGGTGATAACATGGCGAAGGGTTCTGATGGTGGAGGCTCGCTAGGAATGATGACAAACCAAGGCACAGGTTTTCACCAGTCGCCTCAAAACTGGGGACAAAGAAGCGCAGGCATGTCGCATTCGCAAGTCCATCCTCAGTCAGCAAGTGGAAGCCATGGCAGTGGCTACGCTGGTCCAAACATGGTCAGAAATCAGGTACGTAAACTTTCCCAACGTTACCGCCCCGTAAAACATCACCAAATGTTTACGTTTATGACTTTATTTTGTCAAGTATAAATTGATAAATAACTGCCCGATAATGAACATTTTCCTTTTCATGTAATTTGGACAACAAACTAACAAAGTTGTTGCCGAATTGTAACACGGTAACAATGATTTCCTCAGAAGTTTTTAAGTTCGGTGAAAACCTGAACTAGAGGTACTTTTTTGTGTAGCAGTAGACATTTTTGAGCCGTGTGTTTGACTGTGGTCAGCGGGTGTCAAGTGCAAGTTCGCCGGCGTGTGTGCCTCTGCGAGTTGTTTTGAATTTGGAGGTAAATCTTGGAGCTGGGTGACAGCTGTGCATTTTGTTGCACGTTCGTGCGATGATTGGTCAACATCTATGACTTGTCCAACCATTCATTAAGATATTGGTTGACTGAATGTCAAGTTAATAATAACATTTGAGTACATACACACATTCATAATCCACTTATTGAATGGCATGGTATACATTTCAGTCACAGAGACCTGTCTGCCTTTGTGTTTGTTAAAATCAGAACTTGTGTTTGTTGATTTTTTTTTCTCCTGGTGTATCTGTTAATGCATTGAAAGTTTTGATTTTCTTATTTGAAGATGGTGATTATTGTATGGGTTAGATTACACAAAGCAAATTGAAATACACATAAATGTGAATTTTAAGTTTATTCCATTTTTTTATTTTGGGGAGAAACATGTATTTACTGAAATGGTCAGTTTTGTTTAAAGCTTTATATAAAAAGAAATGCTTACAATTTCTACATTTTAACATCATTGAAAGACATAAATTTTAAATGAAATACTGCAATTTGAATCCATTTTCAGCATTTACTTATTGTTTTGTAATTTCCGTTTGAAGCGTCTTACAGTTTAACTAACTGCTCCATGTGTCTCAAGTTATTGCCAAATGTTCGGCCCTAACATCCGCAACATGGATGTTATTGAGTTAACAACAACGAAGTGACGTCAAGAACTCATTTGCTCATTATTTAGTTTAGCGACGCTGCACTTTTTATACGCTTTCTAGTACGCAGTCTTCTGCAAATCAGCATAGCCTCATCACGAAGTTCAATCATTTCAGTTTGGAAATGTGTATTCATTCTGAACCTCTAGTGATTCTAAAATGAATTTCTTCAGCTTCCATCCCTAATTAAGTGCTTGCATCTGGACAGGAAACAAGATTGTGGTCAGGATCTGGACTTGGGGCTTAAAATTTAAAAACAACTCATCCAAAGTGTTCACACATTCATGTATATGATAAATGATAGATACAAATTGATGAACAAGTTTTTATAGCATCAAAAGAAACCCATATCATAAAAATTAGTCTTAAAAGTTAAACAATGTTAATATCCCTTTTTTGAAAGATGAAAGATAAATCTGTCCGAGATTATTTTTACTTGTCCTACATTGACTCAATTGAATTAACTTTGAAATAATAATGCACTTTTCAAATCAAGTTGTAAAAGAATGAAAGTAAATCTCTCACAATGTGGTCAAGCCATGGCTTTTTAAAAATCCTTAGAATAGGAATGGATAAATGTCAACAAGAATGTTCGTTGCCTTTGTCACTATAAAAAGAGGAAAGAGAAATTTGTTCAAATTTTAGATTAGTAAACAATCTTTCTTTCTTTTATAGAAACCCCAACAGCAACACTTTTAAAGAATAGACTTACCCCTCATGAAATTATACAAAACTAGATGTTTAATTTCATAAAATCCAGGAATACCTAGCCCTAATCCAGGAACATTTCAAGGGTCGTATCATGGGAGATCGTTGTCGCAATAACATGTAAACCTTCAACATTTTTGGATATGAGTTTGCCATGAGGTCCGGCTACATGTTCCCATGTGGTACAAAGGTATTTTTCTTGCCTTTACCTCAGTCACAATGGTTCAAATCCCATTACTGTCCACCTATCGATTAGGTGTTTATAACTTACACAAGTACATAGCGTTTTATTTTGGCTTTAGGTAAAAATAACGGGGGGGGGGGGGGGTTCCTCCCCCATTAATTTAACTAGAAGTGATTTAATTGTTTTCTCTCCAGGCAAGACGTTGAGTTTTAGTACCTGAGGCATTGTGGGGAATCCTTGCTGTCATAACTGAAAAAAAAATTGTTTGTGGGTAATGTTTGTTGTCGAGGGAAATGGTCTGAAGTTTGAAAAGTTTCTGCGTATTGCAAGCCCTGCTCAAAACTTTTGACTGTTTTGCAAATGGATGTTAGGCTGGTGAAGATAATCAGTAAAAAAGACATGTTGTTTGCTTTCTGTTGTGTGTTTTTCCTTTGTACAAATGTATTCATGTTCTTACACCAGCCTGCACCTTGTATGTCCTAGGCTTGCTGTAGTTCATGTCAATAAAGTGGACAAACTGAAAGGAGATTGTGACAATTTATTCTTTTAATTTAATAAGCCCATTTCTCGCACTTGTCCTTTTTATTAAATAATTATCTCCTTACTGCTTCATACATTTATGATGTGTTGCAAAAACTAGAGTTTTATGCTAGTCCAAATTATTGAAGTTTTGCCCTTCTATGCACTACCATGCATTGTGTATGTATGAGGGTTGAATTCACATGCACAGACTAGTGACCAAGTCTAGTGTGCTATGCTATGATTGGTCAGTTCTGTGTGAGCAGTTCAGGCATCATGGCGGCAATATATTTACATGTACAGTTTGTTCAAGTTTTTAGTATTCACAAACTCCATAAAGAGCCAACTACAGTTTAGTGTTGCAATTTGGGAAGTGAAAATGTGAACATACAGTATTTGGTAAGCAGTCCAATGAGAGTGTTTTGATTTACTTTAACTGTAAAAGCTTATGACTATAATGTTGTTGCTTTATTGCAAAAATCCAGACAAGTACTGCCTCAACAAGTATAGCTAAATGTCAGACGGATGGAAATGCTGCCCAGTCTCTCCTTACAAAGTCTCAAAATAAAATCACAAGTACTTTGAACTTATTTTGAATGTATGTAGAGTGGAGACTGCAGCAACAAAAATATATAACTTCACATTCAAGATTTTACTTGAAAGTAATAGTGAAAAAAAAAGTGAATAGGGTTTTAGAAGTTTCCGCATACCAGCTCATAGATCTGGTCTCAATTTCGCTGCAACAACAACAAATCCTAATGCAGTCAATCATGTGGTAGTTGTTAAACTTCGGCAGCAATTTGTTCATTGAGTGGAGATGGATTTTTCCCTATGAAAAAAATACATTTTGTTGGGAGCCTCTTGAAGTATATTCCATCCCCTTTGAATCATGCTTGATGAAATCCTCTGACAATCCGTATGGCACGCTGGCGTCTGAAACCAGCAGCTGCACACACAATCAGCTCTGCAGCATTGGCGGCATAGGATCAATCTCTAGTGCATTTTTATGAAGTATGGTCGCCAGTTGCTCATAAATGTTGTAGGTTGATGGGCTTTCTGAATATTGCATTTATATACTACTTACCATGTAGTAATATTCTACTGTTGTACGACGCAGCAATAACTAGATCAACGCTACTAAAGAAAGTATCATCTTCATACTGGGACAGAGGGTTTCTCTTGTGGTAGCTTACAAGTGTTATCTCAAATAACAAGTGCAACTTTAGGTTGGGATATCTGTTTTGTTGTATAAACGAAACTTATGAAACAAGAAGTAATAAGGGACTTGTTGAATGTACTCCCTAATTAGGAACTAACAATGCCAGGCAAGGACTGTAAGGTTTTGCCTATTATATGTGGGTACAGCTGAGGTTCTGTGTTAAGACTAACGAGGATGGTCTAACGACCATGCTAATCTGTTACAGCAACTTAAAAAAGAAAAGAAAAAGATTCTGAAAAAAACCTAACAATAACAACAACAGCAACCACCTACACAACTATTTATTGTACATAAAATGTTAAGTTAAATACAGTCCTAGAAACAGGGATAGGGACTGAAGTACATATTTTTGGCAGGGACATTGTGCTTGAAGTCAATTGTGGAAAATTGCATTGCACTAATATTAGGTCTAGTTATAGATTTTGAGTCATTAAGAGCTCTTTTGATTCTTTGGTAATGTTAGAATCTGTACCAGTGTTGAAGTTCTGGCGCTCTATGCTTAGGTCTTAGTGACCTTCTGATGTTAAATGTAAGAGTAGAGAATAGGAAGGCACAGTGGGATTCATCATTTGTGGAAGTGCAACGGCAAATAAATTTAAACACTAGCAGCAATAAAGATCAACTGAAATCAATTGTAGTATTCAATGAACATTAGCGTTGGACCTGGATGTTGTTAATCTCTCCGTTATCTTAATGAGTGTTACTAATTAGTTGCTACCCAAATCTGCTTGCATGTGAATGACTGCCGCTTCATGTTCCAGGCAGTGTTTATGTGGCAAACAACATTACACCACTTCTGACACCAGTGACTGTACAATGTTGAATGATGAATATGATGTGGAGGAGGATATATATTTGGAGGGGGAAATCTATGAATGAAGGCCATGTGGTTGATTGGAATTTCTGGAATGTGAATGCCACCTGGTCTGAGTCACAACAGAGGTCAGCCACAAGGGGATTGCCCCACAACCTAACTCAGTCACATGACCTACACTTCCATACATTGGATGTTTACACTCGGGCATTAAATAATTCAGGCTTTCCCCCCATTGTCAAGCAGGCTGTGCTGGGAGATAATAGCGATGCTATTTATAGAATAGTGCCCCAGATGAATTTACAGTGCTTGGGTTTTGAGTTGCTAACTGGCAATGTGACTGCTTGAGTAAACACAGACTGCTGCTGCATGATGCTGGGATAGCCCCTGTCATTACATTCTGCTTATCATTATTATGCTAATGTAGGGGTTTCCCTTTGTCAGTGTTGAAATGGAATATCCCCTTGGAGTGGCTGTTGTTACTGAGAGGAGATAATTACCTGTGCGGTTGACACAAGAGGCTATCATATGTTATTCAACACTCATTATTGATTTGTCTGGGTTGTCAAGGTTCACGTACAACTTTGTTGTTGTCGTTTACACGTGTGTTGGTCAGGGGGGAGTTTGGTGCATTCCCACTTGTATTCAATTATTTTATACTTGGACAAGGATTCTGTAAGAGCTGTCTTTTTTTATCTATGCAAAAAGTGCATTTGAAAAAATTCTTAGATCATGGTCAAGATAAGAAATATGTGTTGAGTTTCTTCATATTATGACCACTTGTTTTTCCCCATAACTGCATAATCCGATGCCCCTCAACCTCAAAACACCAACACATACCCCCATCCTTCAAGTCTAGTGTTTGAATGTAGAGATGCATTCTGGGTGATGTAGACATTGAATGAATCCTCAAGATAACAGGAAATGCAGGCTTAATAAGGAATTCTGATTATAAATAATGCATGGATAAACAACTCCTTAAATGTTTATGAATGAACTAATCTAGTTTTATTAATCAGCAAGTTGTTTACCTGGTTGTTACTACTGGTTGTATTTTTATTTAAGTCTGATATTAGAGTAATGTAGAACCCATTGTCTCATAACTGAATATCAGACTGCATTCACTGCAGTGTAGCATCACCATCCACTACTAGTAATGTGTACGTTAAATAGAGAGTTGATCTCATGTACAGTACATACATTATGTAGATTAACTCTGTGAACACATGAAAGCACCAGTCAGTATTTTTTGTGCAACCACTTCCTTGTTTAGTTTGCACTGCAGTTAATACACATGTACGTATGGCATTGTGCACTTAAAGCTGATTCCTGGCAAAAACAAAAACCCGATGCGTTCTGTGAAACGATAAGCATCATGCGTTTTTCAGCTTTCCAATTCAGTGTGCAGTTGGATTTGTTGAAATCAGATACGAGGATGTTTTTGTACTTTACATCATGAAGAATTGTGGAGGTTGTTTTATTGAGTAATGTAATGACTGTTTCTTTGTTTGGTGTAGGGTGTGCCAGAGAGTGTACAAAACTCAGTCCTGAAGCGCCCTTACCCAGGGGGTTACCAGCAGCCTGGCAGTCGGCAGTACCCTGTTATGTCACAACCGATGTATCCAGGTAGTCACATGACAGCATCTAGAGCGACCCATAATGCACAGGGACAAGGGGGAATGGTCGGGAATATGATTGGGAACAGCGGTCAGTTCGGACAACCGGTAAGACCTTCATTTTCTGTCTGTATGGGTAAAATTGCATGTTATTCTCAAAATAAATTAGCCAAACCAGACTGCTGATAGAAATTCAACTGAATAGTGATTTATCTGCAGCAATTGTTTTTTTTTAAATCAATGATAAGAATTATCAATGGTCATAATAATGACATTAGACTTGGTTAATATTTCATATGTTAATGTACTGCTCAACAGTGCCTAAGAGTGACAAAGGAAACAAATATTTCACATTTGTCTTCGTGACTAGTCCATTTTCCATGGAGAAGCTGATGGAAGTTAGACCAGTTACGGTGTGTATCAGAAGGTTGATAATATTCCAAGTGGACAGAATGAAATTTGTTTTTGCACTTAGCGTCACAACATACCTTTGTCATTTGGTGTAATTTGGTTTGCGACTGCAAAATCTGAGTAAAACTGCACTCAATTATTTGTTGCCGGTTTGCCGGTGTGGTGTGATACATTGCCAGCCAATATAAATGTGAAAAACAAAATTGTTGATTCATAACCTTGTCCCCAAGTCTTATCTCTTTTGTTGTGCGCGCACTTAAAACATGGTGATAATGATCAACAACCTTGAGAACAAGGCAGTCATAAAGCTTTTGATGCGTGAGCAGTGAGTACAGTTGCAAAGCATAGTGAGAATCCTGTAGGTGACACATGATGTGTTTTCATGAACCACCAACCAAATGACAAAGATTTGTGTGTGATTTACGTTAAAAAGCTAGTTATCCTCCAGCAAATTTGATTTTTGATTGGTCCATAGTCTTGAAACATTTGCATAACTTGTAATTTTAGCGCGTTTTGTTCTCTGTGTTTAAGGAATGAGGCGTGTATTTATTTGTCATGCATCATTCACATTTTTTAAGATGAGATTTTTTTTTATAGCATCAAAACTATTGCAAGTCTTACAAACAGAAGCCATTTTGAAATATAAACAGGTTTGCTTTAAAGGCTTTGACCTTTATGCTATTCAAAAAAGACAAAAATAAGTTTGCTCAAGAATAATTGAGTCTGCTGGGGGTGGGGGGATAGCTTGGTTATCAATGAGGCAGACATGTACACTTTCCCGGAACACAGAAATATCGCACAGCTCTGTCCCCATGCCATGTGCCAATCAACCACGTACTACATGGCTAACGTGACCCAGAACATGCTAAATTTGTTCATGTTAGACAAACTCATGGGACAACTGAAAATGCTGATCAAAGTTTGTGGTGCGTTGTTGACAACATTGCACTAGGGTTACCTTTGGCAGGAGTGGTTAAGGAGTTTGCAAGTAGTGGGTGTGCAAAGTGCCATTGTTGATGTCAGGTCCATGGAGCCGTTGTTGTTTTGGAATGGTGTCTTCGATGTTGACCTTCCAAATGATGTTAATCATTTATAAAGACTTTGTTGGATGTTGGAATAATGAATGAATGTAAATTGGGTATGATTTAACCCCTTTGATATAAGAATAAAATCAAAGTGTTTTATTGGCAAGGCACTAAAATGGCAAAATAAGATGTAAGCAAAATACAGGGCATGCACCTTACATACCATGATGCCGAAGGAAACAACTGCTGCATTGAAATCTTGTGGGGAGGACTTACAGGCTATGTTCAGACAGGGTACTAAAGTTACATTTTTTAGACCCAAACCTATTTATCTTTACGAGCAGTGGGGGCGGTCATAAAAATACCTTGCGTTCAGACAGTTCGAAGTTAAGACGTGCGCTTTCTCAATTTATAGCGTGTTACGCAACACGGTTTTGGTCACCGGTGAGGACTTAAACCGGATGTGATTAACTTTATCCTGTCCACACACCAAGCTAAAAGATAAACCCAAAGTGGTTTATCGTTAAACCACCCTCGCTGACCGATTTAACTCATTTTGGTTTAACCCATTTTGGTTAAGTTTTAAGAGTGTTCAGACACACAGGCCTTGAACTTCGCTCTTGAAGGGGCACGGCAATTTTCCACTGGTAAGGGGCGCTTCTATGCAGAGGGCACCACGGCAATTGACGTGGGTGCCGTAGGTTATTTCGAGGCCTGGACACTCTTAAGTTGAGCCCGAATGAGTTAAAAATTCCTTAAAACTGACCTTAGTACTGTGTCTGAACGACCTCTAAGAAGTATAGTAGGTACATGTAGTATAAGATTAATATGGGTGTGACTATCACTTCAGTATGAACAGATGCCCTCACAATATGGTCAGCAAGGCCAGGGCATGGAGTACAATCATCAACAGTCATATCAGCATGCACCGACATGGCAACAGCAACAGCAGCAAGGCATGCCACCCTACAGCAACAGCCAGCAGCAGCATTATCACACGTGGAAAGACTCGACATCTCCACATGTAGCGTCATCACATCAGGTATAGCAGCAGTGCTTTACGAGAAACACGTACATCACATGCACTAACATTGGCCTCCTCCTAGGTAGACTACATACTACACATGCTAACATGCGACTTGCTATATAGTCTGGTTCTGGGGTGCCAATCACTTTGCTTTCTTCTGACAGACTAATATCTCGTGGTACTGTTGTGGAACTGTGTGTTGACACTAATTATATTTCAAGCTAATGGTTTGGGCTGAATACAACTCTATCATAATTAATCTAATGTACAATGTATTTCACACTAGAATAACGGTCAAATCAAATGAAACTCGTTAGGGCAGATTACACACAGACAAGTTTTAAAAAGTCACATCATGAAAGTTTCAACACACTGCATGACCTCAGTGCTTCAAGTAGAACAATGATTATGTGGCCGACTGGCTGTGCAACACTTTTATTGCATGTACTTATTTGGTAATGCATCGTTCATTGAACAAAACCAGCACCAGGGTTTTTGCCGTCTGTATCTGTTCTTCAATCTAAGCAAGTTTTTTTCAAATCCTTTAAAAAAGCATGCAAAGGAAGAGTTCAAATTGTGTTAATTGGTTGTCTTTGAGTTGATGATAGCATCACTCTGTCCTGCCCAACTCTCAGTGAATCATACTGCACCATGACATCTAGATCCTGAAATAAAATGTGGAAGATGAATATCTTCCGATTGTTAACAGGTTTTGGTGATAAGCCCTAAATGACTAGGGGGGTAACTTTAGCTGCCAACAAAGCAATCGAGGGAGCTTGATGTGCATTGTGTAATGTAATAACAATAATAAAGGAGTAAAATATCCATGAGGACGAGGTTGACGAGATATGGTTGTTTGTATGGGGGAATTTTACCTGTTGTTCCTGGATAATTATTTCCCATTTGCTGTGTGTTTTTTTGACTGTAAGGAGAAGTAGAATGTGTGCTTTGACGTGTGTTAGTATTTTCGTCAATGGTATGTAACATTCATGTGATTAATTATCACAGAAAGTGAAATTTTCTGTGAAACTTTCACACTTATTTCTGGCTGTAGTCACACACAAAAATGGATATGTTATGTTAGAATGTTTGTATTGATTTGATTTTTATCTCTGTCTCATGGTTGATTGAATGAAAGAGATACTTACTCAGTGTAATTGTCAAAGTATTTAAACTGAAGCCATTCGGTGCACACAAAAAGCTAACATTGAGCAGCAAATGGTGGATTTTTCAGCAGCAACTGATGCATTTTAAACCAAGGCCATGGTTCACTGATTGGCCTCTGGTCAATGAGTTACTTTTCAAACCAATCTACGTTAGAGGTTGACCAATCCCTACTGATAGTAATAAAATATTTTCCAAGTCTTTCACAGTGGAATTAATTGATTTGTCAGAGGATTTTTCGATGTGACTATAGCCAGACTACAGTGTGAAACTTTCACTAAAATTTGCACTGTCTGCGGTTATCTATCACTTGAAATGTTACACATTGAAAATACATTTAAAAACGTATTGTCAAAAGCATACATGGTATTTGATATCTGTGTGTAAAGTGTATTGTTTGTTTTAAAATAACAGCAAATAAGGCTGAATTGATGATATTGCGAACCATTTTGCAAAAAGACAAAAGTGGAAAGTTTTGAATACTAAGTGTATTTCAAGGAGGAAATTTATTTGTCAATATCATCAGCAGGGTATTTTTTTATTAATTTTTTTTTTGTAAACGAAAGAAAAGAAACTAATTCAGTGCCTTAAAAAAAAAGAAATGAGGCACTTACATTCATTTGTCTGCTCAGTGTCCTTCGACTTCTTTGTGTATGTAGTGCTGACACGCACACACACACACACAAAAAAGAACCAATTGGGATGATTAAAAACATTTGATGTTTGTAAAGTGAGATTGTTTATCATTGAATTGGGCCTCATTACTTCATGACTGGATACCCTACACTTTATAATGAGAAATGTAATGTTATAAACCACATTTATCATCCGTCCAAATTGAATTATCTCCAGGGAGTCATCCCTGTCCACAGTTTGTGTTGTATTCCCTGAACTACTGAGCCTTTGTCATGTTGATATACAATCCACTTTTAAACCACGTAATTAGATAATTACATTAATACAATGATCCCTTCCTGAAAGGGAAAACCCCCAACAATGTCGCCTCTGTGCAGACATGCGTGAAGTTGTAAAGCTGGAATTAATAACCTTTTTTTTCTTTTTAGAAAATGATATTTACCTCTGTATGCAGTTCAGGAAAATATATTTTTGCAGTTGTGCTGCAGGCAGTGTTTTTGTAGTAATTTATGAATGCTTGGTTTTTAAACCATGACTAGGCGACGTTAATAGTTAACATTTGGAGATAACAATTTGTTTACTCTGATGTGCAAAATTTTAATTTCGATTATTCCAGTGTTCAAAAAGGGAAGATGCCGCAGTGATCTTTTTGTCCTCTACCTATTTCAGTATTTGCTGTTTGGGGGGGGGTATTTTTGTGAAACCCATGTGAATTGTGTTATGAATTAGCAGTTGTTTCAAACCTGTTAATATGTATGGTTAACCGATCTTTCCATAATATGCATTAACATGGTGCAGTATGGTCCATGTGGGGGTTATGTCAAGTTCTCCAGTGTGGTTTGCATCAGTCAAATAGGTTTGCATTGGTAATGTTAGCTAAACCTTTAATCCACTGGCTCAACCTTATTCTATTGAAACCAACACCAAGTGTTTTTAAATTACAATTTGAAATATCCGTTTGAATTCAGCCTGCCTCAAGTGAACCCAAGGCACCCACGGCAATTGCCGTGGTGCTCTGTGGTTTTGTGGGTGCCCTTCACAAAGTTCCAATACCTAGAAGTGTGCCTTACAAGAGGAAAGAACGAAGTTCAAGGCCTGTTAATTTAAGTGCAATTTTCAAAGTTACGGCCGTTCCCTCTTCTAAATTTGGTCTCACTTTCTGAGTTTTGCTCATGCAACTGGCCTCCACCAAAATGACATTCCAATTCTATATTCGTTGATTTGAGCTGGAAAATGTCTGCAATTTGGTGAAAGAATTGTCTAGCAGGTTTTTATGATCATGTTTGATTACATTTTTCGTTATTGGTAGGTTTTTTTTTTTAGAGTGAGTTACCAATGCAACACCTTATATTTGTAACTGGTGAAAGAACCACAATGGGTACTGTGAACATTCATGGTCACATCATGGGAGTTGTGCTGGTTTCTATATTTCTACAACATAAGTTATATCACAGAAATACATCATTTTCATCTTTTCCTTTACCCAGACTCAACAAGTGTCACATTTTTGCCAATTGTTTTGTGTTCGTACATGTCTGGAACAAATTCAAATGAATGCATATGCTATGATACATGTATAAGGATTCCAAACTTTGCTCTTGTTTATATTAATAAAAGAGCCTGAATAATTGAGACGCTGTCAACTCGCTGAGAGTAACTTTGTTAAAGGGTGCTTTTGCAAATATTTTTTACTTTCTTTTTTTGCGGTGGGTTGATCTTTGTCCATAACGTTAGAGGAGCACTGACGATGTGATGTATGTTTCGCTGCTGACCCGCCATAGACACAAATCCCAGTAGGGTCAAAAGTTTGTCTTGTCGGGCCATGTCAAATGGGTTTGAACGCCCTCTGGTTCTTATTTACCTCTACCTTTATCATGGTGCCGCCATCTTTTTTTTTTTCCACCATTCAAATCAATAAAAACCACACTGAGGCTGGGAGGGAAAATAGTCTGGCATCTTTTTAGTAGAATGAAAATCAATACTGGGTAATACTATTTCCACAAGGGGAGCAAGACTCATGAATGTGGTGGCAAGTGTCTATAAAGAACGATGTGGAAATATTACAATAGTGTGATTATTTCTCATGTGATTTACATTGTTGACATTTGTTACCACAGCAGCAGCAGCAGCAGCAGCAGCAGCAGCAGCAGCAACAGCAACAACAGCAACAGCAGCAGCCACCGTCCCAGTCTTCATCCAACTATCAGCAACCGCAGCAGTCGACACCTAGCTTCAATAGAGGAGGGCAACAGGCCACGCCCAGCAACAGCAAATCTGGAAATCCCCCTGATGAAGTGAGTGTTGCTAACAGACCACCCAGTCTGCCTGTAAGTCTTTCATCCAAACTAACCCGCACTGTGTGCAATGGCCAACCCAGGGTAGCAGTGAAGGGAAAGGGGGTATTCCCCCAAACGGGGGCATTCCTCCCAACAGGGGCATTCCCCACCAAGGACATACTCACAAACATGGCCATACTCTAAAATATGGACATTTTCCTTTTAACAGGGGCATTCTCCCAAACAGGTATTCCCCAAACAGGGGCATTCCTCCACACAGGGGCATACCCCCAAACAGGTGCATACTCTAAAACGGGCGTACTACCCCCAAACAAGGAAAGGTGAAACTTGCCCGCTTTGACTCCCCCCCTGGGTCTGCCAATGCCTTTACTTTCCATGGGCATCTCTATGTCTTTTCCTTTTTAAATCTATTGTGGTGGAGTTTGTTTGTCCTTTTTGTTGATTTCCTATTGTTTATAACTTTGTCATCATGAATATTCACAAACACTTGCATGGTATGTTAATTGGTTCTCATTTAACATTGTTTGTTTCTTGTTCACCTTAATGAGGAAAAAATCTTGGTACTACATCCTTAGTTGTTCGCATTCACAGTAATAGTGCAAATGTTTTTTTATTGTGCTTGTGGGTAAAGAACATGACAAAATAATGAGCGTATAAATGTGACACATCTTTCTGCGTGATGTCAAGCAATGAAAATAACAGACCCCTTATTGTAAAGAAGAAAAAAAAAAAGACCTAAAAAAGACAAGTAGTCCCAGGCTATCATATTTGTGCGGCGCCCTCTAACGGGATTGGCGGTAAACATTATGGATTTGATGAGAGCCGGGTCACATTGCAGCTGAATTTGACCGCCGTCGATGCCAGCGATGCAATTTGCCATGAGCTAGACCGGTGATGCAGTAAAAGCCAAGAGAGAGAGGGAAAGTGGATAGAGTCAGAGCGACTGAGGTCATTGACTCTAGGGAGATAAACACAAGCACAGACTACGTGGAGCCGTGTGTGCTCTAAGAAGTCTGCCTGGCTCATGGGCATTCACATGTCCTGTCGTGAACTTCCTCATGAATGAATGAGAGCCCCATGCATGTTAGGTGCACTGGCCACACTATTACCCTCCAACATTCAACCTCATAAAAGGCAGTGGTTATAACCCGAGCGTTGATTATTAGCTTGACGGTGCAGCGGCGTTAACTTGTACTCGTCTGAGACTTGACTAACCATGCCTTTAGGTATTAAAGTCTTATTAAGAAATGCACATTTTTTTGGGATTGTCATGGTGAATTATTTGTTGATTTGTAGTGTAGGTGAGTTAAGGTAGTGATGTTGGTGTAGTATTACAGAGAAGGCCTGCTAGCGGTATGTAGCCTGTTGATGCTAGGAAGCTATCATGAAGTGCTATTGACTCTTCACTGCTTCCTACTCAGGGATTGATTTCAATGTTTGGAAAGGATCCCCTATCCATGCCCTATGCTCAGCCTGTCGTGGCCTGAACATAAACTTCTACATGAAGTTGCCATTCAATGCTCGCAGTGAATATCATGGAGTAGCAAGGCGCCGTCTGTGTTCTTAGTCAATATTGTGTGATTGAGACAAGGAACTACATGTACAAGGAGCTTGAAGAGGGTCATACTTCAGAAGGCTCATATGCTCGGACAGTTTTTGTGATCAAAACTGACGAGCATTTGTGAAATCCTAAACGTAGTCTAAGATCATTGTAAATGATTGGAGACACTGGAGTTAATTATGTATTACTAGTTAAAGCAGATGCTGAACAGAAACCCACATGTACCTTGTGCAATGTGCAGCCTTCTATCTAAGACACACAGTTCTCAAAACACCTTCATTTGAACAGGGGTGCTAAAACTGTCTTCATAGAAACTTGTACAGTTTGTTGTTGAGCAGGTAGCATTGTAAAGTTTCCCGAATGAGAAGCTAGTGGGTTCGAATCCCACGTGAGTGGTCTGTGGGTTGTTCCCCCTTCAGACTTGGAAACCACTGAGTAGCCTATATTATAACACATCAGTGTTGGGAGTATGAAACCAAAATAATCATCTCAAGTGTCAATTGAAAACCAAGTAGTATTTGTCATGTTGGGTTTGAAAAAGCAGTTTGCTATTTGGGAGTGTCACCTACCGTTGTTTAACTCCAACAACCCACAAGTCGGTAAAACTACATACATTTTGTCTGAATCAAAAAAAAATGGGGCTTGAGGAACAGCAAAGCAATCTTTATACCATAAGTCAGCAACATAAGATGTGGAGTTGGTTGGTTATTGATTCCTAGAGGTTACTTGTTAATATTGTCCAGAGAGCTTAAGGTTGCGTACCTTCATCATACAGTGGTATCAATGAAATATGAACGATGTCTAATCCCACCTAATCAATTTAAATGTAGTGAGGGTGTAAATAGATCAGGAACACAAATCTCAAGCTCCAGTTGCAATAATGGGAGTCTAGGGGGCGTGTCTGACTCATTGTAAGTGATAGGTCAGTACTTAGTGCATTCAAGGTGAATGGGTTTACTGTTGAGAGCATCAGAGGATTTCAGCATTTCTGTATACCCCCTTTTCACTCTGATTTTGCTTTGGCTCTGTTCTTATAAGGGCAAGGCAGTTTCTCCTTTGTGAAGGGCACATGAATGAGTGAAGTTCAGTTTGTACTGGAACATTTCAAGGGGCACCAAGGCTGTGGCATGAAGGCCTCCATTGCCTCTGTAAAGGGTCAGGCCAGACATGCAGTGATAAACTTTGGATATATATTTTTTATATGATGTTATGAGGAAATATCTGATGAAAAATTCTGTGTGATTGAAGGAAGCTTGGGCATGTAGTGTAGAATGTGAATTGGATCGGCAGCTGCTGTTGCTTTTTTCTTTCTTTCTTAGCACGGTGCTCTCTCTTGAAATTGTATAACACAAGGTATTAGTCAGGATATAAAAACTGGCAGCTCAAGTTGACTGAAAACCAAAAACAGGTTATCGGAATTGTTAATTTTCAATATATTTGACGTGCAAATGACAGATTTAGGAGAGGCCAATTTAAAAGTCAGGTGCCCAAAAGATGCCTAGACACTATGTTGACTAAGGTTCCAAAAGAAAAGACTGGACTTTTTCACCAGACACAACTTCTGGCGAGGATGCTTTTACCGAAACTTAACCTCAGGTGATGAGCTTGGGCTGTGAAGAAACGTGTAATGGGCATTCCCACATGGTCATAGCGGCAAACCCACACTGGGCATTCAGTTGCTCCCAGCTACTCATTTGGCCTTTGACAGTCTCAGTACAATTTCTCTTCCAAGTTAGTGGTACAACAAAACTCATCTTAAGCTGAAATTAATTCATGCATATCTCCGATTGGTCCAAGCCTTTATGTGGATCAAGATGATGAAATTGTGTTTTTGAAAACAGAACTAACAACAGGATTTTTGTGTTGTCGTTGTTTTTTAAATTGTCGAAAGTTCAAAACAAAAGATGGTGAAAAAGCCTCATTGTCATCCTAAGGCTAGATCCTTTGCTCCTCAGATCCCTGTGATGAAATGTCAACTATTTAAAGATTCAGGTGCAGATCCACGGTGGTATTCATGCAACCTGG
Source organism: Pisaster brevispinus (assembly GCA_023634235.1). Classification (NCBI taxonomy): domain Eukaryota; kingdom Metazoa; phylum Echinodermata; class Asteroidea; order Forcipulatida; family Asteriidae; genus Pisaster; species Pisaster brevispinus. The sequence goes on along the minus strand of JAMKCF010000007.1, from coordinate 21,884,135 downwards.
CCATGAGACTCTTTTGAAATAAAAGAGATCGCTTGAAAAAGTGTAATGACGCCCACGCTGCTGCATCGCTTCTATGGGTTACCCATTCACCAATATCCTAATTAGTGTTTGCCTGAGCCGCATTTATTTCGCTCGGCTCAAGTTGGCTGCACTATACATTTGAGCAGATAATGTCATTTGCAAATTTATTCAGGGCTGTGTTTGATGAATAATGGATGACAACATGAATGTGATACTCGACTACATAAATGTGATCCCGTGTTAATGCAGCCTATGAATGAACAAGTATGTGACAGAAGGACAATTTGCGACGACTATCATTGTCAAGAAGATCGGGCATTAAGTTTCAAAAGGTTTGCTTACGAGGTTATGGAGTTACTCCAGTATCTTGTATAATTTTAGTTGCGGCAGCATGCATTGGGATTCTAAAATGTCAATCGTTTGGATAAAGGAGAAGTGTCTTCCAGTTGATGGGGTCTGGGGACAAGACGTCTGAGGCTTGTTTGCCCTAATCACCAGTCTGCTGGACGAATGCCAGTTAAAACAGCTGTAGACAGGTCCAGACGTTCCGGAACAGTCCTGTAGGCTGGCAGTGAAATCTCCCTTTAAAAAAATCCTCATGGTAGATTTGGAGACATTAATGGAAAGAGGGATTGCTTTTAAAAGTATTTTGCTGAAATCCTGGCCATTGTATTGGCTGAATAACTTATCAAGAGACATGGCGTTCTGGTTTGACAGTGGATGTCAGCGGCTCACTGGCCATTGAGGCAATTGCCTTCATCACCTCTGTGACGTCATTCCTGAAATGACTCAGTGGCAATGGAGACTTTAGCCTCCTGGCCTTGGTGCCCCTTAAAAAGGTTCCAATAGACTGAAAGATTCTTATGAAAATGCCCTTTGCAAAAATGAAAATGTGCTTGCCCTTTCACCTTTTCAAAGATGAAATTCCAGGCGTGTGGTATTGAGCCTGTGCTCACAATGGGACTAGAAGTACCTTGGATCCACAACTAGAAAATAATCAGACACACTTTCTTCAAAATCAAATGATGGTAATTTCAACCAGGCCTGGAAGTACATAAGAGGCAGTGGCTTCTGTTGCTCTGGTCTTGGCCTTGGTGCCCCTTCAAAAGTTTCTCATAGACGTTAAGATTTTCCAGTTGAAGTGCCTTTCGCAAAATGAAAATGGCCTTGCCCTCTCACAGATGAAATTCCAGGCCTGGAGAATATCTTGTACCAGTCAAATTGTCTTCAAGATGTTATTAAATGTTACGTAATTTTAGTGTGAAATCTCAGTGCTGGATAAAAAATGTATTAGCTCAATTCATGTCTTCAGCATTTAAACATTTCTGGATCATGTTAAAAAAGTTTGTAGTATAAATTCGGGCATTCTTAATGAATGCTGATATTCTAACCATTTTAACTGTAAGAGCTAATTTCAAAACCTTGTAGTGTGAAAATCATCTCCAGACAGTCTTTTAGATGATTTTTCATGGCCGTAAGATCCCACATGACCCAAACAGCGCCCTCACTGACGTCAGTGATGTCCTATCATTGGCTGAGAGTTGTGTGCGACTTGTACACACGTGTACGTGTGCAATGTTTGACCTGGCGGCCAATGCAAGGGGTCTATTTAGAAAAATATTTGCTTAAAATCCACAACTATGGTCTGCGTTTTAATTGACTGCGCATAAGTCTTGTGCGTATTCGTGAGTTGCGTGATTTCGTTTCACTGCACATGTTAAATAAACCAATGTAAGTGGGAACCCAAGCAGCGTTGTTTTTTACACTGGACCATAGGCCCGAGACCAGTAGTTTGAGTGTCGGGACAGTAAACTTATAACCGGACAAGTCCGATGGTCTAGTTGTGTAATATCTTGGACAAAAACAACGTACAAATGTTGATTTTCCATCAGACAAATTACCATAACAACACTTATGAGATAAATCTTCTCTCACACTGCTTGTTTTTAAGAAGTAAAAACAGTTAAATGTATACACTGTCTCACTAAGTTTTTTTCTTACTGTGATTCTGGTCTTGTAAAAACAGTCCTGGTCAAGTAAAAATTTTGAGCTAAGAGCCCCTGTGGTCTTGTGGTTTTTCCCTCAAATTCGAGGCCTGCCAAGGTACCCAAGGATTTTTGATACACGAGACTTGCATGGTTTATTCTGAACAACAATCAGATCTTGTTATTTGTAGAGTGGGCCCTATTTCATACAGCTGCTTAATTAAGCATACAAAGTAGTGAGGCTCAACAAATTTATGCTTACCAGCTAGAATACCATGTCATAATGTACAATTTGTGACTGGTATCATGCTTTGTGTGCTTAGCAGATAAGTGTGAAAGCAATATTTTCTGTTTAAGCAGCCCTATGAAATTGGGCCCTAAATGTCAGTGAGATAGCATTCATTACAAACTGCCTCGTTGTTTCTGCAAAATTACAAAAGGGGGATAAGAACTGTAGGCAGATGGAGAGACCGACTTGTCAGAATGTTTAAGCGTTTGAATTTTTTTCCCAGTTAATTACTACGTGCACCTGGAGGCATAATTTTCCTTTTTTTTGGGGGGGGGGGGGTTGAGTGTAGACATTGGCCCCATGGTGGAAAAAAACGGTTTTTGTACAGCACCTCTGTCCACTTGACAGATTTTTCTTGTAATTTTTGTGACCGTTTTAATTTGAAAAACAAAGTGAGTTTACTTTATTCCAACATCTTTTAGGAGAAATGTCATTTGCATCAAAATATAGAAAACGCCATGTTTGATTTAATAAGAGACAGATTGACTGTCTGTGAATATTGAAGCCTACAGCAAAGCCATGGGCCTAATTTCATGGCTCTGCTTACCATATAATTCCATGCTTACAGTCCATAGAATCTGTTCTTTACAGGGTGCTGTAAGCGCCAAATTATGTGGTAAGCAGGGCCATGGAAGCTGCTGCCTTGTTCAGTATATTGTGGTGTTAGGCATGTACCATGGTGAGATAGGAACTGCACTGCAGTCACATGATGCCATGGATAATTGTGTAACACACAATTTTAGTTAACAAAGAATACATGTATTAGTGTCTGGAATACAAGTACCAGCCCTAGTACATCTATCTCCAATTGATAAAATTACAGACTTAAATTGTACTTGTTTATTTAGGCGCAATCCGGTCTATTTTAACTTAGAAATCAGTGTGGGAAGAGTATTTGAGACGATCCCTTAAGGTCACTCGGCTGACCTCCCTACATGGTGAAAAATGTATATGGCTTTGAGCTGCGCAAGCTGTGCCCTTTGAGCCCAATGTGTACTGATAAAACCTAACTCTACCTGACTGCATACAATGGCACAGTGTACAGCAATACAATGCAGGGATCGTGTCTAAAAAGGTTGTTTCAGCGGTTTGTTTATTCAGGACTAGGCGATTGGCAAACACATCGACCGGGGAAAAAAAGTTCTGTACACCGTTGTGGGTCTGTTGTTGTGATTCTGTGGTTGGGGTTCTGTGGCAGGGCAATATTTTGATTAATGGGTCTGTCTAATTGCTCAAGCTTCTTGGAAAAGAGGACGGTTTTTGTCGTTTGGGGAACCTTTTTGAATGAGTTTTTGGAGATTATTTGAATGAAATGAAAGTAAGAGAATATATATTGTTTTTACTGATTTCTCCAGTCTTTTATTTGTTATGTCTGTTAAGTTAGGACAGTAAGATATTTCTTAACTCTCACACATAAAACTCTCCGACAGAAAAATCGTTCAAAACATTCCTGCCTGTTTTCTGATATATAAAACAAAAGTAATCTTAAAATAAATATATTAAAATATATACATGTATATATTTAAAATAGATTTGCAAGGTGTTTTCATTATTTAGGAGGGGTGGAAAATGTTGGGACTTCTCATGACCCAACAAATTCTTTGTTCTTCAATAAAAGGGCTTTTTGAATTTTTTTAAAAATATCTATAGATTTTCAACTCTGTACAAAAAATTCCAAAGTGTTACAAAACAAGAGCTAACAGAAACAGAGTGTTGTATAAAAGGTGTATTGGCAATGATACCCTTTTTGAAAGGGTTTAATATCTTCTAAAGAACAGTTTGGAAGAAATGTTTTGTGAAGATGGCATATTTTTTATTTGGAAAAGGTAAAATTAAATTGTGAATTCACTCAACACAAAAGAAGAAATTGCAGGAAAGAGAAAAGTGAAGGAGTGAACCATTGGAATGAAACATCAACTTTCTAAAAACAAAAATTTGTGAGAAATTGAAAAGTCTAACTTTTTCTTTGTTGTGTCTGAGGATTTAGTTTTATAACATGTTTTTATTCCCAAGTCTGGCGTAATTTACTTGTATATTTCATAAGGATTATTTTTCGTATTGGGAAGGAATATTCTAGTTATACTCAGATCCCTGTTGAGACTGGTAAGTTAACAAAGCCCGAAGTTACCCCCTTATTTCATTTGCATGTGTAGCCAAAGGTCGTCTTGTGTACCCACCATTATATAAAAGCAGAACCAGCCTGTACTCTTTTATTGCTTTAGCACTTACTGTAGAATCCTTACACCCTGAATCCATATGCAGTAAAATCTAGAGAGAAAAAAGTCCACAAACAATCCATGCATAGAGATGGCACTACAGATCTCTTGCCACAACCTGCCAGCAAGGACGGAACTACTTTCAGATGCAAATGAGTGTGCGTGCTCATAAATAAGCCATTAGTCATTCAGCAGGCATACACTGTACACAGGGCTAGTCAGCACAATGGCGCTGCATAATGTGCACTGAGTGCAGTTCATGCATGTAGTACAACCTCCAGGGAGAAACCTACACACACACACATGCTCACATGCACTGTGCATGCATACAGGCAGAAACCAGCCTTTTAATTGGACCTTAAGGGACGGGCTGAAAATCGTCCTCACTGTTATTATTACCGCTAGCTCTCTGCATGAATATTTTATAATTTTCTCCAATATTTCAGATGGCACAATAAACTCAGTTTGGCATGCGAAAAAACATTGGGCCATGTCTATTATTTCCTTGGGGGTATTCTTGTAGTACCTGGGTAGGAGAAGAGAATAAGCCAATGCTTGACTTGTATTCACCTGGACTCTCTAGGGTTGGCAACCCCTGTTATGCTAATGCAGTTCCCTGATTTCCTGGATGGCTGAGCGTGACTCAAGTTGGACCTGGCCATTTTTCAGCACAGAATGTGACAGGCGCAAAGTCTGGGAACTGAGGCCCACTGTTTGGGCTTATGCTGGGAATTTAGTGTAGATTTGACTTTCTAGAAGACGTATGTGGTGGGTGGGTGGGTGGGTGGGTGGGTACCGGGGTGGGTGGTTGGTGTCGTTTCAACACTCAATCTACTTTTTTAGTGGTAGATCCTAGTTGGATGTTGTTGCGCAAATGTAAAAGTAAGAAATAAATGCAAGGGAAAAAAACTATTGCAGCTGGGACAATGGAAAGTTAATTTGTTGAATGCTCTCGGCCGTTGAAGGTCTGTGTTATTAAAACAGCTTGATTTAAAGAGACAGGATTGGTACAGGATTGGTCGTTATAAACAAATCTGAAAGCCCACTCATTATAATTTTCATATCAGCAGTCTGTTATTTTTTTAAGTAGCAATTCTTGAGAAAAATATTTTGATCTAAAATACTGTCTGTTTGAGGAAATAGCATTGGACGACCTAAAAATCAGCGTTTCTAATTTTGTTTGCCACAATCAAAATAACCCGATGTGAGTGTGCACAAAATGTCTGACAAAACATTAACAGTTTTGCTCTGTTTCCCTCAAAATATGACAATCAAATTTGACGAAACATTCACAGTGGTTGGATGATGTGTTTATGGAAAATGAATGTGGTTGAATATTTACTCTTCCCGTCGAAAGAATGAAATACTGAGATTCCGAGGTATATAGTTCAGGCAGTGTTTGAATGATTTATCAATGTTTATTAAATACTATCTTCAATTTATTTCTAGTGCTAGGGTTTCACTATGGCCTTCTTGTTTTGGTTGGTGATGCCTTCCAAGAAATTGGGAAAAACTGAAGACCTTGCCCTCTGGTAGTGGAGTTTTCTGGTTTTTATCTTCAATTTCTTCAAACACCCACACAACATACACATTTACCACTGCGTCTATACAGATAGGTCTTTTTAAATATGGTCTAAAATCCGGCTGAAGGCAACAAGAAGTGTAGGTTGGATCCAGTATTCATAGGTTTATGTCGTGGGCCCCAAATTTCTTTTCGTCTCAATCTTCTTGGTTTTGTAGAGTTTGGAGGTCTTGCAAATGTTATTAACATGTAATTGAAAACGATGTTTAACAATGTAAATTCAGATTTTAATTCACCGTGTCATTTAAGATTTCATGGAATTCCCACGTCATTGAATGGAGAGTTGTTTTGTTTTTGTGAGAATTTTCAATTTTGTTGTAGCCACGTAGGCAATTGGAGTGTTCATGAATCAATGAAAGGTAATTGTAGCGTTTGGTATGGCCAAGTACTCTTGAGACTACTTAAGATGTCCTCATTCAAATTAAATCAAGAGGACTTGAAGTTTATACATGTAGGCCAAAAGGTGACTGACCGACTGTGCTACCTTATCATGTCACTACACTGGCTCAAGGCTAGTTGTTAGCACCATCACGAAATTGCTACATCTGCAGTCCAAGAATAATGTACTGTTGGCTCTATGCTGCGGTTCTTGTACAGTTATCTTTGTGTTGATCTGTTCTTGATTGGTGTCTGGGAAAAAAACCAAATTTTATTTAGAGCTTGAAGATTGTTGAGCAAGGTAGATCGAAGCCATCACATGTTTTGCATCCTCTCTGAAATTCTAGGCCTTAATTTATTTCTAGACTCCTGAAATGTACCATTAAAATTATTGTCATACTTTTGATACAAAAATCCCTTTGTTAGAGGTAATGAGTTTTTTGTATACTTGATTAATGCATTACATCAAGGCTTGGATAACTAATATATTTCAAATATTATGTGAAGTATTACATTCAAGTAGCTTCTGTTTGATTTATTTTGCTTGTTTATTATTATTTATGATTATTATGATTTTTTTGTGGGGTAAGATGATCTTGCTACGATATGTAGTATGCTGAAATGAGACATGTATAATTTATTAACAGTTTCTAAAACAGATTTGATTTTTCATTCCCATAGATGGTTGAAGTATCACTGAGAAGCCATTGTAGATATCTTTAATGTATTCCTTCAAAACAATTTCAAAGAGGTTTTCATAAATATACTATCGGATTTGTTAAAGGTTTTTTTTTTCTTCAAATTTTAATTGGAAAGGTGTTGCTCTCGTAGAATTAATGGAATAGGCGATTTCTTGATAAACAAAAAACCACACTGATACTGAATCTGATGTATGCACAATTTGACAAGAAAACAGCAAGTCGTAAAAAGCACTTTAGTGTATGGCTGTGTACACAGCATGGGTTGTAGCTTGTAATGCTCTAATTTGCTACATCCTTGGTAGTTGGCTTGCCAGATGCAGTCCTTTGCCACATGAACACCTGTCTAAATCAAAACTATTGCTTATTTGAAAATAGGATTTCATTCTGACCTGGGCCCAATGTCATGATGCCTGTTAGTGTTAAGCGCAGAAAAGTTTTGCTTAACAGAAATATGTTACCAGCCAAAGTGTCATTGAGTTTAGCTTGTTGCGACTGGTACCCTGAGACTGAGAATTTTCTGCTTATCAGCTTTTAGGCATAAGGACAGGGGTTCAGTTTCATAAAATTTCTGCTGAGCAAAAATAAGCAGGACACCAGTCACTAATGGTACGTGTGATGTGGTATTCAAGCTGGTAACACTTTTCTGGTTAGCACAACTATGTGCTTAGTTACTCTTTAAGCAGCTCTATGAAATTTGGCCCTGGCGTATACATTGCGCATTGAAGCACAGCATATAATTCTCTGCTTGTTGGGGTAGTGCACAATTTCTGCAGTGGCTAATATAAGGGCAGTGAATCTTAAATTACGTAAAGAATGCTTGCAATAACTGCTAGTAACCTTGCTAGCCCATCAGCTTCTTTGTCCTTGTTCCACTGTAAAATTTGTTTAAAAAAACAACCCAAGTCCTTAAGTCCTCATTTCATTTTAGACACCGACATCTTTCTCTCAATTATACCCAGATAATGAAAATCCTAAATTAGACGAAAGAAATCACCAAATCTGACGTTTTTGATCAAGTTGTAGGAGCTTTTCGTTTGGATGCTTTGGTTAAACGTATTCTGTTTCAAACAGAGCCAGGCTTGGTGCAGAACACACTTGTAATATTAAGGGCAAGACAGTTTTTCCTTAGTAAGGGGCACTTCTACATGTAAATGATGTATGAGCGAAAAGTTCATTTCTACTAGAACATATCAAGGGACACCAAGGCAATGACCAGGGGCAGGGAGACAATTTTCCTCATTGCCTCCGTGAAGTATCAGACCTCAGATTCTCTGAAATACATGTATGAAGAAAAAAAATCCCAAATGTTCTCTTATAAATTATTACTGAGAAAGTATAATTAGCTGATTGCAAACTGCTGAATTATGACTGTGACATAAATTAGAGGAAAATCAAATCATAACTGTCATAACAATAATGAAGTAAAAACTGTGCTGTTTTAATAAGGACTTACTATATTGGAGATTAGTGATCGGCTTATGCTGTGTACTTATTATAGAAGTCGGCTGTCAGTTCTTGTAGGGGTGTCGTGTGGCAGTTATTCCTTCGAAAAGGGCACCTCTAAATGAGGGGGCACGAATGCAGTTGCCTCTGTTACCTTCGTAAAGTATCAGGCCCTGGCTAGAGTGTAGGAGATGTTAATGACTTTGTGAGTTAGCTTTCCTGTTCGCTAGAGTGACTGGATTCAAGCTAAAATCACTGGATTCCAATCACTGAGTATTCAAAGTCCTTTTATCAACTTTCTCATGAAGACGATCGGGGCATACTGATCGAAACATCGAGTTGTTACTCCACCAGGTCGCTTCAGAACCACTGCAACTCATCAGAAGATAGTTCATGTACATTGTGTTACCGCAAACCTTACTAGACTCTTACTTTGTATTAATTGTTGTATTAACTGTTCATCAAAAACTGACCACTTGTAGACATTTCACATCATGAACAATTTTTTAAATGATCGAAATGGAAACGTTCGTTTCAAATCAACCCTGCTGTATGATTTTAGTGCCATATTTAGCATTAATCAATATTCAATTGTGGAATAACTATTATCGGAAGGCAATTCTTCCCATCCAATAAGAAACTGTGTTCCTAATTCTTGACATACGATTGAATATCCAGAACAGTACTTTAATCTTAATTACTTCCACACCTGTTTTTCATACATCATAATAACCTGTTGAGCTCGTCATAAATAAAAACCTAATTATTAAATGAAAAAGATTGGCACATCAAGTTTATTAAAATCACTAACAGATCATTCCTTGTTTGTGAATCATCATAACCATATACATGTACTTTCTAATCAGTCATAATTCAGTGATTAATTTGGTGATTGTATTTTTTTCTAATGACTGCTACATTAAGAGCTGTCAGTGTAGCACCAGTGTGTATCTAATGATGCCAGTCTGGGTCCAATGCAGCGTCTTAGAGCCTCTTATTCATTTCTCCATTCATGATATGCTTTCCCCTGGGGCATCAAGCGTCATTGTAAAACCCCGATTCTGACAACTTGTCAACATAACCGTAAGGGAGGAAGAAACCCAGTGTTTCCCAGAAACACACATTGGTGGTCCGAAAAGAGAAGTAGGGGTAGGCGACTACGGAGGGCGGGTTGACAGTATGTACATGGAAGGCAGGCTGACTCGGCATGAGTAGATAGGCCTCACAGCGGACGCAGCAAATACGTGAGCAATTTATAGCTTCATCAAGCCTTGTGAGTCACCCTTCCACACAGGAACATACCAATTTTGCCGCGTTGGTTTTTTTATTTCTGTGTGAGGGTTGTGAGTGCTTGTTCATATGGAGCTCTCAGCCAGCTCTAGGCTTTGCTTGATTCCTTCCACCCAAGCAGCCGTATTCAATCTATCTGGACTCTCCAATTCCCATTTGCTGTGATAGGAACGTGCTAAGTCACCAGATTTCCTTCATTTCCTCCGTTATTATCTCCTCCTTTTTCCCCCTTTGCAGGATCTCTCTGGTTCTTTAGATGACTTGCCAACTGGAGCCGATTTCTCTCAGAATAATGTGCCGACCAGCTCTCAGAGTGCGGATTCTTACTCACAGTCCTCACAGTCGCCTCACATGCATCCCTCTGTGTCCGCGCTCAGACCATCTCCATCACCAGTTGGCTCACCCGCAAGTCACATGTCACGCTCATCTCTGTCTCCAGCCAGTGTACCAGGTATCAACGAACACTCCAAATATCAACCTCTCCATTCAAAAATATATTATTAATTAAAGTGTTCTTCATCTCCTCCATCAGACCAATCTTCAGATATGATTTGATCAGATTATACAACTTCACTAGAAAATGTTTTTCCAATTTTGGTTTTCAACCCTGATAACATTTTCAATCGACATCTCGATATTTTCTTCAAATGTAAACAACTTGTTAAGAAGGATAGTGACAATTGCTGTTTGGTCAATGTCAATTAGAGTTGAGTCAACACCAATTAATAGTCATGTAGAGAATTTAAGACTTCCTGCTCTATACATAAACATTGCTGGTGTTTGTTTTAATCTCAGACCAACTCCTGACTTCCAATGTTTAGGATTGTTTAGTTATTTTTTCTGATGTCAAAATCCATTCATTTATACAGGAGGATCGCTAACTCCCCAACCCACTTCCATGCCGCCACCTTCCAGCCAATCAGAGTCCAGCTCTCATAATCAGATGACTCACTCACCAATGGGACAGCCGGATAGAGGTCAGACACTACATTGATTGGATATTGTTTTGATATAAATTGCCTCATTCAACAATGGAGTTATTCCAATCTGTAATATCACAAGGAACATGATGCATAATCAATTATGCTATTTATCAATCCATTACAGTGTGTGTTTCTCTTCTTGTTTATGTTGCATTGTATCTTTTACAAATCAGAACTGACAAATTCTCCTCCACATATAACATTTGGCTTATTGGCAAATCCATGTCTGAGTGCACACTGGATTGTCTCAAATTTGATGCAACCTGATTTTTATGTCTCTCTTGGGGGAATGGAAACAAGTGGAAGTTCATTTCTCACCAACTGAACGTTTGACAAATTTATCTGTAAATTGTTCCTAACAGGCACTTGATCCTTGGTTTTAATGAGAACATAAATGATTGGAAACAAATGGTACTTGACTGTGTAAGATTGGATCTAGTGATGTAATGGCAGTTCAGGGTACACAATGGTTGTGTTAAATTTGTTGCGGCTTTCGTGTAAATATTTCCACAAGAAATGCTGCTAACTTTTTGGAAATAACAACTCAATACACGTTCAGGGTCGGATTTCTTGCAGCTAAATTTCCCCACATGCAGCTTGGACTAGATGAGATAAGATTTTTTTTTCAGGAAGGAATGGATTGCAATCTCAAACAAAATGAGGCCAACTTGTCTTGGGCTTAGTTTTGTATTTGTTGGTGGTTGTTATAACTTTGGCATAAATTATAAGAAAGCCTCCCATTGAACTGCCTCTGTAATGTACTGCTTTTTATGTGTTTCTACATTTATAGTACCATAATTCTCAGACCATAAGCCGTGGCTTATCAATTGGTCCTTAGGCTTTATATTCCAGGTGGCTTAAACACTAACAGGTAAAGAAAGCTTGACTAAAATTCAAAAGGCAAGCTCTCCGACCTCAATATATTTACCAAAATTTAAAAAATAATCAAGGAAAAAACACAAAATGATCACATATTCTCATTTCAGTTCTGTACTTGCCTGTGAAACACGTCAATGTTGCACCTGCAACAACAAATGATAACAATTGTGTACTCAACTCATTGGTCTAGTTCCTTACTCATTTGTGTATAGCAAACACATTTTACAAAAGGGCACCACACTTTCCTGAGGCCTGCACACACTGTGCAGACCACTGAAGCTAGCCCCGTTTTGGGCCAGAACTTCCATCTGCAGATTCAATGGTTGGCTAGCTGCGTATTCAGGAAAATAAGAATCCATGCAGTACAAGGCGGGGATATTTCTGTCTCCCCTTCCTCTATTTAAAAAAAAAATTTGTCTTGATAATAATCTTGCTATTATTAGGTTATACCACTCTACCCCTTATTTATTGTGACAACTAAAGAACATTTTGTTGCCTTTCCCAGCTAACTACAGAGGGAAGGGTTTTCAAACCCTGTCATCTGTGTGTGTGATATGAAAATAGGGCACTTCTTGATGCGGCTTACAGTCCAGTAAGCTGATATACTGACCTCTAAAAAAAATCAGAGATTTTCCAATGCTGTTATACTCCGGGTGGCTTTAAGTCCAAGAATTATGGTACTTCTGTTTGTGCATTGCGTGCCGAATTAGCAAGAAACAAACCAAATGCACAATTGACATCATGCCTCTGTCGAATTGCCTGAGGCAAAGTCATCTATGTCATTTGAGACATAAATAGTACCTTTTAAAATGTTGAGGTGTTGTGTCCTTAGTTACTGAAAAACAATCTTGTGTCTTTTTGACGTTTGTTAGTTTCTCTGAAATGGTTTCACAGTGCTCCTTGAGAAACTAAAAGCTCATTCTGGATGATGAATGTATTCAATGGTCTATCAATGTTCTACTCCTGTAGGTTTTAATCAACCAATAATGCCTGGTGCAGCCCAGATGGGAGCCAACCAGAGGCCCCCTCCATATGGTTCCCAACAAGGTACACCGAAGATGCACCATGGACAACCACAATCAACCCACCCACAGAACACACCAGGAGGACCTCAGATGTACCCTGGTATGGTTGGGAATTACCCAGGAGGAGCAACTGGGTTCGGGCCTAACATGGGCCCTCAATTCAACCAGCAAGGTAACGTTGCACAAGTCATATTTGCCAATTCTAAATCTTCGAGAACTATGTTACTCAGAAAAATGTCCGATCATGTTCTTGCGGAAAAGCTAAAGTACACAATTGCTTATTGATTTCAATGATGGAGATGAACCTAAAGTATTCAGATATTGTTTTTCTTTATCATTGAAGCAATCCATGTCAACACTCCAGCAGACTTATTTTGTTGAAATTTGTTTTTGCACATTGGCAACAAAGACAATATTTGTGCGATGACGTCCAATCTGAATGCCAGGCTTTGAACTTCATTCTGGAAGAGGCAAGGCAATACTAATTTGGTGAAGGGAAAATACTAATCAAATGTAATTTTGTATGGGAACATTTCTAGGGAGTCAAAGGCAATGACAAGTAGCAAAGAGAAAGTGGTTTTCCTTGCCTTAGTGAAGTTCAAGACCTGTAATTCCTCCTTACCAACGGGCTGGGTTTCAAACAAAATGAATCAAATGGTTCAGGAAAAGCACATGTCAGCTCAAGATGTGTAGTTTTGACTGACAAGGTGCTGGAAAGCTCTGCTTTACGTCGACCAATCCACACTTTGACTTGACCGTTTTCTTGTACGTCAACTTCCAGTAGGGTCGGCAGTAATATGATGCTAACTTGTTCTGATGCAAGTATTTTATTTGGATTTTCCTCATTAGGGAACTTCCCAAGGCAGGCTGGTATGCAGGGTTTTGGTGGTGGACCTCATAGTAACTTCCCGTCCCATTCCTCGGGTAATGGTGGCAGTGGAATGTACATAGATGGTCGAATGCGCAGTACAAGTAGTAGTAGCAGTGTGTCTAGCATGGAGGGATTTGGCAACTCACAATACCCAGGATACAACTCAGGAAGCATGCCTAATACTTGCGGGCCTGGAATGAGTCCCTCGCATGGTACTCCAGGAGTGAACTCAACTGGTATGAAAAGTCCAGGCCTAGGAGGGCATGGTTATGGTTATAACCAACCCCATAGAACAGAGATGCCTGGTATGGTCCAGGGAAGCAGTAATACAAGTAGTGGCAGCAGTGGGATAGGCAGTCCAGGAATGATCACAGGTGCTTCTGGGATCCCTGGTGCAACCAGTGAAACAAGTTTGACTGGTGGAACTACATCACCGGGTATGCCCAACCCGACGCCGGGGCTTCTAGGACCTGGAAATAAAGGAGCTCAAGCTGCTGCAGAGGCAGCTGTTATCGCTGCTGCCAACATGGCATCAGCTAAATCATCTTATCATAGAACACTTGGTGCTCAACCACAACATGCACGGCAACAGCAGCAACCTCAACCCCAACCCCAACCTCCTTATCCACCACCCTATCAACAACAACAACAGCAGCAGCAGCAGTGGCCTCATGTACCACCAAATCAGGGAAATCCAAACACAGCTGGTCCTGTACCCTACTCTTCATCCAGTTCTATGCCAGCTTCCATGCCAAACTCTATGGGTAGTCCCATGCCTCCTAGCTCTATCATGAATTCCATGCCTAACTCCATACCCAACTCTGGGTATGGTTCAATGCCTGGTTCCATACCAATCTCCATGTCCAGTGCTAACGTTCCAGGCTCCATGCCACCATTTCCTCAAGGAAACAATTCACAACGGAATAACTCCTTCATATCGACGGATCCATCAGGACAAGTTACGACCACAATGGCTAATAGTTTACCTGGTGAGTCCACTTCTACCACAACTAGAGTGTCTTGAATACATTTTTACCGATTTTGAAATCCTTGAACTTCACAGGGGCAATGAAGATTTGGTTCTTCTTGTCTTGAGGCTTCTTGAAAACATTCCCTGTCTTGCCTCTATTTAGACAAAAAAAGCAAACTTGATAAAGTTTTAGGTACCACAATTTCCCTAGTTGCGTAGAATTCATGTTTTCAATGCTGTAGTTGTAAGTTTAGAGTAGTGCAAGAGTTGCAATGGTTTTTGATGGTTGTATCTACCCAGGTATGATGGGAACTACAGTAACTCCGAGTATAACAGCCCCAGTGTGTATGCCTTCAGTAACGACCAGTGGCGGAGGGGGCATGCCTAATATGCTGGACACGCCTAAAAACAGCCCAGCGATGTCCAAGGATGACAACAGAGCAGACACTCCCCAGTCACAGAAGACTGTCAAGGTACTAATCCATTTACAAACTGTACAGCACCATTTATTTAAATCGGCGTGAGAAAACAACTTATCCATGGAAATTTATTCATGGGGGTTGGTTGTTAACCCAAACAGTGTCCCAAGGGCTGTTTGAATCGGCCCAATTTTCGTACCGAATTGGCAGGGATCGGCCATTTTTATATTGGATTCATGTTGATTGAAATACAATATGTGACCTTAACATGACCTTTGTGAAATTCACAACCAAAAGGAAGTTTAAGAAGTCAGATTTGATGTTGTATTTGCCTTGACTGCAGTTGTTTGTTTCTAGAATTTGTGTCTACAATTTCAAAAAAAAGAAAGAAAAAGAAGTAATTTACAGATTAAAATGAATGGCATTACAGATGTTTTCTACGGGGCACTGCTGAGGTTAACATGATAGTTGTTTGTGTTCATAAGTCAAGGAAACACATTTGTCGACGTCACAAAGAATGAAGTTGCACAGACACTTTGTTTACTGCGTTCAACTTCAACATTGAAGCGGTACCCATTGTCTGTGCTACATTCAGAGAAGGAAAATTAGCGCTTCTACCGATACCCAGTGGTATGAGCGTCAGTCACCTTCTTACAAGTACGATTGATTCAAGCCATGTCTATGTAGACATTTTTAGAGTAAGTGTTTGGATGATGGAGTGGAAGCATTGAGCCATGAAATTGTTAAGTAATGACGGTGTTGTTGTTTGAATGAAGCAGTCGGAGACAGCCTCTCGTCCTTCATCACCTCCTCTTGGACTCCTTGGAGCCTCCCCGCTAGGATCACCGGGAGCCATCAGCAAATCATCTCAAGAAGAGAGCGCTCCAAGCCCGTCTCCAAGTCTCATCAACAAACTCCCTGCTAGTCCCGCAAACAAACCTCCAAAAAGGGTGAGTCTCAAAGCAATGGTGAAGTGACGAGGCGTTGATGGTCGTATTAGCTCTTTTATTCGGTGATGGTTTATGCACTGGTGTACAGTAATGTAACTGGCTCGGTTTGCCATGCTGTTATCCACACTATCATAAAGAAGATTATCTGTAACACCATCTGCACATGTATGGGCATTCAATGCTACCACTACTCTCTTATTAGTAGAGTGTGGGATTTACTCTGTGCAAGAATAACTAGTGTCATGCAATTACTACAGTGGTTTTTATAAATACTGCTGTAGTCATAGAGGCACTGCACATTGTGGTCTCAGTAACTCCGGTAAAGTGTGCTTCGGTTGTACCCCAAATCCACCCTAAGGAGTCCAATGATATAACCACCCTATCCCATTATACCTCATCTTAACCCTCCCCACTCCTGTGTACTAAACCGTACAGAACCCATATTTCCCCACTTACATGTGTACCTTATCCTACACTCCAATCTTCCCATATGTACCTTATCCTACACCCAAATATAATTTTATACCCATATCCACCCAGATTTACACCGAATCCAATCTTTCCATGTGTAACTTAACCTACACCCAAATCTAATCTAAAACCCATAACCACCCAGATCAAAACCTACTCCAACCCTGAAGTATACCAATTGTGAACCCATTCCATACAGATCAAATCTCCCCTCGCAGTACACACAAGATATTCAGCTGCTGAAAGCGGCCAGGTGCCATGACAAATACCCTCCGAGTATGAACAGTTGGAAAAGGGCTCCAGACCTAAGCATTCAAATTGTACAACACATGTACCTGATTTCGTGGAAAGTCAATTTGCATATTTACTTTGACATTTGGCGTGTCATGTCTACAAGATCACACCCCCCCCCTTCCCCGTTTCAGCACATGTGACCATCGTCAAAGAAAATAGGCAAGACTGGCGCCTGTAGGATTAGCGTAGTGTCACATGGTCGGAGTCGCTATCAATATAACAATTTATTGGCGGGATTACTTCATCAATACAATGGGTGGTTGTATATTTTGCATGCTGCTATGTTAACACTGGGTGCACAGAATTTCTCAAACTGTATTCATGATTGTTGGTTCCAACAACAAATCTCTTGCATTTGACTTCTTTTGCACTTCTCTCTATGGATCATGGGCGGTGATTGCGTTTAAGCCCTCAATAGCATGCAAGGTATTTGGGCAACGTATAGTACCAAGTACATTTAAAAATGTCACACGATGTTAACATTTTGTTGCTGTTTTTGTTCTATTAACTCAAGTGCATAAATTATTTTGTTCTGACATTTTTGCAAATCTTGTTTTGTTTTTTATCATTTAAGTTGTATATTTTGATGTTTATTTTGTATTTTCTGGAATCATCCTGTTACAGAATTGAACTTTTACACTCAACCAATCATTGATTTTGTTTGTTGTGTTACAAGAAAGGACAAGACGCTAACGCTCATTTGGGAACTAATTTCAAATCAAAAGTTGATGAAACTTGGGTCCGTTGCATGTACACTCAACCCTTGCAGATGCTAATCTTTGATATCAAGAAATCCAAATGACGTATTATGATCGTTAGTGTTTATTACATCTAGGGTGTCTCAAACAAAGAATCAACATTTTGTCACAACTAAAAAGGTTTCAATTTGGCTGTCCAAACAATGCTGCTACTTCCATAATTTCTGGCAAACACAAACAACCTTCTTTTGCTCTCTGTCTCATTTTGGTGAATTGAAATTGACAGTGTTTAACTTTAAATGTAATTCCAAACGGTTATTCATTTTATACATTGAAGTATGTCAATAATTAGGAAGGTAGCGGGGTAGATCTCATGAAATGATAAATTTATCATCATCTAGTACTCTTTTTTTTATTCCAGTCTTTAAAAAAAGGCATATTTTATCTAGAAATTTGTACAACTACCCCGATTTTCAGACATCAGATTCTTCCTATATAATCATCTGATTTCCAATATTTTTGCCCCAAGAAAATTAGCATTATTCTCAGGCATGCACTGTTTTTAGCTGATTAGCTCATCAGCTTATTTCCTCTCAATTAAAATTTAAAAAAGTGTTGCAGAAAACTTACAAAACACTGTACAGTGCTTGGTTAGCTCGGCTATTTTGTTTTTCAGTTTCTAAATGGTATATCTGTATGATATAGACTTACAAAATCCAGTCAAATCCTTTGTAGTTCAGCCATCGTACTCAACAAAATATTCCCTTTTTTACTCCAAGATCAAATTTCATGCCTAATTCTCAAAACAATTCCCGCAGAATTTTTGACAAAAGAAGTGACGATTGCTCTGCTGAGTCCCAAGTCATTTTTAAAAGGAAGTTATCAATTTAAGTCGTGGAGGTCCTATGGGGTCTCCTCCTGACTGTCTTTTCTTTGACCTGACACTTTGATTGGGGCACCCTTTATGATACAGTAAAGCAAGGATTAGCTGGATGATGTACAATATTGGTAATTCACTTCAAATGATTCAAGTTGTAATGTAAATCCAACACGGTGTAAAACTACAATAATTACCAGGGGGGTGAATATTGGAACAGTTAAGTCATTTTAGTACAATCATTGAAAAGTTCACAAGTGATCTTTTGTGGAGAGCATATTTGTCAAAAGAAACCTGGCCGCCATTTTGTTTCACAAATTGTGTCAACAGAGGGCAGTGTTTACTGCCACTGGTCAGCTCTTGGAGTTGAGAACCAAATTAATGCTGAGCGGTGTTTCTCTTGACAATTATGAGGGATTGCGTCATCAGAGCATAGATTGATTTTGATGATCAGAATGATTTATCTGATTTTTTCATGGGGGGGAAGCTTTTGAGTGAGTTATGAATGTTGTGACAATGTGTTGAAGCACATGGTGGTATGGCTTGCATGGCACTATGGGAGGGGGCTCTTGCACTGACTCTGTCTCTCTTTTCTTCTTCAGTCCACTTCCACCAAGCCTTCGGTGCATGAACAGGTACGACCATGCACTCATTTTATATGACCTCTGTACTGTGTAGCTCACTAATGGATCAACACAGGTTTTCCTTAACGTGTGCCTTTTCTGCATTGTGTGATTTGTCCATGTATTTTTCTAGTCACATTTGTGTGGATTCTAATTTCGGGTGGGGGGGGGGGGGAATCTGTACGCCAATTTAAGGCTATTAATAGGTCAGGTGAAACTGAACCCAGTGTGGAGTTGGATATTGGTCCATTCTGCTTTTGATTTCAAAACGTCAACTTGATACCAACCTGAAACAGAGGCTTTTCCATACCATGCAATTACCAGATATTTAAATATCAAACTCTTAGCTTGAAAGTGTGGCCAGTAACACCTCATACAGTAACAACCACACTGCAACTCAGACATGCAACTTGTCAGCTGACCAGCTGAATTCCTTTTGAGTTTCCTCAGCTGTGCAATTGAAAATTGAAAAAAAAAAGCATAATGAAGTCTTGCAGTAGCATGCCTGACAGATGTTTGCCAAGTTGAAGTAATGTTTGACATATTTTCAACCAAACTGATTGCTGTCTTCTCCCCTTGTAGATTATGTAGTGATAGTTCTTAAGAGTGGGAAATATTGGTTGATATATATTGCATATTAACGGCCTGATGACCTTTTATGTTTTGAAGTGATTTAAAATGGATCGTCATCGAGACACTGGCAATTCTTTACTAATGCATGTCATGCGAAAATAACCGAGATGAGTTACTACTAACAAACACCACACATGATTCTGTTAGATGCATCTTTGTGTTTGCTTGCTCATGTTTGATTGTCATGCTGTGAGTTTAGTATTGAAGGTCTCTGATTGATATGACTAATGATTGTTGTCATGGCGATGCTGCCTCCTTCCTCCCTCCTCCAGCTGATGAAGCTGTATGACTTATGTGACCATCCGGAGCGCAAGCCTTTCTTGGATGCTGTGTTTAGACTGATGGAGGACCGTGGCCAGCCTATACGTACCATGCCACAGATCAGTACACATACCCTGGATTTGTTCAAGCTGTACCATGCAGTGAAGGAGCGTGGAGGTGTAGTCAAGGTAAATTTCAAACAAGTCTAAGGAGTGCGATTAGATGTGTACTCTAAGATGCCTCCAAATGCGCATAATGGTGAAGCAACCCATGCCACACTTTTCTGTCATTGTGTTTGTATATGGTCAATCAGGGATATGGTCCAAATTGAACAAGGTTGAGAACCTTACCTCTTCCAACAGTGGGCCAAGTTTCATTGTAATGAGGGACTTTAAGGACAATAGGTGGCAGCAGACTTACCAGATTCTCTGGTCAGAACTACAAAAACAATGGACATTTACCTTGTAAGTCTGCTGCCACCTAGCATTACAAATTCTCCCATTGAGCACAGCTGGTGGCTTCTCCAGTTTACCACTCTCATTGAAGCACTTTGGGCAATGGCTCTACTCTCTACATCAGCATGTGTGTACCTCACTATGGCACTGTTGTGGCATAGTGAGGTATGGGTAGGTTGCCTGAAGAAACAGGCTGATAGTAGGAGTGTTAATCAAGTAATCCTGATTAGTGATTACTGTTAGAAGTGTTACTCAAAGTTTTTGAATGATTGATAAACCATGCTGCCTCAATCACCCCAAAGTAAAGATTCTTTCTGATCAACTTCTCTAGTGCTGAGGTAACTAAAAGGTGAAAAATGCCATCATTTCAACATTCCACTCGAAAAGTGGATCCTAGTTTCTGACCACTGTGACTGCACACATGAGTCACACCAATTGTGTGTGTACAAATACATTGACCTACTCCAGTACACTATAATGCGCCATTGCATGCAGCTGCATTTATAAACAGCGTTAAAGCATTTACAGACAGCAACGCAAAGCATACATTTTGCAAATAAAATTACAGGTTTCAGCCTTGGGCTAAGGTCTAATGGACTTAACTTTTACTGGAGTTATAACCTTTCCTATACACTGGTACCACAGACTGCCACACAGTACCATACCTTCTAGGCTAGCACTGGGTGCATGGGTTTGTTCTGTTTGTACAGCTGACACTGGTACCACAGACTGCCACAAAGTACCATACCTTGTAGGCTAGCACTGGGTGCATGGGTTTGTTCTGTTTGTACAGCTGACACTGGTACCACAGACTGCCACACAGTACCATACCTTCTAGGCTAGCACTGGGTGCATGGGTTTGTTCTGTTTGTACAGCTGACACTGGTACCACAGACTGCCACAAAGTACCATACCTTGTAGGCTAGCACTTGGTGCATGGGTTTGTTCTGTTTGTACAGCTGACAATGGTACCACAGACTGCCACAAAGTACCATACCTTCCAGGCTAGCATTGGGTGCATGGGTTTCTTCTGTTTGTACAGCTGACACTGGTACCACAGACTGCCACAAAGTACCATACCTTCTAGGCTAGCACTGGGTGCATGGGTTTGTTCTGTTTGTACAGCTGACACTGGTACCACAGACTGCCACAAAGTACCATACCTTCTAGGCTAGCACTGGGTGCATGGGTTTGTTCTGTTTGTACAGCTGACACTGGTACCACAGACTGCCACAAAGTACCATACCTTGTAGGCTAGCACTGGGTGCATGGGTTTGTTCTGTTTGTACAGCTGACACTGGTACCACAGACTGCCACAAAGTACCATACCTTCCAGGCTAGCATTGGGTGCATGGGTTTCTTCTGTTTGTACAGCTGACACTGGTACCACAGACTGCCACAAAGCACCATACCTTCTAGGCTAGCACTGGGTGCATGGGTTTGTTCTGTTTGTACAGCTGGTATTACGTAGGGGCTCATGGCGTGTGTACTGTGGACTTAGTCTCCACAGCCTGCTGTGGAATTTTGTGGCAACTGCCAGTGGAGCAGGAGAGTATACTGAAAGTAGTAGAGTCAATGTGAAATTAATGGATAGTGTTGGTCATGGTGCTGGTTGTAATATTACCAACATGATTTGGTTGGGTTAACTGCTCGCTAAGAATTGTCCGGTCTTAATACTTGAATTAGACATAAGCTTTTTTGTAAAATTGTAAAAGGGAAACAAATTTTCCCTCTTTCATTTGTTGTGGCTGCACAGATATTTGACAATGCACATTGTTGGTTTGGTAAGTGTGAAGAGTTTATCTTTCAAACCATTGTCTGTTTGTTTGTAGGTTTCTAAGAACAAACAATGGAAGCAGATTGCCATCCATCTGACCGTTGGCAGCTCTAACAGCGCCGCATTCACCCTCAAGAAGAACTACATCCGCTACCTTCTACCGTTTGAGTGCTTCCATGATCGTGGGGGCATTGACCCGCAGGTCATCATGGCCGAGATAGACACCAGCAAGAAGAAGAGTAGCAGCAGCAGCAGCAGCAGCGCCAGCGATGCCACGCATCACCACCCAGCACAAAACCCCATGATGGATAACATGGCAGGTAAAGGTATTGTAAACAACCCTTTTTTTCTCTCTCATTGTCTTGTCGTGACTTGAGTCTGACTATTCAAACTCAAGTGTTCTTACGTCTGCTGCATGGTTTGTCGTGGTTGAGCGGTCTACTGCATCAAACTCAAGTTCTGATAGCAGAATCATCCTAGTGTGGGTTTGATTCCTGGTCATGAGACTGATGTCCTTATGCGAGAAGCCTAATCATAGTAGACTGGTCCCCTGTCTTTATCCGCAAGGATAAAGACAGGTACTGGTCTTAAGGCCCAATGATTTCATTGGATACATCACGTAGCGTTGTTTTGTTCTGCGAGTGTCCGTGTGAAATGAATGCTAGGTCAAAGGTACGTTTGGCAACATCCGGTCTGGCTGGTATCTGGCGTTATTCACGAGCCTCAAAGTGTGACGTCAGATGTTTGGGCTATAATCATAGTTGCTTCTCTTAACCCAGTTGTATAAATGGGAACCTGGGAAGGCTGAGACAGTATTGTGCTGGAGCAACTCCTTAGCGCTAACTTAAGCAGCTTGGGGTTGTATGCTCCTCAGGGAGATGAAAATGTTTGAGGAATGGTCTAAGCATGCCTGATAAACAGAGATAATAATGTTGTAAAGTGCCTTGACCTAGCTACTAGGATATATGCAATACAAATAGTATTATCATTATTACGAGTGCACGCTGACGGGAAAAGGGTTAGTGTTATGATCAAGTTTGAATGTGTATTTGTGTTTGTTTCACCAGGTCCCAATCCACAAGACTATCCTGGTGGACCTAGGGATATGTATCAACAGCGCCCCCACCCAGGAGGTAAACCCATGAACCAGATGCATCCCTACCCTCAATCCATGCATAACAACATGGGTAGAGGAATGTCACCTATGCCTAACAATATGATGCCCATGCCCAACCATACTGCTAGCAATAGTGTGACCGTACGAGATCCCTTCTCTGATGCTGATTTCCAGTCGTCTGGTAACACCCAAGGACCACGACCAGTTCAGGGTCCGTTCCCTCCAGGTATGGTACAGAACTCCATGGACGGCGCGTATGGACCCGGTATGAATCAGTTCCGTAACAACTCAATGGGAGGCGGAGGGGACGGGTTCAATGCCATGGGTAACATGCCGCCCTCGTCAGGCCACCCTCCTGGGGAACCTTTCCCCAGCGGGATGAGGAACAATTCCATCCCTGGGAGTGATCCGTTTACAGCAACTCGACGGGATGCAATAGGAATGCCTGATGGATTCAATAGAAGGACTAACCTACCTGGTAGTGAGCCTTTCCCAGTCAATAATCGACCTGCTGGCTTGCCAATGAATCAAGGAGGCTCTGCTGCTGCTGCTGCTGCTGCTGCTGCTGCCGGACAGTTTCCTTATGGAGCGCCTTTTGACAGAGAAAGGTAACCATTGTTCATTCTTATCTCTATTATCAGTCTCAGTTCAAGTCCCGGTCTTGACACTTGTTCCTTGAGCAAGACATTTAACCATAGTTGCCTTGTCCTTTGGATGGGATGTAAAGCCATTGGTCCATTGTGTTGTGTAATGCATGCAAAAGAACTCAGTACTCATCATTATAGAGAAGTGGTTACCCCTGGTGTTCCTGGCATGGTTGGCTGCAGATTGCACCACAGCACCTTGTAAACCCTTACATGGTGCTGTTAAACAGGTCTCATAATTCAGAAACCTAGAAAACCTGCCTTAAATAGATTAAGCGCTTGTTATTATTATTATTGTTAATGAGTTGAGGAGATTCCGAAAAGAACTGGTGGTGTAACAACTCAAAATTTTGATCAGTCTGCTCTGATCGTCTTCAACAGAAAAGTTGTTTAGCTTCATTTTGTAAAATAGTTCAACTAAATTATCCATTTCTCTTGTTGTGGCTAAGTAAGGAGTTTGCTTTTCTCACAGCATACAGCACTATCCTAATAACCAACATGCCTGTGTAGTAGACTTGTTGGGCACACTGGTGCTAAAAGAAACTCGCGTATACTTCTTCTGAGTCAACATAAATCAGTTGTTGACTCTGAAGGAAAGCTGCATACATTACTTCTACTTGGAGAAACGTCCAGACATTCCTGTGATGTGGTTTTTGAAAAGGAGTTTGTACAGTTTTGTTCGGCTGTCTAATCATGTAGAATGTTTGCATGTTGTGGCAATGGTGGTACAACTGCCAAGTTAACCACCATTGACTGCAGCGCTGTCCCTCAACAGTGGTCCGCTAGCCAAATGCCAGTTAAAACACATGAGGACCTGTCAGAATTCTCTCCAAGTGGTACGGCTGAACTAGTGCAGTGTTGAAAAGCATCTCTGATTCATTTGAAAGATTGACTAGTGAAAAAGCTGATGGACTAGTAGGAATGACTGGCGGCCAGTCACTAAAAATGTTATGGGCAAACCGTGGACTGTGGTTGGTTTCCATGTACTTTCATCATGAAAGTTTCAGGATTGGTGGCTTGTCTGGGACACCATAGGGCTCCTTAAAATCAAGACTGCATCTTTTGGATGTGACGTAAAACTGTAGATTCTTTGCATTGTGTGTTTTGAAAACGCCCGGGCACTTATCGTGAAAGAGAAGGGGCTTGCCTTGGTGTTTCTGGATCGGCCGCATAATGCGCCCTCGCAGAGCATGTATAGTTAATGTGATGCGCATGTGGAATGCATAAAATATAAGTAAATAAATTATGTTTTATATTTGCTGAAAGGAACAAAAGTGCTTTGGCGTCTTCCCTTGCCATCTTAGAAAAAATGATGGCATAACAATTGAAATGCAAAGCACTGTCTATTATTTGCTACTTCATTAAAATTGATAACTCCATTGTAGTTTCCACAATTCAAAGCTTTCCACGTTTAATGATGGTTTTGTTTTGATGTTCAGATTTGACCAGCAGAGATCGCGGGTATCAGCCAGCCCCGGTCAGCCCAGTCAACAAGGCACCCCCGGTATCATCCCACCGTATCCCAACAACTCCATGGACCAAAACATGTATTCCTCTCGGTTCAGTCAACAGCATGCCGGGTCAAGACCAGCTACTCCTAATGACTCCTTCGGCCAGACCCCTTTACCCAATCAGCCGAAACCTCCAGCTCTTGGGACTGGATTACCAAATGATCAACTGAGACAACAGTTTCCTCAGAAGAGACCTGTAAGTACCTCACTAGTTGTTCCACGTAGCCGAACCTTTGGCTGCACCAGCTGTTTCGCTGCTCATTCACAGCCTTAACCCTCTTACTATTGATCAATGCACTCTCCTGCTCAACTGGCACTTTCCACAAAATTCCACAGGAGACTGTGCAGACTAAGTCCACTTTTTTCACATCCGCTTCAGTAAATTGCTACGTGCCAGGCCTGGAAATACATGGAGGCCATGGCCGCTGTTGCTCTGGTCTTGGCTTTGGTAACACAAAGTACATGAATAACTCTTGTGAGTTGTGGTGGTTCTGAAAAAAAACCAGTATTGTAACAACTAAAAGTTTCGATCAGTATGCTCTGATTGTATTCATCATGTTGCAGAATGAAGAATCATTGATAGTGGTCGTATAATACCGCTTACTCAATTGTTTACATGATGTTTGGAAATTGAAGCAGTCATTGGCGTCAATGGATTTCTAAAGCTGAAATGTAATTGCAGAAGCTTACCTATGTTTATATTGGTTCTTTAGAGAGACTAGGGGGCAGCAGACTTGAAGGTAAATCCCTTGTTCTCAGAAATGTGGGCATGATCAGAATTACGTACACAATGGAAATTTGCCTGGTTTGTCTGCTGCCACCTAGTGTTCCATTTGTACCAAGTACGGATCTAATTGAGTTTGTACAGAGTTGTGACAGTCATTATTTTACTTGGTAGGGTGAGATGTACGGTCCAGGGCCACCCGCTAAACGACCAGACATCATGACTCCAACTCCACCAATGGCCAGACCCGATGAAGCAGCGTTCAGGGGGATGCCGCCCTTTGGTCAACAGGGTCCATATCCACAGAATGCTTACCCAGGAGGTGATAGACCCATGGGGAATCAAGGAGCGTATCCCCCTGGCTACAGGGAAGGTAGACCTCCACACCAAGGGCCTACACCTGTGCCACAGCCAAGTAAGACAGGTTTCCTCTCAATAATTTCTTCTCAATAGATCTTATAGATCTCTCAACTTTGTTGATTTCTTTTCCTCTCCAGCGCCTCGGAATAGTGTTCTAGATAGATGGCGCTATATAAATGCTTATTATTATTATTATTATTATTATCTCAATAGATCTTATGCATTTAACATAACATGTGTTTGGTCTTGTGACATCGTCTAGTGAAATTGAAAACCAAGCACACCAGTATGTTGTTATTTCTTAGACAGGTCTCGTTATTTTCAGCCAGCTGTTTTCAGCATTGATCAGATATCGTACCCAAGCTTTGTGGATTTAGGAAGGCCTTGTTTTTCTTGGGTTGAAGATTGATTTGTAGTGTTTGTACTGTATCTTCTAGCTTTTGTGTGGTTGTCTTTGTAGGTGCCAAGCATGATCTACCTGGTAGTGGAAGTGGATTCATGGCAGAACCTTTTGGGATGAGGGATCGAGCTCACTCAGGGGGAGGACCTTCCCCTTCTTGGGGAACCATGCAGCAACGTCAGCCTGCTCCGCCCTATTCCAACTCTTCCATAGGACCTCATACCTTTGTGAGTCAAGCTGGTCCGCCAAGGACTCTACAGCAGGCCCTGATGGCAGCTCATCGTGACCGACACCCTCCTAGTAAGATGATGAAAGCATCCCCTCCTCAGATCCACACTACCTCACCACAGAAGAAGGAGATTGTCTTTCCGCCTGACTCTGTGGAGGCTTCCCAGCCGGCTCTAACCAAACCAAAGAAGAAAACCAGTCGAGATATCGGTGAGTAGTATCAAGTGACACGGTAGACCTGCTGGATTCATGTTATACGGTTAGACTGCTGGGTCTCAATAGATACCAGAGAAGTACTGTAAAACCTGCTGGGGTTGCACTGTTATTCAAGAAATAAAGTTTCTACACACTGGTACCAATTGTGTCTCAATAACCTTTCTTGCTGGATCTTATTCATAAGCCAAGCTGATTGCCCCCCCCCCCCCCCCACTCGCCCCAAAATCAAGATCTTCATTGATAATTGATTTGATTTTAACCTGCACGATTTGTACTGGTGATTATTATTATTATTATTAAGTATTATTTATACAGGGTAGCCCCATCAGTGTGAAAACACTGTTCTCCCTGGGGGCCCTGTAGAAAAGCAATACACAGAACAAGGAAAAAACATGAAAGAACAGACCCCATGTAAAGCAACAACAGCAATCTAATCCACTAGGAACAAAAGCAGAGAAAACAAAGCAAACAATTAGCAAGATTGAAACATAAAACGAATCAATGACTCCGTAAACGCCAGTACATAGAAGTGAAAGAAGTCAAAGTGGGCTCATTTCGCAATCTCTTAGGTAGACCAGGTTATGGATTGTAAAGAAGTATGCATGGTCTTGATGCGTGTTAAACTTTGATCTTGTCCTTGGATTAGCTCGTGATTTATGGTTTCAACACTGCAATGTAATCCATGCTTGCAGATTGATACCAAACTTACATTCTGGTTGTGCTTTGTCTTTGTAAACCAGGCACTGTGGAGGCGTGGAAACTGATGATGGCGCTGAAGTCGGGTCTCTTAGCCGAAAGCACTTGGGCTCTAGAAGTGCTCAATATTCTACTCTATGACAACAATACCATCGTCTACTTTGACCTAAGTCAGTTGAAAGGCCTTCTGGAGATCCTGGTGGACCATTTCCGGGCAAGTCTTATCCGAGTATTTGGAACCTTGATGGATATGGAAGTACATGTAAGAACTCGCAGGAAAGATGTTCCTAATGAAAGCAGAGCCTCACAGAAAGACTCTGATTGTGTGTGCAGGAAACATTTAGACAGTAGTCAGAACTATATGAAATCGGAAGTAGAGTTGATCCAAGAAGCATTGGGATTATTTGACATTGAGAAACTGAAAGGAACCGATAGGGAGAAACCTATTCGGATAGAACCAGGTATGGATGGATTTTATTCTAGTGTGAAGGAATGGGATTGTCATCAAGGCTTTAAGAGCAATCATCAACATTGGCAGCTCGGTGGGGGAGATATGACCAAACATATTGTACATGTGTTTGAGAGCGATGGAATCCTCGCAGACATCATGAAACGCCAAGCTAAGAGAAGGAAGGTAGAGAGAGAAAAGCTTGTCAAAAAGACCAAGAAAGCCAAGAAGATTAAAGAAGAGAATGAACGCATAATAAAGGAGGAGGAAGGTGATGTTAATCAGGATGGCATGGAGGAATGTGAACAGGAAGAGGAATTGAGAATCAAAGAGGAAGCAAATTCAGAAGATGAGTCTGAGGAAGGAGAGGAGGAAAGTGGAGATGAAGAGCAGAACGAGGAGAAAGACGTAGGCTTGGATGATATGTGGCTGGAGGCATGCAGTGAGGAACTCCGCGCTGCTAAAGAAAAGAAAAACGTGATCGCGCTGTATGAAAGACGACCCTCCCTGCCCTCTCCTATGTCACTTCTTGAAGATGAAGGGACATGTAACGACCACACAGCTCTTGTCACGTCAACGGACGCACAGCATTCGTTAGCTCAACGCTGTATCACTATTTCTAACATCATTCGCAGTCTGTCTTTTATCCCTGGGAATGATGTGGAGTTATCAAGGCATGCTGGTGTCCTGGTTGTGCTGGGTAGAATACTCCTATTGCATCATAAACACGCAGAGCGGAAGCAACTACCCCAAACGTATGACCGGGAGGACCACGACGATCTAGACACTGAATGTCCCATTACAGATAAGGACACATGGTGGTGGCATTGTTTAAATTGCTTACGTGAGAACGCCCTGGTGACCTTGACTAATGTATCGGGACAGTTGGATTTATCCCTGTATGCTGAGAGTGTTAGCCTGCCCATCTTGGATGGGTTGCTTCATTGGGCAGTGTGTCTATCAGCCTGTGCAATGGATCCATTTCCTACACTGCCTGCAACCTCTCCTCTCACGCCTAAACGCATTGCCATTGAAGCCCTATCCAAACTCAGCATTCAAGAAAGCAATGTGGACATGATTCTGGCCACTCCGCCATTCCATCGTTTAGAGAAGCTTTTTTCCACCTTGACGCAGTACCTGAGCGATCGCAAAGAGCCAGTCATGAGGGAGTTTGCAATAGTACTTCTATCCAGCATTTCCCAGGGTGAAAGTGTGGCTAGCCGCGCCATTGCAACCCAGAACTCCACCATCTCTTTCCTACTTTGTTACCTGGAGGATTCAGAATATGCCAAGTCATTGGAGAATGGCAGTAACGCTAAGCAGCTGAGCCAGAACCCAGACATTCAATCAGTGAGTCCTGACATGATGCGACGGACAGCGATCCTCTTGGCATCACTAGCTAAAGTTCCTGATAACCGACCGCTATTCCTCCAACACCAACACAGACTGCTAAACCTGTCCATGTCTCATATGGTGACAGATCCTGTTAAATGTCTCATCGCTGATGCCTTGTATGAGATCTCCAGGTCATGAGCTCTGAGCTCTGACCTCTGACTTCTCAGTCCTCATCTTTCAGACTTGGACAGTTTGAGTTGCTTGTTCACCAACATCTTACCATGGATTAACTCATTGGTAGAGACGAACGATCTGGTATCATCACTTCAGCCATTGAGTTTGATTCAACACTTAATCTGGACAAGGAAGCGTGATTCTCCTTGTGAAACATTCTCATGTATCATTTTAATTCCCCCGTTCAATACTTCATTAAAGATGGGCGTGAATCATTTCATCCTAGATATTCAAATGAATCAGCCATGTGCCTGTCAGTTTCACAAGATTCGGATTCAATCCTTCAATAATCACTCTACATCCGTTGTTTCAATATACAAAGTCACCGTCTGTTTGTGCAAGTTGTGTTCATTGTAATTTAAGGGGATTCTTTTTTATCTGATAAAGTGTGATGCTATTTTGTGATGACTTTCGTACAGGTGCATCTTAAAATGTCAAACCCTTTGAGTGGGTTGGGCGGGGGTGGGGAGCAATGATGAGGCTACTGTTGTTACGTGTAGTTTTGGATTG
Source organism: Pisaster brevispinus (assembly GCA_023634235.1). Lineage (NCBI taxonomy): Eukaryota > Metazoa > Echinodermata > Asteroidea > Forcipulatida > Asteriidae > Pisaster > Pisaster brevispinus. Next base: position 21,853,621 of record JAMKCF010000007.1, on the reverse strand, counting down.
TTTCTGCATCACTTCTCCCTTCATGTACTGCTGCTGGAGTGAACTTAGTACTTAATCTTGTATGAACTCTCCCTTCTCGGTCACTTTTCTTCACCACAATTCTAGATTTCCACTGCGGTGTCATTTACGTCTTACCTTGACACAACTTGACCTTTAGTTTTAGTGCTGCTTTACCTCTTAGTAACTTCTCACTACCTACATGTCCGCAAACATGTACACTCGCACCAGTTTCTCACATTCGGCACATTATGAAGTTAGTTTTGTTGTGTAAACATTGGATACTACAACTAAATTTTTTCAAGATTGGGCCATTTTTTCTGTGTGTGTTTTTTTTTTAAGTAATAAGATCATGATGATAATTTGGTGTAATATAAATGCAGGAAGTACAGCCTCCTGCCTACCTTGGTGTCCCCAAATTACTTGATTCATTTATAAATGTTAGATGTGCTACTTGTCTTCACAATTATCCTAAGGTGACCACATTTTGATTGTAGTTGATTGATACAATTTATAAGTTATTCGTAGCTCACCAAATCGTTTCTTTGTTCTATTGATGCTGGTTTGTAGTTGGTAATTTTATCGCAATTTTTTGTCATGTTATTAGTTGTATGTAATAAACACGTTGCAGTTTGTACTGGAGAAATCAGACCAGTTTGCGATGATGATGCTCTAAGTACCAGACCACTTACTAAATTTGAATCAATGTTACCATGGTGATTGTTGTATTAACGATGAGAAATTTAGTTGGTAAAGAAATCAGTTTCACTGCAGTGATGTCACACTGTCCATGCGTGATAGCTTGAGGGCGCTATTATGTTGGCGGAGGAGTGAGTTCTTGCAATGCAAATGCCTTAAACTTAAAGCTATTAATGACAGGAAGAGATTCAAATAATGTAGGTATGATTTTGTGACTTGTTTTTTGATTGGTATGATTAGGATCAGGTTCAGTCTAAACCAAGTGGAGATCAGTTACCATGGTAACATCAACAGGACACCCTTACTGGTAAATTATCTCAAAATAAATGAATATGACAAAATGAAATAGTTTTCTATGTAAACACTTATTTATTTTACAACTTGTAATAATGGGGAAAAGAACTGGTCCAAGCACGGCATACGAAAGATGTTGAAACCAAAGTAATAAGCTCATAGCAAACAGGCTGTTTCTAAACATTGCATTTGATGCTAAAGGAATAAGAAAGAAATTTAGTGTGATCAATTTATGTTCAAGATACTTCAAGATACATGTGAATGGTTTACATTAAATCAGTACTTTTAATCGCTCTTGTTCAGCTGGGGAGAAAAACCAGGTGTGTTTGGTTGATTTAGTTGGTGAACGTCAACCCTTTGAGTTAGATATGTTTTGCTTTTATGAGGTGACCATTGCAGTTGTCGCTAGCATCACTTGTTTGAGGTATTTGGCGATTCAATGTAAATTGATTTGGTGGCTTGAACCTCGAGCCATTATGAGTGTAGTGTCATGTCCTTGATAACATTGCAGTCTTAATTTTTTGCTGTAGGTATAATTGAAAGTTAACCATTGTATTGTTCTTTCACTCCGTTGTGTTGGGCAAGCCCTTAAGGGAATATTTTGACTCAAGTTATGTGGACTAATTGGTGCTCAGTTATTGTTATCGAGTAATGTCTTGTTAGATGACATAATATTTATGATTTGCACTCCTAGTCGTATTGCTGTATTGCAATAACTGACTGATATGCCTATTATAGAATATTTACTTCCTTTATAAATTAGTACACAGATTTTGAGACGCTTTATTCAAAATAATGAGAAGAATATTTTGAAGTGTCAGGGGCAAGCAGAGTAGACGCCGATGGTGAACGCAATTTTGGCACAAATGTTTTTATGTACAGCTAATCGGCATAAGTGGGGGTTAAAATACAAACAGATTACTTCCCATGTGTAGTTTTGTAAAAAAGAAAACTTGAAAAAAAATTAATAAAAAACTATTAAAAAAATTAATAAAAAGAAAAAAGAAAAAATGACTATCAAAATATGAAATGTATCAGTGTCTCTGGTGACCTAGTTTATGGTCGCACATATTTATGCTTAAGGACATTTTCACAATTTTTGTATATCTTAACTTGTATTAAATTCCATACTGATGATTGCTTGGGTCCCTGCAATGCCAATGTTGTGTGTGACCACATTAATACAACATATTTAAGACTGTAACTAGTCATTTTTGCTAATTTTTTTCCTTTCTTTTTGGACACGTCTTAAGCATGCAATGTTGTCTTCTTTCTTGATGACTCGATATTATTATCATGTGCAAGAATCTTTATTTGTCCAGCTTTTTTGTATGGTTGTGAGTCAAATCCAAAAGGTTTGTTTTGACTGAATATTACTTGTATATGTTCACTGTACAGTCCGATTTAGAACGTTTTGGTGTAGCTTATTAAGAGACATCAAACTTGGTTTAAAGAGAAACATAAGGTAACATGACAAGGTAATTTGTCTGAAGTAGGCGAGAGGTTTCTCTTAATATTGTAGTCTTTTCTAGAGCATTAGGCTTAACCATTGTAAAATGTCCTTAAAATGGTTTATATACAAGTGTCTATGAAATAAAGTGTAAATACAGAAAGTGGATCTTCACAATATGATGTCATAGGCTTTGAGATTTCCTTAATGTTGACAATATTTAATGTACAAGTTTAACCCCTTGGCCCATTTTTAAAAATTGGCAAAAAATGGAATGGTACAAAAACACTCAAAATTACAAGCTTAACCCCTTGCATTTTTTTAAACCAAAAATCCTGGCCCAAAAAGGCCCCAAAAGGCATGCTTTCCGGCATGAATGGAAGAGGTTTTTTGTGCCCCTTTCCCCCAAAAGTAAATGGTTGTTTTATAAGTTTTCTTTAATATCTCAGATTTCTGGGGAAGGCGCTGTACAAAAGGCACACAAAAACAACAACATTCGTGCGTCTTCGCTTCGAAGCTCGTCTTTATTTCTGACGGATAAAGACAGGACTAGCAGTCCGATGCCCCACATTGCATTACTTTTCAGTTATTTGTGAAGGGAACTGTAGCCCATGTGGTGAGGGTAGGCTTTTAATGGTGCTGACCCTGGTTCGAATCCCGCTACTGCCAATTGTTTTTTTTTTATCAGGCTGTTACCAGTATCCCAGTGCATTATTTAAGTAGTATTTAAAATCACCCGAAAACACCAACGGGCACTTCGGTGCACTGGATTCGTTCAATTGCGTGCGGTCCAGAGCTGGTACACCCGGTTCGAATCCTACCCGTACCAAAAGGGACATGACTTTTACTGGTGGCCGCTGTAATGGATTGGGATCCGTCATGTCTCTCCCCAAATTAGGTGTGGATGAATATTCCGGGTGGGAGAGGACAAGGAGGGACCAGGACTAGCCAATCCTAGAAGGGAACTACGGGGATCACCACGCTGGTTTGACCAGACTTTGAGTCCCCCGAACTACCGGTCGCCATCCGACTAACTTTCTGCACAAATTTGTTTTACTTTAATACATTCAAGATGCAGTTTTTCAAAATTTGGCCGAACATTTTTGTTTTCCAAATCGCCAGATATTTGATAGAGAGGGGAAATGGAGTGCGAGGAGCAGAACATTTTTGGTTTGAGCCGTCTATCTTGGCAACTTTTGAAAATATTGATTAATTTTCGATATAACGGTGCCTCAAAATGAAGCAAAAAAAATAAATTTTGTCCAAACCCCTTGTCCCTAGCACCTGTTATTTGGCGACTGTCCTCTACATACGACGGACTTTGTTTGAGCTAATTTTGAGGCAAATCGGAGAGAAAAAAATTTTGAGGCGGAAAAAATGACAAGCTTACCCCCTTGCAGTTTTTTCCAAATTTGGCCGAAAATTTTTGTTTCCAAATCGCCAGATATTTGATAGAGAGGTGTAATGGAGTGCGAGGAGCAGAACATTTTTGGTTTGAGCCGTCTATCTCGGCAACTTTTGAAAATATTGAATAATTTTCGATATAACGGTGCCTCAAAATGAAGCTAAAAATTAAATTTTTGTCCAAACCCCTTGTCCCTAGCACCTGTTATTTGGCGACTGTCCTCTACATACGACGGACTTTGTTTGAGCTAATTTTGAGGCAAATCGGAGAGAAAAAAATTTCGAGGCGGAAAAAATGACAAGCTTACCCCCTTGCAGTTTTTTCCAAATTTGGCCGAAAATTTTTGTTTCCAAATCGCCAGATATTTGATAGAGAGGTGTAATGGAGTGCGAGGAGCAGAACATTTTTGGTTAGAGCCGTCTATCTCGGCAACTTTTGAAAATATTGAATAATTTTCGATATAACGGTGCCTCAAAATGAAGCTAACAATTAAATTTTTGTCCAAACCCCTTGTCCCTAGCACCTGTTATTTGGCGACTGTCCTCTACATACGACGGACTTTGTTTGAGCTAATTTTGAGGCAAATCGGAGAGAAAAAAATTTCGAGGCGGAAAAAATGACAAGCTTACCTACCCCCTTGCAGTTTTTTCCAAATTTGGCCGAAAATTTTTGTTTTCCAAATCGCCAGATATTTGATAGAGAGGTGAAATGGAGTGCGAGGAGCAGAAAATTTTTGGTTTGAGTCGTCTATCTTGGCAACTTTTTAAGACATTGGTATTTACTCGATATAACGGTGCCTGAAATTGAAGCTGAAAATGTATTTGTTGGCGTTACCCTTCATCCCAAGCACCTGTACAAATGGAATGGTCTAAAAACGACGAAAAAGTTAAAGTGTAACCCCTTGCAGTTTTTTAACCCAACACCCGGCCTAGAAAAGACCATTTTAAAATATTGACCCCCCAAAAAACGTTCTTTTTATGAGTTCTTTTTATGAGTTCTTTTTATGACTCTTAAAGGCTGTGACCGAGTTGGCGGCTACGGCTTGATCACTGCCTCATCTTGTGTGGAAGTATAGGATGTGCTTAGCAACAGTTATAGCCAATGTCACCATAACCACCAATTCGACTATGGCCTAACTTTCAGAGGTTTTTTCCGGCAGTCTATCATAAACATGGATTCACTGTTTGAAATAACTGAAGCAAAGGAAGAATAGAATATGTTTGAAAGAATACATTTATTTCAATCCTCCGGTTTCCAATAAACACATCACACAACCAACCTTTAGTCATTCAGACAGATAGAAAATAATAATAAGACAGATTCTATGCACGTGAACATATACTTGCACCTCTCTAAATGAGTACATGCGTCAAATTATGCAAAAGTAATATTTCAAGTCGTTTCCAATCCCTTAAAATTGACCGAATTCACCTTACGACATCATCACAACAATCCTTGTTGCACCATTTTGGATGTCAATGTCTCTGTGTGTTACATAGCCTTGTCCAAGGCTCTTTACGTAAGCACCCCGCTTTGAATTCACCAGGTAGCATAACAATACTGGCACGGTACTGCAGTACTTGATATACAGTATACCGTGGGGTCGAAGCATGGTTTTTCAACCTCGTACCAAAAAACGTGGCCGAAACAGAGCCTTGTTCCCACTGTAAAAAAGGTCAAATTGTGGGCGGAGTTGCTTTATGCTAATATTTCCCGAAGGTGTAAGCTCATTGGTTAAACCATATCATTACGTCATAGCGAGAGTTTATGATTGGACGATTATCCGCCTAGTAAAGGAAGTGAATATTCAATATCCGATTCCAGCATACGTAATTAGCGCTGGAATCCCTGCGCAAAGATAAAGAGAAACATAAGCTGCCGTTTACAATGGGAACAAGGCTCTGTTTCGGCCTCGTTTTTTGGTACGAGGTTGAAAAACCATACTTCGACCCCACGGTATGTTGTATATCAAGTACTGCAGTATCGTGCCAGTGTTATGGTACCTGGTGAATTCAAAGCGAGGTGCTTACGTAAAGAGCCTTGGACAAGGCTAGGTGTTACACAGTGTAGTGCCCATTATACGCGAGGCGGGGTTTACACATGTACCGCGAGTGCTTTATGACTCCCAAAAATGGGGAGCATTGCAGGATAGTAGCTGCATGTGACATTGATATTAATACATTCAATACGCATTGTCATTTGTAACACATGCAGGTCTAACACACTGCAGTTGTTTAAACGAACCATTCAACATCATATTTAAAATGCATGTCTATTCTACACTTTGGTTATCAGACTTCAACTATTCTCCAATCCCAAACTGCCTGTGTTTTGTTTTAAATATTTAAAAATTTGCCAAAATTTTAAGAAGAGTTGGTGGTCCTGTGGAGGGACTTGTGACTCTGAAGTGAATGGTCCTTGGTTCAAATCCTGCTCTTTCCCTTTTTCGTCTTTGGAGCATAACAGGTTTAAATTAACTACAAATACAACTTTGTGATGAAGTGTTCAACATGTTGGTGCATTTCCCACCATTAATTCCTACTCTATTTATAGTTTTCACTGTCTGTGTCCATTCTAAGGGTTTTAATTAACGTCAGATGCAAGTTTCTTAAGAAGAGTTGGTGGTCCAGTGGAAGGACTTGTGACTCTGGATGCTATGGTCCTGGGTTCAATTCCCACTCTGTAACTTTTCTTTTTTCATTGCCTGTGTCCATTCTAAGGGTTTTAATTAACGTCAGATGCAAGTTTCTTAAGAAGAGTTGGTGGTCCAGTGGAAGGACTCTATGACTCTGGATGCCATGGTCCTGGGTTCAAATTCATGTCAGTAACTTTTCTTTTTCATTGCCTGTGTCCATTCTAAGGGTTTTAATTAACGTCAGATGCAAGTTTCTTAAGAAGAGTTGGTGGTCCAGTGGAAGGACTCAATGACTCTGGATGCTATGGTCCTGGGTTCAATTCCCACAGTGTGAAACTCTGGCCTTTTTTATCAAAACAAGTTTAAATAAAGAAAATAAAATTTTAGCAAAAGGAGCTTTTTCTTTTTCTTTTTTCTAGTTAACTAAGCTCGGACCTCAGGTTCGGCGGACACCACCAGGAATTGAACCGGGGTCAGTTGCTTCCTAACGCACGGTCTACCCGGTTGAGCAATCGGGTCCCCCCGTTTAAATGTGTTCGTTTCTAATATATATAGAATAAATTTGTACTTAGAAAATTTTTCACACTTGGCTCAGTGCATTATGTATATGGCAGGCTCAGGAGTCTAATGACAACATATTGGGACAAGACAAGGTAAGACCTATGGGGGAAGTTTGTACTTAGTAAATTTCACTCATCCAGCTCAATAGTAAGTAATGGGATAAGGTGACTGGACATTGGATGGGGTTTGGGTAGTGTCTTCTTAGGGAAAGTTTGTACTTGGTAAATTTCACTCATTCAGCTCAATAGTAAGTAATGGGATAAGGTGACTGGACATTGGATGGGGTTTGGGTAGTGTCTTCTTAGGGAAAGTTTGTACTTAGAAAATTTCACTCATTCAGCTCAATAGTAAGTAATGGGATAAGGTGACTGGACATTGGATGGGGTTTGGGTAGTGTCTTCTTAGGGAAAGTTTGTACTTAGTAAATTTTACTCAATCAGCTCAATAGTAAGTAATGGGATGAGGTGACTGGACATTGAATGGGGTTTGGGTAGTGTCTTCTAAGGGTAAGTTTGTACTTAGTAAATTTCTGAATGGACACAAGGCATATGGAAAAAGACTGGTTTATTTATGGTCCTGTAGCTGGTTTTGGAATATCCCAACAACAAAAAATTTTACAAAGATGAATAATTTCATTAAAAAGATAAATGACCTTAAGTGTAAAATATCAAAAGAAAACAATTCTAGGACACTTCAATTTTGTTGAATATAAATAAACATGTTTGCATCGAAGTGCATCTATAAGTACAAAATACACTGTTATTAATATATGTACCATCTTGCCTTGTTCCTTGTATACACATTGCCATTTCTAGTTCAAATTATCGTTTGGTATATAGCGACCAGACTATTTTTTTCATTCTGACCTCATTTTGATTGTTTTAATTTAGATGGCAAACAAACAAGATAGCTGCTTGGAAGTTCATGTAGCATAGTACTTATGAAAAATAAAACCATTTAAAGTTAAAGGACATAAAGCAACATTGTTTCAATTCAAGTTTTGAATCCATTTCAGAAATACCTCAGAAAGACTAAGCTCAAAGTTTTTTACCATAAACAAAAGTATAGGGTATGCTACAAATTTACTGTGATTTTTTTAAGGGTAAACCCTGTTTGTGTACTTAAAAAAAAAAAAAAATGAGGCTTATTTTCCAAATATAGAGAACACTGTATTTCAGTTGGACTTCAAAGAACTTTGTTCATTTCAAAAATCTCTACAGACAAAATATACAAACATCTGAAACAATACGTGAACTTTATAAGTTCATTAACAGTCCAAGCCCAATTACTTAGAACTATTGAAGCATTATGCATACAAATTTTCTGCTAAGCAAAAATGAGTAGGATACCAGATACAGATTAGTGTTCCACTGTACCTTGGCTGGTAACCGTATTGTGGTAAGCATAATGTTGATGTGCTTCTTTTTGTGCTTAAGCTCTAAAAACTTCTACAGACAAATATACAAAAGCCTGAAACAATACGTGAACTTTATAAGTTCATTAACAGTCCAAACCCAACTACTTAGAACTATTGAAGCATTATGCATACAAATTTTCTGCTAAGCAAAAATGAGCAGGATACCAGTTAAAGATTAGTGTTCCACTGTACCTTGGCTGGTAACCGTATTGTGGTAAGCATAATGTTGATGTGCTACTTTTTGTGCTTAAGCTCTATAAAATTGGGTCAGGGACTAGACTAGGATCTTGAATGAATACACAAGTAATGGTGGGATGTTGGGGGCTTGATCACATTCTATGCAATCAGTAGAACTAACCAGTTGAAAGAGATGAATCATTTGTGTATTATTTGCATGTCCATTCCATCTTGCCTGAATTGACATCCAGTCTAGCAGATCCTGAAGCTACTAGTTCTAATGCTCTTGGGTATGCGATATGTTCTGCTGTCTTGACTCGTTCCTGTAGAGTGTCGACGGTGTCTCCAGGTCTGACTGGTACTGCTTCTTGGACTAGGATGGCTCCCGCATCAACCTCCTCCTGTATGAAGGAAAGCGCAATACATTCTCAATGAACAATCGGGAAATTCTCAGGAAAACTAATTGTTAACTTTTTAGAATTTGTAATTTTAAAACAAGGTTTTGGGGTCAAGAAACTGCTCACTGTTTGACTTATATTTTGGCGTGATTTTAGACTTATTTTATATCAAGGCAAAATTTGTTTAAAAAAAAAACCTGAATTTTGTATAAATCCCAATTTGTATGTTGAGGCAGTTTCAGACCAATTTATATTTCTGCCAAAATTGTTAAATGTGCATTTCAGGGTCAGGAGTTTTTGTACAAACAAAACAGCCAGGGGTTAAACTTAAATTTTGGAGTAATTTTGGACCATTTTTATATCTTGTCAAATTTTTAAAATTTTCCTTTTTGGGCCAAGATTTCTTGTTTAAAAAAGGGGTTCAATTGTACTATTGAGCAATTTTGGACCGGTCTTTTTAGGTCAATTTTTTAAATGGGACTTTTTAGGCACACATTTTTGGTCAAAAAATGCTGCAAGGGATTAAACTTGTACTCTGTACTTATTTTATTTGTTTGGATATCTGGTAATTTGTTGTTGTAAAGGTAAGGGATTAACCTCGTTCTTTTGACAGATTTATGACCATTTTTTATTTTAGGGGGTGAAAGGGGGTGAAACTTTAAGAATTTGCCCTTTTTGGCCATGTTTTTAGGTTAACAGAACTTCAAGGCATAAAACTTGTATAGTGATTTCAGAAAGTTATTTTTTTGGTAATTTTTTAAATGAGACTATTTAGACCATGATTTCTTTGGGGAAAAAAAAAACCCCAACAACTTTCTGGGGTTAAATTTTGAAAATGGTCATCTTGGGATGAGGATTTCTAGTTTAAAACAAGTGCAAGGGGTAAAACTTTTTTCCCGAACAATTTGGACCATTTCTTTTTTGCCAAAATAACAAGATTTTATATTTTGGTTCAAAGGTTTTTTTGCTTAAAAAGTGCTCCAGCACATTTCTCGTTTTTTGTATTTTCCCCCTTAACTTCTCATTGATGTTTCAGTAAGAAAAACTTGCACGGGACTAAACAATAGTCTTTTGGAGTAATTTCGAATCATTTCATTTGTGGCAAAGGATTTTTTGGGACATGCTTTTTCACACACAAAAAAGTGGTTGAATACTTATATCGGACCATTTGTTTTAGAGTAAACATATTTAAAATAGCAATTTGTACCAAGATTACTGGTCTAAAAGTGATTTTTGGTTTAACACTGCAAGAGTAAGACTTCTTTTCTCAATTTAAGGTCCTAATTTCATTCAAAGAAATTGGAAGTTTTGCAAATCAAATTCTGTTATTAAACATACAATGGATACATTTTAAGTTTTGACATTCCACTGATATTCTAGTTGGAGACCATTATCCCACTCACCACAACATAATGAACGGTACATCCAGACAGTCGGACTCCAGCCTCCAACACCATCTCATGAGCATGCATTCCCTTGAATGATGGCAGCAATGAGGGATGAATGTTAATCAAACCGCCGTGCCAACGTCGCACAAACTCCCCGCTCAGTATCCTCATGAATCCCGCCAGGCAGATAAACTCCACTCCTGACGCTACCAACGCTGCATGGACAGCCATGTCAAAGTCTACACGGGATTTGAATTCTTTGTGGTTAATCACCTGTGAGAAATAAACCACAAACCATCTTCAAGATTTGACGTAAATACCTCTCGTAAACACTCTGGATTTTTTTCCTCAAGCTCTGCCCAAGTTTAACCACATCTCATCTGATGATGCGTATATCCGCCAAATTTGTCTAAATGTCAGACATTTTGTTTCCCTACCCGGAACAACTTCAGAGCACCCTCAGTTTTGTGCAGTCTGATGTGAACATCCACCAAGACATTCCATTGTGTAGCGTGCACAGGCATGCACCTACCCTGTAACGCTTCGTATCTTTGTTCAAAGAGGGACAGAAGGTACAGGGATTTTTGCTTGTAATCTCCCTTTTACCGGGGGTTATTGTGTCATCCCCGATTCCAGACCTATGTCCTTTTAATACACAAATGTGGCATACCAGAATGGACAGGTTACCTTCACACATACCATGGCAGATTATTGGCTGTACTTATGGCTGAGGTTTTGCAATTAACAGTGAATGCATGCTCATATTTTCTCACAAGAGAACGATAAAATTCCGGTGCTTATTATAAAAAAATATTGCTTAAACAATTTCTGCCAAGCAATAACAAGCAGGATACCAGTCACAGATGCTACATGTAAAATGGTACTTTAGCTGGTAACGCAGTAAAATGTTGTTGTGTTTAGCTCGTTTTTGTGCTTTAAGCAGCTGTATGATATTGGGGCCCTGGATATGGACTCATTTAGATCTGCAGCGGCAGGCTTCTGAAATAGCGCCCTCATGTTACAGCACCCTCCATGTCTGACTCAGACTGCCGTATTTGTTTTTGTTTTATATTTTAGTCTTAAAGAAAAATCCTCCCCTGAAAATCAGTATGTCCCAGCTTAGGAGTTTTTAAACTCTGAAATCAGACAGTTCAGGGAAAAACAGAACTTAATCTGTGATTACTGATCCTGTATTTTGTCTCCCAAGTCCCTTGACACGAGGGTAGCCTTCTTACCTTGGTGGGTATCCCCGCTTCTCTAGCTCTTTCCAATCCCAACACACCATCCTTGTTAGATACCACCAGAACAATCTCAGCTCTGCTGTTTATTGCTGGGTCTTTAGTATGGTCAATCAAGGCTTGTAGGTTGGTGCCTATGGAGGGCGCAATACAGAGATTCAACAAAACAAGTTACTTATATTGTACTATCGGAGCTTGTCAAAAAGACGTGTTACCCGGCCCCCTGGTAAGAGAAAACAGGACGCTTTTGTGGCATGCATGACGCAGGGCACTGTGGTTAGAAATGCAGAGGGAGCTATTGTGTGAAACTCTTAGCGATAATAACCTGCTGGTAGGGGATTATGCAAATGTAGTTGCTCTACAGGTAAGTAGAGTGACGTAGACTTGTGAAATTTTGGTTGAACCAAGAAAAATTGACAATAAATTTTTCTTTTCTAACCCTAACTTGTTTTAAAATTTTCTAGTCGGTTTCCCTTGTGGTTTATTTATTATTGTTTATTATTTCTAGTTGTGAAGCCAAGGATTCTCAGAAAAGCAAACTTAATGCCAAGAACCCAAAGGAGAGAAGACAAAGAAGGATGTTTCCGTTTAAGGGAAAAACCCTAGAGAAATATTCCAGGGGAAAAACCCATGCAATCAGGTAGGGACTGAAACCCAATCCACACAGTGCCCCCCTGCGGGATTCGAACCGGGGTCCTAGAGGTGGAAGGTGAGGAAAGAAACCACTACACCAATCCGACTGCCCACTTGACTTGTGAACTTGATACAGAATTCAAACTGGCCTCTTGACAAAGAGGACACTCCATGGCCTGGTGGTAAGACATCTGCTCTGGAATGGCACATGGGTGGCATTTCCAATCCTAACCAAATAAAAACACCTGGGAATTTTTTCCACACGACTCGGAAAGCCCCCAGCATACAGTACTTGCCACACACCAGTGAAAGGGTGAAACACCAATAACATTTCCAATGGAGTTGTTCGTCTAATAATGTTTGTAATCCTCAGTCAAAAATTGAAGAAAGAATAGAAGTTACCTGTTCCAGATATGAGGACAGCCACTTTCATTTTCTTTGAGCCAATGCTTTGATCCTGTGAACCCTCCTTGGCGGGACAAGAGTTGATGAGGGAAGAGGATAAATTGTCGATGGTAACCGCTGGAGAACCTGCAAGACAGAAATTCAATTGATTTGGGTAAAACTAAACAAAAAAGTTACACCGGGTAAGACTTGCATGGTTGATACTTCCTGGAGGTAATGGAGACAATTGCCCCTCCTCATTCCCCCTGGTCATTGCCTTGGTGCCCCTTGAAATGTTCCAGTCAAAACTGTTTTCCCTTCATAAAGTTTCCCCTTACCAGGAAAGAACAGCCTTGTCGTTTGTGGCATGTCGTGGTCGAGCGGTCTAGTTCACCAAACCCAAGCTCTAGGTTTGTCAGCAGCAGAGTGTGGGTTCAAATCCAGGTAATGACACTTGTGCCCCTGAGGAACTTAACCAAAATTGCTTCAAAAAAAGGTGGGAAGGTAGTGCATTCTGCTCTACGAGCCTGGCTCATAGCGGATGATACCCATGCCTACATCCTTATAGACTGTGAAGGGGGTCCCCCTATTATAGCCCCAAGAGTAGGTGGCAATGTGCCCCTGGTGACAGTTAATTTGAGTCAACAGCCTAAATCAATTAAGTGAAGCCCTCACCATGAAGTGGCTGTCCGGCCTTGTGGTTTTAGGCCATTTTTCATTAAAAAAAACCTCTTTTTTTAATAAAGGACAAAGTATCAGGCCTGGACTTTCATTTTCTAGCAAATTTGAACAATGATTTGAGGTTAAAAAACTGCAACTTGTGTTTTCAAATGATTTCAGAGCATTTTTTGTTGTCATTTCTTTTTAATGGCCAAGTTTGAGCCATGATTTTCTCTTAAAAAACTGCAAAAGGTAAATTTTATTTTTTTGAGTAATTAATCCCATTGTTTTGGGCAATTTTGGGCCAAAGTTTAGGTTAAAAAAAGCAGGGTGTTTGACCTGTGTTTTCTGATTATTCTAACTTTAAGTCAACTTAAAATAAGTTTGTTATAATTTTACCTTGAACCAAGTCAACAACTCTGCCAATACGCCACACTGTCTCCCCACCATTCCACACTGCCTCTAGCACCATATCTACATCCCCTTCCGATACCACCATCACTCCGCCTATCCCACAGTTAAAAGTCCTTGCCATCTCACCCTCACCAATCCCGCCCATGGAAGCAATCCACCCAAAAACCGATGGTACAGTCCAATTGTTGGCATCTAATTGGACAGCTAGGGATTTTGGGAGAACCCGAGGGATGTTTTCCAAGAGGCCTCCTCCTGTGATGTGAGCAAAGGCCTTGACTTTGCCCGTTTGGATTGCTGGCAAGACGGACTTGGAGTAGATCTTAGTTGGAGAGAGGAGGGCTTCACCTGAAAGAAAGTTAAGGAATAACTGGATGAGAAGAATTGATGAGGTTGCATTAAAGGACTTAAACACAGAAGCTGTGATACAGCTCATTGATTTATTGTCACCGATCCCCGCTTCCTTTAAAGCAATCTAACTCAAACATCCCAAACTGATGGACTCTGATTATGGTGGCATGCCTGAATCCCACGAGTGATTTACTAGGATCCTTCCTCACTCTAATAAAATCCAGCCCCATTTTGTCACTGGACACACAAACTGTTGCTATGCCTGATCCCATATAAAACATAATTAGTTTACTATTGTAGTCCTCAGTCCGACAGAATCAAACAAAACATGCTGTTGGATTTTTAAGAGATGGGGATAGTTAGGGCAGATGTTCACCTCATGCTGATTTTCATTTTGGTGGATTTATGTCTGATCTAACAAGCTGCTGAAACAGCTATTGAATAAAACATGAAATCAGTACAGAGCTCAAAGCAGGTAGAAAATCTCGCTTAACAAGTTTATTTCCCAAGCAACAAATAACAGGTTACCAACCATGACCAATGTACATGATATTTGAGCTGGTAACCCATGTTAAGGATTTTCATGAATCAAGCTTACCTAATGTTCGATTCTCTTGGAAGGGGCAAGGAGATGCAAAGCCAAGGCCGCTCTTTTCCACGACGCATCTCACCAAGCTAAACCCGTTGCTATGGATACCTGATGATGCGACCCCTATTATGACATCGCCTGCTATGATATCTGACGTACGAGGGAGAGAGTGTTGGCGCTCTACGGCGCCGACGGCAAACCCAGCCAGGTCATAATCACCTGCTTGATACATCCCCGGCATCTCAGCAGTCTCCCCTCCTACCGAAAAATAACATAAAATAATCTGTCACAAAGCTCAAGTTGAGTTTCAAATGAATCTTCACATTTTCAAATATTTCTATAGCCTGGGCCCAATTTCATAGAGCTGCTTAAGCACAAAAAGTAGCTAAGCACAACCAAATTATGCTTACCAGAATAAGGTTACCAGTCAAACTACCATGTCACATGTACAATTTATGACTGGTATCCTGCTCATTTCTGCTTAGCAGACAATTGTTAAGCAATATTTTCTGCTTAAGCAGCTCTATGAAATTGGGCCCAGGACGAAGCTCTCTGAAGAAACAGGAAATCAGTGGTTTATAGAAATCTACAGGTTGGGTCAAAACAAGAGCTGAGTTTTTTTATCTCTGGGTGAGCTTGCCCTTTTCATGAGAATTCAAGAAAAAGGGAGCTTAGGAAATAAATTAAAATCAGGAAAACTCCCGACAGCGTACAGGCCTGACTATATTTAGTTAAGGCTAGATAGCTCAGTTGGTAGAGTCCTGCACGTTAATCCGGAGGTCGTCATTTCAAATCCTGCTCTAGTCAATTTGTCTTTGTTCAACACCACAGTATTTACAGTTTACCCAGTCAGTTTCCCTTGTGGTTTATTACTTGAAACTTTCAATTTGTTGATACTTTGATTTTAAAATCTGTATTTTACTGAAGGATTTAACAGGATGGTTTAACTTTGTTATCATGCATTTTGTATAGGGGGGAGTGGGATTTAAAATGATTGTACCTAGTAATGCACATCCAGCCATTCTGCAGCCTTCGGCCACCCCACTCACGACATCCCTAGCCACGCCCACATCCAGCTTGCCACAAGCAAAGTAGTCCAGGAAGAAGAGGGCCTCAGCACCGTGTGCAAGGATATCATTGACACACATAGCCACTAGATCTATGCCCACTGTCTTATGAAGACCGCATGACTGCGCAATCTGAAATATATCAATCAGTGTAGAAATAATATTCAATGGTGTCAACAGGAAGACATGTTTACAAACACACACACAAACAAACTTGTTTGTTCTCCCATTGTTTGCAGAATTTTCTGCTTAACAGCGTAATGAAATTGGGCCCAGTTCAGCTGCAGTGACATTGCTGTTCCCAGTTGTTGGCTCGCTTAGACTAGGTCTCAAGCTGTCCGATTTTACAAATTAACAGAACATTTTTGTTGCCGTAAACTTGTTTTCTGGTCAGGTTCCCCGAGACTCGCCCCAGGGTTATGATTTCAACTTGTGGGTAGTAAGCCCTTAACAAACCTTTAATTTAGTGCCAACTCCGTCCGTACCGGACACGAGGATGGGGTCTTTGAAACCAGCTGCCTTGAGGTCAAACAACCCACCGAAGCCTCCAAGAGCAGCGTGGCAACCAGGCCGTGATGTACTAACACCTAGTGGTTTGATTGCTTCTACTAAGGCGTTACCAGCATTGATGTCTACACCACAATCAGCGTACGTCAAACCACACGACTTAGATGATCTGCTGGGAAAATGATCACAACAAATATATTTATATTTTGTTATACAACCAACACCACAAGCCCCAACAGCGGGATGAATAGGAGTTGATGAAGAAATGTTAAGTTTCCGATGTCGGAGAAAAATCCCTAATGGGGAAAACCCACTCAACCAAATAGGGATTAAAAACAAAACAATCCAGGCATAAAGTTGGGATTCCAACCAGGGTCCACAGAAAAGAAAGGAATGAAAGAAAATACTAAGCCAACCTGATACAATTATTTTGTAATTTGGGTTTGAACAAAGAAAAATTGACTGGAGCGGGACTTGAACCAGCCCTATGTTGGCGGTCTCCCTATTAGTCAATATCTTTGTTTGGGGGGTGCCAGTCAGAAGCCATGCAACCGTTAACTGCCGTGTAGCCAGGGATCACACCCAAGTTTACGATACAACCTGGGAAGCGGCAGCGGGAGACCGCCAACATAGGGCTGGATAGCTCAGTTGGTAGAGCGCCGGTACGTTAATCCGGAGGTCGTTGGTTCAAGTCCCGCTCCAGTCAATTTTTCTTTGTTCAAACCCAAATTATTAAAAAAGTTACCCAGTCAGTTTCCCTTGTGGTTTATTACTTGATACAATTATTTTGTGTAAGAAACTCAAACCAACTTTTTGTTTGTTGTTGATTTCTTCCTTAACCAGTTGATTAAGCAGATGTCATGTTAACACGCCAATATATTTCCTGCTTGGATTCGGGGGACATGATTTTTGTATTTTCGTGTTTCATCGGATGAACAAAACAAAGGATGCTCGTACTTTCCACTGCGAAGCGAGGTAGGAGCATGCACAAAGCGTACAGTTGGTGATGGGAAAAAGGTAAAATTCTGCAAGACACTTATAACCATAATTGCTTCGTCCTTCAGATGGGACAGTAAGCCGTAGGTTCTATATGTTGTGTCAATTGTTCAATTTAGTCTGCTACACTTAAAATAGTGAACACAGCTTTCATGTTAAATGAAAATATTGAGAAGATTATTTACTTGGTTTTCTGGAGGAACTGACACCCCTTGAGAGCTATGTCCTTCCGATGGAATCCCCCCTCAAAATGAATGGACTCTGCTCCTCTCTGTGCTTGACTAGCAGCCAATCGGAGATCTGTTGTCATGGCTACATTAGCTAAGACACGCCCACCAGAGGTCACGACCTTGTTATCCTTGATAGCTGTGCCAGCATGAAACACCATCTGGCCTAGGTCGTGAACCTTGTCCAGACCTAAAGTGATAAAAATGATAACATAATGAATATGAAAATATGTAAATCATTTAAGCTCATTTTGACAATTCAACTGCACACGCTCTGTATAGTATGTAGAAGTTTTAGTTAGTAACAAGCATCCCCCGTTACTAGAAATGATACACTGCTGGCTTAGAAATGTAGACAGAAAGCACCGATAATCTGGTCCTTTCAGACTGCTGGAAACAGACTATTTTTACCTGTTATTTCAACTCCCTTCTTGTAGGAGCCAGGGTACCCTCCACTAGCCTTCACGACAGCTACAGCGCTCATGTTGTCATGGAAACTAGGAAGCGCAGTGGGCAGGTTACCCTGGACACATGCCTTACATGTGAGATACAAATCACTCTTGAGGAGCGGTAGAACCACCTGAACTTCTGGGTCTCCAAACCGACAGTTGAACTCCAAGACACGAGGTCCTTCAGATGTTAGCATAAGGCCAGCGTATAAAACCCCTGTAGTAAGAAAGTGAAGAAAGTAAGCTGTTTACATACCTGCCAACATTAACAAGTCAGAAATAGGAACCCCCTATGTGGTAGCCTATGGGGCACAATGCATAGTGCAAGAAGGTATAGTACAGGTACCCATAAAACTTGCCTACATTGGCATCACACGCTATCATTGGATGACACTATCTCAGAAGACACAATTCTTTACCTCACATGTCATTCATGTCATTGTATTACAAACTGGCAACACGACCTGAAGTAAATAGTGCCCTCTTTGGTTAACTTTCTCCAATGGTTGGTGAAAAAGCGCCCTCTTTATAAGACTTAGAAAATTTGCAGTGAGACCATGTAGTTTATCTCTCTCTTGAGTAAGTGTGACTTCCGAGAAGAATGGAGCACCAGTCTCAGGTTCTGGTGTTGTCAGAGTGTGGGTTTTGGTCCCAGTCAATACACTTGGTGTGACCGCCACACTTGATGACACTATCACATGCGAGTTGCACACATGTGTGTTTATCAACAACTAGTGGATTGGAATTAATTCACTTTACCCAAAACAATTATTTGTTTTCCCCGTGAGGAAAGTTGTTACCTTTGTAGGGTCTGCCCTCTGCCCTCAAGCCAGCTACTGCCTTGTGTAGTATCGCCTCATGGATGCATTTCAGTAGATCACCAGAAACCTTCACAAATCCAAAAATAATTTACTAGATAATTATACAAAACAAAGGAACAATGTTAGCTTGTGCCGATACCAACATTTACCATCACGTTATATCGCCAGAAGTATATTTCCGTATTTTATGTTATTATCCAACTAATTATAATTTGGGAGGCTGATCATCCTTACTTGCAGCTGAGAAGCTGAATTGCAAAGGATGCGGCTACACCGTGGTCAAGCTGTAGGCATGTAAATGCGCTTTGGGCAGCCAGCCACATCGACCCATACATGACCAAAGCCAGAGATCTAAAGTGTTGATTTTTTCTGATGGAATGAATAATAGGAGGGCCATGAGAAAAACTCTTGTGGCCTAGGAGAGAACCAAGCACAACTCTACTCACATTATGGCCTTAGCCGGGAATCGAACCAGGGCCACAGTGGGACAGGTGAGCACTTTACACACTAGCCACCTATGCTATCAAATATATTGCATCGATAGCCATCATTTGTGTTTGGACAGTAATTATATTGCACACTAAATAATGTTTAAGTTGGTAGCCTTTTTTCAAGCTAGATTCTGGTAAGCTTTGTGTTTGTTTAAGCAGTGCTGTAAATTTGTCCCAATGTCAAAGATCTATGCATCAATCTCAAATCTTTGACATCTCAATAGTTCGGCCTAATTCTTCATTCTTGCAAGGGCAAGGCAGTTTTCAGAAGTACAGGGCACCCGAACGAGGGAAATGTAAATGTTTACTGGAGTATTTCAAGGGGCACCAAGGCAATGGCTAGGGGGCCACTGCATCTGTAAAGTATCAGAGCTTAATTTCATGGCCTTGCTTACCGTGAAAATCTGCGCTAGCTGCCGGTAGAATCACACACTTTACAGGGCGCTGTAAGCGCAGAACTTTGTGGTATGCAGAGGCATGAGATTGGGCCCAGGGGCCGATTTCACAAAAAACTAAGATTCATCTTAAGATGAGTTGTATTGTGACATCACACTTTGCTTAGCAATTAAGATTAGTACACAATCTGATTTCTTTGTGAAACCGAACCCAGGTCTGATAGGCCAAGATGAGTTCCTAAAGTCATTTGTTACCTGTGGACAGGGGCAATATGCCCCCATGCCTCCAGTATTAGGACCTGTGTCCCCTTCCCCAACTCTCTTATGGTCCTGAGCCGGGGGCATCGGTGCAAAATGCGTCCCATCACAAAATGCCAAGACCTGAAATGACAAAAACGTAAACCTCTCAGACCCAGAGCAAACTATACAATCTTGGGATACTTTCTAAAATATCAAAAAATATCGCATCAACATTTCAAGTGTGTTGATAATCTTTAAAACTCAAAGCATAACATTTCTTTAAAAAGGAACAGTTAAAAAGAATGTTCACATGCACTGAATCATTTTCTTTTCCTAGCTTGTGCCTAAGAAATTTGCGCAAAACGGCTTGCATGTTTGTGAGTTACTCCATTTATCTTTAAGCAAACTTGAATCCTCGATTCTGATTGGTCGACCAACAGCAACAAGAGGTGTGATATAAACCTATATTGCGCTGTTCTAACTCTGCATTACCCCATTTTAAGCAAAACGAACAGCTGTTCCAACACTGCATATTGCAATATGCTGTGGGTCAAGTTTGCTGCTCAAAGATATCACACGCGCGCTCAATACACTTTTACCTCTTCGGATATGAGATGCAGAAACGCTATATTTTTCTGTATTTTTCCGTGTGATAGCTAATAACCTAAGCTCTAGCATATGTGTGTAACAGAAATAATACCAGACTTCATGACGATAAACAGTGTGCTGTGTAAACACGAACATCAACAAACCATATTGCTGATAATCAATTACCTATAAATCTATAATCAATACACCACAGTGTAGTTTCACAACAATTAAAAACATCTAAATGGATTGAGAGATACTTACAGAGACTTCTTGGCCTTCTAGAAGCTCCTCAACGACGACCCTCTCCCCAGCTTCTCCAAACAATTTATCCTGTAGTCATAAAGATAAACACTGTCTTAACCCAAACCACCACCAGGGCCCAATTTTCATAGAGCTGCTTAAGCAGAAAATTTTGCTTAACAATTTTCTGCTAAGCAGAAATGTTCAGGACACCAGTGAAAAGTTGTCCATTTGACATGGTAGTTTGGCTGGTAACCATATTCTGGTAAGTATAATTTTGTTGTGCTTAGCAAATTTTTGTGCTTAAGCAGCTCTATGAAATTGGGCCCAGATGTTTTCTAGACACCCTGTTAAATGCAGCAAATTACAACACAATTGAAATGAAAACCCAGCTCACTGCATTAAAATGCAACACAGTTGAAATGAAAACCCGGCTCACTGCTCATGGTTAACTGGTGGTTGTCTAGTGACATACGTAGGGCATGCGCACAGACATTAAAGTGCAAACGACTCTAGTCATGTCATGTCAACGCAACCAGCGGCTCCACATACGCTATCATTTTCTGATAACTGGTCCACTCAGCACTGTGCTGTAAAAACGGCTATTGATGTGAACTTGCCTGGTAGGCTGGTTCCAAATAGTTAACTAGCGTAGTCCGACTTTTGTCGACGAGACAAATTTCGGGCTAACTTAGTTGAACTAAAGTAAACAATAGTTTGTGCGTGAACTTAGCCTTAGCTGACAAGTCTAGTCAATAGGCTTGAACCATGTCCTTCGAGGATTGGCCAGTTCTGAAGAGCTGCTTTCTTGCATGCTGGTCCAGGTCATCTGGACCAAGATCACTGGGCAGGCTGGAGATGCTGTAATCGACCTCGACTTGATTGACTGAACCAGCCTTGCTCACACTAGATAATATTAGTGAGCATGCTGGCCATTGACCAAAGGTCGACCACTTGTCCGAACTTTCTCCTAATGAAGGGATAAGCTGACTAGTTCAACTGTGTAGGACTGTGCTGTTATCATCAACACATTGTCCTGAACAGCGTTGTCACTACGCCGGTCGGTGCCGGTCGGGCCGGTCGGGCCTGCCGGCACTCAGAGATACCCGACCGGGACTTTGCCTTGCTAGGAGCTTTACCGACCGGCACTAAATTCGACCGAAAATGCTGAATATTTCATTATTTTGTCATCAGAAGCCAACAGTAAATGTTTGTATTTATGACAAAATACATCGGGTTTCGTTTTAGTATCCATTCCTGACAATTTCTGACAAATATACTCACTGATCTAGGCTTGCGCGACTAAGGATAGAGCGACTATTAATTGTGTCGAGTTGAGTTTAATGTGGCTGCAATCGCGATCGCGATCACGATCGTTCATAGGTAAAACACGCACGCACATAAACCACATGGTAATGGTAGTGAGTATTCACAGGCCCCACAACGTTCACTCGCCCGCCTGTAGTCCATGCACGCACACAGCACATGGTGTATTGTACAGTACAACAGCAGGTCCAAAGTCCATCCTAACCAACATTCCGCACGCTGTGATTGGCACGTTAAAAAATACCATATTCATAAGAAAGCTTGGCTAGCCTCCAACTCTGTACACGTTCACGAGTCGAGTAAAGAAATCCTGCACAGTGTGGCGCACGCCCGTGGATTCTGTACTATACACAGCGTTGGGTTAAGGCTATTCAAGCATCGACAACTGTTGCCGATAGAGGGCGTTGCATGGCAAAGTTCATTGATTTTTTTCTCCATCGTGCGTCGTCGATCGATCGTTAACACAAAGATTTCATTGCGAAAGAAGTTCTATAAAACCAATTCTCAAATCACAAATCCATAAAAATGGATGTCGATGAAAACAGGATTATTAAGGGCAGAAATTAGGGGATAAGATTTCCGCAAATTTCCGTGTGTGTGTGTGTGTGTGTTTTTTTTTTTTATGCTACGAAAATTGTGTGTCCATAAATACATACGGGCGAGTGAAAAAACTTGCGGGCGACCCAAAATTTTGCGGAAAATATACCGCAATGCATCTTCGGACAAAAATTACCGACCGCCACTCAATTTTGGCTAGTGACAACCCTGGTCCTGAACATCAGTGATAAACAAACACAATTCAACCATAATGGAGAATTATCAGACTCCCTTTGTCCGTTACCTGGATGATGTCCCTGACTGCCTGACACGCTTCCTCCTTGGTACTCGCCACAATCACACCTTTACCTGCTGCTAATCCACTGGCTTTTACCACTAACGCCTGGTACTCTGCACTGAATAAGAAATCACACACAGAACCATGCCAAGATAGCATTAATAAAAAGTAGACAGACAAAATCAGACTAACTATCAGAAATCTTATAACCCTCCTACTAACTGACCATTCAATATCACCCATTTTGGTTTTGAATGATAGATGAACTATGAGAAGCTGAATTGCGAAGGATGTGGCTACACCGTGGTCGAGCTGAAGTTGTGTAAAGAGGCCTTTGGCAGCCCGCCACATGGACCCATATACATTTATGTATGATGACCACGGAGGCAGAGCACAGTAGTGAGAGGCAAGTGCTTTTACACACTAGGATCCTTCCTCATTCTAACAAAATGCAACACCATACCATAACTCAACACCCAAACTGTTGGACTCTGATTATGGTGGTATGCCTGATCCCAAGAATGATTTACTAGGATCCTTCCTCATTCTAACAAAATGCAACACCATACCGTAACTCAACACCCAAACTGTTGGATTCTGATTATGGTGGCATGCCTGATCTCATGCACAAATCAGTTTAGTAGTACAGCCCTCAATCCAACAGAATCAAATAAAACATCCTGTTGGATTTTGATGGGCAAGTGGTTAGGGTTTTAGTAAAGGAGATTATGGAGTGATAAAGTGCAACTCGCCAATCCCATCCTTAGCACTCATTACCGTGAAAATTTTGTCAATGTTCAACAAACATCTAAGAAAAAACATTTACAACTTTTGTTATAAGAATGATTTCATGGATCCCAAACAAATTCCCAGACAAATAAAACTTGGTGCACCTCATAATATGATGACAAGCAGACTCGGCGTCAGAGAAAGCCTTCCACCTCGCCGTAGGAATCCCATGTCTGTCCATGAACCCCTTAGCGTACTCTTTACTGGATTCTATCTGTGCTGCTGCCCTCGTTGGTCCAAAGCAGTCAATGCCGGCTGCTGTGAGTGTATCCGAGATTCCTGCAGCCAGTGGAGCCTCAGGACCAACCACAACCAGGTTAATGTGATTGGTTTGACACCATGATACAAGCTGTGATGGGTCCTTTACTGATACATCACCTGGTCAAGAGAAGATTCATATAGAATCTCAAGCTTTGTTTGGTGGTGGATCTATATAGTTTGAAAGACACTGTGTAGGTAGTTAAGCTCTATTCTTGAGAAGGTTACTGTTTCCCGTATTCACAAAACTTTACTTAGTGGAACACTTTTTAAAGCATGCACCTAAAGGTAAAGTTTACCCTTGGTTTTTGGAAGTGTTCAATGGGGACACTAGGTGGCAGCAGACTTACCAGGTAAATCCATTGTTCGGAGAATTGGGCGCATGCTCAGAACTATGTAAACAATGGAAATTTATCTGGTAAGTCTGCTGCCACCTAGTGTTCCAAAGTCTTCCATTGTTCTAATCCTATGTTAAATAAAACTAACCTGTGAACAATTTCATTCTAAAAGGTGGTAGTGTTTTGGGGATAGCGGCAAAAACCTAGAGTGGTTAAGTCCACGCAGGAAGAATAATGGAATACACAATCTGAGAAATGTTTCATGCAAGAAACGCTTCTCAGACTGAAACCTTTTTGAATCCCTTTCTCTACAACCACATTCCTTACAAGGGAATTGTTTCTCAAAATGTCATACATTATCAACAGCTGCAGTACTTCTTACCAAGTAAATTTAAATGGTGATTCATTTTTGGAGTTACTACCAAAGGTATACCCTCCCTTTATTAAGTTTTAAGCACCCCGCTAACTTGAGTTGGGCACTTAAGTACCTTTTAAAAAAATATATTCAAGTATCTCACTTATCTTAGCACACTGCTTAGTTAGTCTCAAAAATTGTTTGATCACATTTACGCACATGTCTCAACTTATTTGTCAACAAACAAAATCAATCAATCAATCTACACTTACTTGTATTCAAAACCTTTGGGACTGCTTGAGTGCCAGCATTGCCAGGTGCAACGACAACTTGAGTGATTGTGGCCGACTGAGCCAACTTCCATGCCAAGGTATGCTCCCTACCTCCATTACCAAGAACAAGGACTTTCTCTCCCATTTCAGCTACATGAAACAAAGGAAATATTTTACGTTCAACTATGAACAAAAAATGAAGAAGATCCAGTTAAAACCTAACCCTGACCCTGACAGTGACAGGAGAAATCTTGCATTTTTAGTGTACTCTCCTAAAAAGCATTGCTGACTGTCCAGGAGAGAGTGGGTTGCAATTCCATGAAAAAAGTGTTGAGAAACAGAAAGTGGCGGCAGAAAGTGGCGCCCGGATACAGAATTTTAGCCGCAAACTGTTATTTATATAATAAGTGAATACAGTCAGTTTAATCATGATGCATTAAAAACAGAATCGTGTCAAAATACTTGCATTTTGACGCACGTGTACTAAGCCTCCTACAAGTGCTCCAAAGTTTTTAAAATGCATGCACGCAGAGTAGTAACTTTTGAGATCAGCACTGTTTTTCAGTACATCCCTAACACTAACAGGGGTTAGTGATGAGAGGTATCGATACGGCGCGCTGCCCATGGTATGTAGCGAACCTGGTGCCATCTTGCTGGGAAATATTGTGACAGATCAAAACAAAGTCTTTATTACTACCTAGACTACATTCGTTCGTGCTAAGGCGCATTGACCCGGAAGTCGATGGAGTTGCTATGCATTTCACACATGCGCACACGTGCTCACTTGTCGATCGGTACATGATGTTTAAAACGTTAGTGTGGATCTGCGATTTATTTTCTGGCAGTGTCTGGATCATCATCCATGGATTTATTTGTTATTTTTGGACGCCCCAACAGTGTAGTTATGGCCATGAAGAATATATGAACAGAATTTTCAGCTTCTTAAATCAGGTAAAAATATGAAAAAACATTAGTCAAAATTCTGTTCGCATGGTACAGAAGCTTTTTATACGCAAGACGTCAGTGTAGTATAGTGCAACATCCATGACATTCATGACATTGACAATGATCCACCATGTCCACTGGGGATGACATCCCCTTACAGTTACAGTGTACACCAGGCAGGCTACTTCATGAAATGACATCAAAAATCCAAGGAAGAAGACCAAGTAAACAACTTTCAAAATGAATATACTTTTGCTACCTTAGTACACTCCACTATAGCTCAGTCACTGTCTCCGTTTCTTGTGGTATCGCTGCACACCATTAAATGGGATTTCTTCGATATTTTCAATCGAACTTGCTGGGATTTCGCGGCAAAGCACATGCAAAGCCGCGCGCCGCACGTGAACTGTCTTTTATTCAACGCATGGTGGCGGTATTTTGCAAAGAGCTCGTTCAGTCCGCACAACGCATGCGTTGGACTTGTCGCGAACCCGAGACCTGTCATCGTTCCCAGGGATGATCGATCTCGCCGCGCCATTTTTTCCCAGCATGCCTTGCTCGATCATATAGACCCATTGATCAATGATATCATCATCATCATCGGTTAGCATCATGCATTACTGCACCGGCTGCCTGACTTGTCAATGATATAGACCTTTCTTTTGCAACGTCACATCCCAAGTGTTTGCCAACCCAGGTTTTAAAACTATGGAAAGCTATCAAATGCAAAACAAAAACAGATAGCTACAAATAGTGTTGAATTTACTGGAAACAAAGCAACCGATCATGGGAGGTACTTTAATTAATAATAAAATTAGAAGCTTGCCGAAAATCTGTTAACACGATTGAATGTTTTACTAACATTCGGCGGTTCATGCCAACCAGCGCTGTTTGTTTAGCAACAATGGAAAGGTCTATCTCTATGATCATAACCCCTGGAATTGGTTCATTAAAATGTGCTAGAATCTAGCACATTTTAATTAGGCCTCAGGACGATCCATTCTACGCGCGCGCTCAAGTATGGTAACCCGTAAAAGAGGTATCAAGTCAAAAAGCAATTGGTCCTGTCATTCTTCTTTGATTTTATGATGTCTAACTGTATGCAGTTTAGGGTGTAAAAACACCATTCATTTGAAATGGAATAGACTGTGCAAGTCTCGCGCGTATTCGAACATTGGGATCCGTTAAACCACGTGAGTTTGTTTCTTTAACGCGTTAAAGCAATGTACGTGGGACCACAGTGGTCCCAAAAATGTTCGAATACGCGCGAGACTTGCACGGTCTATTGCGTCAAAATACTTGCATTTTCACACGCGTGTACTAAGCGTCCTACAAGCGCTCGAAAGCTTTTTAAAAGCGTGCACGGACGCAAAGTAGTCACCCTTTGTGAGGGATGTACTGAAGAACAACGCTGATTGGCTCGGCCAATCAGCGTTGTTCTTCAGTACAGTACCACCACCACCAGGGGTTAGTGACGAGAGGTCTTATCTATATTCACTGCATAATACACAATAATAACTCTTCCCAATACACATATATGGCGTTAGCGAAGCACAAGGAGCGACGCCTACTCTTTTATTATATAAGAAAACATAAGTAAAATTATGTACCTATTATATTCAGTTCCAACTCTACTGAATACCTTTTACCAAAGAGATCTTTGGATTCGTAACTTTATGTCATACTCTGGAAAGTTATACCTCATATAGGCTGAATTTTCCATTAAGCTGACATTGCTACTGAATACCATAAACACATCATTGTGAGAACACGACTTCCAGGAAAAACCAGAGAAGTTACTCTGGAAACCTGTGCCCAAAGACATTCAGAGTCCCCCTCCGTGAAGGTGTTAGACCTCACCTTGGCCGCCGAAATTAAATTTAAGTCAATTACATTACTTATTTCATATGGAATTAACGAGAAGTACGCTGTGAAAGTGCTTGCTAGAACTGTCTTCAATACCTTTGTAACCTCCTTTTAAACCTCAATCTTAACCCCTATTACATAATATCCACCTGATATGCACAATGCATTACCCAAATTCCTATAAGACATTTATTTCCCGCTATACTTCGAACCGCGGGAAATGTATAGTATCGACAGTGCGCTGCCCATGGTAGTGAGGCTGCGAACCTTAACCATTGATCTCTATGATAATGAGATAATAATAGATAATAGAGATCAATGTCGAGAACAGCCAAGTAAAATTCTGCGCATATTATTCAAAACTTGTGTGCACAAGCAATAGTACTCACATTTGCGCGGGGTGCTGTTTTGCGCTCAACCCAGATTTCAAGGTTTCAAATTGTCCTTCCGGTGTTCTCTGCCTTTTTTATTCTGGTATATACGCCCACTGATCAAAGGTAACACTCCATAATATACTTCTCCTGTGAAGTGAGGCAATTTCCACAAAAAGTACCAATAATAAATTCGACCATGTGGTGGGTTATGAAACTTGAAAACAAACTCATTCTTATAAATAATGGCAGTCCAGTCCTAAATTCAGATGCTTCTCGTCTTACTTTCATCGTGGCTGTCCGTGCATTACAAGATGGAACTGGCAGACAAATACAGGTAAAGCATTAAATAAAAGAATGATTAAAAGTTCTTACATCCTCGTGTGACCAGTTTTCAAGGCACCATGGCTTTTTCTTTGAATTGAAAAACACAAACTAATGCAAGGTATCAACTGATGTCCTAATTAACTTCCTTTGCATATTAGAAGTATGTAAACATCTATTAAAACTACTACTAGATAAACGTTGCCAGCGTTTTCCCACGCCATGACGCACCGATCTTCGCAGCGTGATCTAGACTCTGTATATGGTCTTACAACCGGCAGTTGTCTCTATATTATTTATTTTTTTAAATTTTACTTGAAAAAATTATCATTTCAGTGTTATGCAATAAATTTCTACTGAAAAATAAACAAAATATACGTGCAAATATTGTTCTGCCCTCAACCGAGTAACTTTTCTTGTTTTTTTGTCTTTTTAAGTCTCTTTTGTCTTATGATCAAACACCAAACAACTTGTTGTAAGTCATGAATAGAGGCTCCTGCATTATGGCTATAAAATGTCTTGTATTATTTATTATGAAAGAAAATCTTGTCCTTCTAAACTTGCAGAAAAAAATTGTGGCTGTTTTCGTACTGGAGTCAAATCAGTCAACTGAAAATTACAAAAGCTCACAAATTGAACACAACAAAAAACCCTTAATCATCACAACTCAATTTGTTCCAAACCAAATCTTTGTGAGTGGCATCGTAATAATTATTTGGCTTACAAAATTTTAACTTTTTTCAGGTCAGTTTTGATGATGGGTCCAGCCTACGGCTGTCACTGGATGATTTCAGTCCTAAAGACACCAGTTTGAAGGCAAATTTGAGGGCATCAAACTTTGCCAGACAGTTTGCTGCGCTGTTTGCGGGCCAGTTATCACAAGCTGCTCCTAAAACCAAACAAAAAAGCAGTAAGTTATCGTGTAGGCCTAAACATGTGACAATCCATTGTCAGATTGTTACAATCAATATTGAAATGTCAGCTTGTTTGTGTTTCATGGTTTAGGGGAGGGGGCCCCAAAACAGTTAAAATTTGACATTTATAATTTCTTAGTCTGAAAACTTATCATTGAACCAGCCAACAAAATAATTTTTTGAAATCTACATCTAAGTAAGTTGTTAAACCAGGTATGTGAGCTTTAATTCTAAACCTGTAGTAGGCCTAGTTATTAATTCTTCCTGGTAAAAGAAGCCAATCCTGGTAAATTAATCTCAAAATCTAGTTAGTTGGCCCACCATAAGCATGTAATACCTAGCCTGTTTATATCAGTGGACAAGAGAAAGCACAGCGTATTGAAGATAAAACATCTGTTCTAGCAATGCAAAGGTCGTGGGTTCGAATCCCACCTGAGTGATTGCCTGTGGATTTTTTTTTCACAGAGCTTGGGAAAGCACTGAGCATACAGTGCTTAATTACACATCGGTGTAAGGGAAAAAACAAATTAAAAATTTTTCATTCTGATGCAAATATTACATCTATTAAATGTAGATAAGGAGTTAAGTTCAGAGCCCTGACTTCTCTGAAACATTAATGACATAGATACAGAAAATTGTTATGCCCACCATGCAACAACAAGCCTAAAATCACCATTCTATAACTTTGTTTTATATTTTAGGCTTCAAGAAGAAACATCTCGTAGCAGCAGCTTTTGGTGGAGTACTTGCTGTGGCTGCAGCTCCATTTGTACTCACTGCTGTAGGATTTACATCAGCTGGAATAGCAGCAGGATCCATTGCAGCAAGCATGATGTCTACAGCAGCAGTTGCAAATGGTGGTGCTGTTGCAGCTGGAAGTGCAGTGGCTGTTCTGCAGTCAGTAGGGGCTGCAGGGTTAGGAGCTGCAGGTACTGCTGTAGTTGGTGGTGCTGGAGCAGCAGTAGGGGCTGCTGCTTCTGGTGTAGCAGATGCAATTAAGGATAAGAATTCCTCCAAGGATTGATACAGAAAAGATTCTACTTCATAGTCTTAAGACTTGTATGACTGAAATTAAATAAAAATAGATTTAAAAACACAAGGCATTTTTTTTTATTGTTGAAGCAATTTACAACAACTCATTTCTTTTTCCCCCATGAATTAAATGTTAACTGACTGTAGTGTACTGTTGAGGTATATGTTTGCGTTGACTTATAACAATGAACAAACCTTTTCCGAGAAGTCCACATGAAACTATGTTTTCAAAACATGAAATTGCTGGTTTCGTTGTATATTCTGAATAATTGATTGAAATTGTTGTATACAAAATTTACCCAATCATTATTTATCATTAATGTAGATTCCTTTAACAATTCATCAAAAGTAGAAAACATAACAACCACAATGTCATTTAATACTTTCTCATTCTCAGTTAGAAGGGCAGGGTTCCGATTCTGCACTTGTTATACTCCTTGCATCTATGTTTTGATCCTCAACTTTACCCTTTTAATTGTACGTAGTTTTGTTTGTCCTTCGCTGGCTTATTGACTTTTGTGTGTGTGTTATTTTGTCATGTTGTTCAGTGACCTCTTGTGTAATGAGCTTTATAAGTGTTACTCCATACTGTGAGCTATACAAACAAAGCAATCACCTTTTGGTCCATTTCTCCCTGCCCATATGAAAAAGAAATGTGGAACAATTAAACTAAAAAAGGAGATCCCCAACATACAGTAAAAAGTATATTTTAAAACTGACCTGCTTGATAAACAATTACATAATTGGTTAAGTTGTTATGTTAAATATTGCAAATTATTGCTTCATTTTTGCAAGGTCCGAACAAAAAGTGCTTTACAAGTAAGTAAAAGTTATGTTAGCTATAGCAAGTCATAAATGTAAGGAATGCCACGTTGGCAATAATAATAAAAGTGATTAAATTTGTCTTAACTCTTTAGTTAACAAACAAGCTTAACCACTTTTTAAGCAGTTATGGATAATTTAATCCAGAATTCAATAGCTTTGTTTTTGCTGCTTTTGTTGAATACACATTTATAATCTACCATGCAGTGCCTAAAAACTCATTTTGTTGTTGTCGTTGAATAAATCACAATTTATTATATTCCTACTTTTTTTGTTTTAAGTATGGTGGCCCTGAAGGGACATCAAACATATATATTTACGTGAATATTTATGTAAATATTTACGGCTTTTGCCCCAATTCGCAAATATTCACGTATATATTCTCATAAAAATTTGCGATTGAGGCCAAAATCGTGAATATTTACGTAAATATTTACGTAAATATTTGCGATTTGTACCCCCATTCGCAAATATTTACGTAAATATTTACGTAAATATTCACGATTTGTGCCCAAGTCGCAAACCCAGTCATCCGTGAATATTTGGTTTCTTCCAGCTAGCCGCGCACTGGGCCGAAATTTCCAGCCGCGTATTCAGGACAATTATAATCCATGCACTTCAAGGAGGTAATATATCTGTATCCCCTTCTTTCTAATTATTTGAACGATTAAAAAAAAGAAGCTTTCTGTGTCGGTATAATGTGTTTACTAAGCATACTTGAAGGTAGAATTAGATTATTCGGCTGATCAATTAGTGAGTAATTAAACACC
The DNA here is from genome assembly GCA_023634235.1 of Pisaster brevispinus. Classification (NCBI taxonomy): domain Eukaryota; kingdom Metazoa; phylum Echinodermata; class Asteroidea; order Forcipulatida; family Asteriidae; genus Pisaster; species Pisaster brevispinus. The sequence continues at coordinate 21,821,693 of JAMKCF010000007.1, read as the reverse complement.
ACAATTAAGACCTCATCATCCAGACCATTGTACACAACTGTTGAAAAAACTGCGCTTACCCGAAATTAAGTACATGTACCCTTCACATTGTTTAAAAGAAGATTTTTTTTTTATTCCATACTGATAGACCATACCACTGATGGGCACACATAATTTCGGAGTCGGTGAACTCGGATCATTAAGTAATAAATAATTAACTGCTAATAAAACACACGCAATGTTCTATCATACGTTATCGAATGTTTTGGTCAATTTCATGCCTAAACCGCTATTGGTGATCCAAATTAGCCAACTCCCAAATTAAGTGTAACCAGCGGTATGGTCTGTCAGATTATAGAATACAATTTTACTTTTATGCTAGGTAAAGGGTACTTACATTGGCGTGAATGCTATGGTCAGTTTTTGTCACTATTTTACCTTAACCGTTTGATTATTTGACAGAAAATGCCTTGTGTTCTTGTGGCTAATTAGGTAATAATTAGTGATTAGAAGAGCCACCTTCAAAATCAAGTGTGTGGCAAGTGATATGGTTCATCAGACTATGGAATACAAATTTCTTGCAACATAAGGGTATACATTTACTTTCGGGAGAATGCACATATTTTTCAACAGTTGTCTTTTATGGTCTGGATGATCGGCTAAATACTCACCAAATGGTCAGCCAAATAATGTTATTCTACCTTTGAGTATGTTCAGTGATTTTATAGAAAGAGTTTTTTTTAAATCGCTCAAACGAGAAAGAAGGGGAAACAGAATTGGTACCGCCTTGAACTGCATGGATTCTAATTGTCCTGAATACGCGGTTGGCCGGCCACGGAATCCGCAGATAGAAATTTCGGCCCAATATGCGGCTAGCTGGAAAGAAACAAAATATTCACGGGTGACTGGGTTTGCGATTGGGGCCCAAATCGCAAATATTCACGTGAATATTTACGTAAATATTTGAGATCGAGGGACAAATCGTGAATATTCACGTAAATGTTTATGTGAATATTCACGTTTTTTGCCCCGATTCGCAAATATTAACGTAAATATTTACGTAAATATTTGTGATTTGGGGCACAAATCGTCAATATTTACGTAAATATTCACGATATGGCCCTCAGCCTCAAATTTTTACGTGAATATTTGCGAATCGGGGCAAAAAACGTGAATATTTACGTAAATATTCACGTAAATATATATGTTTGATGTCCCTTCAGGGCCACCATAATTTTGTCATTCAACCTGATAAACTAGCCTATTTTTTTTAGTTCAAATTGGCTAGTTAAACTAATATATGGTTTAAACCAGGTACTTTGAGTTTCTAAACCTGTTCGATTAGGTTTTCATTTCCACTAACAATAAGTTAACAATTTTTTTCTATAAAACATTTAACCTTTGTCTACACAAAGAGTGACCTTGTACATTCCAGGGCCTTTCTAGAAGGCAAGATACATTGTAGTACCACACTGGTCATAATGTGAAATTTTTAAAATTTTATCTCATAATTTCAACATAAATGCAAGAATTGTAAAAGTAACAGCTGAACAATTTTTGAGATGTGTCCCCTTTCTTCATATCGAAAGTTGACAAAAAACAAACAGTGCACTTTCCATTAAATAAACAAACATCCGATTGATTGTTTTCTTCAACTGAGCTGTGTACTTATTGTGCCTGCAGGAAGTCCAGGCTCTGTGGCTCTTTTTAAACATATGATGTCACAGGTTACATAGTCTATCTTTATGCAAGCCTATAATTCTACATGGCTATACAATTTTGATATTTTAGGCTACACTACACGACATATTGTAGCAGGATTAATTGGCGGAGCATGTGCTGTGGCTGCAGCTCCAGTGGTACTCGCAGGTGTAGGATTTACAGCAGGTGGAATAGCAGCAGGATCCTACGCAGCAAGCATGATGTCAGCTGCAGCAGTTGCAAATGGTGGTGCGGTTGCAGCTGGAAGTACAGTGGCTGTTTTGCAGTCGGTAGGAGCTGCGGGACTAGGAACTGCAGGTGTTGCTGCAGTTGGTGGTGCTGGTGCTGGAGTAGGGGCTGCTGCTTCTGGTGTAGCAGGTGCATTTCAGAATTACTTCAGAGGTAGGGTCATAGATTGGATTTTGTCAATGTAATGCTGATTTATAGGGCCAGTTGATCAAGAAAGATACAATAAAAGACGCCATTGGAAGTGTCAGCTGAATACAATGTCTACTTATTTAGAAAACAGCGAAAGACTGTTGCACTAACTTCATCAAGAATGTCAAAACTCTTCTTGAAGTGATGTAACGGGTACCAACCACATCTCTGGCCGTGGCATTCAGAAACGGGCACCACCGAAATTTGAATCTCCAAAACTCACCTTTGGAGACTGGATTTGTTTCATCATACTTCTATTCGTTTCTAATCAACAGGGGAATTTCAGATGAAATGATTTGCAGGATGCTGACTACTATTACCATCTTTACAACAAGGAGGCTTTCCGATAGAAATAACACAGTTTATGGGAGCCATTACCAAAGTTTGACCATTCCTTTCAGACACCACGGGAGTAAAACCAGACAAGATTGTACCTCATAACCTCATATCAAGACAGTAATGATTTGGAATAGATGAAAACTCCTGGATGGGTTCAACCTTACCTTGGCATTAATAATGATCAAATCAATTGAAGACTGCCATGTAAAACAATCATTTTGTAAAATACCAAAGAAACAAAGGCAAGATGCAGAAAAACAGTCCTCGGTTCATATTTCATTATCATTACAAATGGCAAACTTCTCTATGAAGTCCACATGTAAATATGATTTAAAAACATTTAATTGCTACTTTAACCTCCATTGCCTCGGTAGAATCCTAATCAAACATCAATTTATTCATTTAGTTGTGATTTTTACTATGTCTCTGTCATTCCTCTCACAGATCCATATTTTATTCTTTTATTTTAGGTCGTGCGGGCCCCAAGAACAAGACAGAGACAGAGACAGAGACAGAGACCTGGCTCAACACACCTCCAACACTGGATACTGATGATGATAGTGATGGGGAGGGGATGGATGGGGTATGATTGGGATAGGGATGATGATGATAGTAATTAAATTGTACATGAATGGTTTTTAAATCTTATTGTGAAAAAGACATTAAAATCAGCAGATTGCATCTAAACATACATCAAGTCAGTTGTAATTTACATGTACAAGACAAACAAATTAAGGAAATTAGAGTCAATGTCATTAAATTGCATAGACGTCTAAATAATTGATGGAAGCCCCTTTCTGCCCAACCTTATTGAATTGTGAGCTAAACCTGATTGAGTTGTGACCCATACATGACCTAAAAAAGCTACAGAACAATGAGACTAAAAAGAAGATCTTCAACATACAGCAATTTAGGCCTATTTCAAAAAACCCCTGCTTTGAACAGTATTTGAACATTTATTTAGATTGTGCAACTGCTTCTTTTGCAAGACCCCAAACGGGACAAACAGTATTTGTTTTTTATCACTAAATTGATGACATCCAATTAACTGCTGCTTAATGTGCACAATCATTGATAAAATCAACACTTGTTTTGTTATCATGATTAAAAATCAGCATGTTGTGGTTTCAAATAAGTGCACTAAAAATAAATTAGTAGAGTCAACAAACAAGCTTCATTCATGGATGTTTTGAACCTCAATATTCATTATTTTGTTGTTGTTGTTGATGTTGCTGGTGATGAAAATATTAAAATGCACCTATTTTGTTGTTGTAACTTTTGTTGAGAAAGCAAAATAAAAGAATCATGAAGAAGTAATTTGAAGTCAAGTATTTTTTAATAAAAACGCCTCCTTACCTTTAGTCAATTTCTTTATTAGTATGACTTGAAGTGTTTATCTTTCCAACGTCTGGAAGAAAAAACATACACTAAATATAAGTTTACAGAAACTACACTTTATTAAATATTTTACATTTTCTGTTCTGTAGCAGACGACATTATTTTCAACTTGAATAACTATTTTCGCCCTCTAGAGGGCTCTATACAAAGCTACAGAGACGATTAATCCGCACCAGACTAAAAGCAGTTACGTGTTAACAAAGAAGACCGTCTGGTAACGACTACCGACTGGACATAAGCAAGTTGTACCTAAGTTCTGCGGTTTCTTGGCAAATTCTTCCCTTTTTTTTATACAGTTTTTGCATAAATTGACCCATTTCTTTGGTCGTATTTCAAGATGCTAAAACGTGTTTGTAAACACTGTATCTCTGTGACTCGTGGAAATCAGACATGTTTTCGTATAGTGGGTAGGGGACCAAGAAGGCATCATTCAACTAACGTTATGATGATTTCAAGGTAAGAATAGATTAATGTAAAATTGTAAGGCTCACTTCCTGGCACTAAATTCACCATTCCCACTACCCATCCTAGAACTATACGTCGTTCCGCTATCGTCTCCACATTGAGACGATAGCGGGCATTCCCAGGCTATGACCTAAAGGTCCCCCAGTACATTGACCATTACTCTGTCTCTGGACTCTGCTGCTGACTATAATTTACCTCATCCAAACCTAGGAAATTAATTATGTCACTGATCTTATGTATTTTCTCTGTGACATCATTGCTAAATCTAGACCTACCTTACCTCCAGAAACCCTATATAAGATCCCTCACTCAAATTCTCCTTTCAAAGTGTTCTTATTCGGACTCTCATTCTTGAGAAGTCCGACTTGCTCCCTCCATACACCAGAGACTTGCCTCTCACATCTACGTACAAGCTAGATTTGTTGTACATGTGTACTTCTACTTGCCATCGTTAAGTTTGGCCTAAGCGTTTGCTTCTTTTTCTTGTACAATCATTTATATTGTTTGTTGATGTCTACACTCGCTCTCTGCTCCGGCACACTCTCACCCAAACAGTTGTATAGTTAACCAGGAAAGTTGAGGAAGACGTCAATTCCCTCACATTATTTCTTATTTTAAAGGCAAAAAAGAAGCTGATGCATACCATTGCCATTGGTAAGAAGAAATCAGAAAAGAGTGAAATGTAACTTTTCACAGAATAGCAGTAGCACATTTGATGGTAATTGTGAAAAATTTAGTTTGAAATATTCTTGCTTGAATTTTACTCCAGGCTATTTATGACCGTCGAAGACAAAGTCCAAATTCCTCGTTGAAATTTTGACAAAGTCAACATCTCAAAAACTCAACAAAGAGGAGTACACTGTCTGTACAGTCACTCCAGTTTTCTAAGCTATGGCCTATACTTGGCCTAGAGCTAGACTCAGTAACTGGGGCGCTGTACATCTGCGGTCTTAATCTACTTGTCTTCTTTATCTATCAATATCACCTTGCAATTTCATTCACAAATTTTACAGCTGTACTTGATTTTCTCCTTTATTTCTTGTTGACATTTGATTTGACTTTTTGAAAAGGTTTTATCAAGCATCTCATACCTCCCTTGGGAAGCAGCGATCCCTTCACACAACAGTGGATGAGGAGGAGATAGTGAAGTTCAGAATGCTGTCTGAATCGTGGTGGGATGAGAATGGTGCATTCCAGGCATTGCACAGCCTTAATGATCTACGTATCCCACTGATTAGAGATGGTCTGGTCAGAAAGGGTCAAGGGTCAGGTCAAACTCTAGCCAGGTCACGACCACTCACTGACTCAGTCATTTTGGATGTTGGATGTGGAGGAGGAATTCTTTCAGAGGTGACTTTTGTTGAGTAATATTTGGCAAACTTCCTCCCCCCTCCCCCCACCCGCACTCCTACTCTCCCCCCCCCCATTCAATTGTATGGGTTGTATGTAGTTGTATGTAATAAAAGCATATTGCAGGCTGGCACAGTGCATCTATCATTCCAAGCCACAGTGAATGATATTAGATGGTCAGACAGTAGAAGGGTTGACTGTGTACTGTGGGGATGTATTCACCACATGATAACACATTGCAGGCTGGCATAGTTTATCTATCATTCCAAACAGCAGTGGATGATATTTATTTATTTATTTATTTTTTGTTTTGTTTACCCTGGGTAATCCATTCAGTGAGAAAAAAGCTCATTGATCTCCCATGGATCCCAGCTTACATATTGGCGTGTCGTGGCCGAGTGGATAAGATCACTGGACTCAAGCTCTGGTGTTTCTGATCAGCAGAGTGTGGGTTCGAGCCCCGGTCGTGACACTTGTGTCCTTAAGCAAGACACTTAACCATGATTGCTTCGTCCTTCGGATGGGACGTAAAGCCGTTGGTCCCGTGTGTTGTGTAACGCACGAAAAAGAACCCAGTGCACTTATCGAAAAGAGAAGGGGTCCGCCCCGGTGTTCCTGGTTTGATCGGCTGCATATTGCGCCACAGCACCTTGTAAACAATTACATGGTGCTATGTAAAGGAGTAGGTCTCATACTTCAAACGAAGCCCCACATACCTTGCAGGAAACATGAATGTTAAGCGCTTAGAGGCTGGCCTGCAGTAGGCGCTATACAAATACAATATATTATTATTATTATTAAAAACTACAGAAGTGCACTGAATATACAGGGAGAAAACATGGCACATACGTAATGGTCATACAGTGGGAAAGCTCTGTGAAGTGGCCCAGACCAGACTATAAGGTTTGACGCTTGAGCCTCAATGACAGACTGTGGAACGCTAGGTGGCAGCAGACATACCAGCTAAATGTCCATTGTGTACGTAGCTCTGAGGACAATAGATTTACCTGCCATCTTGTACCCTCAAAAGTCTCCCAATGATGATTCTATTGAATGACTTTATAATCAAGATGTAACTATTCAAAACTCTATTGACTAATATTTGCAGCCGTTGGCCAGGCTAGGAGCAAGAGTGACTGGTATTGATGCTGCATTAGAGAACATTGAAGTTGCTCAACAACATGCTTCTCATGATCCTCTGCTACAGAGAGGACTGAGGTATATGTGTATAACAGCAGAGGAACTATTAAAGACAGAGAGAGGTGCCTTTGATGCAGTTGTTGCATCTGAGGTGCTTGAACATGTTAGTGATGTAGAAGGATTGGTATCGACGTGTTCACAGTTAACTAAGGTTAGTTTATTACACAGTCACTGGGTGTGAGGTAAGAGATATGTGACAGTTTGGAACAAGTGTGGGAGGGTTGTGAACGACTGTAATAAGACCACACGGCTCTGCACATGTCATGATGTGTATAATGCATCAAACGCTTAAAAGACCAACTCATGTACTTGTTTTTATTTGACAGCCTGGAGGTTCCATATTCTTCACCACTATTAACAAGACGTGGCTGTCCTATGCTCTAGCAGTAGTTGGGGCTGAGGACATAGCGAGGGTTGTACCACATGGCACTCACGACTGGACTAAGTTTATTCCTCCAGATGATTTGCAGAGGTTTCTTGAAGCAAGTGAGTATTCTTCATAAACCCAAATACTATTGGTGTACTCTCCTTGCTACAAAATACCACAGGAGACTGTGGAGACCTGTGGTGACCTGTGGTGGCCTGTGGTGGCTATGTCCACAGTACACAAGCCATGGGGTTTCCTATAATACCAGCTGTACAAACAGGAGAAACCCATGCACTCCAGGCCTGGAATTTCATCTTTGAAAGGGCAAGGCCATTTTCTTTTTGCAAATTCTTAAAAGTGTATGGGAAATGGGCACCAAGGCCAAGACCAGGGGCAACAGAAGCCATGGCCTCTGTGGCCTCAGTGTAATTCCAGGCCTGGCGCCCAATGCTAGCCTGGAAGGTTTGGTACAGTCTGTGGTGCTCGTATACCGAAGAAGCCCATGCACCCAATGCTATTCTAGCCTGGATGATATGGTAATTTGTGGCAGTCTGTGGTGCTTGTGTATTAAGGGTTACTGGGAAACTATATCACTGATATTTGGAAGAGTAAATTCTATTCAATTAACACACCACACAATTAACCTGTGAAAATTCTTCCACATTAGATGGTCACATTTAAGTGAAAACAATATAAAACAGTTCTTGTTTGGTCAGAGATTTCTACACATTCCTATCATACTTAATTATAATGTTTTGTTTTATCGACAGATGACTGTAACATGAGATTAGTACATGGGATGATATTGAATCCATTCACAATGCGCTGGTCATGGGGGACAACAAAGGCATGTAACTATGCCATCCATGCTATTAAGAATGACGTGTGTAGATCAGAGACAGACCTTGATGAAATTGAGGAGACACAAAGTTGACTCCATTAGTCAGACTCTCCTGAGATGATCTAAGACTCCTGGTTTTCTACCAGTCAAGAACTATGACCATCCAAACGCGCCAACAGAGGGCAGTATTCCACGCCACACCTTTACTTGCTGAACTTTACTGGCTCCCAATCAACCAATGGATGAATATAAGACAACACTCAACATGCACAAAACCATGAGCAACTAGTTTCCATCTTACATTTCTGATGCTGTCAACCTCAGCCAACCCAAACGACAAAGTCTCTGCTGGAAGTCCAATTTGGTTGTCCCTTGCACTACCTTGAACATGGAATTCTCTATCTATCTCCATCCGGAATGCTTCATCACTTGAACAGTTTAATAGACTCGTAAAGACCCATTTGTTTTGATTTCTCTTGTTTTGCTTTGAATCCTTTGGCAAAAGACTTGATAAATTCATGCTATTAGTTGGGTAGTTCTAACACAGACAGTCTAAAACCACAAGACTATTTGATAACAACCGTAAGCAGCTGTCTGCTTAACCAGTAAGCAAATAATGTATGCTTACCAAGCGACTTTTAAACCCAGCTTCTACTTCATAACTATTACAGAAGGCACACTAACTTTCCAGCAGAGTTTTGAATGCAGACAATGCGTGCACATTTTCCTGCTATAATTAGCAACCAAATTTGCTTACTAGTGAATGGCTTTAAAGAACCAAGACTTAGGCATTTTCAGGAATTGTTTTCCTGCATAGATAATAATCCCATCTTGTTAATGTTTAACCACTGGATAATAACAGTCCAAACAAATTTCATATCAGACATAGATAGTGTTTTGAGATGAAAAATGTAAATAAAGTGTTTCTGTTACTGTATTGAAATACAATAAAAAAAAGTAATCATAGAATGTTTCCAAATGTAAACTTACGTCATTTAAAACAAGTTTATTTCGTGCCCCAACAGTTATTTGAGTTTTGTATTATTATTGTGGCACACATCCAAGGCACTAGGCCAATAATAGGATGAAGAAATGAGTTTAAGATGCGGGAGGAAAACTCCTCAAGAGAGGACTTGAAAACCCAATCCATATGCAAGGCTTCTGTCCACACAGATGAAAGGAAGGGAAGAAACCACTATGCCAACCTTGGCCCAATTTCATAGAGCTGCTTAAAGCAGGAAATATTGCTGAACAATTTCTTGCTAAGTAAAATTGAGCAGGGCCCAATTTCATAAAGCCTGTAAGCACAAAAAAAGTATTGCCTAGCAGAATTAAGTTACCAGCCAACATTCCATAAAGTTTACATTGTTAGCACTGGTACCCTGCTCATTTCTTGCTAAGCAAAGAAATTTGCTAAGCGGAATTTTATGAAATTGGGCCCTGGATACCACCAATCACAAGTGGCGTGAAATTGTATTTTGGATGGTAACCTTATTGTAGTAAGCATGATTTTGTTGTGCTTAGCTACTTTTTTTATACTTAAGCAGCTCTATGAAATTGAGCCCAAACTACTTACGCAACAAATATTACTTAGCAAATTCCTGCTTAGCAGAAATTTTGAGGAAACCAGTCACAAATGGTGCATGTTACATGGTATTTGGGTTATGGGGATTACACAAGTTTTGTGTGTGTGGTTGTTTCAGTAAAGGATATCTGGGAGAGAAACTGATTTACAGATAGCAACTAAGCAAGCAAATAATAATTGGCTTTGTTCTACAAATACCAACTTCAAAGAAACCCTAAAGATAATAAGTAGCTATTGTTTATTGTAATAATATTATTTTCGCGTTTATTTTAAGCAATTAATCAAACATTATCGTTAATAATAAATTAACGATAAAAGGAATTATAAACTACGCAAAGCCCCTTTAAATTTAAAGCCAAGATTTCTCACAAAGGGGAATTCCCGTCATGCGCAGCAGTTTTATGGGGCGCTACAAATCGGACATCATGACGAAACTTGCAACAAAAACCAATTTCATTTTGATTATATTATTACTCATGAATGTTACTACCTGTAATAACACCCGTGAGATACGAGATTGTGGAAAGAGACAGGTAAGTGACATTTATTTTTAACAAGAAAAGATCTAATTGGGGAAGTGTAATCAATGGTGCAATGTTGGTAATGGGAGATGGCAGTAGAAATTGTTTACTCCCGCCCACTCTCTCGAATCCTAATCTAACCATTTAGACTATGGGCCGTGGCTCTGAAATCCTTCTAGAAAACGATTCTTGTTCTCTCCGGAGAGGGTTTGCATGAAACTTAGCCCAGTTGTAGATAATATGTGTCTGAGCAAGAATCCAATTGTTCCCACGCTCAAATGTTGCACATTAATGTGTAATTCACGGATAAAATGTCACATTTTTGAACATAAGGAAAAACATAAGAAAAACAGCGCCCTCAATTGACCAAAGAAAGAGAGGCTTTCTCCAGCTAGGCACAGTTTACCCCCCCCCCCCCAAAAAAATCAGATTATGATGTGGAAACCTTTATAATTTTAAAGATCATGTATGCTAACAGCATTTCTAAAAGTTTGTATGCTTATATCAACTATTGGAACACTAATTTTCAACTGTACTTGGTGTTTATGTGGTGGGGAATATGCTATAGGCCAGTTGATCCATTGTGAAATTGTTGAATCTTTAACACACTATTTCCAGGCAATTAACAATTCAGGTATAACACATGGAAAGGAATGGGGTACATCACAAGTATAAAAAACCTGACTGGGGGAGGGGGGGTTCAGTCTTGCCAAATAAATAAGCAAACTATTTCATGTTGATTGTAAAATAACTGGAGTTTTTGATATACTTTTTAACCCACAAAGTATGTCAAAACAGCCCTTAGAAAAAGTAAGAAGCCTCAGATATTTCCATCTTTGAATTTATTGAATGTCAATTCAACTTGCATAATCAAAAATATGAATGCTGAATTTAATAAATTATTAGGTTTTGTACTTGAATTTTCCTGTCCCTACAAATCATTTTCTGTAGAAAATATGTCCTACAAATGTTGTTATCATGTGTTAAAAAAACCCATTCCTTTGTGCATTAAATTTTGCTTAAATTTCACACCACAGCTCTGTATGAGTTTTAAAACAGTCCCCTGTATGAATAACAAACTCATAACTTACAAAAAGAACCACATAATATCATGTCATAATGGTCATGGTTTGTGTGCATAAAGACAAAGGAATGCTCATTTAACAGATGTTAACCTTTTATTTCAACACTTTGAATAATACAAAATGTGTGTATCGATTATTAATGAAGTGTGATAAGATAAAGAATTGAAATGTAAATGCAACGTTAATGTCCTTTTCAATATTTTCCATTTAAAAATAATATATACATGAAGATGCTCTATGGTAGTTGTAAAAAAATACAAAAAGTTAAAGTAAGTATTTAAAAATAGTGATGTGCTAGGAAAGTTGACTGGTGATGGAGAATGGTCTCAGATTAGATTACCAATTTCTAGTCAGACAGTCTGGGCCCAATTTTACAAAACCTGTAAGTAGCAGAATTGTTGCTTACTGGACCGTTGTCATTTCATTAAAAAAAGCTAACCATAATTATACTGAAAGGTATGCTTATTTGTGGCAAGCAAATGAGTGATTTTTTTGTTTCTATTTTGTACTGTGATGCATCCTGGTTCTTTTCAGAACTCCTAAGTTCAGAACAGACCACAGTGTTTTGTTACAAGAAACACTTCACCTGATTACTTCTCATCACAAACCTTTAAATCTCATTTTAATTACTACTGTTTGTTGACCATAACATTGCACATGCAACTTTCAATTAATGTGGTTCTGAAAAGAAACTTAGCTTTAAATTGATGGTCCTGTCACATGCACTGCCAATTTAGAGAATTTGCGTAATTACATAGTACATGCACAGGTCTTAGAACTACTAAAATAAAAAATATCTTGTACATGTAGCCATCAGTATCACCTGCTCCTCCCCTTTTTTCCCCAAAACAGACAAGAAGAGCCCTACAGCTACCATTTTACCCAACCAAACACATACATGAATAAGTTGATTACGTGTATTTTATTTTATTTATTTACTTCAACTTTTTTTTGGGGGGGGTGCAGGGTTGTACACACATTGTTCATGGTTAAATGTGGAATGTGCGATTTGGGCTGTAAAAAGTGTTTGAATACCGAGTTTCATGGCAAATGATGCAAACTCTCGGTAAAATATGAGCAGATGATAAGGTTCCCTCTTTCTTCATTGAAGAACTTGACTGGAGCATTCAAATTCTCTTTTCAGCAGGCTCCGAGTCCTCCTCTCTGATGTGAGAAGATTCACTGAGATCTGGTTGGGAAAAAAAATAATAATAATTAAGTCCCTCTTCAAATAACACTTTTGGCACCAATGATTTTTCTAAAATGTAAATAATAATACTTTTTAAACAAAAACAAGCTAAACAGTTTTTAAAAAAAACTGGGAACCATTTTATGGAAGTCACTACAAGCAATTTATTTCAAACTGGCAACTCGACAGTCTCTTGTGAATTTTTTTGTCGATCTGTTGAGGAATTAAATAATTTATTCAGTGCTATAATTAATTCCCAACTCATGGAGACAATTTCTGTTCCCTTTTTATGAATTTTTTTTATTTGTAAAAATTTTGAAAATCTTGCAAATATGGACACTCCGACAGAAATGGCTCATTAGTCATATCGCCTGTAGTTACTACTACTAGTTAGTACAGAAAATGTACACAATACAAGCCATTACCCTTCGTGCAAAGGCCACTGGGACTGGGAGGAGGGTTACTGATCACTGCACCTACCCAAGACTTAGTGTAGCTGATAAACGTAGCTCTTGAGTCTTGGTCATGAACCTTAGACATCAGGGCTACAAACAGTACTGTGAACAAATATGGGTCTGAATGCCCAACATGTTCTTTATACCTATGTCCGTGCAATACGTGCATGAACACCTCTTGGTTTTTTTTTATTTTGACTCACCGCCCCAGCTCTATAAAACTTTAAAAAATAGAAATGTTGGTAGCGAACACAATAGCTACTGCGGTACAGTTTCGCAGCTAGCCACCCAATCTCAGAGTAAGTCTATATAATAAGAGCAAGAGAATGCAGTCACGAATGTCAAAAATAAATGTTCAATATATAACTTGAAACAATTGATTCTCTAACCTTCAGCAGCAGGCACACGTTCCTTATTTAGCTTCTGCCTGGCAAGTACAGCCCGTCTTTGTTTTGTAGCATCCGTGAAATATTGGTAACCCTTCTGATGAAAAGGGGGAAAACCACCATCGTTGCGTTAGGTACTAACTTACTGCAGCGCAAGCTGCACCATCACCGCCACTATCTTGCAAGAAACACCTCGCTATTTCAGCTGATTTTCCGTGAAGTTCCTTCCAAATCTGCACACATTGTCTGAATTTTGTCCACTATGTTTCAGTTATAGGTGTAAAGGCTTCATGAACATCACACAAATGGGCATAACACTGTAAATTTGACTGCTTCTCGCTGTCTTTTTCTGACATGTTGCCCACATGACATCCAGCTGCGTGAAAATTTTGTTTATGCTGAGCGCATTTTATAGATTTGCACAATATGGAGATTGCGCAAAATTTTGCTCAATTTTCAGATTCAGTGCTAGTCTGGGAATGCAGAATAACAGCGCAATCTCAAAATTGTGCAAATTCGTAAATGCGCTTCGCTTCTACATAATACGTCGCAGCGCGTTCCTTCGTACATCCGCACGCTTCCATAAGACTAATTTTGATTGGTCAATTGCCTGATGAGAGACCAAATTTCATTGGACAACCTACTCGCGCCTGACTCAGTTACCGTATATCGTTGCACAAATTAGGGCGATTTTTGTCGTCAAATTACGAAATAATGTGCAACATTTGAGCGTGGGAACAAGTTGGTATTATTATCTTCGTTTTTGAGTGGTTACTGAGTAAACCCTCGTTGAAGAGAACAAGACTGTAAGATACGACTGGACGGCCGATGGTCTAATAGAGTCTCTGTCCTTTCTCTATGATCTAACTATGTACGGTTCGTTCCGCTATCGTCTCCACGAACGATAACGGAACGAACCATAGTTCTAGGTCTCGGACCTAGTTCGCTGTGATATAAATCATAACCGTCCTCGATCTCCTGGTGCTGACTCGAGTCATAGACTGAGTCAAGCCTAGACCTGGGGTGCTGTACTCTTTTTAATGTTTTATTTTTATTTATTAGGTGTTCGGGCATTCAGCCCGGAACACCTCTTATTATTGTTCGGTTTTTTTTTTTTTTTCTTAATACTTCTTCTTCTTCTTCTTCTTCTTCTTCTCAGCGTCCCTTGTCCGCTAACAAAAGCACCCTTTCCAAGCTCATATGAACTTGAAACTTCATATTTAGTTAGATATTTATTAGGAGATAAAACCGCTTCAGTTACGTCATGATGACATCATCAGGTGTCGAGTTACGTTAAATCAAAGTTTAATATTTGAAAAAATCATAACTCCAAAACTACACAATGGATTTTCACAATCTATACATCATCGGATAGGCCTGGTATGACTCTAAAAACGCTACACTGAACGCGACCTCATTTGACCTTGACTTCCGGTTCAAACCGGAAGTTGAATATTTAAAAAATTCATATCTCAAAAACTACTGATCGTTTCGTCACAATTTTCACATCAGATTGTAGATCTATGATCCTTCCGAAACTTTTGCACAGAAATGATGCCAATATGACCTTAACTTCTGGTCCTAAATGGGTGTTACAGCCAAAATTAGTATTAACCGCAGTTTATGTGTGTATGGAGAAAAGCGCTGTAACTGACTGTCCGCTCCATTATTCATAAGGTTCAAAGTCCACGAAGCCTGTGCACACAGTCCCACACAACGGAAATGTATCATTGCGTTGCTTATTCTTGTACGTTGTAACAACACGTGTCCCGCACATAAAAAACTCAAACTCATTCAAAGTTCAGTGTGAATTTAGTTCCGCTGTGCTCGTCTGATGGCTTAATGGAAAACAAGGAATAAAAGAGGAGGTTTTACTGAGATGTCCACCTGCTTTAGGGATTTGTATGACTTTGACTAAATGACAAAAACTTCAACTGAAAAAGAACGACATTGGTTTGTTTCTCATCAAACACCGAGACCCACGTCACGTTGATCGACGTGACCATGCCTGCCAAAGGCGCTCTAGGCCCTTTGAGTATGCCCTTCAGACACGGTGATTAAAATGGTAAGCTTTATTTCAAAATCACCGTTAAAAAGAGGGGGCATTCCTTTTTTGTCTACAATAATGTTGATATCCATGAACTTGCCTAGTGTTTTTTATTTTGTTTTTTTACTTTCAAAAATCATTATTTTTGTCATGGTTTAATTTTCAACTATCGGATTGAATTGATGCTAATCCCCGCTCAGGTATATTATGTATATGTACTGTGTATGGAAAAAAACATAACTCTTGAACCAAAAAGGGTTTTGACTTTATGCTAACCATGTACTTAGACCTTAGTGTGTCAATGAACGTCATAACATTGAATCAATGTTTAATTTTTACAAAAAAACATATCTGGAAAACTATAACTGCTACATACCAGATCTTTGGTCCATGTGAAAGACCATGGAGTGTATTTTTTTAATTTTACACAAAGTGTGACCCTATGCAGCTCTGTGACCTTTACTTCTGGTCGAAACTGAAAGATGCTTATTCCATACTTAAAAACTTCATATCCCATTAACCAAAAAAGGGTTGAGACCTACAACTTTACATACTTAGACTCGAGTGTGAAGATGAAACTGCAGTTATTTTCGGGATGATGACGACTCGATGGCGTCCTTACATTAAATTAACCTTTATCCGGAGAACCAAATTTGTATATACATAACTTGCACCATCCCCAATGATTACACAAACTGTGTCTCCCTGTGAGCTTCAATTCTGGTCAAAACTGAGAGCTTAAGTGAAAATAATCACTCCCGGTCTTCGTTTTGAGGCCTGCAAACAATATGATCTTGAAATCAGATGGTCCCTCTATATCGAATACAGTTTTACCCATAGGACTGTCAATTCCAGCAAAACAATAACTATGAATCTCAATGTTTTGATAATAAAATGAGCTATGAAAACGGAATGATTTAATCAGTTTTTTAATTTATCAAAGTTTTTTATTTCAAATACGAAATCTTCTATCATTCACTTTACGTATCAATTTGTCGTACTAAGTTTTTTCGGTTTTTGCTTTGAAAACACTACCTCTGCTAACTCGAAAATGTCTATACCGAACACCTTGTTTTTGTTATGGAACAAAAAATTATGTCTAGTTTATTTATTTTTTTGGGGGGCATCGATCGGTCGTACTTCTACTCTAGCTAGTGCGACCGAAAAATGTCAAAACATTGTTAAAGGAGTGCAGCACCCTAGCCCACCTTGTTGGGCTGTTATGGCTCTCTTTTAACATCGGTCTCGACTGTAATATGACCGATGTTAAAAGAGAGCCATAACAGCCCAACAAGGTGGGCTAGCAGCACCCCAGTTACTGGGTCTAGGCCCTACTGGAGGCCGATTTCTGCCTTTATGTGATTGTCCCAGCTAATGTTGTCAATGAAGATACAGTAGATGTAATGTATAGATGAATGAATGAATGGAACAGTCTACCTCAGAAATAGACCCAGTAGCTGGAGCGATTATTAAAACATTTTGACACAACATTTTTTTTAAAAGTGTGCAGCATCACAGTTATTTGGTCTTCCTCAAAAATAGCCAGAAAAAAGTATGATAGGACGTGGGGTTTATTAGTACTAAAGGCAGTTTGAAGTATGACTGTATGACATGAGTATATAGGAGTAGTTTAAAATGATGAAACCTGTAGATTTTGAGATGATGTCAAGAGTCTACAAAAACCTCTGAAAAGAGGATACTGTGTTTTCATTTTCGTAGAGTCTGGCCCAAAGATGCACATATTTTTAGCACCTGAATGTTGATGTGCAGTTAAACTCCTATGGTCCATACACATGGATGAAAGCGATAACGCACTAATGGGAATTAAACAAGAGTGTACTTTGATCACAATTATTTATTGAAGTACATTTAAAGTTGAGTAACTTAGTATGTGACATTTAGTCAAAGTAATACTTTGCTGATTGGTTGATTAATTGAATTTGTTCGGATAAAAATCCAGCAAGAACATGGCAAAAAACATACACAACAGGTTAAAAAACCAATGAAATGAAATAAACCAAAACAGAACACAAGAAAGAAAAACTACACAAAATTATCCAAGGATAGCCCCTCACAAAAAAACCCCAAAACAAAACAACAAAAACAAACCAATAACTTATTTCCATTGGGGTCCCTACAGAAAAAAAACCCAGCAAAAAACACCTAAAAGAAAAAGAAATACAGAAAACAGACGTACCTAGCCAGGAACAAAAAGATAAATCATGGAAAACAAAGCAAGAGGAGACAGACAAAATAAATAAATAAATAAAGTAAAAAAATTGATTGAATAAAAATGAAAACAAATAACAAAAAATAATAAGCACCGATTGAAAATAGGAGAATGGAAAACAAGAAGCACCCAAACTATGCTTCCTTAGAAATGGTTTTTAGAAATTGCTCACTGAGTATAAGTTTGAGCATGCCTGATGCGTCACTTTTGTAAGGGTGTAAGGCAGTTTTGTCTTAGTGAGGGGGCATCTGAGTTGATGAGGGAAATGGTACATTTCAAGGGCACCATGGCAATGGTGTTAACTGCCTCCGTTGTGCATTATCAGGCCTGTGCAAGAACCTTTGAACAGTACTTGAGTATAAGTACCAAGTTGCAGTACTAAAACTTTGTAGGTTTCTACTCAATTCTAAACCAAACCTTCCTGGTAGATTTTGTCTATTTTTCTAACAGGTCAGTTTTGAGGAAGATATCAATATCGAGGACAGGTACAGTAATGTGGACAGAACCAACTATAGGACACCTGAAACGAGTAAGTAAACATGAGACAAATTGAATGTATGACGTCATAAACCCAAACAGCGCCCTCAATGACATCATTGAAGGCCTGTTGCTAGAGTAGTGCGCGGCACATACATACATGTGAGCACCTTTCTTGTCTGACATCAACGATGGGGGCCCATGCAAGGGCTGTTATCTCAGGCAATGATTGTTATGTCATAATTTGGATGGAAATAATTTTTACTCAAGTAGAGATTTTGTACATTATAGCAAATTCTTTGACAACAAAAAAATGCTCTCGGGGAAGATCACACTTAAAGGCAAAGTATACCTTTAGTTTTTGGAATCGTTCTATTGTTTTAATCCTATATAAATATAGACATAAACAATTTTTAAAAATTGCAATGCAGGAAGAATAATCCGTAATTGGAATACACAATCTGAGAAGCGTATCATGCAGAATTGTTTCTCAGATTGAAATGTTTTTGAATCCATCTCTCAAAAAACGACATTCCTTCGAAAGGAATTGTTTCTCAACACGTTATACATTATCAACAGCTATAGTGATTCTTACTAAGTGAGTTTGTATGACCATTAATTTTTAGAGTAATTACCAAAGGTACCTACCCTCCCTTTAATGTCAACATTACCTACATGTGGCTCTTTAAAATATGATGAGTGTATGAAACTTATACAAGTTGTGATTTATGAGAACCTTGTGCCGAATCGATGGTTTGGCTCTGGTAAATTCTTACTCTGAAAACTTAAATAATTGTGTTTTATATTCCAGGCAACTCTTTAGGCCAATTCATAGTAATGGGTCTGTTTGGAGCACTTGCTGTGGTTGCAGCTCCAGTTGCACTCGCAGGTGTAGGATTTACAGCAGGTGGGATAGCAGCAGGGTCCTACGCAGCAGGCATGATGTCTACAGCAGCAGTTGCAAATGGTGGCGGTGTTGCAGCAGGAAGTGCAGTGGCTTTTATGCAGTCAGTAGGAGCTGCAGGGTTAGGAGCTGCAGGTACTGCTGCAGTTTGTGGTGCTGGAGTAGCAGTAGGGGCTGCTGTTTCCGAAGCATTAGATTCAAAATAAGGATAAATGGTAATGTGTCTTGCCTGGGCAGTTTAGCTAAGTTACTAGAATGTGGGTTCACATCCTGGTCATGATTAGCTAAGTCACTAGAATGTGGGTTCACATCCTGGTCATGATTAGCTAAGTCACTAGAATGTGGGTTCACATCCTGGTCATGACAATTCCGGCTTTTCAATGATTTTGAGTTTCTGAAAACAAATTGTTTCAGTTTGAGGGAACATTTTAGCATGGTCAATTCTGGTTTAATTAGTTAAGTAAGAATTTCTAATAAATACAAGGAATTTCCATCTTCAGTATTACAGAAATCTTGTTATAGTGGCTGCTTTTCTTTGCATGCAATGGACCTACAGGATAGACTTTTGGCCAATGGAAAAATGCTTAGCTTTTGCAGTGTGCATTTATATAAAGGAAGTGTTTCATAGGTTTTGATTAAATGCTGTAGTATGTACAAGTTGTTTGAAGATTTAAGCCCCTGGAGTCCTGGACAATATTGGTAATTGTCAAAGACCAGCATCAACACTTTACGTGACCCAAGTCACCCAACATACATAAAAAATACAAACCTGTGAAAGTTTAAGCTCAATTGGTCATCGAAAATGGCGGGGAAAAATACATTGTTGCACTGTTTTCAAACATTAGGTTCTGGACTCAAAGATCAAAACTAGTTGTACAAAATTATAGCATTTCAGGCAAAATTACTTAAAGGGAAGTTTTCTACCATGGTAATCGTTAAACCATTCAAGTTATGGGAACATTTATATTTCAATCTTACCATTTGTTGTGCACCCTTTAAATGTTGAATTGCTTATAAATTGAAGTAAATTGCACCCGACTTGATTGCTTTATTTTTACGAATTTCATGAACTGAACTTGCCAGATGACTGAATTATGGTCAAATGTGATCATTATTGCAAATAATGCTCAGTTAAAATTCAACCATTTGACTGTTAACTTTTGACATTATAAGTTATGTTTCACTTTGTGCATGGCATTTAAGGCTTGTCAATTTCATTGATATTGTGTGCTAGAATTCAGTACTATTGGTAGTTTAAGTAAAGTGTTAAGATTATAGTTGTGCATGTTATTCATTTATTTAGACAAGTTGCCTTTAAGCAAGATGCTCAAACCCATCAGGGACCAATTTCATTGTTTGAAAATTTTCTGCTAAGCAGAAATGAGCAGGATACCAGTCATAAATTGTACTTGTGGTATGCTAGTTTGGCTGGTAACCTTATTCTGGTAAGCATGTTTCTTTTTGTGCTTAGGTACTTTTTGTGCTTAAGCAGCCCTGGTAACAGCAGCAACTCAAACGTTCCATCTGTACAATCTTTGAGGCTACTAGCAATGGCTTGATGGAGTTCAACTTAGGATCTTGGTTTATCAACAGGGCCCAATTTCATAAAGCCTGTAAGCACAAAAACTTGCTAAGCACAGAAAAAAAACTTGCTTAGCAGAAACAGGTTACCAGCCAACATTCCAGACAGTTAACATTGCTGCTACTGGTCCCCGCTCATTTCTTGCTAAGTAAAGAAATTTGCCAAGCAGAATTTTCTGCTTAACAGCTTTATGAAATTGGGCCCTGGTGACTTTAAAACACAAGATTCGTACACGCCACAAGCCTATTTAAAAAAAATGATAAAATGTCTGCTTATGAAGCAACTTTTTAGCACTGTTTCAATTTCGTAACCACTGCAAAATAAAAAGCACGTTATCTTTCCAGCAGAATCTGAATGTAATGCAAACCCATTGCTACAGGGGTGACACACACTGGCATATATCTACATAAATAAGCCAATCTAGTGAATACCAGATGTTCATTATTTAGTGACTGCTTGAATAGAAAATGTTAATACATTAGGCTTTTGGTAGAGAACCTTTGTTATGAAACCTACAATAAAAATAGACATAAAATAATTCTCAAATTAAACTTGCATCCGAGTTTATTTTGTTCCCGTATAGTTCACACACTTTTCATTATTATTATTACTATGAGCACACTGGAAATAAACTAAAATAAAAATGTTTTTCTGTAGTAAGGAGTAAACTGAAACATTGTGTTGTTACGTTAAACACCTAAAAAGCATTTGGACAAGTAAATTATGTTAAAGATATGTTTTTCAAAACAATTTAATTTGAATGTAAAATGTTCATCTTCTCCAAAAATCCATTTTAAATGTGCTTTAATTTCCATGGGATTCTTGTCTTTCAAATGGCACAAAAGCAAATTTTCCAAGGTTTGTTGGCATCAACTTTTTCCAAAGTTTGCCTGGAATCAAAGACAGTAAGACAGATTGTGACCAATCGTACCAAAACATTTAACTACACAAACCAACAGGGTGCATCAGTGATGTTTGAAGCTTTGCTTTATTACTTGTGAACTTGCGGGTACAGCCATGTGTAAATCTCTTTTGGGAAGAGTGTTGGCTCAGAAAAAAGTCGTTGCTGTGATCTTGTTGATTTGAATCAGTATACTCTGCTCGTCTTCAGGAGATTGCTGGACTGCTGACAATGGTCCATCGGGTGCATCCCTCCTGACCTACTGGAGCTTGAAGCATTCACCTCAAGATGAGTAGAGTATACTGTTAAGACGTTGAAACCACAACAACAGCTCTTTTTAGCAGAGCCAACACTCCTCCCAACAGAAGTTTACACATGGCTGTACCCGCAAGTTCACCTTACTTCCAGGAGAGTTTCTGCCTTCCTTTGGGAAAAAATAGTCAAGATAAAACAACAAGATGTATATTATAAGTCAATTTCTTCAAAGAGGCTTCTACAACTAATTACCAACTAAAAACCTTGGAATAACCCGACTTGTAAACCATATGTGGAATATCACACACACACTGCATACAAGTATCTAATACTTTGAGAAAGACTCTGCTAACTAGCTGTTTGCATTTAATACCATAGGTCCTTTTGGTTGGTTAGCAGTTTCCAACAGCTAATTTGGTTTTCTTATCTAATTTCTTATCTAATTATAAATAATTTTGTAGGCAAGATTCGTCAGATGTTCAAAGCAGATGAAAAGTAAAAAGGGTTCATAATCTATGAGCTTATAACATTTATCTAATCAAAAATGATAATTTCCCAATAAGTTATTGTGACCTTCTACCTTACCTGATGGCTAAGAGAGTAATTTGAATTCACACACTTCATGATTCAATAGTTTTAGTTATATACAAATAAAAGAACATTTTCTCTGAAGAGTCATTCTCCTATATAGTGACATGAACAACAGAAAGACTGCTACAAGATGAAGGAATAAAGGTTGCTCTGATAACTGAGTGCAATTTCATGGCTCTGCTTACTGTACAAATTCTATGCTTACAGTCTACAAACCGGAGTTCCCATGAGTGATTTACTAGGATCCTTCCTCACTCTAACAACATCCAACGCCATATGGTGCCTCAACACCCAAACTGTTGGACTCTGATTAGTGTGGTATGCCTTATCTCATGTAAAGAATAATTGATTAACTAGTGCAGTCCTCAGTCCAACCTTGAAACAATACACTCACAATACCAAAACAACATTTTACTTCAATGTGAATATGCTGATCAATACATATTGTATGAATTTTACTGCTCTAAACGACAAATGTGTTCATTAAAGATCAGCTCCATGTGGCCAAGTTTCATAGAGCTGCTTAAGCCTTTTTGTCTGCTGCATCAGCTCTATAAAACTGGGCCCTGGTTTCACTGCAGTAGCACCTTGAATTGAAATTGTGATAAAATAATCATAATTAAACATTTATGGTAAATTGATTGCAGTACTCCAGTACAAAAATATCCTGAGTATAAGGAAATTCATTTGAAGAATTTATTGCTCATCAAAGCATGGAGGAGGTAATAAACTTCCTTCCACTGTGCACAAAGTATGTGAATTTAAAGGATTAACAATCCTTTATGTATTTCTGTTAAATAAAGCCATGGTACAGAAACAAAATTTGAAAATCAATATACTTGAGAAATTTTAAGGCTATAAAAAAGATTTAGTGCCTGAGAAATTGGCCGTTTGGAAAGTTGATGATGTTTAAAAAAAATGAAAGCTTGAACAAGTCATGGCAAGACAACTTTAAGCATGTTGAATATTTTACAATGCAATTATTGTGGCAATGTTTTTACATGCTAGCCTGATGGTGATGTGTCTAGAATCCCAAAGAACTGGAAGGTACAAAGCTCTATGAGTGCCAGACCACTTAATCCAGATAATAGAATAATTAATATGGGTTTTGAGGCATTGCATGGTGAGGTATCAATGTATATTTAGTTTGCGGTAACACCATGTGTATATATTTACTTTGCTGTGCAGATTTGTTCTTTGAGAACTTGTCTTCCTTTTTTTCTGCTGCCGGTGAGAATATTTCGGAATTTGGACTACTTAGTTCTGAAAAGAACTGTCCTGTTTATTAAGTACTACGTGAGTGGGGTAGGAAATCGGCTAGGACTACTACTTTCGCTTAGTGGATCGAGGATACTTCTCGTTACTAACTTCACTGTTTATTAATTGAGTTATTAGATGGTCTATAGAGGAAGTAATTAATTAAGCAGGACAGTTCCCATTAGAACTAAGTAGTCTCCCAAATTCTAAAATCTACTCCACGGCAGTAGAATAAATAGCGAGACAAGTTCTCAAGAAAATAAATACACAGCAAAGTAGATATATACACATGGTGTTACCGCAAACTGAATATACAAGGTTAATTTATCTTGCCAAGTTGGAATATGTTGAATTGTTATGATAGTTTTCTTGCCAAGACAACTTACTGAAATTAAGGAGTTGACTTACCATCTTAGCTTCACTAAGTCGTCTTATCATGATAAGTCGACTTCTATAGTTCAGTAAGTCATCTTAGCGAGATAAATTATCAGATCAAGCTGACAATCTTAGTTTCAGTAAAACGACTTTGCGAAATTCTTTATTACCTGGATAAGAAGTACGACACTCCTGGGCCATTTTCATAGAGCTGCTTGAGCTGACAATATTGTTCAACATGTTTCTGCTGAGCGAAAATATACAGCATACCAGTCACAAATGGTACATGTGACATTGTATTTTGGCTGGTAACCGCATTCTGGTAAGCATAGTTTTGTTTTGTTTAGCTACTATAAGCAGCTCTATGAAATTGGACCCCATGGGGCTCCATAGAAATGTTCTTCCTCAAAAACTGAATCAAGTTCAGTAAATTGTTAGTGCCTGGAGGATCTATGGTCAAAGATGAAAGGTGTGCTTATTAATGTTGAGATCAAAGGAAAAGTCAAAGAAGATTTCACTCAAGCAGATGAGAAAAGTCTTTGCCCACTGCTAGATACACAAATAGATCCAATTTGACTACAGAAAGATTGAGGCTCCCCCTCAACCTAGTTTGGGCAACTGTGAGAAGTCGTACTTCTCAAAGCTTTATAACAGGATGTGGTGAGGTAGACCGAACATTATCTTTGGTTTCGTTAACCTTTCCTAAGGTATTGGGAGATGTTCTATTACGTCTCCTAAGCAGCCATCGATGAGGTGAATATGGCACCGGACTAACGGCATTCATCCTATCCTCACTCGGTACATTACCATTTGCAGGAGACGGAGATCTAGACGACCACCATGAGTGATACGTTTGCGCTGATAGATCCTTGTCTTTCTCTTTCTTAACCTCCTTGGTGATGTAAATCATCTTGACGACAGGCTTGCTGTCTGATTCACTTGGCGGTGATACTGATCTCTGAGGTGGTTGCTTCTTGACGCGGCAACTGCTGCTCTTGTTGGCATGTTTATTGCTAGACTTTGACTTGGTAGAATGTCCTGAGGACGGAGTGTACCTTGAAGAAGTCTGTGACGCACAGCGTACGTCTTTATCTGAATTATCCTGGAAGGTGTGAGACCTTGCTGAAGGAGGTCGAGGAACTTTCCTTTTGGCAAGTTTACTCATCTGTGAGGATTTCTGGCTGGACTTTCCAATAGATTTGATCTCAATGAGTCCATTGACAACAGCTATGTGTCTGAGCTGTTTTCGGTAGGACTCGATATTCTGAAGGAATATTGGCAGCTTGATGAAATCAAGACGAGCCAGCCGTTTGATCCGAGGGATCTCTTCTCTGCTGATCTTGCCAGAATACATCAGATGGAAATCTGTAGTGTCGATATTACGAAGAATGTCAACAGCACCTGTAGGTAAAGATCACAAATTATATATTTTTAGAAGAGTTAGTCTTTAGAACAGTTTTGATGCTTTGGTGTGGTAACCACATATGGCTTGTACTTGTTAAGACAGTGTCAGAGTCAAATTGATTGTACATTAACGATGCAGTCACCTGGAGGGTTAAAATCCTGCCCAATGTTTGAACGGATTCAAGATACTCCAGTGAGTTTCACCCATGTGATGTACAGAGAAAAGTCACCTGATGGGGAATTACTGCATCAGGGGCATCTACAGGTACAGATATACACACATGTACCTCAAGTTGCTCACCCTTTCACACAGCAACAAAAGATGCTGCCAATCACTGTACAGTTTAACTGGACTGCGAGGATAGACTCCTTGCATTACAATCACTGAAGACAAACAATGGAAATGCACAGGTGTGTATGTGCCACCATCAGCCAATGATTTGCTGCCCTTTGACCTCAGTGAGGGCGCTGTTTGAGCTTGTGACATCGTGCACAAGAGGTCTATTAATATCTTGATGACAACCTACCTGCAAAGTAGCATTGGTCTTTCCCGTAGCCCCCTACACTGCCAGGATCCTGTAAGCAACGCTTCACTCTCATGACATACTTCCATCTTAACTCCTGGTCGACTAAATATTGGCCAAGATGATCAAACAACTCTTGGAATGTCAGCTCTGTTGCTTTGCATGCTACATCTGTCAAACGGGAGAGAAGAATTGTATACTGGATAATGAGCTATCCAGATCCCTTGCAGATTGATACAAGTATGGAATATGACACACAGTCAGAGTATGGAGTCATGAGAAAAATATATGGCCAAAGAGCCATCAAACAGTTGTCCTTTGAACAAATTTAGATGTAGTACAATAAGCAATAGAGGCTCCTACAACTTGTGAAAATGAGAGGATCTGCATTTGAAAATCATTTTAAGGCCAAATTTGTAAGGCCAAATAGACCATTACATAGCCAAACATGTGTGTGGGGTGTGACACTCCCCAAACAAATGTTCTCAGTCTGCATTTTGAGCCTCAGATCAGGGCCCAATTTCATAAAGCCTGTAAGCACAAAAACTTGCTAAGCACAAGAAAATCTTGCTTAGCAGAAATGGGTTACGCACCAACATTCTATACAGTTTACATTGTTGCCACTGGTACCCCGCTCATTTCTTGCTAAGTAAAGAAATTTCCTAAGCAGAATTTTCTGCTTAACAGCTTTATGAAATCGGGCCCAGGCGGCAAATGAAGCACTACATTACGTAGAACAAGGACATCAAACTAGAATTCAGTCAATTTGCTGACTACAACTCAAGGCTTGTTTCCATTAAGCACACTAATCTGCAAAAAAGATCTCTTGCTTTGACATTTTTTAACACAGTGGGTAGGGTTGGCGCCTTTAGTCTTTCTTGAATTAGTGGAGAATAGTCAGCAAGTAATTAAACAAGTCCATCGGTAGACTGCTTGCTTCGTTACAAAGCCATGAAAGGAAATTCAAGTAAGCAAACTGGCTTTCCTAAATTCTTTGAAATTACTGGCCAGTCAGCAAGTTGGCCGCCATACACCTTACGGAAGTAAATGCCCTTACAATGCCCCTGAAAACACCATTATTTTCCGGACTTACAATATGTCAGAGCTTGAAAGTAGAGATACTTCTGGTTTGCTTCTAGCATGGTGTTGATTGACGCTAAGCCCTCTTCTGATTCTGTTAGTGCATAACTGCTCAAGCTGCCGAGACCAAACCGCTGACGATGTGAAAACCAAGGCTGTAAGCCATCGTTTAATGATCGATACTGGGCAGAAAAGGTTAAGGAAGTATACTTTGATATAATGATATTGATATGAGTTTGCTCATTTTTAAAACCATTTCTTTTAAACAACAACTTCTCCAATGTTTAAACATAAAAAATATGTTCTCATTACTTGGGCTTGAAAGATTACACAATATAAAAACAAATTGCTTTACCGATTATTTGATTTCAGTAAACTGTGTTCTCAATAAATATAGAAAACGGTTTGAAACCATCTTTCCTTAACTCTCCTACTCTTGGTAAGACTTTTCAGCGAGTTGACAAAACACTTGAAGCTATTCAACTGCATGGGTTGTGTATGGTGACACAACTGTGCATAGAACTGCACAGAACATCAGTGTACTGTGTATGCATTCACCAGGCTAGTTTAGCTTTGTTCAAAACCACAGTGGATGATATTGGGTTAGACAGTAGGAGGGTTAACTGTGTACTTTGTAGGTGCATTCACCACATTAGATCATATCGCAGGATGGCAAAGTACATCTTTCATTCCAAACCAAAGTGGACGATATTGAATGGTCAGACAGTAGGAGGGTTGACTGTGTACTGTGTAGATGCATTCACCGCATTATGTCATATCGCAGGACGGCAAAGTGCATTTCAACCACAGTGGATGATATTGAATGGTCAGACAGTAAGACGATTAAAGTCGTTAAAAATAGTTTTAACAAATTAACATTCTACACATTCATACTGTTGTGCTACAAAGTTGATTGGCTTGAATATTGCCTTGATCCATCTAGAAATATTCTTTAACGATGTGTTCTTTTCAATAAAACGTTGACAAATATTCTGAATACATGAAATGTATAAGGATACAAAGTGAGTTGCAATCTCATGGTTTGCTAGACAGCGGATTCCGTGCTTGCGGAGATACAGATTATCCTTAGAGTTCTTGATCCACATGGAGTACTTCCTTGCCTCAGGCCGATTATATCGAAGAGAAGGACCATGCCAACACATCTGACCACTGTTTGAAGAAAAAAATATATAAAAGAAGAATTAATGCATCTTTTTGATGTGTCTGTACAACCTTCCTTTAAAGGATAGGTGGTGTTTTGTTTTTTTGCTAATTGCTCCACAAGTTAATGACCATAACAACTTACATGTACTTGATGAAGAGTACTGGAGAGCTGTTGGTTTTATAAACCATTGTTAAAAACAACCTCACTTTAAAAAAGGAGGTCATTTTTCACCCCAAAATTTGAACCTGAGAAAGACTTGAGGCATGAAGACTTTCTCATGCATCTGAAAGCACACAATTCTATGCAACAAAGGAGGGTGTTTTCCCTGTCATTATTTTCTTGAAACTTCGATGACCAATTGAGCCCAAATGTTCACAGGTTTGCTATTTTATGCATATATGTAGGGATACACCAAGTGAGAAAACTTGGTCTTTGACAATTACCAAAAGTATACCCTGCCTTTTAATATTCATGGCAATTTATATGAATTTCAAACTTTTTTTATGGGTGACAAGTACAAACATGACCCCAGTTAGTTCCTTTCTTTTTATATTCAAATGTAATTCAATCGAGCGACCTCTATGTTTCTTAGCGGTCCCATATTTTCCTTCTCTTAATGGAAGACAACACTTAACAAGTTGTTCATATTTGGCTTCACTATAAAAATCTGGCAATTCGCTCGTCATGTCTGTGCAAAAACATTGTATCTCCTAAAACTGCAATTGTGTACGCAAAAGTTTTAAATTGTCAAATCCTCGTACTTAAAATAGCCAAGATATGACATTTTGCACAGAGCATTTTCCTGCGAAATACAACATTTTGCAAAATTGAGAAACAACATTTTAACACTGATGCAACACCCTGATCTCTCTGAATAGCCTCATTGACCTTACTTATGAGAGTAAAATGTCACTTCATACTTCAGGAATGACATACTATATTTACAAGGAAACTGACAGGATGGGAGAATCACGGTAAAGGGCTGAACATTGTTTTGTCAATGTTTCAAATGTTGCATCTACATTGTGTGTAAATTGATGGATAAGACTCAGAGAAACAAGAGCTATGAACTGTATTCCCACCTGCATGACAGATCCTTGCTCCAACTGATGGTCATCATTCCTTCAGATCCATTTTCTTTCAGGTAACTAGCGATCAGATTGGATGCCTCCTCTACTTCAATCCTTGGCCCAAATGCTTGTTCTATATATCGATCTCCGCATCCAAACTGCTCACGAACCTTCTCAAGGATGCGGGTGGCCTCAGGAAGGAGATCAAATTTGATCTGACCATCTTTGCTACCGGTTAAATCATCATGGAATGTCTTGAACTGAAATTGCGAGATGTGACCGTGCTGCAGGAATTCCAACTTGTGCTCTTCTAGGTTCAGTGGGTCTATCTTGGAGCGGAACTTCATGGGGGTCTCGTCATAGTTGCGGATCACAATTTTGTTCTTTGACTGTGCAGATTTATTCTTGGACTTTTTGTGCTTTGTTTTCATTATTAATTCTGAAATTCCCAACAAGCTGTGAATGACAGCTCCTCTGAATTTTTGAATTCAGTTTCCATACTCCTCCTGCTGAGTGACTTTAACCTTCTCTGAGGTATTTGGAAACCAATTAGGATTCTGCAAAGAGAAATTATCAAAAGATATTAAGAGAAAATGTATGTATGTATGTATGTATGTATGACCAAGAATCAATTAATTGTTTTTGAGACAATGATTTGTCCCGTAACACATAGTTGCAATTAACTGTATTCTAACCCACCTTGTTGTGCTGTTCTGGCTCTCTCTTAACATGAGTCCTTATAAAAAGGACCGATGATAGAGAGCTATAACAGCTTTATATAAGGACTATTGTTAACAGAGAGCCATAACAGCCCAACAAGGTGGGCTACCGTAACTCTTGATCCTTGGAATGTAACCATGCGTTACGATTATCACAGCTACATAACAAACTGATAAAATAAACAATAAAGTATTTGCTTCATATTTATTACAGCTATACTACTTACTAGACCCAGTAACTGAGGCGCTGTACTCCTTCAACAAAAAATACATCTTTGGTCGTATAGTACGACCAAAGATGTTAACAATTTTTTTAAAGGAGTACAGTGCCCAAGACCCTACAGCTTTACAGGTAATTTGAATACAAATATTCTGGTAATATTGACTTAATGCCCCTCCCTTAAAGAATTAATTATGAACCTGAAACCGACAATTATGCGACAAAATTAATATTATAATCGGTGTGGCCCTGTGACAGCATAGTTTTGTTTTGTAATCTGAATTACAATTATCATGAAGATTGTTCATGTACAGTAAATGATGTCTGAAAAACATATACTTTACGTTATAACTGATGAAATACCATTATGTCAATTTCAATTTTAGATGCCATAAATAGCAAAAATAATGATTACCGGTAATTAAAATCACAACCAACTCAACTGAACAGAAATCTGATTCGATTTAACAAGATATTTAAGTTTAGTGAAGCATTCTTAGGACCTTACCATAGGGTTAAGAAGACTACAATGTTTGGTCTGGTAGTGGTATATTGCACTCCACAGTTAGCAGGACTTCTCAATTACATTGAGGTAGATTACCGTTCGGTGTGTGCCCCCTCTTGTGTGTGCAGTCGCTTGATGATGTTGCCAACCGAAATTATTTTTTTATACGTGTCGTCCTTGCTCGAATTTCATTTTATGATCGCTGATCACAGTTCACCACTGCTACCAAAAACCATTAAAGAATAACATAGAGACGGATGTCTGAAAGAACCGCGGTTCACGGGGAAAAGTTGACGGTCGGGTTGGACAGGCAGCTTTAGCTGAGGTGCCTCGGGGGCTTCCGCGTCGATATCTCGTTTGATCGACTCACCACGCGACGGCCGCTCTTAATCAATGTTTGTTGTTTCCAGGCCAGCCGGATCGATTACCGATTTTGCGTCGTCTAGACATACGTGCCGACACCTAGACGTGTACAACGATTTACGGACCAACAAAATATGTCAAGTTCGTTGGTATCAGACTATTTTGCCTTTTCTTTTTTCTTTTTAGAGCTAGTCTTGTTAACAAGACAACAATATCGGAATCTGGATGTTGACAGGTTAATAAATGAACAATACAAAATAACTGAGTAATTTATACACTATTTGCTTTTCATAAAACTAGATTTAAAAACAATTCAATTATATAACTTACTTATTTACGCCTTGTTAACGGAAAATACTTTTTATAAAGACATTATTATGAACACCATAAAACTTGACAAAAGGCCAGCAATGCCGCGTAGCTTTAAATTGAACTTTGACCCGTTGACAGCGCAGCACTCTAGCGGGCGCCGTC
This sequence comes from Pisaster brevispinus, assembly GCA_023634235.1. Taxonomy (NCBI): domain Eukaryota; kingdom Metazoa; phylum Echinodermata; class Asteroidea; order Forcipulatida; family Asteriidae; genus Pisaster; species Pisaster brevispinus. The sequence continues at coordinate 21,790,251 of JAMKCF010000007.1, read as the reverse complement.
ACACAACAACACATGTGAGTTATAAACTTTCACCACTGAATAGAATAGATGATCGAAAACTCAAGCTCAGACAGGTAAATTCCTTGTTTTATGATTTATATTTAGTTATCTCTTGAAGTTTAAGCAGTAAACTATTTTATTATACTTTGATGAAAAAACACGGGAGTTTTTTAGCAACGTTGTTGCCATTTAAATGCCATTTCACTGACATGACTGACGAGTTAATACTCCTACACTCAGTCACAGTGCTCACCTGCTCACGCTGTACTCGCACTCAGTACAGTCAGTAGACTGTCATTACCCCATAACATGATAATAACTAAACTATAGACTATAGTTAATAAAGGCACTTTTATATTAGCCTTAGAATCTTGACATCTTCGGTCGTATTACCCAATCTAGTACGACCGAAGATGTAAAAAAATTTTTTTAAGGAGTACAGCGCCCCAGTTATTGGGTCTACACTACTCCTAGAACTATTCGGTTCGTTCCACTATCGTCTCCCCGACCCTCAAAGTCATAGGTCATCATGTACAAAATCCTATTCAAAACTATTTCCCCTTCACGTTTATGCACCTGGAGTTCTCTTTTGAAAACGGAGCTTGCCAAAATTAGGCTCTATGTGTTCATTGTTTTCACAGTGAGCTCGGGGTGGGTCAAGAAAATGGCAAAAATGGCCGCCGTCTTTTGTATCAATGGTATGCTGCGCGCAACGCTGGTTCACAATAACCAATGGTTACGTATAAAACACAAGCCATTGACTATTGTGGACCAGTGTTGCGCACAGAATACTATTGAATGCCAGCTTAAGGTAACTCATGAACTGCTGTACTGACTACTGTACTCCTTTTTTCGATATTTTGTTATGGCGCCCCAGCGCCATTGAACGTAACGATTCGAAACCTTGATTTGCTATGATTTTCCCAGCACCAAACCATAAAAAATTCCACAAAATGACAAAAAGACCCAAAATGACAAAAAGACCCAAGAAAAAAGCTTGACAACCACCAACTGGCTTCTTGATATGTCAAAGATGCAACATCAGGCATGAAATTGTGCTCATGATCATTTTTTGTGCTCCAAATTGATGATTTTTAAGTCAACACTCGACGGTGAGACCTCTGCTTCTTGGCCCTATGCTGAATGTCCCTATGATGGATACAGAGCATGATGATAATAATGATGATGAGCAACTACGTGTATATCATTAATTTACTCTTCACCCGCAGGAATATAATGAGTGACTCGGATGATGATGTTCCACAACTCTCTGCAGACACAATGGCTGCTCTGCAGGAGTTCTACCAAGCTCAGTCTCAGTCATCAGAATCTCAAGGAAACAATATCAGTGAAAACTGGGTAAAAACTTCTAACATGAAATCTTGTGAGGCCTGTGCCCAATGTCATAAAGCTTTTAAGCACAGAGGACAGAAACATAGAACAGGTTACCAACAGCCAAACTACAATGTAATGTATAGTGTTTGTGACTGGTTCTCTGCTAATTTTTGCTTAGCAGAAAATTGCTGACACCATTTTCTGCTTAACGGCTTTATGTAATTGAGCCCTGTGCTTTCCTGACAATTTGTACTGAAACCACATTCTGTGATTGTCGGCTCTTACTGTACTGTCTGTCAAACGTCAAATACCTTGAGGATAAAAACTGGAAATGAAGATTGTCTTCATTTCTAAACAGTAAGTTTGTGATTGAATGCACCAATTGAAAACCTGTTTGTTTGATTGTTAACAGAATTTATCCCAGTTTTGGTACGATGAAGTTACTAGTGGCGTCTTAGCTAAGGAGGCCCTTGAAGTAGCGGGTGAGAGTGGAAGGTATGTTCATACATTTCTATTTTGTCAAGAGTGTTGTAATGACATGCCCTCATAATAAGACCTCAGTGTTTTATCTAGCGAGCCATCCAGTTATCCAATGGTTGGACTTGGAAGGATTTTGGACAGCCAGTTGGACAGCTGACCAGCCATTCAGCACGATGGCTGCCAGCCAAATTCCAACAAAAGAAATGTCTGACCACGCCAATTTGAACCAATTTACCAATATTAAGTGGACAAAAGTGAAAAAGAAAAAGAAAGCTCTGTTGAATTTTATGATTTAAAATTGAGAGAAACATTGCACACATTGTGATGCTTTCTGGTGCACTTAATTTCACACACATGACCTTCCGATCTTTCAGGGAGGAAAAATGTGGAAGGCCACTTTTTTAATCCTCGATAAGACACAGAATGCCCTCCAACCTAATCCTACAGGAGTATAAAATCAGGATGGGGATCATATCTAAAAACCAATGTTTTAATCAATATCAATGATTTAATCAAAAGCAATTGCTGTGGTGCCCTGTGCTTTTCCTGTGGTACCCTTTGCAAAGTTCCGATACAAATTTACATTTTGTCTACATATAAAGTCCCCCCTATCAGAGGAAAATTGCAGTGCCCCTTCAAGAGCAAAGTTCAAGGCCTGGGCTTATCTTTTTCTGTCTTTTTTTCAGATGGAAATATTTCTGGTACCGGATTGGTGCTGTTACGATTAGCAATGAGCTCTAACATTCAAACTAATAATTTCTTTGATCATTTTCAATCCTGTACTTTGTCTGTAACAGATACTGCTGAGAACACACAATGTGTGTGAACTGTGGGTGGATGGCTAAAATCAATTTCTTATAATATAATGCATGGATTATTTACCCACAGTTTGTGTATCTTTTTCTAATGATGCAGAATTGCGTGTGTGTCTTCACCAACACTGTATCAGAAACTACAGCAGGTAAAGCCCCCATCTTGTACAACGATTCTGTTAGAGTTTGACCAGCGATTCTCCGCCTACGGAGAGGACTTTGTATCCTATGACTACAATGCACCATTAGAATTATCCAATCTTCAGCAGAATTCATTTGATGTGGTTATTGCTGACCCTCCATACTTGGCTGAGGAGTGTCTGACCAAGACAGCACAAACTATCAAGTACTTGACCAAAGGAAAAATCATCTTATGCACAGGTAATGTAGCAGTTGTCTTTATTTTTCAGTGACAAATGCATCATTCTGTTTTGTCTGTGTTTCAGTTTTGAGAGTCTGTTTAAATGCTGTGCATAACATTGAAAAGACTGAGAATTTAAATGTTGTCAGACTTGCACCTAACTTACATGGTATAAAGCTGGTCATTGTGAAAAATAACCTGTGACATATTTGTGCTTGAAATGTTACAGTTTTTGAGGAATGAGTAAAACAATTACTTTTGATCTCCCGAGTCCAAAACCCAATGTTTGAAACAGTGAAAACATATAATTTAAAAAAAATTTATCATGACTCGTTGACCCATTGAGATTTTACTTTCACAGGTTTATTGTTGTCCACAACGTTGTTTTGTTTTGGAAAAATCTTCCCTTTTTTTCCTTGTGGTAGTTTTTTAAAACCCTGTGTATTGACTTGGGGGAACAAAACATGATTATTTATTTTTTGCTAAATTTGTAAATTTAAATTAAAAAATATTAAGAATGACCTGCCTCTTTGAATTTTAAGGCAAAAAACAATTCTAAAATTTAAATAAATAACAAAACTGCATTATTTCCATTGTTGCTGTGAGTTTTTGAAAACTTCAGATTTTTTCACAACACTCTCGCATTTGTTTTACTGTTGCAGGTGGTGTGATGCAAGAGTTAGCTCAAGATTTACTTGGTGTGACTATTTGCCCGTTCATTCCACATCACACAAGAAATCTTGCCAATGAATTCCGCTGTTTTGCAAACTTCGAGACACATTTTCTTAACAAAGACAACAGCTGACCACTGTTCATTTTTTATTTTTTAATTTGTTAATACACTGAAAACTATGAAACTGCTTTGTTCAAAGCATAACTGTGAAACTTTAACTATTTATCTTCATGTTTCAGCCAATCAGGAATAACGCCCAGATCACTTCTCTCTCTCTAGCATTTGCCCGTGGCCTCCTCCTCAAATTGTACCCCACTTGAATCACTGGTACTGCTTGGTAATTGTTATGATGTTATTCAAACGAAAGTCATTGGGTTTTGGGGTTTTTTTTCAACGTCATTTCAAATTATTTCATTGCATTTTATGAGATTAATCGGCACACTTTAATAGTATGATATATAACTAAATGATACACAAACTAAAATATTAACTCTATTATTAGTCTGAAAGCATAAGTTTGTATTTTTAACACTTTTGACATACTTCTGCCTGAAATACAGTTATGAAAATACTCACAAATCAGCTTTTAACTTGATTTGCTTGACACAAAAACACAAAAACAATCCAAAACCCATAAAAATTGCTGCACACAACATTCTCAGGCAATTTAATTTTTGACAAGTTCTAAAAAGTATGCTTTGTGTTTTATTATTTGAAAGCTAAAAAATAGTAACAAATATAGTCAGTGATTCTGTTTTATTTGTATTATTAAATATGGTTTTGAAGCTAAGGACTCGCAGAAAAGCGAACTTAATCACTATAGGCCTACTAGCCAAGAACTCCAAAAACTTCAAAGAGCTCCATTGGGATCAACTTGATTTGTAATCATCCATTAATTAACTTCACTTCAAATTTCTTTTTGTATTTTATTTTCATAATAATCTATTTAGATTTGAAGATATTTAACTAACATTTTATTGTTGTTCCTTTAGATTTACCAAAATAAAATGTGCATAACTAGATTTTTAAAAATATTATAATTTATGTTAGTGGTCTGAGCCTTGTCTTAGTAATACTAAAGTGATGAATAAATGATGTAGAGCAGTCCTTTTTGTGTAAAGATTTGAACAGGTGTTTTTGACTATTATAAACTCAGAGATCAGCTTTTATTCGTGCACAGATGGTACAGTCAAGTTAGTTTGGTGTTGCTCTGAATTAGTCCTTAATTTGTGAAGGGAATCAAATGAATCAACATTATAATCACGATTTAATAATCAACATCAAGGGTTTCAGGCGCCATTATTGAGTGGTGCTTCATTTCTAAAAGTGGATAGTGAGCTGACGCCATTTGGGAGTTTCTGGTTGACATTTCGGTCATATTAAATACACATTTTCAAGAGAAATCCAACATGTGTTTGAAATGGTCGCTTAATAGTTGCACAGAACGATGTGCGTTTGATTACATTACCATGGGAACACTGGACAACAAGTACTTTGGCAGTTTGAAAATCCTCTGCACACTTGTCAATAACCATCGAGAAAACCACTCGCTCGGCTTAATGACTTTATATACATCACCCGGCTTCATGTTCAATAGAATTAATTGCAGTATAGAGGATTTAGCAGATTATGCCATAACGTTCAATTTAAGATAATGGACGTGCTAAAAGTACGCTTGGAAAAGTCTATTTGTTTATTGGATGTAAAATAGACTGATCGTGCGCGGTGCAAATGTATTCTACAGCTGCATAAATAAAGACAGGCAGAAGTGTTCATGTTCGCGTAGTAGAATAACGATACCATAAGTGCAGACATTGTACGGGCACGAATTAAAGAATAACAATGGCCAAGAACTCCAGTATCTCTATATGAGTCTAAACTTGATTGGTATCAGTCCAAGGAAGACGGGTATACATAATTTACTACATTTTATTGTTGTCACTTTGGGTTTTGAATGAACTTTATTCCATCCATATGGAGCTGAATTATTGTTCAAAGATCAGAGAACTACTACATTGATTCATTCATAGTGATTTGTATTGTTACCTGGCGACGAAACATTTATCGATATATGGATACAAATATAAAAAGGGAAACGTTAATTAATGTTTCCATTTAAAAGAAACGACTATTCCGTATGACACATTTTCAGTTTGGACAAAACTAAAAAATATTTAGTTATGAGACAAGTATATTACGTGCAAGTATCATATTCTACTAGTTTAGTCCCTTGCTTTTGGGAACATTGGCGCAGATTTCATTCGAAATAAACCCCGTAAACAGATGCGATGGCAAAGAGTGAAGTATTCTGATAGGTAGCCGAGGCGTAGCTATCGGTGTCTTGATTCCATAAACATCGACTTGCTAGTTCCATACTCTGACCATTATGAGAACCAACCAATACATGTACAACCAGCTTGTGTCTCTTGAATTGCAACGCCTTGACACGAACCTTGATAGCTTCAGATAAACGAGTAGTGATCCTCCCACTTGTTAGTGGGTTGTACTCCATACTGCCAAGAACTCCTTCTAAGACATCCGCAATCTCTTTTTGCACTGACAGTGGTTTGAAGGTATTCTTGTCATCTGGAGTTATTCTGAATGTGTTCTCCATCATAGGTACCGACTGCTCTGACGTTGAGCTGAAGCTATGAAGCCGTTTAGACCGGCCCAGCATCGGGCTCCCCATGTGGACACCTTTACCTGATGCCGTGAAGCTTATCTTGCGTTTGAGGAGATTCCATGTTGCAAGTTTACTGTTTGACCGGCCAAGTTGAGCGAGTTTCGGTTTGGGTGCTGCAGCACCTTGCTCGGATGAGGGCTGGTTACTGCTTGGATTGTCACTACCTTCCTGCCCTGCACTGCTATCCTCCACCACAGTCGGCATCAATAACTTGGCTCTCAGCTTTTCCATTATATCAACTTATATCAATGATCAGCTGGAGCTTTGAAATCAGGATTAGATGTAAAAACCACACTTAATACAAGAACCAAGCCACCAGTCACGATTGCTCACGTCTAAATTGCAGCCGAGCTGCAGTGTATTGTATTTTATGAGCTAAGGAGGCCCATCAAGGCTCATCCGAGACGTGTTGATTGTACCGTGCCACGGCTGCTTATCTTGTATCAACAGTAGATGTCGACCAACTGAGCTATCCCGGCGCGGGAGTGGCAGCGGACGATTGAGAGATGGCAAACTTAGCATTGTCACCATGGGAACACCGCTTCAAAAATTAAATAGGGGTTTATTTACCGCACGTGCAGTAATTGTTGCACTTCACTTCCATCATAAAGAGGGAATGCTTTGCAACAGGACTGTAAAAACAAAGTGGGGAGTTGTGTCGTAACTATCTTGTCTCTTGTATTATATCGTCACAAGAGGCGAGTAGTTTTCAATAAGAAAGCCTGGGGGTAATACTCAGCAAACATGTTTCCCTTGTGAGGTTTCACAGTCACTTGTGACAAGCGAAAGGGCACATCGGATGTAAACAATTGTGAAGTTTCTTATTATTTACTATTGGCATGATGGCCACTCTAAAGCCGTTGCAAAAATCAAAGAGTATGTTCGTACCAAATAAACAAGCTGTTAATTTTCAATCTGCTACAATCATTAAATTAAAAAATGTGTCCATATAAATCGCAATGAATGTTGTCCTTATTCACGCCCCAGTTTAACATAGCACGATTGCATGAACATCATCATCATCGAAACATCAGCATTGAAACATTTCTTGAGGAAAAGAGAGTCTTATTGAACGAACTCTTTAAAACCAATACTGCGCCATTCCTTTAAAGTTCTCAGAGGTAACACGCACGCTTCACTTGGTTAATTAATTGCACAGTTAATTGAAATCTCGTACAGCGATGTGTGTAACCTTTGAAACTTGTACAGTGTTGAATCTGGTGGATTGACATAATTCATAAAATATTAACCGACTTCAAATAGAACGGTCACGAGACAGGCGAAGAACTCTCACGACGCTGTTAAAACAAACTGTTACTATGGAAACCTCCAGCCCGGAGTACACTGTGAGTGTAGACGAATTACGCTTGGCCCTTTATTTCTCAAACCCATTAACATTTTCTTAAACTGTAATAAATTTGAAATTTCATTCATTAGTGATAAGCAGGTAAGTCTAGAGTGTCTATTACTTTCAATTTCTTTCAACGACATTATTGTCGAAGACATTTTTAAAAAGCCCAATCAATTTGTTTGTTTCCAAAAAGGATAGGCCCTAGACCTACGATTATTTGTACTCAGATTGAATTAAAATTACAAAGAATTTGTATTTCAAAAACAATGTATCCGAATGTTTCCTCTTCCTGCTTGTAATGTACCAAGAATAAAACAAGTTAAAAAAATCTCGGAAGAGGGCGTCCAAATGACTTTGATGATTCGAGTTATGAATTCGTAGCTAATTTTCGTAAAAATATTGGTTTGACCGGGATGCTTTTTAAAACAATGTAACCGTTATGAAGACCCTGAAAATTCAACTTATTTATTATTCTCTCACATACCCCCCTCCTTGTCATAATCTTTAACCAAGCTACCTGGATACCACAAATACAAATCCTCCAGCGAAAACTCCGATTACTGCTAAGTCGACTCGACTGCTTCCCATCGAAAAGCCAAACCCTACCCGTTGTTGAGCTATTGTCACGATTGTTAGCCAACCAAGCATACAATTACACTTTGCAATGTGGTCTCAGTACACACATTTACTCAGCAAACATAGTATAAACATGTCAACAGGCAATCCATACGACTTAAATGTTGCGCGCATTATCATTGGCGTACAGCCATGTGCACGAGTATGCACTAAGCATATTTAATTTTGTGAGACTTCAACAAGAGATAAACTCTTGCTTACTGTTTGCCCAACACAAGAGAGTAAATAGGGATGAAAATGTTTCAAGGTTACATTCCTACCTTTTGAGCATTTCCTTCCTCTACGGCTGAAGTTGTAGGCCTAGCTGTTTATTCGTAGCATTTGTGTAGTTTTCCCAACAGTCACTTGATACGTGAAGGAATACACGTGTGCATAGGTGTACTTATAAACACGCGCTTTCATGTCAATCCAACATGGCGTCATACTTTTCTGTCGGCAGATGTGATTGGTTCACGAGTTATCTACAAACTCTCTGTATTGGTCCCATGTTTATAAATCATTATCTATTAATAAACCCAATAAAATACAATTCAAAAAGGAGCTTTATACTAAAAAAATGTTTTTTTTTCAAGAAACTTTATTTACATGTCATTTTAATTCGCACGTTTTGATTCGCGAAAAAAACTAAAATAAATTGCAAATTTGCATAATTTAAGACGTGCCCTCGTGCAGTACGTTTATTTCACATGAACTTATTTGAAGGTGAAACCTCATTAACAAAAACATTTAAATTACAAGGTTACTTTGAAAACATATGTCAGAATTTTAGACTTTATTTTAATGATGATTCAAATTAAAATGTTTTACTTTCGTTTACCTTGTTTTGAAATGTTCTTTTCGTTAAGGCCTTATTTGCATAACATAACTTTTTCATAAGTACCCACGGAGAGTTCAAAGAAGAGAGACGATGTGTTTATCTGTTTAACCATCAAAATCATCAATGTCGACCTTGAAAGGTAGGGTTTTGTGTCAAAATTCACTTTATAAAAGGACAGTGTCCAGTCCGACAACAATTTACCAAATAATTCAGGTATTTGTGGATTGTTTACATTACATGACATAGAAACATGCTAGCCTTACCGTATGCAGGTATGTGATGGTAAAAAGTAAATAAAACGGGGACACTTCATTGTTAAAATAGGGGAAAATACTATACAAAGTTACCCTCAACAATCCTTATTGACAGATAACGCTCCCGAGAGGTGCCTCTATGCTCGACAATGTATTGAATCTTTGTAAAAAAAAATGCAGAAGTTGAGTGAACCTTTCGCCGAGTTCAGTACCTCACATCAAATCACTTTCTTATTCATGTTGCTGAAAACTGAAGCTTACAGTCCATTTAAGTCAGTGTTTTTTGTGTGTTAAACCTAGGTAAAAAAGTCCAGCTCCTTTTAGCATAACAGAGACAGGCCCGCTAGTCTTGGTTCAAAGACCTTATTCAGCCTTTAATCTAGCAGTTGGCCCTAGACATTGAAATGAAATAAAAATAATTTCTAGGGGAGGCATAAATGCATAAAAAGCGTGCAATAAATTTGGGTCGGGCAGTTTTGATGAATCGTTAAACGTCATCATGAACCGAGACGAACAGAAAGATACAAAAGCACAGAATATAACCTAATAATCATCATCGCTGAACAGAGGTTTATCAGTTTGTCTTCAAGACACATTTCATTTAATTCATAAATCTCATAAAGAAACACAATAAATAAATGTATTTTCTGTGATTCAGGTTTAAAAGGTGAATGTGTTTTTTGTTGCAAGACCTGGGCTCGATTAGATCTTAATTACTGTGTATTATTCTTAATTGCTAAGCAAAGTGTGATGTCACAATACAAATCACAATGGTAAAATCAACTACTCATCTTAAGATGAATCTTAGTGCTTTGTAAAATTGAGCCCTGGGCCAAGATCGATACACAGCTAAGATCAATCTTAACTCTTTGTGAAACCAAACCAAGCCATACTAGGTCAAAACAGTCTTTTGTAGACTTTGCTTGTTTTCCTACTTAAAAAAAGGGCAGTTAAGTATCATCCAAGAATGTCTGCACCAGGGTTTTGAAAAAATGTATCCCATGACTACTCCCAAAAAAGAAGGGAAAACGGAAAAATATTAGTCTATTTTACCCCATCAGGTTTTTACCATGAAACATCTTACTTCTTTCTTCACCATACCAAAATATAAAAAACCCCAAACTACAATGCTTGAGGGAGATATAGTCGAACCCCTTTATGTCTATGATCAACAGCAACTTTTATTAATACTGTGAACACAGGGAACCGGATATAGACCGTCCATTGTGATAAAGATCTATGGATATGAAAATGTCAAACGACTGCATGTCTCCCTTGCAACATGGCATGTTTTCATCTTCACTAGCTGAGAGACTTCCATTGCATTTGCACACAAGAGTTCCTGCATAAAGAAGACAAGACAAGAGGTAAGTTTTAGTATTTGTTTCACTGTATGGTTCACTTACAATGTACCACTTTACTTACAGATGCACACCAACCAGAATTTGTTATTACTACTAAAGCAACCATTAATTCTTGTGAAACACATGATGACATTAATTACTTTGTGAGTAGCGGGTAAATATTAATAGCTAAATCAAATAAATTATATTATATGAAGATGCAAACCATTAAATAGAGCTTTAAAATATACACTTTATTTGAACTCCTGGTTTGGACACGAAGCCAGGTAAATCAGGTCATCAACATTTATAAAGAAGTGTCATACATCAAACTTTAAAAGACAATGCAAAGATTTGTTAGCGAACAACAATGCTCACATTAAACCAAGCATAAACAGGTCCGAGGGAAGAAGCAAAAACACCCACCCCCAAAAAAAACCAACAGTCCCCAAAACAGTACAAAAACAAGAGGTATTCCAAGCGTTGCTCCAACTCCTAATTAAATTTGAGGTGAGAAATGATGACCTCACTGTTAGTTTAAAAAAATTTGAGAAGTTCAGAATACAACCAGAAATGCTCCACTTTATAAAAAAGAAAAGTTTTTGCAACAGTCACATGTTGTATTCACAGATTTGTGAAACAAATATCGCACAAAGATTTTTAACTAAACAAATAAGTATGAAATTATGAAAATTGCTTAGAAGCTTGATGAATAAATCAGGCTCAGATCCTTACCTCATTTCCAAAATGTCTCATAATCTGTGGATACATTCTCCGGCTGGTTCATCAAAGCCAACCTACAGAAAACAATAAAGAAAGTGATTGCTTCTGTATTGCAAACAGGAAACATTTTTCAAACATGATTGAAAGATACAGGCTTTCAGAAGGCAAGGCATTTGGAAATTCTTCAAGTCTATGCGAAATTTTGAAGGGCCACTAAGGCCAAGAACAGGGCAACAGATGCCATGGCCGTCCATGGCCACCGTGTAACTTGAGGTAAGACATGGGGTACTAAGTGCTAGCAAATTGTTTAAACAAATTCCTTGCTTATTGTTTAAAAAGATAAAGAGTACTAAAAAAAAACCAACACCATGATTTAGCAGTAACCCATTGCATCAACTTGAGACACTGTGATTTATAACATCTTGTTGTATATCTTGTACAACTGTAATGTACCGTCAGTTCACTTGAGCTCTTCTACAATTCTAATCAGAATTCTTCATGAATCAGTAACCAGCAGGCACCCTTGTATCAAACTTGAAAATATGTTTTTGAACTGCACACCTTCAAGTGAATTTAATCAAATTTATATCTCCATACCGTTTAATTGGGCAGAGTAACTGGCAGAGGTACAGTTCATCCTGGGTTGGCCAACCATACCTAACAAAACAAAATGTTTTTAAAATGCGTTAGTAAATATCAACAAATATTTCAGCCCTAATGCAGTGAATGACCGAGAAGACTGAAACAAGAAAGTCAGTTACGTCGACTACCAGGAGTATGATTATGTTCATTATGCAAATGTGAAGACACTTTTCAAACAAAAAGAAGTTTTAATCAGGAAGTTTCATGTTAAGACAATGAGAGTCATTTACAATGTTTCCGTCTTACAGAACTTCCCTTTCTAAAAATTTTGTGAACAATGTTTCCAACAAAATTGTTGGTCCAATGATCAAGATTAAATTGTATAAACAATGCCCTAGTCATAATAAGCAAGAAACAAAGTGGTTGAGAAGAAAAATACTAAAGGCCCACGTTCGGTATCAGGATAACGTTAAACTGCAAAATTGGGTCACCAGCTTAGTAAGATCCAACAGACCTGCGTTGCTATCCAGCATAGCAATATTAACATTTTTATATCGTCGTATTTGCTATTTGTTGATATCGCTTATATGCCACAGGCCACTGATCTGTTGAACAAGCAGTCAATAGCGGTTCACAGTAGGACTGACTGAACTATGAGTAGGTTCAGGTTTATGTCCTTTTGATGGTACTCCAATAAAGCTAACCCCTCTGTCACCAAATTGTATCTTTCTGTACAGATTTCAATCATGACGTAGCACACAATAGGTTTGGTTGTTACAGCAACAATACCCCTGCAATATTTTGCACATCTAGATTTGCTTTTATAGAACAATCCACAATACATTAAATCTATAAATTTCATAATTCATTAACCAATACCCACTTTGAGAAAAAGACAAACTTCAGGCCCTATACACGTGTTGTTCACCGAAACATCAGTTAATACTAGTCGTCTGTCTGTAGAAAAACTTTGGAGTTTAGAGTCACCATTTGAGAAGATGAATTGGGTAAGACGCTTACATTGACACTAGTAATTTAATAGATACTAATGTCAACGTCATGACAGTTTCTCAAAAAATGTATTTCCAACTTTCTTGCTGGGCTTTTAGGTCTTCCACCAGTTTGCCCAAACTACTTTTTCTGAGGGTTTAACACAATCCAGGCTCGTGATCATTAACCACTCGGGCTAAATGACAGCTTTTTAAAAACAGTTATAAAGCTCCTTTGTTCATAAACAGATTTCCTTTAAGCATTTTCGTTGGGTCTTATTCTAAATTTCTGCACTAGCTGTCAGAAGGTAAAATTAAATTGTCTTCAGTGTCTGTGTGGTTGGTGCAGCAGGCTACATTATTCCAATCCAATGTAATTTGTAATGGGAGGGGTGGTGGGGCACCCAGAGATGACCCAGTAGCTCAGCTATTTTTCATCATGTGCAGGCTGTATATTTCATCTGTGTGAGGGCAAGGCCATTTTCATTATGCAAAGGGCACTTCCATTGGAAAATCTGTATATTATGAGAAACTTTTGTAGGGGCATCAAAGCCATGACCAGGACAACAGGTGTCATGGCCTCTGTGTAGTTCCAGGCCTGTCTGTGCCATACTTTACTTTGTTTAATTATATTTGCTGCGCCTTTTTGCTGTTTCACTTTTGAAATTTCAAATTTTAATTTTTCAGTATTTTTGCAGGTTTTATCTGTTCTTTTTTTCTGTAAATTTTTAGTAAGAGGGCCTCAGATAATCAGCTGTACTGGATGGGTTACCCCCCATGAAATAGTTAACTTTATAGAAGTCTGGACATTGTCAAAATATATACTTAGTGTCTACCTACAAATCTCACTAAATACGTTAGTAACAATTTTACAGAACTGTAACCTGAAGACAAAGCCATGAAGTCCCTTCATTTGGCTTCAGTTAAAGGCAAGTTTTTCAGAACAAAGCTGATACTTATTAACCTATCTCATCTGGCAATTCTTACTCCAGTGTATAAAATGTCCACAAGTTGATTTCTCATAGTATACGATGATTACAAATTTTAAGAGGAAAACAAAAATCCCTTTGTCAGTTAGTAACGCGTAGAGATAGGCTTCTGAGAAATTGGTTTCAAGAATGGGCTTCATAGGTTTCATGACAGATGATTGCCTTCCACCCAAATTATTTGCCGGATAGAGACAATAAATTTCTTTAATAGCACTCCGCACTAATGATGTCACTGTTGCTCAAAATACCCGGCTGCCAGTCAAACATTTCTCCACTTCTGCGATCATTGCATCATCGAGCCAAACTGCACTAGTAGTAATGTCAGTACACATGAGTAAACATAACACTTGGACCTGTACCGGCGTGCATGTTAGTGGTTTTTGACACATTTGTTTGAGATCCTGGTACTTAGCTTCTGTTTTTAGCTTTAGTGTGGAGTGCTATTACATGAAAAAAGTTTTCTTTCTTCCTTGATTGCTGGTGTTTAAAAGCATTGCTTGCAGCGAAAGAGTTTAATAACTCAACAACATACAACAGAACCCCCTGCATATTATTTAAAAAAAACACCCCATCATTGTTGTACCAAATAAATCAATAATAAAACATAAATAATAAGCTTTTCCTAAAACAAAGTTATTCCAACTGGCATCTAATGTATATTTCACCTTTTTGATACAAAAACGGGGCAAGTTGGTTTTTGCTGATCCATGCCTTGGCACTTTTTGGAATGGGAAGAACCCAACAGACATTTTGAACAATCCCCAGATAGCCTCTTTGGGTGAACTTGAAAAAGATAATTTTTTTTCTTTCTGATACTGCAGACATGCAGACATGGGATTTGCACCCACATTTTGGATGATGAAATCGTTACAGAGTCAACAAAACTAGACCACCAACAAATCATTAAAATAACCATAAATACATGTATCTGATCCCCAAATGATATTTTGTTTTTAAAATGAGCTCCATTACATCGACAGGTGCCTTTATCCATTGTTTACCATTGATCTATTAACAACTAACAAGTTACATCACATCACAGGAAATTAATTATTGATATTTGTTGATTATTTTACAAAACATAATGAAATGACGAGGCAGTTTTCACCTTGCTGCCAAATTTCATCAAGCTACACTTGCATCTTTGTCAATGCCTCCAACAATTACAATTTGTCAGTAGATCCCAAGTGCTGTAAACAGTTAACGTGATAATTGTCTTTCAAAACAAATGCATTATACTTACCGCAGCATAGCTCTGCATAAAGAACACAAACTAGAGTAATATCTTGAGAACTATCTTGAGCTCATCTCCTGTACTGTCGATGCTGAATACTTTACAAACATAGCAACATTCTATTGTAAAGAAACTTGGGTTATCATTGCAGAACTAATCAAAACAACTTCCTCATCAATAGTTTTTCCCACTCTTCTCAAGGAAGACAATTATTATGCTGATGAGTGTGGAACCCCAAATAACAAAACACCTCCTCACTCATGGACAATCACTAAAATGCCATTACAGAAAACTACTTTTATGAAAACCAGTTGAACAATTTCTCTTGCGTAAATAGCAGAACAAAATGCTTCAAAAAATGTATCAGTTGCTACTACGGCAAGGCTCGAAATTTACATTGGACTGCAGGCCAGAGGCCAGTGTTTTTAGCATTGGGCCAGTAAACTCATGACCAGACAAGTCCAGTGGTCTCATGTTTTCAATGATGTTCAAATGTTGACTGATAAATATCTTTCCATTCTTCTGGGTAAAAGTAATACTTATAAGAATGAGAGAAATATTCTTTGGTGCTTAGTCAAATAAGAACAGTTTATATGTCAAACTGTGTGGCTTTTTCTCTGGTCTTGCTGGTCTTGAAATGTTGAGCTACAAGCCCTGCTGTCTTGTGGACTTTCTCTCCAAACTCGAGCCCTGCACTCAAAGTGGCATTCAGTGTGCACACACAAAATTCAGTCTAAATATTTTGCTACGCAAAAATGATAGATGAAATCATTCCCAGAAAAATGTTAAATATTTGGGAAAGTCAATATTTTGAAGAACTGTCAAATGGAGATTTATTTTAGCCGCCACACATAAATAGAGTAAATTTTTTGTGCTCAGAAAACATTGATGGTTTGCACTTATTGAGCAGCAGTTAACTGTTTGTCTTTGTAAAAATTTGAAGTCTTGTGAGGATAGTCTCAAGTATTGAATGATGCCTTTGTTTAAATCCAAGAACATTTAAGTTACTGCCCCGTCTACACACTCATAATTTGCAGCAATCCAGTTGTATGTCCAGCTTTGTAATTTAATTTAAAGATCTAAGCCATTTAGAATAGTGGTTAATTTTTGCCGAAATTCTAAAAGATTTGTAAAAAATTAACGAGGAAACATGGGAAAAAAAAACAAAAAAACTAACACCCCACAAAAAATGGACTTTGAAAAAGCACTTTTACAAAAGTCAACTACAGTCGACTCTCGTTAATACGAGCTCGGAAGATACCAGACGCCCGTTTATACGAGGTATTTCACCGGTCCTGAACTGTCCCATGCGTGTTTCTATGTCTTAAAAAATAGAAATTATAAAAAAATAGAAATTATTAAAAAGTTACCCAGTCAGTTTCCCTTGTGGTTTATTACTTGATATTTGTGATTAAAAAGTCATATCCCCTTAAGGTGATCCCGTGGCTGCCGCTTCCCAGGTTGTATCGTAAACTTGGGTGTGATCCCTGGCTACACGGCAGTTAACGGTTGCATGGCTTCTGACTGGCACCCCCCAAACAAAGATATTGACTAATAGGGAGACCGCCAACATAGGGCTGGATAGCTCAGTTGGTAGAGCGCCGGTACGTTAATCCGGAGGTCGTTGGTTCAAGTCCCGCTCCAGTCAATTTTTCTTTGTTCAAACCCAAATAAAAAAATAGAAGATACGGGCACGGTCGTAACGAGAACACGGATAATCCGAGGTATTTTTGCGGCCCTATGATGACAAAATGTATTGTTTTTTATACTTTTGTAGCGAGATCTGAAAAATATTGTTGCGTAAAAGCTTACCGTTCAGTAAAGGTTCAAGAATTACATTCTTGTTGCCAAACTATTTATCAGATCGGACCGGCTACGCGGTTCTGTCCGATCCGAAAATCAGAAACATTTCGCTGGTAACCTATGCTTGAAATGCTTCTTCGCTTACACGCTGATGGCTACCAGTGAAAACAACGTTCAGCATAGGCGCTACGCAGTATTGAATCTGTCACATCATGGTCACATGAAGGGCAAGTTTGACATGACTTGCTATGTTTTTATCTTGAGTTATACAAAATATTAAATGTCTATGATCCTAGTCAACAAAAATGCATTTATCATTGATATTTTTGTGTACAGGATGCTTGTAAGAACTGTACTAGGAAGCAAACTTCTCCGTTCTAGCCTAGACACATGTGTAGTGCATGCACTATGACGACGTGTGTATACATGTACACGTACGTGTAAATAGTGCACTGCGTTTAAGACGAGGTTCAGATAATACAAGGAAAACGGGCCAGTCCGGCGGACCTCGTATTAACGAGAGTCGACTGTATAAGACTGCTCAACATTCCCATAGCATCCCCTTCTGAAAAAGATTTAGAAAGAAGAAGTGTATAACAGGTACATTTATAACATGCTGGATCACGTTCGGCAAAAGCCCCTTTCCAGATATGTGGTCAACTTGCTTTTAAAACAAAATGCATGATATTGAACAATTTTATAAACCCAAACTTTCCCCAATCCTTGAACAATTGCATCCCCTTGTTTTGTCCAGACTTTGATAGATTCATGTCGATCCCTTGCTGAGCATCAAACCGAATTTGGGTGTTGACATTCACTCATAGGTAGTAGGTAAGGCTATTCCTATTAGATGCATTGGTGGCTATGAGCAGTCAGTGTTCTCCATCTTTGAATGTTAAAGGTTTGCACAGGGGGTGGGCCTGAGCGTGAAGCCTTTACAGACACGAGTCTGGGGCCCACCTAAGGGTCCAGAAAAATGTTGATTGTACATGCTCTGTGATCACGTCGATGTAATCCGAGGTGATTCCTGATGGCCACTTCCTTCTAACTTCCACGAGCAAAGGTTTTCAAGATTTCATTCAAACTCTATAATGCATGAACTTGAAAACAAGTGGGAAAAACACTTGGCAGAAGGATTTTAATCCTTGGCGGTGACTTCTTAAAAATGGCTGGTGACTAAGAAAGCGTGGTGGGACGCCAAGCTTTTTTAACATGTTGAAGAACAACGAGTAATGATGATTTAACCCAGTAAATGATACTCATTGCCAGGTAAATCCCTGCCATCGTATGAAAGGTCTACAATTCATGATTAAAAACCAAGTTGTATAAGGTCATAGTCAGACCTTGTCAGACCCAACCTGTGTTAAACAAGGCAAAAGACTCTCATGGCAAGAGACTCAAACTTCAGACTCAACTTTGAGGACATCACCAATAGAATGACACATGTTAATCCAGGGTGAGGATGAGGGGGGAGGGGGAGGGGATGGATGAAGAGAGGTAGGGGATATTTGACATGTTTGGTGTGTCATGGCCAAATAGTCTTCTGAACTCACTAGACAGGTTCTGGTGGCATAGTCATTGAGGTATGGGTCATGAAAGCAATACGCTTCGCTATAAATGCTTCTCTTCACCCAGGGGTAAAATGGGTATCTGTGAGGGCAGAGATGGTTCTTGTAGCACAGTTAAGATGGTTCAATGAATGAAATAACAGGCCAAAAACTGGGGTAGATGTTTATAAGTGACACACACTGGCAGAAAATGGCAGAATATTCCATGTGAAGGTCCCCCATTATGAATCTTATGTTGTCTACAGCAGGGAGGGTCATGCAACATACTAAGTATCATTTCACCCCACCCCCTCCAGTAATGTTTCCTTTTAAAATGACATGCAGTGGAAAAGAAGAACTTCACAAAACCTTGATATAACTTAACCAGGGTTCACATTTTTTAGTATTACATTGGCACACTTTTGAGACCAGAAATAAATGTAGAAATGCTTGATTGGCAAAAATGTGTTCAAATTAAAGCTCAGAATTGTAACTTGTATTTCTTGTACAAGCTCCACTCTCCTCTGCTGCATGGTTCATACTTTAGAAAAGCATTTGAGATCCACAACAATGCTTTCTTTCACGCTTCTTGGTTTTGTTATGCCAATTTTAGGAGGGAAAACTTATGATGTAAAATATTACAGGGTTGCAAAGTAATATGTAGATTCAAAACTTTGGGAGGGACGACACGCTTAGCTCCCGCAAAAAAGTAGTATAAAAACATGATGTACATGTAATGTCGTTATCAACACTACAAATTCTTAACTCCACCTATAGCCCAACCCTGGTGTCCAAAGGTTGGGGCCTTAGTTTAGTCACAGCTCACCCGTCCCACTTGTTACACATTATTTACAAACTTTATTATCGTTACCCCCCCCCCCCCAAAAAAAAAATAAAAAATAAAATAAATAAAAAATCATCTTACAGAGATTTTAAACCATTTGGGTTAATGGCTCAAACTCAAGTCTCAGTAATGTTGTCACTTCCAAGGTATGAGTGCTGTAGATAAAATAATTCACAAGGTTAGAATAAGTTGCTTACATACATTGATATCAATAATCTGATCAACTTAATTAAACAGGCTTTATTCTAAAAAGCTTATTTCCATACCATATCTTTAATTGACCATGAAACTTCAAGCATATCAGCCACACACAACTCTCAGACAAGGATAGGCCTTCCTTTTACCTGAGTGAGGGCGCTGTTTAAGCATGTGACGCCATATGCAAGGGGTCCATTCTTTGATCCACTCTTTCAGTAACATCAACAAATATCCCTAAAACATCGATCAAATACAACAGCTTACTGATGAAAACTTGAGGTGCAGTATATGTCTGGGCATTGTCTGCACTGACTTACAAACTAATGTAACATTCATCCTTTCCTTGAGGTCAAGTTTATGATGTCCTTTACTTGATTTACACATTTAAAGGCATTTTAACACTTCTATCAAAATATTAGACCTTATTTACCATCTGAGATAAGAATTTCCAGACACACCGATGTTACTTGTTTTCAAAATGCTACATAGAACAAGCAGCGGAGAGGCACATGATTGGTTCGTGTGTTATTTTCTGAATCAGTAAATTATTTTTAGTATTACACATCTATTGCTTCCTCAGTCTTATAAAAAGATGAGGTCTTACAGTCTATAACAATCTCTGGCTTCTCAAGTACCAAGTCTAAAGTACCAAAGGACTAAGTACAAAAGTAGAGGACTTTGCTTGATAAAATCCATTGCAGTTGCACACTGCATCTTGCTAACACAGGGTGAAACAAAGACATTTCTGTGTCATGTGTTTTGTTGCAAGTCAAAGTTTACGGACACAAAAATGTTTAAGAATGACAAAGTCCTCACAGATGTCTTTTAAAAAATATGGCGAAGAAAAGATGCCGAGTACATCAAGAAGATAGGCTTGGAAAATGTACAAAAACACTATATTACAAATAATATTTTAAGACTTGAAAAATAAAAGTTATATCAGTAAAAGTATGGTCTGCTAGGTGCTATCCTTGTACATGTACACATCACCTTACTACTGCGGAACACGAACAGTACGGTATTGTTTATAATACAGAATACCTTCCTTATGCTTGGGTTATTCCATGCGTCTCTTTTAGTTTATTGATCACACGCTGGTAGATTGATCGATCCTGGGGTCTCGCTGAATCTCATTGCAACACTTCTATAGAATCTGCCACCTGTAGTTACACTCAAATATGATCACCTGTAAGCTTTGGGAGTAATTGAATAGTTTGTCTAGGTGAAGAATTACAAGGGAGAAACCTAGACGGTGCAGTCAGAAACTGTCATAATGGAATTACGCAACACTCTCACCACCCATGTTGGGTTTTAAACCACAAAAAACTTGTGGAACCAAGGTGAGGTTTAAGTCTAATAGACGGTGCCTTTCATACTAACAACTGTTTTACAAGAATACTAACGGCAAGTGTCTAGAATCCAACAAGTGTGAAGCTGCGAAGTATATGCAAATTAACCAGGTTGTTATTCAAGGCAATGACTTGAATGATGAAATACAAAGACAGTCAGAAAGTTGAGCAGACACCAACCATACCTGGGTTTTCATTACTGTTGGGCAAATTTTGTAATTTGTTCATTGCCTTTTGTGATTTCTGCCCAATTGCCGTCTCTAATTTTATTAAAGTCAAATGTATGATTGGATTCATGTGAATTGAGTTTATTTCCGAAGTACGTTTACAAGCAGTTCCACAAGTTATCAGAACACACTCTTTCCCCATGAGAAATTAGGTGTATGCCCTGAAATTGTGCATGTTTATTTCTTTACTCTTTGTGCATTCAAAGGTGCAAGTTCAGGGGAAGAAAAACAGTATTGGGTAGATGCTCAAGGGTTAACACTGAGAGAAATATTCCAGAAAGGTTTACAGACAATTTATGCATCAAATTGTTATAGGCACATCAATTTGAGGGTCAAACCCTTAAAGCTATTGGAAGGGGGTCAAAAAAGAAGGTAAAGGACACCAGTTTAATTGGAAGGGCGGTTATGATTCCATCTCCCACAGAATACCCAATAAGACCAAGACCCACAAAACATTATTCAGAAAATGTGCACATGGGAAGGGGGCTCAGTAAGTCATTGTGCCCCTTTCTGCCAAATCTTGTCATATGTACTTAATCTTGGAAGATTTTTTTTTCCGTCTGAGGGTCTGTGCTGGATGGGTCACCGTCATTAAAGATGGTTTAAATAAAATGTGGGGAAAACATGGTCTTATTTCTATAGGCAAAGATAAATGAGAAAAAAAAGTACCCACAAATAATCACCAGCTTTACAATACTTACATCGAACCACTTAACAGTGCTTAATTTATTAAGCACAATTGTGTCAACTGCAACCTTTGATTTCCATTTCTTGGACCAGCATCTTCATCCACTGCATCTGTCTTAAATCTTTAAAGTACATTCTTGATACATCACATGGTGTGAAGTATGTCATATTAAAAATGATTTCTGGTTCACTGACATCAACACGTGGGATGCCAGATTAGCGTGGTACATTCAGTTACAATCATAGAGACCTAGGTATGAAATGATGAATCACATCAGCTGATCCACAAGTATCAGCGGTTCCATGGTCATCCAAACGCTCTACTTTGATAAGTTCTTTAACTCTCTCTTGGTAATCTTGTGATCATCCTGTGTCTTCTTCTTGGTGCCATCTCATCACTATAGGGTCCAATGTGAAGGTACTGTAATACACGACAGAACACACCCCCCCCCCCCCCACCTTCAATGAAAAAAAACCCCTACACTTTGCCACTCCTTTTTAAAGAAGGGCTTCAATGTAGGACAGTCAACTTATTTCCCCATCCAAAGATGTCCCTGCAAAAAGCAATACCATTTCCCAATTTGCACAAGAGTTACCGTCCAAATCTGAAACATATTTTTTGGGAAAAAGTAAAAGATAACTGTCTTTACGCTTCCAGATACTTTTCAAAAGATACACCACTTTTAGGTACTGGGGTGGTGCTTATCAATCCCACTTAAACAATTTTTTTACTAAATATGAAAACTGTCTTTCTAGGCATTTGTGATTTTCTGTCTTTAAAGGGAAGGTGTACGTTTGGTTATCACTCAAAAAAATTAATGGCAATAAAAACTTACTTGGTGAGAAGTACAGCAGTTTTCAATAGTATAAAGCATTTTGAGAATTATTTCAATTCAAAATAATTTGATAATGGAAAAAGAATTTAATTTTTATTCCCCCAAATTTAAATCTGAGAAACGTTTCTGGCAGAAACGTTACTCAGATTGTGCACATCTATTGGGATTATTCTTCCTCGTGGACATATTCACTCCGGATTTTTGGCAACATCTCAAAAAGACGTTCACCTTTTGAAACGAAACTTTCACGGGTTAGTTTTATTGTATTATCTACATAAAAAATAGGATTAAAACAATCGAACGGTTAAAAAACCCAAAAGTATACTTTGACTTTTAACAGCTACTTAGGAGTAATTTTAAAAAAAGGAATACTATTTAAAGTTGCTATGTCTTTGTTAATCATTAAATAGAAATTTTGATATGTTTACACTACCACTCTTTCTGAAATTATCAATCAAAATGTAAGGCCCCAACCTCATGGTTTTGAAAACTAGCTACACTTCTGCCGTTGATGGTGTGCCTCAAAAAGACATTACTTTGATGTCATTTGTGGGAGGTTTGTTACACCTCCATGCTGCAACAAAGAGACTGTACAAAATGGAGCTCCCACAAATAACGTAACATGAGTGATGACATATCAGGGCTTTTCATGAATCTTTCTGAAAAGCACTGGAGAAGGATATTCTCATGTTTAATCTCATGTGAACTAAATTTCCTTATTGATCGAATTTTTTTTAATGAATTTTTCGTTCAAGCTGGTCTGTAAGTGCTAAATGAAATTCACAGATATCACTGTTATTATCCGGCTTCTTGTCAAGAATGAATATCTTCCAGAGTGTTCTGCAAGAAAGTGCACACACCCTGGGACATTGAATTTTCATTTTTTTAATGTTGTGGGTACTGATATGAATTTGTACACTCTTGGTATGTTTCTATCTGAAAGGTAACAATTTACACTTGCTACAGTATGCTGCATAGATCTTTCCAAACCCACAACATTGATTTGGCACGAGCCAAATCTAACACTATTCTTGTGAACAGCTATTTTTGTGAACATCTTAATATGAGGTCCAATGATGTTAAAAAATAATGCATAAAATGGGCAAGCAACGTGCTAAGATTTGCAACAAATTCAAGTTACTAGCTAAATGTAGCTGGTAAAGTTAGATGCAAAAATATCCGAGTGTGAAGCCACATGGGAGTCCCACACCAATCGATGTATGTTGCACACAAAAAAAATATTTAAAAAATCTGTTTTTGAACACTTCATACTCATTTTCCATGTTGAATAAGGAAATCAGGTTTTTCCCTTTACAAGTATTGGTATTAGAAAAATTCCTTGTTAGTTCCATAACCCTTCACACATTCGTTTTGACTTGTAACAAAAAAACGCTCACTGCCCTGGCAGACTAAAAAAAAGAATAGCAGGCCACTTTTTTCAACCACACCTTGTGCCACATTTTGTGCAATACATTTGATTGAAGGGAAACAAATTGGTGAACAAATTGGTGAAGTCCAGTATCTTTCAAGGGATCGCCGACATAAGGCGTCCCTTTTAATGTCAGAATGCAAAGAAAACTGAAAAGTCATTTCGTCTGAAAATCGGCATGACTGGCTTGCAGGACATTACATAATGTTAGGACCCATCCTTATCATTAACAAAACACTATTTGGACCCATATTATGGGTACCATGATATAAGTCCATTGACCATTTTGACCAGCCAATTGGTTACATGTACCTGTAACTGGCCAATCAAGACATTCCCATTGTAACCTGTAATCTTTGGCTATGAGTGGTTTGGAAAACTTTGTCTGGCTAGAGTCTAAGCCGCAGGGTTGCAGTTTTGACTCAAGCCAGCTGTACAAACTACAGTAGTTTGTCTGTATTTATTGTTAGTGAAATGAATCCAGCAAATTCATATTGATATAATCTTCAGATGTTCTCCAAGGACAACACAGTTGTTAAAAACAAGTGTTTTGATCATACATTTGTAACTGGATTTTATTTTACAGGACTAGGAGAAGTATTGAGTATTCAGTAAATAAAGACAAATAATATTGATAACATTCCCAATATTGAGCCCTTATTTTTCTGATGAAATGTGAATTCAGTCTCTGTGTGTCGGGCTGCATTTGACATTCAAGTTAAGGCAAGGAATCAGGTCAAATGCCAAGGTACATCATTTCTTAATCTCTTTTTTAATTTAATTGTGACCAAGATTAAGAGGAAGTGATGAGGGAAAACTAACCTGAGAAGAAAAAACCCTCAAGAGCCATATGCACAAGCGCGATCTTAAAAATATACCGCAATATATCTTGGAAAGTGGAGTACATTTAAAAAATAAATCAAGCTGTCAAGATGGACGCCATGCTGTAGTTTACATGCAACTATGTCAGGTTTTTTAGTTGTGCACCGCATTGCTTCGCTATGATGGTTGGCGGTGTTGCTTGGACTCAGACTTCACCTGGCATCCTTCGTGCGCTGATCAAGTGCATTGGGACATATATATGGCAGGGGTAGAAATAGACATCCGACATACCGGGGCTAAATTTAGCCCCTGGGTGAGCAAAAAAAGGATCGGCCCTGGGGCTGTCCTCCTGGGACTAGGGGCTTTTCTCGAATTATGCAATACAGTATTGTTTTTAAAGACAACACAAATTAACCATGAACTTGTTATTGATAATCGTCATTAATCTACGGTACCGAAGAGGGAGGGTTACGTACGATCGCTACAGTCATGATAGTAATTTTATCAGGCATAAACATAGCCTAGTTTTACCATGGAGGTAGGTTTTACTAAAAGTATTCGTAGCGATCCGATTGCCTTCAATTGATTAAAAATGAGACCAAAGTTCTCACAATCTTCCCACTTTCGTCCAGAAAAACAACAATTTAATACAAACTAGTTTCAAAATATCCAGACCACAGTAAGCTTGGGCGGTTCTACCTCCATGGTTATACGGTATTACAGACTGTTTATTGTTTGCGGTTTTTAGCAGTTTCCTGCCCCCGGCGGCACCCGGCCGTATCTCTGTAAGTAATTAAGCGGGCGATCGCAACACAAGCAAACGCACGTTCGACGTTTTGCAATGCCATTTGGGTGAGCGAACACCTCAAGAGGGCGCTACATTTTTAGTGCGCCCTCTACCGACAGCTTGTATAAGTTGCGACAAAGAGCGTCAAAAGCGGCAATTTTCTGATAAACACCGACATTCCGCGACTTCCTGGTTACACGTTCGGATCGGGATCGTGGCGCGCTGGTTAACAAGTACATGCATTAGCAATGCACAGGTGGCTGTGCGGATACCAACAAGATACCGACAGCGCGTGCAGCATGCAAACGAAAATAGATCGCGGTATTTTCATCAAGTTATCAACCATGAGAATTTCCTACCGCTGCTGCACGAACAGTAAGCTTATTTTGATAAGTTTTATGTTGAAAACAAATCAATCTATTTGTCCTAATAAAAGATAAAGACAAGCTCAGCGCTAACCTGCTGTTAAATAACCATGATTGTCTGGCCTCAATGAAAATGGTCAATCAAAATCGGCGGCCAGAGCGCGATTTTTTTTTAGCCCATTTTTTGAGATCACGAAACAACGAAGTAATAGTCCGTTCGGGATGATAGGAACGTTATTTGAATAAAACCATCAATGAATTTCCACTCTATGACTGAGTGAAATACGGGGGGAAATGGTTCATGTAAGAATGGGACCAAGGGATTTTTTAAGCGCCGGAAGCGTTGTAGAAATAGAGGGTCAAGGGGCTTTTTATTGGGGACCAAGCGCTAATAGCGCCGAGGCGCCGGGTTATTTCGAAGCCTGTATGGGCTGTTCAAACTGTATCACATCCACTGGATAGAAGCAGGTTCATTAATCAATCTAACAGGTGACTGGCCAGAACACAGCAATATGTTATTGTGAGGTAATGCAGCTTCATTAGTCCCATTCCTATGGTCTTGCCAAGCCATTTCCCAAGTGCAGCATACCTAATCATAGAGGAATAATTTAGCCTGCTACCCATGGGAACGAAGTTACATCAAGGGGGAATTCCCAAGCTAAGCAATGATCACAACGTATCAGGAAAATGGGCAGATGAAATCAAGTGGATTTTAATGGACCACTCACATTCATGGGATGAGTTTGGTGATCTACATGTATATCCATGTGAAACTTTACATGGGATTCCTCGTCTCGCTGTTAGTCACAACTATTGGGCAAAAACGGATCCAGCTAAAACATATACAGGCAATTTGGAATATCTGTATCCGATTAGTACACCCCTCTCAATTTTCTTTATATCTTCACATTTTATCATCATGTCGCCGAGTCTTGAAGAAAAATAACTTCACAGCGCCTGCAGTAGGGTGGCCCACATGCATTCAGGCGGGCCAAGAAAAGATAAATGCACATAGCTTTTACAACCACAACATGC
This sequence comes from Pisaster brevispinus, assembly GCA_023634235.1. Classification (NCBI taxonomy): domain Eukaryota; kingdom Metazoa; phylum Echinodermata; class Asteroidea; order Forcipulatida; family Asteriidae; genus Pisaster; species Pisaster brevispinus. The sequence continues at coordinate 21,763,060 of JAMKCF010000007.1, read as the reverse complement.
AGTGTGTCTCAGATCTGTTACACATTATCAGGGCTTCAATTTTGGGGAAAAATCCACAAGACTGCAGGGCTTGTAGCTCAAACCTGTTAGTGGGCCAAAAACTTTGTTACAAGACCGGAATCAAAATGAGAAGAGCACTATGTACAAAGTTTCATATTTGAGCTGTTTTTGGAACAAGCACTTACAAAATTACAACAAAATTGCAGCATGGGGTGTTGTGGTCAAGCGGCACATTATTTACGTAGACATGTATGGTGCCTTTTCTTTTGCTTTACAATTTTACGATTTTCTGCATTACTTGTGAGCCCTCTAAGAGCGGTCTAATGTATCAGACTTGGTTCTGGTGGTACATGTAGAGTTATGTGAGTTTGAATCTCATCCTGGCCAGCCATGATGCTTGTGTCCCTCAGAAAGGGGACTGCTAGGGCCGAGGTGGTGTTTTGTCGAACTGCCCCCTTCAGCTCTCATAAGAAATGGCTAGAGTTTGTTTGCTCCCAGGGAGTTGAGACAGTTTGAGAAATGGTTAAACTATGCCTCCAGACCAGGGATAACAATGTTGTAAAACGCCTTGTTCCAGCATTACTAGTATTACCAGGCTTTTCTCACCTATACATCAGAAAAACAGAAAAACCTTAGAAAGTCTAATAAACTACGCAATTCCAACCAGCATTGTTCTGCAGATATACTCTGATGTCACAATGGGATGGGGTTTCCCCATCATTACACTGAAAGGAGGCCTAGCTGATCAAGGGGTTTGCCCAGGTGTTCCTTGTTTGCAAATTGCGCCACAGCACCTTGTAATACATTACATGGTGCTATGTAAAGGAGTAGGTCTCATTCTTCAAACGTAGACCTACATACATTGCAGGAAAATACTTAATGTTGAAGCATCTTGAGCGTCACTGAGTGACAAATATAAGTGCTATATAAGAAGCCACTATTATTATTATTATTATTATTATTATTATTATTATTATTATTATCATTAGCATGTATAGACTTTCAATTTATGAGACAAAATTCAGGTAGAGTTGACCAAAACTGATAAATTTCATTTAAAAATTTAGGTTATTTTTTTTCACTACCAACAAAAAGTAAAACAGTTTTCATTACTTATTTAAAGTAATCTATAATTTTTTTTTATGAAGGCACACATTTTTTCAATTTTGGAATTGGAGTAACAGGAAAGAATTATGCCATACAACATGAGGCGTTTAGGAATAAAGCAAACATAGTCACTGATTTAGTTGAACTGACATCAAAACTGTGAACTACAAGTATTTATTCTAACATTAAATGTAAAAGATACAGTATATCATTTGAGTCTGCAATCTGGGACTTGATTAAAACAATGTTTCTTTCAGTGTAAATGACAAATCAAAATGAATCCATCCATCAAAACCCTCACAAAACTTATACTTCCCACTATTAACCACATCATTCCCATCTGCGTCCCTCTCACTACCTTAAAAAAGGACAAAACAAAACAGTGAAACCACTTTATAAGTTTCTTCTTCTTAAGGACCTCCATATAATTTTCTTAAAAAAACAATGACCCCCTGTTCCCTAAATTCAATTATCACAGAACCAAGAAGTGTTACACCCTGGTTAACCCTTCAAGAACCTCTCATTTGTGGACCCAAGTTCACCCAACCAAATAACATATCCCCCCTCAACCAAGTAACATATCTCCCCGCCCCTAACTTTATAGACAATTACTACATTTTTACCCCATCATACTAAAGCCATACAAGAGGATTTTTACGACACATAATCCTATCTACAACTCTGCACTTGAACAACTTTTTAAAACTTGGGTCTGATATAGTCTTCTTTTTTTGATCTTTTTAAACAATTTATGTTTTTAATACTTTCTTCTTCTTAAAATTATGCAGTGATTAAGGGCTGTGAAAAATAAGTCAAAACCTATGAAACATTTCAACTTACAATTTCAACTGAAATTCTGTCAACTGCTCAATAATCTTGAAAACTTTAAAAACTGCGAACTTGAACTAAAAAGCACATTTTCCAACTATGGTCATATTCTCTTGCAGATAATATCGACTAAAATACAAAGTTTTTTAAGTAAACAGTCACAGACAATCCAAAAGCCTAAAAGAGACCCTAAAGTATCGCAATAATGCAGTGTTGAATTCTTTTCTGAAACTGGTTTCACACAAAGCTTTATTGTACAGTGACATCAAGCGAAAAAGAAAAAGAAAAAAGTAAAACTAAAATATTGTTAAAACTTGCAGGCTTGAACACAAAAAGGTTAAAGTATGGTTACGACAAGAACTAAGCTAATGTGATGAACACTAAGATTTATACATGTATGGGACTCTAATGGCGATCCCCAGGTATGTACAACCATGCATCTTAATCATTAAGTGGTTTACAACAACATAATATCACTTACCCACCACTGATTTATCAGATTTCACATGACTTTATAAAAAAATATTAAAGCTTAGTAGTGACGAGCACGCTTAGGCATGTAATCTTCACGTCGATCACGGCGGTCCATATCACGAGGTGGAGGCCTGGTACGGATTTCATCTAATGGGCGCGGCCCTCCAGCTGATCCACCTCCATAAGACCCACCACTCTGCTGGGGACCACCCATTCCTCCTGGGCCTCCCTGGCCACGCCCTCCCATTGCCGGAGGTGCTTGTTCAAAGCGAGATTGGCGCTGGGGTATGGCACATGTCCAGTTAACATTAAACATTGTTTGGATTTGATACAATGTTTTTATGTTTTGTAATAAAAGCATCAGGGGTTTGAGATATATGGACAGGTTGAGAATCCAATCAGGACGAAGAATGTTTCCATGGTAACGATGACATCGATGATAAAGTTGGTATCCATCATGCAAGGAGAAGTCACATTACCCAATGGGAGAGGAGAGATATAGGACATGGTCACGTTAGTAATAGTTCAATGGCTATGATTCTTGACGCCAGCGCTGTGACTACAAACACAACCTGTTCTGAAATAAACCTGTTTGAACAGTGTTTAAACAGTGTTTACATTGGCCTTTGCAAATGGTAACAATGAAAAGGATTCAAAATTCTCAATGTTCTTTTTGTTACACAAAGTAAGCAACTAATAATGGAGGTACTGATTGTCATCTTATAAACATATGGAATTGCGTCTTGTTAATTTGAGCCCAAGTATGGCATAACTTGCCCCCTCCCCCAACTTGATACCAAAGAACGCTTTGTCACAAAATTCACCTGAAAGCTATTTTAGGAGTTGTTATAATGTGGGTGTGAGCTTTTGAGATGGAGGTTACAAATCATAATGGATCATATCAAACCACTGCTGAAAAGCTGTATGGACTTGACTTGGACATTTCATTGTTCATTCTGTATATTTCACAAGCGTTGAATCTTCTTTGTTTATCCAAAGCATCACTGCTATATAACTTTTAAAAAGGTACTATCACTGTTTCATTCCTGCCCTTTTCTCTCGCTGCTGCTGCTGTTGGTTTGTTTATCTTTTTTTTGGAAGGGGAGAAAGGGAGTGTTGATGAGAATTTTGAACCCCAATGTTACTTTTAATAACAATCAACCTCCTATGGTATTGCATCAAATCAAGGCAGAATGTCACTTCATGTTTTTCAGGTAAACAGAACTGAAGCATTTACCCCCCCAAAATGAGAGTTAATCAAGTTTACACATGAAACTGACAAGGATGAAATTAACCTGGATTTCAAATCAGGAAAATTGCACAATAACAAACACATGATTGTTCAATACATATAATTATTTGGCACCGTAATCAGCAAATCAAATTCCTCATTTGATACAGACTTCTCCAAGATGACCCTAGTAACTACTTGGTCACTAACAAGATGCAAATAACTTGCTTAACTTCACTCAAAATAAAAACAGCGCATGTCCAAATATGGCTGCTACTTATTGAGAAAAAAAAACCAACCCAAAAACAAAAAACCACTGGACAATCCTCAATGACAATTAAAGTACTAATTCCGTAAAGGGCTTTGTACATAAATAGAAATATACTTTTACTTAATTAATTGGTACTTGATTATGCACATGATCAGAACCCATTGATGATTTTTTAACAAGCTTCACAGCGGACAACAGAAAAGAGAAAAAATAAATAAAATCACTTCCGTTAGTTTGTTAAGACCTATTAGAATCCCACCCAGTGATATGGGTGTACTACAGTTTGGCCAAATGTACCATTATCAATTTACATTAAGTCATAGTACAAAGCTGCCTGGTACCAATCCCATTGTACCATGTACTTGGTCAACACAACATGGCCCTAATTTTTTGTTGAATATGCATCGTCTTAGAAGATATGATTGCCCGGGGTAGCGCAGTAAACTGTAAATACAGCTGAAATATCGGAATACAAAACCATGTAGATGACGAACGATGTTTAAAGGTGAGCATGCAGTATCTAGATGGGTTACAACATCAAACACTAAAGTGTCTTCAGAATTTCTGCTGGTCTCTTTAAATTCCAAATTCCAAAGTTGATCAATAAAACACGTAAACTTGTTTTTAATACCGAGTACAAGAGTGATACACACATGAAGTAAAAATCCTTTGTCTACAGAATCTACCACACACAATGACTTTCAAGTAAGATGGCCATGGGAGTAAAGAACCTCGTTATATTTGCCCTGATGAGTATTTATCATTTATGTAATAAATTTATTTCTAAGACGAATACACTGATTGTCCTCGCGCGTTGAAATTGCTCAACTCCTTCAGTGAGCAACCTAGAGTAGTTATCATTTTTATCCCCTTATATATCTCAAGTTCACGCGCCAAAGACCTTGGCCTTATCCAAGGATACACAACACAACACAAAATACATCCTGTATGTCTTTATTATTGTTCTATGTTTGTCTAGCGTCATCACCCATTGTCAGTTACACCTGCAATAATTTACAAAGAGAGTATAGACCCCCAAGTGAGAAGAACACAAGGCGTTTTGACAGCATAATGCAGGTCGGATACTTTGTCTGGTCAATGCCTTAATGCCCCAGTCAGTGCCTTAATGCACAGGTCAAAGCCTTAATGCCCAGTCTATGCCTTACTGCCCCGGTCTATGCATTAAAGCCCCGGTCAATGCCTTTACACCCCGGTCAATGCCTTTACACCCCGGTCAATGCCATAACCCTTCAGTCATTGCCTTAATGCCCATTAAAAATGTTGCAGCAGAAATTAATATTTTCCTCATTGTAATAAGAAAACCGCCTTGAATTAAGTATCAGGCCTACTGATGACAAGTCCTCCTTCAGTATGTCTTTACATTGTTCTCCTTGATCTCTGTGGATTGTGGATTAGCCTCCCAAATCCCTCCTTTGTACAAGTTTCACAAAGACAATACTGAACAGCAAAATTAGCCATGCTACTCATGGTGCTAGCCATGACCAACCTTAATTTATTTCAAACAAGGTGTTACAACAAACTGAAGAATTTGAATGAATATGGGGTTGTAGTAAGACAAAATCAACAGTGTCAGGATGCAGACATCAAAGCCCTCATAAATCTTTAACTAATGATTAATCTCAACACAATAACCAGCAAATATTCATAGCAAACCTTTGGTCACAACGAACATGATGGTCAAATGCCATTTTCATCGATACTTTACAAAAACGCTTCCCAAGTTACAAAACAGACCCTGATCATGTGCAAGACACTAGTACCAACTAACATTGCCCTCTACTGTGCTTAATTAAATAGTCATGGGACGTCTCTCATTGGTTCAAAATAAGGATATAGGGATAACTGTGTTAGAATCTTGAAGACTGTTGACCTTAAAGAGCATATAAGGTAGTATATTGAAGAGTTGATCCCAGCTTTGCTCTTTCAAGTCTGGATATCATAGTCAGATGTTGATTTAAACATTTCCAAAGCAAGTAAATATTACACCCTAACATTATTCAACGGAAAAGCATTGCAGAATCTGGTAGCTAACTGCCACTAGATTATGTTATGTGCATTGAAAAACATTAGTGAAGTCCCCTCCACATCCCCCCTAAAAAAACCACATCACACACAAAAAAGTGTGAAAATACATGAATTGGTCTTGATCCAATATGTAGTGTTTGTAGTCAAATGTAGACATAATTGTAGATCTATTCCACTTGATGCAACACTCACCCCTGTCAAATAACTTAAAATTTATTTTGCTGTATCATACGCTATTTTACATTTGCAATGATAAAGCCTAAGACGAACCTGCTACTCAATCCCTTTTTCAAGTTCTTTTGTATCAGTGGTTTATTTTCTTTGAAATGTTCCTTTAAACCGAAATGCACTACTTTCGCTTTTATATTTGAGAGCATTTTCACAATGCAAAGGCCTCAGGGTGACAGCGCAAGAGCAATTTCCTGAACTCCATGTGCAAATATACAAACAACAAAAATCATTGCATCCTTCTTCCATGTGAAAATTAAGTCAGAAAAAGTGGGGTTACTTTTAATACAATATTATAATTTAAGAGAATGAATGAAAGATGAACCATCACTTCATTGCTGTAGGATTTCAGACTTTGCATGGTTGGATATAATGATTGTACACCATGTAAAAATCTCTTAGCAGAGGTGTTCGCTCTAAACAGAGCCAGTTGGTAATTTCAACTAGTGTGCTCTCATTGTCATCAGGTCAGGTGGTCTGATGAGGTGGTGCAGTGCTTCACGATTAAGAGTAGTGGCCAATTTACTGCTCATTGATTATGAACTTTGGTAATGAATCCGTGTAAGAAATCAATATTGATGTATCAACCTCAAACATCTACAAACTAACTCTAAGATTATCACCAAAGGGTTTCTGAGAGCAGGGAGTATTACAGGTTTCAATTTTACCTGTTAGACAAGCAATGGTTTCTGGTTAAATTTTTTTTTAATGAGAGCAATATCTTGGAAAGCACTTGGGTGTATTATTGCCTGAAAGATTCAAGCCCAGACAGACAGTAGTCTGATTGAAGCATGACAAACACTTTAGGGAATGAAACCAAGTCAGTACTGTGAAGAAAATCAAGTATGAACATAAAGACTGTGTAATTTGTGCAATATCCTTCAACAATGAACATTCTGCAAGGTGCCGAAGGATTCCTCACATCTCCAGTTTGTTGTCTACATCAAATCAAGACAGTGACTGAGTTTGACTTACCGATTGTCCTTGTCCAGGTCCCATCCTTCCACCGTTACCATTCCCTCCTGATTGACCTTGGAGAGACTGAAGAGCTTGCAGACCCTGGCTACTCAGTAGACCCTGATTGTTACCTGGTCCTCCCATACCACTAGACTGGTTGATCTGACCCTGTGGCCCATTGCCTCTCATCTGTATGCCCTGATGATCAAAATAAAGTGATTTACACAATGCTATCCCCATTTATAAGCATTCTTTTGACATCTCAACTCCTTGGGAGTATGCAGCACCAGCAACCTAAGGTCCATTGGATAACAGCTACAAAGTTTGCTTTTAATGAATCAACCATTCCCCCATTTTTTGTGTGTGAAGCTGGCCTACAGTTCAAAGAATAAAAACACACAGAAAAATTGAGCCTCTAAAGAATTCACAGGATAAATGTAAACCAAGACTTACACAGACACTTAACACAACCCACCTATAAACAATCACTTAGTGCAGTGTGATCTATCAGCTAGATCATTGCATTTTTCAGACCAGTCTGGTCGCCAAGCTCAACATTGACCAATGTTTTTAACTTAAATCAATGGAATGCAGCCAAAAACATCAACAACATGCCAATTTAAACTCATCCTTCCAGGCCACCCCACCATGCCACCGTTAAACCCATTTTAATGAACAACATTCAACCCCCACAGCGGGAGGGAAAATGATTATCTTTAAATATGATTTCTTCTCTTTGATTTGTTTTCAGTTCCATGCAATACATTCAGAGCCCACAACTGAAACCACATGAGAGAAAATTACAGAGATGATTCATACTTATGAGATGTGTAGAAGATGCAAAGAAGAGATGAAGACGCAGGTTAAGAGAGACTACCACCTCCACCATAAAAATAAATAAATCCACTCACATTAGCATGACGTACCATTTCATCGGCTTGACGCCGACGCATTTCTTGGTGCATACTGATACCGCCGCCGCCACCACCACCTTGTTGCTGACGGCGCAACATCTCTTCCTGCTGCTGTTTCATCAAGACTTCTTCCCGTCTTCGCTGTTCCTCCCTCTGATGCATCTGCTCTTGTCGTCTGTAAACCCAAACAATCCATGATCAAGGTAAGATTTGACATGATCTATACACTATCACACTAACTTCCTGTCTCGGTAAGCAATATCATTTGAGGAAAACCCTTTATCTGCCTCCCCTCCCCCATCAAACCACAAAAGACCTACAAAGGTTTATATACAATTACATTAATGTAGAAATTGCACTTCCTCTAACAAAAACTTCCCTTTTCCAATCACAATTCCTCTTGAAATCGGCTAAATATTTTCAAACAATACATTTCCACTTTGCTCAAATTCTATGACAGTATGAACTACAATAAAGATTGGTTGTTCAATCAAAGAGCTCCAACCACTTTGCAACTAAAAGTTAACATACACTTGTTGAAAAAACCTCATTAACATGTTGACTGCCGCCTACGAGTATATTCGTAGTAACAGGTGTAACGGATTCTGCCACTACGAGTATACTTGTAGAGAATGAAAGGCTTTTGTATTGTTAATTGAATACACTGGCATCACTGAGAACGCAACGCATACGCTTCTGGAAGTGGTGAGGACATACATCCTTAGAATTTAAATTACAACATGTAGACACCAAAAAAGTACCTATTTGGTATGCGCGCATGCGCACCACACTTGGCAAATGGGAATGCCCTACGAATCTATGACCGGCAGTCAACATGTTAAAAAGACCACTGTTATGAAGAGGTTCTGCTTATAAAAAGTACATTCTCCACTCCACAATCTTATTTCTACTTTGTTTCATTGTTTTGCTGTCCTCTTATAATGTTCCTGTTATAAAGAAGTAATGAGGCTAGTCCCAGCATTCTTGTTACAACTAGAGTCAACTGTAAAAAAATGTAGACCTTAATTTGGCAAAATTTAGGTTTCACTTTGGAATGAATGAAAAATTTCTGTTCTCAATCTTATTCAGCCCAAAAATAATTGTCAAGTTTACTGACAAAAACTTCATAAAAAGGTACATTAATGACAGTATTTCATAATTAAAAACTGACTTTAGCTGCATCTCTCTCTGAGCTTCTTCAAGACGATTCAATTCCTCCTGACGACGAACCAACTCTGAAAGTAAAAGAGCAATTTCAAAATTTGAGCTAATATGGCAATACTGCTACAATGATTAGGTAGGAAAAATGCATCCATTACTAATTGTGCTGGAAAGAATTGTTTAAAGTAACCATCCTGCCTAACATTCCAAACCCTCTTACATCGACATCCACCTTCTTGTACAAGCTAGAAATTTAATGGACCCGATAATTCAAAGACAAACCAAAGTTCCATAGACCGATTGATGGCTCACAAGATTGCCTCTTAAGTTAGTGGCAATTTTGTTTTACCAAAGTATCCTTTATGGCTCTTTTGAACTGACCATGACCAATACAAACCCATGTTTGATGTATATAAGGACGTTTGGTTAAGGATGAACCTACCCTGCCTCATCATGACGGCTTGATGTTCATGTTTAATCATGTCCATCTCTCCTTCCATTTTATCTCGGTTGTCTTGTAACTTCCTTTCAAGTTGTTCACGTTGTTGTCTCTCAGATTCTTCCAATGCCTTCCATCTGCAAGAAAAAAAAAGTAATCATCAATACCCATTCTCAACAATCACCCATGTATTTAGTTAAACATTCTCCATTTCAGAACAGTTTCCTAAAGTTCCACATGGCCAAGATATTTTTCTTACCTGTTTCCCCATTGGAACTCGAAGGATCCTGGGGCAGCGAATCGTGGTGGGTTCTCTCTCTCATGGTGATAGGCTTGATTCTTAGGCAGGTTCTTCTCAGGAAGTCCATCTTCCTCGTCACGCTGCTCAAGAGGCTCCACAGAGATTGGATTTGGAGATCTGTCAAACACAAAATTAAATGTCATGTCATGAATTGTTATTTTACAAAGATTGAAAACTTCTAAATCCTAGAAATCTTCCCTGAGAAAAAGCACCTGCCCCCTACCCCTAGTTCACGACATAAAAACAGAAATTTGACCATCAATAAGCAACAATGTTACCAAGAAAATATAAATCAATATTTCAAAAAATAAACTGACCAAGTCCGTAGTTCGGTGGTTTGAACATAGTAAATGTTAAAGAGAATAAACAGTATCTTGGAATCTTACGAGGTTATCAAGAACACGCCCTCTTTGATCCTTGTCAACGCATTCTGAGCTCCGGGTTTCCTAGCAAACTCAACGATCCCCTCGGAGGTAGGTCGGCCACGATCATCAACAATTACAACTGCTCTCTCCACAACGCCAAACTGTGAGAAGGCCTGTTCCAACAGCTCATTGGAAACACATGGAGGGATACTTTTGACTTTCAGGGCGGCACCGTGTGTAGCAAAGCGTACACGCAACATTCTGTTCTTCCTCATTGTGCCATCCAACTCTGCCTTGGCTGCCTCTGCATTGTACCTTGTATCCTATGAAGGGAAAACAATGTTCATTATCATAATTTTCATTTTTAACACATGCAAATCAATTAGGACAAGTTAGTTAAAAATACGTGTTTAAAAAAATGTACTTCAAAACATCACTCATTTTTTTTAAATAAGCACAAAATCAGACAAACTGAGCACAAGTTTTTAAACAGCACTGATTTAAAGTCATGTAAAATAATGGTTTCCACAACATTTTCAAACAATTATCATAAAAGAAAAGTTTTCTGATCTGTTGTTTCATGTGTTTAGTTACGAAGAATTTCACGACATTCCATTTCAAGTCAACAAAATGTTCCTTGAACTGTTGACACTTGTTTTTTTACAAAGTTCAACATAAAGTATTTTGTCCTAACACTGGGATATTTAATTTTAAATGCTAAGTTTAGATCTTAGAAACAAAGAAATTTACCAATCTGATGAAGCCAAATCCTTTCGACTTATTCAGGAAAACCTCAGAGATTTCACCATACTTTTCGAACAAGCCTTTGAACTCATCCTCAGTCGTATCTGGGGTTAGATTTCCAACAAACAATCGGCACCTTTGAGTGAATTTTTTCTCAGTTTTTCGCGTGGCTGATTCGACCATCATTTGGTCATGATTGCCCCCGGGACCACCGTGACCGTGTCCTCCGTGATTGCCGCCGGACATATGACCAGACATGCCCGAGTCTCGTCGGTCGTGGTCTCGTTGATGATGGCGTCTGTTGTCACGATCACCAGATGAAGACATACTAGAGGAACTCCTTTCCATCGACTTGTTCAAATCTTGCTTCGTGTCTTGATGACCTGTTTTGTTGACCTTCGATTCGTCCTTGATGTTTGGCTTCGCATTCGGCGTGGTCACTGCTGCCGGACGGGGATTGTTCGCAGCAGCGACGCCGGGCGACGGACTTTGGATTTCTTTTTTGACGGGTGGTCGCTGCTGTTGGTTCTTTCTGTTGTCGTAATTGCTTCTATGGCCCCCCCTGTACGGGCGATCATTGCGACCGCGGTTCATTTTCAGCGATTTTAGGACAATTTTGAGAGAAATTGATAGAAAGTTTCACAGCACATGCACACAAAGCGAATGACAAGATGGCGGAGTGACTCTTGCTTGCGAAGTAGTTCTCTTTATTCCGGTTTTTCCCGAAGATACGAAACGAAGATTTTAATCCAATAAATTCACTTGAATTATTATTTTAAAAATACATGTCAACTAAATTTTTTGACAACGATGCTTATTAAAAAAATTATTACAATTTTTAAGCTTAATAAATTCTTCTTAATTTATGTAAAAGTACTTTGTAGATACAAATTGTATTTATATAAATACGTAATTGTGAAGGAGCCTAGAGTTTCATTAGCCGATCGTTTACGAAGCTTCGACTCGGGTCCGGTCATGGCTCGTTTCGTAAATTAACCACACACGCAGCTTCGCAAATATGAGTTACCAGCCATACCTCATTATGTGTGTACAAGTTGTGCACTGCTACTAGCGGCTGGTTCCCGGCTCCAATTCTCTTTTTCATGCACGAGAGGGCGCCATATCATTTTAATGAACGTCTTATGGTGGGTGTGGTTTTGTGTGGGGCAAGGGGGGGGAGTCTACGACAAGATGACCCCTGCAAAGTGGGGCAGCTAGGGCGTGGGGGTGGGGAGAAGGGGAAAGGGAATCGTTTTTATTGAGGCCACAATATTTATGCATTCTTCTTGGAAAAGTTTTACCCTTGATAATTATTGTTATGCCATTGTTGACATGCAATAACCATAGAGCAAGGTCCTTGCTCTATGCAATAACGATGTGCGTCTATTTGAAGAGCAAAACTTTAGTGACCGGGGCTGGCAAGCTCTAATTGATTATTAATGCAAAAAATATGCTTTGCATTCTCAATACTTAATGTCATTTATTTTTTGAATTGATCATCTATTTTCATTAGATGTCCAAACAACTGATATCAATTATTCATCAATTGCAATGGTGGGAAAGGGGGTGTAAAATTTTAAAAAGATATTAATTCAGTTGTTGTTTACTGAGTTATTTTTCTATAGACAGCTAGTTTGCTTCGACAAAATTTCTCGCGCCCTTTCCCAGATGACCCCAGGGTCACTTGGTCGGCGCGTCAATGCGCGCGTGCACACAGCGGTGCGCATTCAATTCAACCTCGTTACCCACAATTGCGTACGAGCAGTTTTATGTATAACTAGAACAGGAGATAGAGCGAGAAAAGACTATGTTGGTATAAAGGTTGTGATAGCCTTTCTTTTGATGGCGGATGTTCGGAGCACAAAGTGTTGGTGTAAAAGCGTCATTGTTTGATGGTAAATTGGTAAGAATAACGGTCTTTAATGTACACATTGGAGTGCAGTTTTGTAAAGTAACTGTATGGTTTTGCTTAAGGTTGCAAAATTTCGCGGTACCTTCGAATTTCGAGACTGTTTACCCCGCAATACTCGAGTGGGGCCCGCCGTACGGTGTGCGTTGCACTGCACGCTTTTTTGTACAGCACAGGCTACACAACACACATACTACATTTAGGACATGGCACTAGACAGGACGCATTGTGCGTGTCACTGCATGGCTCCCTGGACCAGTGCTAGTGCTAATTATTCATTTCTTCCACCATAGGAACTAAATCAACAAAGGCTACAACTTTGCTATCACTTTTCTTGTTTTATTTTTGGGGCAGTGGATATCTGGTCAAATGTGTCCCCCGTAAAATTATGATGCGAAACGATTATTCACCATGTTCACAGGTAAATCCTATAGTACTATAGCGCCCTTTTTGCTGTGGTAAATGACACGGGCGAGTAACCAAAATTAACGAAATATCCAACATGGTTTGTTTTAGTTTGTTGCAATGGCAAGTGGTCCACATTATTAACCAATAAATAAATGAGTAACTGGGGTAATACTAAATGACGTGACTCCTTTAAAATTAATGTTGACATACATCTTAAATTTTTAAAGGAGTACAGCACCCCAGCATGCCCAGCTACTAGTTCTAGGTCCACATTAGTTACTGCCCAGCCCTTCTCGCCCGACCTTTCGCAATGTATGTAGTCACCATGGTCACTGTGATGCCTATTTCAAATTTGTATTTCCTCCCCCAAAATAATATTATTTTTAAGGGTTATTAAAATTTGACTTCTACTTTTAAATGGATTTTAAAATGTTATCATTGCTGGTAAACTGCACTGCCCGGAAGTGTGTGACCAGACATTTTCATTTTAATTTATTTATTTATTTAATTTTATTTGTTATGTTTATTTTGGGGTTTGTTTGTTTGTTTGTTTGTTTGTTTGTTTGTTTGGGGGTTTTTTTTGGGGGGGGTGGGGTGAGGGGGTGCAAAGACATAATTTGTGGGGGCTAATTAATGTATTGAACCATTCGTTTGTGTATATTTGGTTCCATTTTGGGGGCCAAGACAGGGTAGGCAAGAGTTCTGAGCGGGGCAGGAGGGGAAGGGGAGGTTCCCAGAGCCCTTTCTGATTATGCCACTGTCACTGCCTAATTATTGTGCATGGTGGAGGTGGGGGGGCTAACCCAGGTTGGACTCCCTGTTATGTGCTGTCGCTTTGTATGCATCAGAGTGCAACATGGGGTTGGGGGTGCATTGATTAAGGAAAACCAAATTAATTTAGTTGGTTCAAATGGTTCAACTCAAGTTTGATTCTTTCTTATTGATATTATCGAATATTGGCGTGTTGTGGCCGAGCGGATGAGAACACTGGACTCAAGCTCTGGTGTTTCTGATCAGTAGAGTGTGGTTTTGAGTCCCGGTCTTGACACTTGTGTCCTTAAGCAAGACACTACCATTATTGCTGCCTTCTTCGGATGGGACATAAATCCGTAAGTCATGTGTGTTGTGTATTGCACATAAACGAACCCAGTGCAAAGAAAAGGGGTTCACCCCTATGTTCCTGGTTTGATTGGCTGCATACTATGCAACCACACCTTGTATTTACGTAAACCATTACATGGTGCTATGTAAAGGATGAGGTCTCATACTTCAGAACGTAGCTCTTCATACCTTGCAGGAAAAATACTGAGCGCTTTGAGATGCCCATTGTTTTCATAAAGCGCTTTATAAGAACTGAGTATTATTGCGTATTAATATCACCTGATAGTGAAAGGTTTATATGAGGACAAGGCATCTTTTCTGTAAATGGCACCTCTTTGAGTATTAGGAGATTGAGAGAAAGAGTAAATTGTTCTGGAACTTTTCAAGTGGCACCAAGGCATTGACATTAGGGGCATTGGAGGCTCTATCAATGTTGCCATCGTGAAGTATCAGGCCTGCAGTATTTTAATCTAAAGCAAAATATTGTGAACACCTAATATGAGCAGATTGTCACCATTTCCCCCACCCCCTGTGGTGTCTGATAGGCATGACAGCCTGCATCAAGTGTAGGCATTCCCTACTGGGATGCGCTGTTCATTTTAACAGCAGTGTGATGAGTCGAAAACATCAGGAGAATTATCCATATAAGAAAGAAAAATATTGAAACTAATTCAAAAATCAAAACATAAGGTCTTTCACATTTTGTTGTTGTTGGTTTCTTCCAGCTATCCAGCAAGCACCATCTGGCAAGATGGAATCCTTGGAACATATAGGGACGTCAGTGGACACATCTACTGAACAAGAAACCAATCTCATCCAACAACCCAAAACAGACGAGAAAGAACCAGATAATACTGGGAAGGTACATATTGATGAGCAACCTTTGATCTCTGACCCTGGAAAGGTTGAAACACAAAGGGTGAATGCTGATGAGAAGAAAGAACGTTCACCACCAGCATCACCAGAGAATGTTCAAGAATCTCCAACTGCTGTGGAAGACTCCAATGGTAAAGAGATATCCTCCATTGATAAAGAAAGTGTCACAGTTCGTGCAGTTGAACCGGAAGATGAACATCAAGAGCAAGATAAGGCTCTTGATACGGAGGAAACAGAAACTCCTTTCGCTGGAGTTCAAGACACACAGAAAGACTCTAGCAATCAGGATGTTGGAAGAGTTGATGACTCTAGTAATCACGGAAATCTAGGAAAAGAGCCTGAGGAAGAAGGAAGTACTGGAAAGATTCCGGGAGAATCTTTGAATTCAGAAATTCTGCAGGATCACCAAATGGATGAAATAATTGACGGTGATGAAAACAAAATCAGTAACGAGGAAGAACAGAGCAGTGTAGAAAGTGCAGAAACACCGAAATCACTCCAAGATCCAAAGGACGACATCCATGATGAGGATGCGGTTCATGATGACAGTTACAAAGAACCTGAAGTCGAATTGGAGGATGATGTGGAAACACTTAGTGATGTGGGAGAGAAAGAGGATGAAATCCTTTGCAAGAATGATGTGGAAAAAGTTAAGGAAGTAGGAGAAATAACTCCAACTGAAGAGATACAAGATACATCAACAACCTTAGAGAAGGATCAGCCAGATGAAAGCTCCAGGGATGAACTTGAAACTGAATCCACTGAGGTGATCAAAGGAAAAGATCCGATCGAGGAAGATGAAGAGGAACCAATGGAAATGGGTGAAGAAAATGAAACTCAAACGGAGGAACTGAAAGATGATGTTGAAAAAATGGAAACAGAAAATACAAAATCTGAGTCTCCTCTACTTGTTGAAGAAGTTGACAAAGTTACTGATTCTGAAAAGATGGATGTAGATGCTGAAAGAAAAGAGACTAGTAAGGAAGTTGTTGATGAGATGACAATCTTAGAGGATGACACAAGCCAACAAGAGAACTTGCCCAAATCTCTCACCCAAGCAGATGCTCCGCTGGATTCCTCATCCAAGTCCCCATCTGTTGATGAGTCAATCAGCCTACGCGACACCAAGTCTCCATTCCCTCAAGCTGGGGAGGATTCCTTGAGTCATGACGCATCCTCTAAATCACCCATCTCATCCGATGTAGCTGGAGATGGACAGACCAGGACAGGCTCAGCAGAGAAGAGAAGCAAAGGAGCTTCTAAGGGATTCAGTCTGACCAACATCGTCTCAAGGCTTATGACTCAAGTGGAATCCAAGCAAGAGGTATGACCCGGCTTTTAGCCAGGATTTTAATAAAGGGTGTCCAAATTTGACTTGGGTGTTCAATTTTTTGCGGGTGATTATCGGGAGTCCAGAGGGTGCAGTAGGTATGACTTAATCAACCTTAAACTATTTCCCCCTCGACAAACAATGTCAAAAACACTCCAACTCAATGTATAGTAAGGCCTGATACTTTGTTGTTTTAAGAGCAAGGTAGTTTTTTCTTACTGTTACTGCCTCTGCCCACTTACCCGCAGGTGACGTCAATCCTACACTATCCTGGACTCTTATTATGTCACTTCACACCAACATGTTTGGACTTGATAAGATTGCCTGACCTAAAAGAATTGTTGTTTGGGGCTACAGTCCCCAATTGATGTCCATGAATAAATTAATATGAATTGTTGACTTACTGTGTTCGATTATACATCTCTATTTAGTGTAAACCATCTTGAGATTTCATTAGTAATTGTCAATCATTACTTCCTGTTATTCAATCTGTCTCTATTTATTCGTTATAGGATACAACGGAAGCCAAGAAGGAAAGTGGTGATGCAGTTGTTGAGAAAAAGTCTAAACGGAGTGAGCAAAAAGAGCAAGGCAAACAGGTAAAAGACTGCATGGATTTTTCTATTAGTAGTCAGACAGTAGGAAGGCTGGCCGTGTACTATATAAGAAGTGCATTAACTACATGATTTCATATTGCAGGCTGGCATAGTTTTTCGTCATGCACCCCAAGACAGTCTAAGCAATTGGTCACATGATCATATTTACTTGGCCTTAAACCACCAATAAAGACAAAGCTGAAGCTGTTGAAGACCAGGGCCCAATTTCATAGAGCTGCATAAACAGAAAACAGTGCTTAAACTAAAAAAAAGACAAAAAAGGCAGGGTGCCAGTAACAGATTGTACATTGGCTAGTAGCCATATTCTGGTAAGCATAATTTTGTTGGGCTTAGATTCTTTTTGTGCTTAAGCAGCTTTATGAAATTGGGCCCAGTTAGCCAATGTGCACTCTTCTCTCCTAGCCATATGCATGCGGAAGGCATCCTTGCCAAGAGCCTAATAACACATAACACAACCAATACAGGCCTGAATCTTCCTGGTGGCAATGGAGGGCAAGATTGTATCTTTGTACTTTGTACTGCCTTGCACTTTTGAGAATGAAAAAGCAGGCATGCATACTAGTGCATATCAGTACCCAGATTATAATATATCAAGGAAACTAAACTGATTGCCAAGTAAGACAGTAGGAGGCTTACGATTGAATCTTTGTACTTTGTGGAACCAGGAATGGATTTCACAAAGCACTAAGATTCATCTTAAGATCTGTTGTCAATATCACCATAGTGTTTTGTGTTGTGACATCCCACTTTGCTACGCAATAAAGATTAATGCACAGTTAAGATCAATCTTAGCTCTTTGTGAAATTTACCCCAGGCCCAGAAGATTTTGGCATGAAGAGTAAAGAATGGTCTTCGGCCTGTAGTGATGTAAGTTTAAACAAAAATCTGTTTAAAAGTTGGTCTGATTCAATTTTGCATTTGTTTTTGTCTAGATGAGAGCAGCAGCGCATGCAGAGTTGATGATGCTTAAAGATGGAGAGTATGTTGTTGAGGATGAGGAAGAAGAGGATGATGAAGCAACAAGTAAAGGGGGTAAAGATGAAGAGAAAGGAGACGGTGATGCCAAAGGAATGAAGGTAGGAAATAACATCTTTGTACCTTATTCAGTAAATTAAATTGCAAAAGTATATTTGCAGCATTTTCCCTTAACAGTGGTCCGCTGGCCAAATGTTAATTAAAACAACTAAAGACC
This sequence comes from Pisaster brevispinus, assembly GCA_023634235.1. Lineage (NCBI taxonomy): Eukaryota > Metazoa > Echinodermata > Asteroidea > Forcipulatida > Asteriidae > Pisaster > Pisaster brevispinus. The sequence continues at coordinate 21,744,561 of JAMKCF010000007.1, read as the reverse complement.
AGTCAAAATTCATTCTATGTGGACTATCTGTCTAGTTCAGTGTTGACAAACATCTCTATTGATATGAAACATGGACTAGTGGCAAAACTGGCGGACTAGTGCAACGACAAGCTAACCAGCCCTTGGCTAACGGCAAACCCTGTTTGTAATGATTTTCAGCTACATAAAAAACCTGAAGTCATTCTTTTTCAAATCAATCAATCAATCAATTAATCAATCAATCAGCCAATCCAGTTAATCAATCAATCAGTCAATCATAGTGTGTGTGTATAGGGCTTCATTTCAGAGAATTTTTGAAAACATACAGAGAAGGTGTTTGTCACTTATAGGATAGTCTTGAAATCAAGTCGGTAATTGTTGTGCGGTCTAGTTGTGGGGACGGTACACACATCCTCGATCTCAATATGTGTGTGAGTCAGTCGCAATTACCGTCTTGAACAACTTGTACCCAGCTTTGTACACATGCAATTGGACTTGCTACCAAAATTGGACGGAGCAGTTTGATTGGTTAAGAATCACAAAAACATGAATATTCATCATACATCTTGCAGCGTATGGCGCCATGCAGCTACCAGGCGCACAATTCATTCTTTGATAGGGGGTTTATTATAAATAGTAACATTTTATGATAATGCATTGGTCAAATTTATCTTAAAAGAAAGTTAAGAAATTGTTACAATGATTAAAATATTATGCTTTTTACATTGATGTTGGCAAATAAACTGTCATTAAATTTTTTTTTTAAAGCCAACAGAAAAGATACATTCCCATGTTTATAATGAATTCTTCCAATTTTGTCAGACGAGCTACCATTGGCCCTCTCTATGACAATTTTGCATATGCTATGTATAATTTATCATATATAAATATTCGGCCGGGAACAAGCTACTCAAGTCGTTAGAGCTGACAGACCTTGCCACGCGCTACCTCTGACCGTTGCATGAGTGTATAATCGCACTGTGACTGTTGCATGAACGGCGGGATGTGTGTTTGTAAAAAGCAGCGCTGGCAGACAAATAGACACTGACTAACGACTTGTCATCAAGTCTACTTATAGGAAGGAAGACTATTACAGACAAAAAGCATGATCACTCAGACTGTGCTTGCATCTGCATGACCGTATCTCTGACCAGGGGTTTGTGGGTTTGAGTCCCGGTCTTGACACTTTCCCATTATTGCTTTTTTCTTCAGATGGGACATAAAGCTGTAGGTTTTGTGTTTTGTGTAATACACATAAAAGAACCCAGTGCACTTGTTGTGTAGAGGAGTTTGCCCTGGTGTTTTCTGGTACATGGTTGGCTTAAGATTGCACCACAGCACCTTGTAAACTGTTTGTATTATGTAAATAAATAGGCCTTATAATTCAAACAAATTTTCACTTTCCTTGTAGACAAAATAACAAGCGCTTTGAGATGCCATCAATTGTAATCTCTCGCAATCTAGAGGGGGCGTGTACTTGGTGCTTTCCAAGTCAAGCGGATAAAAACTCACAGGCTCCTCAGATGAGATTCAAAGTTCAAACCCCAAGATTCTAGAGCAGATTTTTGAACCACTAGACCACTGAGCAGGCCCTGTGATAAGAGGCCCTGTTCTTATTGAGTAATTATCAGTGGGTACTGCAAATAATTTAAGTGATGTAGAAATTGCATTGAAGATAAAGAGTATTATTTTGATTTTGCCAGTAAACTGATGTATTATAAATACTGTGCACAAGGTGCTTTCCGACTGATGCAAATTTTGCATCAATTCAAAAGTAGAAGAAAGATAACATTGTTTTGTGTTTTCCTTTGAATTTAATTTTAGAATTACGCAATTAGCACAATGGATGAGCTGCTTGGTTTATATGGATATGACAAAGTAGAGAATGATGAGGGAATTAAGCTAAGTAGCAGTCTAACACAGAGTAAGATTCCTATCGCAGGCAGTGTGACTAAACCACACCAGAAAACCACCCAAGCAAAATCAGCTAATGGTAAGTCTCTGCACACCTTGCCCTTACCCCCACCCCCAACTGTCATGAATTCTAGGTAAAGCTTCCCACCTTTCTCTACCTCCACCCCAACTGCCATCAACTCTAGTTAAGGCTTCCCACTTCACCCCTACCTCCACCCCAACTGCCATCAACTCTAGTTAAGGCTTCCCACTTCACCCCTACCTCCACCCCAACTGCCATCAACTCTAGGGAAGGCTTCCCACTTCACCCCTACCTCCACCCCAACTGCCATCAACTCTAGTTAAGGCTTCCCACTTCACCCCTACCTCCACCCCAACTGCCATCAACTCTAGGGAAGGCTTCCCACTTCACCCCTACCTCCACCCCAACTGTCAGCAACTCTAGGGAAGGCTTCCCACTTCACCCCTACCTCCACCCCAACTGCCATCAGCTCTAGGGAAGGCTTCCCACTTCACCCCTACCTCCACCCCAACTGTCAGCAACTCTAGAAAAGGCTTCCCACTTCACCCCTACCTCCACCCCAACTGTCAGCAACTCTAGGGAAGGCTTCCCACTTCACCCCTACCTCCACCCCAACTGTCAGCAACTCTAGGGAAGGCTTCCCACTTCACCCCTACCTCCACCCCAACTGTCAGCAACTCTAGGGAAGGCTTCCCACTTCACCCCTACCTCCACCCCAACTGTCAGCAACTCTAGGGAAGGCTTCCCACTTCACCCCTACCTCCACCCCAACTGCCATCAGCTCTAGGGAAGGCTTCCCACTTCACCCCTACCTCCACCCCAACTGTCAGCAACTCTAGGGAAGGCTTCCCACTTCACCCCTACCGCCACCCCAACTGCCATCATCTCTAGTTAAGGCTTTCCACTTCACCCCTACCTCCACCCCAACTGCCATCAACTCTAGGTAAAGCTTCCCACTTCACCCCTACCTCCACCCCAACTGTCATCAACTCTAGGTAAAGCTACCCACCTTTCCCCACCTCCACCCCAACTGCCATCAACTCTAGGTAAAGCTACCCACCTTTCCCCACCTCCACCCCAACTGCCATCAACTCTAGGTAAAGCTACCCACCTTTCCCCACCTCCACCCCAACTGCCATCAACTCTAGGTAAAGCTTCCCACTTCACCCCTACCTCCACCCCAACTGCCATCAACTCTAGCTAAGGCTTCCCACTTCACCCCTACCTCCAACCCAACTGTCATCAACTCTAGGTAAAGCTTCCCACTTCACCCCTACCTCCACCCCAACTGTCATCAACTCTAGGTAAAGCTACCCACCTTTCCCCACCTCCACCCAAACTGTCATCAACTCTAGGTAAAGCTACCCACCTTTCCCCACCTCCACCCCAACTGTCATCAACTCTAGGTAAGGCAATACTCAGTGCATACCCCGATAGAGTACTCACTTGTCATTTGAATACAATAGAAGAGGGCTTCCCTTCATTCATAGCCCTGTAAGTAATCTACACAGACGTTATTTTTCAGTTAATTAGTTTGACTCCATCCTCCATTAAAAGTGATTTTCATTGTTAACAAGTTTTCCCTTAACTTTGCACAGCTCCTGATTTAATCATATCGAATGTAACTTCAATGGCACCAGCTCAGAGTAATACGGATAAAACTGTCAAGGTAAGCGATCAAACACTCTCTGTAATTACCAACAAGCTTGGTTAGGTTGTTAAATGGCCTTTAAACTGCCTACTGTCAGTTATGGACTCTCAACCTGGTTTGCCTCTATAAAATGATATAATGTGCTAGTACATTGGCATTACTGTACACCACTGTGTTAAAGTTAAAGTTGTCTTTTATTTTGCTAAAAAATAATGCGCGAGGGAAACAAAGTTTGCATATATTGCATGGTTCATATCACTCTACATATTGCGCTGTTCTAACTCTGCATAGTTTAAGCTGTGCGTCAAGATTGCTTGAAGATAAATTTGTTATCACACGCATGCTCATAGAACAAGAAGGGGAAAAAAACCCATCTGTGTCCTAGAAGTGTTATATTTTTCCGTATTTCACTCCAGCTTGTGTGGTAACTAATAGTATTGGTTCTCATATTTGAACAAAACAACCAACACCCAGCAGAATGATTGACAGCCGTTTTGTTGCCAAGAATGCTGCAACTTATCTTTATTCCTTTAAAATTGTAACAGTTTTGAGAGGATTGTTACAAGCCAGGGCAAGCTTGTTTGGGAGGTGTCATTGTTGGGGGTAAGATGACCAGCATTCATACTCAGAACTGTTGGGGTCGATTTCACAAAGCACTAAGATTCATTAGATGAGTTGTCAATATCTCTATGGTGATTTGTATTGTGACATCACACTTTGCTTAGCAATTGAGATTGATACACAGTTAAGATGAATCTTAACTCTTCCTGAAATCGGACTCAGTTTATTGTTCTTGTCCTGAACTCAAACTAACGTTCTAATACCTGATATATTTTGCAGGAAGCACCAGTGAAAAAGAGTAACTACTGTACAGAGTGCAGCCTCCCAGTAGATGCTGCCTCCATGCTAGCTATTGGTGATCATAACTTCTGCTCTCAGTCCTGTGTGAATAACTATCAGAGTCGTCAAACTAAGGTTTGTGATTACTGCTCTGGTCTCATCACTCAAGCCGCTAGTAATAAGTATGTGAGGGATACACAAGAAGGAAGGAAGAAGTTCTGCTCTCAAGCCTGCACTGAGGAGTTCTCTAAACGAGTTCGGGTGAGTATTGGGGGGCCTTGTATCTCTTTGTCAGGTTCCCTTTGTCAGCAATGGCAGTGAATTTAGCGATTGTCATTTCTTGTATAGGGACCAGACTATGCTCTTCCAGCCTCTGTTTGGTTACAGTGAGTTGAATGGCGGAAAAACAAAGATGGCTGCACTGTGATATTACCTCAAAGTAGAGTTTCTAAGAACTGGAAGGCGTACAAAACCAAATGACACGGCTGGCGGGAAGCATTTCTGCCTAATGAGACAATGGTGCTGACCCATCATATTTAAACTGGTCACTCATCAGTTTACACAGCAAACATTTTCCATGTGGACATGCGTATACGATTCACCTGTAGGGATTTGTACCCATGGCGGGTTAGCTGAATTACATGCGTTACGTAGCAAGGGCTCCCTCTAATACTATATAACTCTATGCCTCAAACCTCTCATTATCACGGATTTAAATTCAATGATTAATTTTCAAGCACTGCAACACTTGCGGCAAAGAGATCTCCAAAGCATCAGAAGGTATCCTCGCTCCAGCAGGCTCAGATGGGAAATTTGTGGACTTCTGTCGGCAAGAATGTGTAGATAACTATGGCAAGAATGTGGTCATACCCTCCTCCCAAGGATTGACTAAACTGGAAGGAGGACAACCAAGATATTGGGCTCAAGACACCTTCTTTGTTTGTGCGATCTGTAATCAGTATGCCAAGGTATGTTTATTGGGTCTGGAAATTCTGTAGACTGTCAAATACTTCTACTGTTTTCAATTATTGGGGCAACTGAAATGAGCGACTGTGATTATAGGGGTCTTGAATGTTCAGATGGAAATGTTTTCTCCGAGGATTGGTTCTGTTATGAACGGGTAAGCTTTCAGATTGAAACCTGTACATTTTTAGTTCAATAATTAACAATTATGTACTTGAAGTAGACTTATTGTTCCTTCATTTTGTAGACTTTCGTGCTTGTTCATTCTGTAGATTTTATTGTTCTTTCATTCAGTCGACTTTATTGTTCCTTCATTCTTTAGACTTATCATTCCTTCATTCTGTAGACTTTATTGTTCTCTCATTCTGTAGACTTTAATGTTCCTTCATTCTTTAGACTTTATTGTTCCTTCATTCTTTAGACTTATTGTTCCTTTTTTCTGTAGGCCAAGCATGTCATCAGCATACAGGGGAAGCTGAATGGTCTATGTTCTGTGGACTGCTTCAATCAGTTCAAGGAGAAGAACAAGCTACAGTTCTCGTTGTGTGGTCAATGTAGCGCCCTCTGCTCCAACCAGAAGATGATGAGGAGTGTTGAGATCGAGGGCAAACTTCATAGATTCTGTAGCATGAGATGCTTTAAGATGAAACTCAAACGCTCTATGAACACCATTGCATGTGCAGCTTGTAAGGTAAGAAAGGGTCCGCTTCTCAATGGAAGCGGCAAGGGAGGAAAGGGATGGGGGAGCTGGGCCCAATTTCATGGCTCTGCAGAATTCTCTGGTCACCATTCTCCACTTAAAGGGTTAGCCTCAAATTTCTGCACTAGCTGTAGCTGTGAATGCTTAGTAACGTGAAGTATGAAGTAACAAGTTGCTGAAATATGCTTACATTGGGTGTGGTTTTTTGCCCTCAGCTATCACCAGGAGTGTTGGGATGAAGGGATCAATTGAGTATTTTAAGATGAAATATACTTTATGAAGGCTGTTTCATGACCTGCTTCGTAAGGTTAGAAAAGGTTAGTCTCTTTGAGAGGGGGCAGAGAGTTGATACAAGAACAAGTTGTCTTCAGAACTGAGTATTTTCTAAATAAGATTTGGTACTTCTCATGCTAGGAATATATTCTAGTGACATGACTTTCAAAATGGTGAGCGTGGCTAACATGAGCCACATGTGACTTTAGTGCATGGGAGGGGGGGGGGAAGGGTCAGTAGACCATTTTATTGTAAAGATTCCCTGTATACACAATGCTTTGGATTGCTTTTTGCCAGACTGCCTGTTCAGCCCAGAGTATGATTGAGGAATGGAATGGTACAGAGCTGGTTAGATTCTTCTGCTCCACAGCATGTCTTGGTAAGAGGGAAACGATCCCGTTCTCCTCTTCGGCTGCGAAGGTTTCTTCTAACATGCACAACGTGACCTTGCTTCAACCCAAACCAACACCCAAACCACAACCACAACCTCAAACAGCGCAACAAAAGGTAAACAATAGTTTAGTTCAATCAGTTAGGGTATGTTTAAATGAGTAGCTAATATCATTGTTAACTTTGCTGAAGTCCAAGAGAAAGTAGCGAAAATTTCTGCTGCTGACTAATTTAGCAGTGAAAATTGACACTATTGACCTAATTCACCTGGGCCCAATTTCATGGCTCTGCTTACCACGCAATTCTGTGCTTACAGCTCATAGAACTGTGTGTTTTACAGGGAGCTATAAGCGCAGATTTCCATGGTAAGCAGAGCCATGAAATTGGACCCTGATGTCGTCATCACAATAATCTTGGTTACACCAATTTGGCAGTTCCCCAGTGTGTTACTGTGTAGTGCACAGTTTAGGCGAAGCAGCCAAAAGGAACAGCTTTCGGCTTTGGCTTTGGCTGCGGCTGTTGGCTGCAACAACATTGTTGGGGAATAGGACTACTCAGCCATAGCCACTACTGAAGCCATTAATTCAAACATGGCCTGACCATTATGTTTACATGCTCTTTGACTCCCAAAATGGCGAATGTGGCAGCCAGTTAGCCCATGTGATGATGATGCAAGAGGTCCAGAGCTGTGCTGTTCCTGTCAAGTGAACCGACTGACCTCATGACTAAACCTTGCATGCCGTGAAATAAATCAAATCAAACTTTTATTCCTCAGCCGACACCAACTCCACAGGGAACTACACGTGCTCAATCCGGCAACAAGTGTGACCATTGCTCCAAGCAACAGCGCCCTCAATATCATCTTACCATGTCTGATAACAGCATCCGTAACTTTTGCTCTTATGCCTGCGTGATTGCATTCCAAGCCCAGTTCAACGTTCCCCCAGTCACCTTACCCCAAGAGGTTCTACAGCTGACGTGTAGTCAATGCCATCGTGGTTTCTCCAATAAGCCCCTGCCTTTGGATTTTAAATCGGTCATTAACGTTTTCTGCTCACAGAACTGCTTGGATGAGTTCAAAAGGGTAGGTATTTACAACGACTTCAACTTTACCCAACTCTAAACCACAAATCAAATTAGTTTAAAGTATGAGAATGTTTGTACTGCCATGCTTTCAATCCACATATTAATGGATTGAGGTTTTGAACGCGTGTATTGGCCAGTTAAGATAGAGTATCCATTCAGTAAACCACAATTCAACTCTTGTTGGTATGATTGCAGGTGAACTCTGTCGTAGTGGAATGTGATTACTGTCATCTAGAGAAGATTCTACATGAGAGGATTTACTTCTCTGGCCAAGCTCGCAGCTTCTGCAGTGAAGGTCAGTACAGACTTACCAAAAATTAAAGGGCAATTCAACAATGACTGTTGTTACAATGAATGCAGGAATCAGAAAGCTGGTTTTCAAAATGATTTTCTTGAGTTGATAAGTTGAAATCTGTTATTGATAGAAACAAATCCTTTTTAGCCTTCGAGAAAGACTCTGCTAGGGTTGAAACGTCAGGCCACAAACTATTTTTTTGCAAACAAAATCTCAACAGATTGAGTCACTACTATTATTCAACAGACTAGAGCCTAAATCTGCAAAATCAGACAACTTCCTGAATAGGATTTTGAAGGATTTGGTACCGTTATTATTGTAAACTATTTGTGTTGACTCCATCAGGCTGCAAGTTACTGTTCAAGCAGCAGTTTGCCCAACGCTTAGGACTACGATGTACTGTATGTGATTACTGTGCTCAGACATGCCGTAGTAAAGTGGAGCGTATGTACGGGAACCATAAGAAGAAGTTCTGCAGTGTGGCCTGCAAGTCACAGTATGATAAATGGCTGAGCAAAGGCGCTAAGTAAGTCATGCTATAATATGCAGTATTAGTGGAGTTATTGTTTATCATTAATTGATAAGTAACTTTGCTGATGTGTGCATGTGGTTTTGTTTTTGCTTGGATTTTAATATTGAACAAATATTGACTGCTTCGAGTGCTATGGTTAAAACTACACCCCTCGAGGGGACCCCTTAGAGCATTCTATTTGCTTAAGGCAAAGCTTCAGGGATCAAGGAGGGAGTCATCGTTTTAACCATTGCACGAGTAAAAGGAGTCAACACTTGATTTGCAGGGATGAGAAATTTAAGACTTGTATCTGAATCAGACTTTTTTATGTCTGCCTGGTGAACAAAATAGCTGTTGTTTTCTTTATAGATGGAGAAATCCTGCTCTTTGATGGGGTTTTTTTAGCACTGGGGATATTAGTCCCAAAAGCTCCTTGGAATCTATAACTCCAGGGGTTACCAAAAGGTTCCTCCCATGCAAAGAAAGTTGACCCCGCCTCAACGACAGTTGCAGGTCCGTCACTGGCTGCCTAAAACTAACGCATGTAGACAGCCTCCATGCCCTGGCCAGCATTACCCCACCTGACGACGCTGTTTCCAGCCCAAAATTATTTAAAATTTACCCAGTCAGTTTCCCTTGTGGTTTATTATTGGATGAAATATATTTTGTGAACCAAAGTACTATCTTGTCTGACGCTGTTTTGTTGTAGATGTGATGGTTGTAAGTGTACAGGACGTAAGCTTGCAGAGAGCTTTGTTTGGCGTGGTGATATGAAGAGAGTTTGCAATCAGCATTGTCTGCTGTTGTTCTACACTCAGCAGAATATTCCTAACATGAGCACACAGACTCAGGCTACAATACCGGCTACACCATATACACAACAGAGTGCACCGAGTAAGTTAATCTGAATCAGATCTCATGCAGCTTAGGCCAATATCATAAAGCCTGTAAGCAGACGATTTCTGCTTATGTAGCTGCCTGTTGCACAGGTTTGATTTCATAACCACTGCTAACCATAAGCTATCAGTCCTAGGCTCAATTTCACAAAGAGCTAAGATTGATCTTAACTGCGAACCACTCTTAAGGCGGATTCACACTTGCTCATAAAAATAAAAAATAGATACGCATTAAATATGCCTTGGCTCGCGGAAACGCGCGCATCAACTTGTGTTCAATACATTCCTGCAGCGCAAGGATCTTTTTGTAAATTGATTGATTTACCCCTGGCATTCCTTCCAAATCTTTATCACAGATTTTCCTAATTTCCTTCCATGAAGTCGCTGCCCTCTGTACATCTTGGCATTCTTTCAAAGTTGTGTTATACAGATTTAGAAATAGGTGCACGGTTTTCATCTTCTCTAATCAGGTTCATGCCATCACTCACTGACACTGGGTATATGCATTAAGCTTGGGCGATACCACGATATTATCGAATATCGCGATACCATTTCTTGAACGATTACAATATCGCGTCGATTTTTTTTTTAATCGAGACATCGTTAAATCGCGGTATCGATCAAGTATCACGATACATTTCCTAGTTAGACCCGCAACCGCAAGATTCCTCCAGGATGACCCGATCGAGTTTCTTCGAATAAACTACCAACATCACAGCCACAGCGATCATGCGGTCTCGCAAAGACGCTGCTGAAAAAAGCTTCTCCTTTGAGTGCATGCAGCTCAGGGCCGAGGCGGCGGCCGTCCGATGTGACTTCTGTCGAGTCCACGCTCGTTCATCCGTCGAGCGCATTCAACGGATTTGCACACCGAATTGGAAAAACGTGCGCGCAATTTACCTATTGCGCTCTGCGCTCAACGCTCAACACACACCATCTAGTACACGTGCGCCCGGCACATTGAATTGTGGGTATTTTTTTCGCGGGGTGAACGTGGGACATGACGACGGCCGTGAATCGGAAAAAAAGAGACGCAAATCACGGCTTTATGGGTAAATTTGTCTTGATGTGTTTTGTGGGTTTTTTTTCCAATCTTGTTTTAAACAAGTTGGTCAATATCAGACATTTTGTCGACGGAACACAATTTTTTTTTTTTGATTTGTCAATTTTTTAAATAAAAAATAAAACAACTATTATTATCATGCCGTGATGCACATGTTTGGGGAAGCCCAGGCTGAGCAACGGACACGGTAAAAACTAATTTCTCATTGGCTAAGATCGCGGGCAGTTTATTCATGGTACGTTTTCGCGGCTGTAACCAATGGTCACTGACCAGTGATTATAAAAAATGTGCGTGATTGGCTACATTCATGGGGAAGCCCCAGGCTGAGCAACGGATGCGGTAAGGACCAATTCCTCAATGGTAAAAAGATCGCGCGTGGGCAGCAGTTTATTCGCGATCAAATAAAATGTGCGTGATTGGCTAAAAAATTTAGCCGCCAGAAGAGGACAACGAATCTTATTGGCAGTTGGAGCTCGGGTTGTTTCGATAATGGCACCAACTGACAAACTGCCGTTCATAGACCAATCAAATAACATCACTGCGGATTCGGTCGGCAATCCTCTGTGATGTGTGAGTTCGGTTTAGGTAGGCCTGCTGCAGGATTCTCCCCACATTGTATCCATTATGTTTCTTGTTTACAAGGCGCATGCTCTGCACTTTGTGAGAGCATTCTGTGGCTGTTGACGCCGGAATTAAATGGTTTTTGTTGACGTCATGAATATATCGCGATATCATCGAATATCGCGATCTATTTTTGACGATATATCGTGGATGAAAAAAAGCAGTATCGCCCAAGCTTAATATGCATCCGACAAATGTTAAAACATTTCAATTTGTCTGACTACGCATCTGACAAGTGTGTACAACCTAGTTTCCTTTTTGTTTTAATTCGGACGCAGAATTGAATATGACTACGCACTGCGCTTCCATTTACACACTGTGATAAATGGGTCTGCTGTGTCCACAGTTAAAATGCAGCGAGTATGAACCTGCCTTAAATCGCTAAGCAAAGTGTTGAGGTCACAGTACAAATCACTATGGTGATACTGGTAACTCATCTTAAGATGAATCTTAAGACTTTGACAGATTTTATCCGTGCTCTCAGGAATGAAACAACAACTGCCTAACAATTGATCTTTCATAAGAGTCTTTGTGCGTTTGTTATTATTTTGATAGAAACGACTACACCCGTGATAACTAACGTGATGTCCTTAGCAGCTGCACCACAGAAACAGCAACCAACTGGTAAGTCAGTCTCATCAGCTAGAAAACTAACACAGCTTCTCTTTTGAATTTTGACCTTTTCAATTTTTTCCCTAGCCCATTTCCTTAACTGTACCCTTTATTTAATTGATATCAGGATGGCCTAACATTGATTTCCTTTTGAATCTTTCACATTACAGTCTTGTCTCAGAACAGCGCTCAGAAAGTCGGCGTCTCATCCTACATCATAAAAAAATGCCACAAGCAAACGCAGATCACTACAGCTCCCCCAAAAGTACTTCCTCCACCCCCACCGCCGACACCATTACCTCCAGCCCCTAAGGCCATGAAGAATAAAGTCACACTTGTCAAACCTTACACTCAGACCAAATCAATCTCCTGCAGACCTCATACCTCCAACAAGGAAACCATGACTGGTAAGAAATTAACCTATAATTTGTTTTTTCATTTGCAAAACTGGTGTAAGCAAATAAGAAGTTGTTAACATAAGAAATATCCCAAAGCTTGTCATCTGTACATTTGACTTGCCCATGTGATTGTTTGTTAGACATATTAGTATCACACAAGAAGGTTGCTAATTGTTTACTTGCCAGCCGAGCAACCTACGTAGCACAGTTGTCAACTCTCCCTGATTCTGAAGAAAGTTTCCTGAAAAATAAACCACTCTTTGCATGTTCTGATGATTAAATATGAACATCTCCTTGACTATGGACATTTTGTTCCCATTATGTGGGATATAATAAAAGTATCTCCCTGATGTTGGACAAAATCTCCCTGATTGCAAGGTACAAATGTTTGACTAGCCTGCAGCACTTCTCACTAATGTTGGTATGTCAGATTACTGACTAGATCAAGCTCTAACCAGTGTTGGAAATATCAAAAATGAAAGAAATTGTAGCAGTCCCAGATGTGCTGCAAGATATGGCTACTCTAAAGCAATATAATCATTCCCCATAAATGTTTTACTTTGTATGAAATGTATGTGAACACAAAGTATGTCGTTTTTTATATGCTATTTAGTATTTCTTAACCTTTTTGTTGTTTATCGCTTGCATTGCTTTTGTAAACTGTTCACTGCGAAGACCATTTTAATTTCTCTCAAGAGGGATAGTAAGTTTTAATCTAATCTAATCTAATCTAATCTTGATATGGAGTGTCGTTGCCGATTTGTCTAGTGCGTCAGACCCTAGTTCTGTTGTTAGATTCTGGGATTGGTTCCTGGTCACACTTGTGTCATTGAGCATGACGCTTAACCATAAATTCCTTGGATGGAATGTAAAGCTGTCGAGCCTGTGTTTTGTAATGGATGTTAAAGAATCCAGTACACTCATTGTTAAGAGAAAGTGTGCTCCCCAACGTTTCTGGCATGGTTAACTGCAGATTGCACCAGCAAACCTTTACATTACAAGGTGCCATATAACATAGCTCTGCATAACTGTCGTATAAAATGATGATGCCCGTCGGGTGTGGTAAAGCACTGTAATGGTGTCATTCAAGCGAGCTTGAGCAAAATGTCAATGCCACGCCTCTATCTCTGAAAGTGTGAACTTTGAAACGTGGCTCTTTTTCTCATGATTTGGAGCCCCCAAGCTCTTAGTAAGAGAAGCCTTGGCAGAAATCATGCTGTTCCTTGAAGAATTGATCAAACCAAAGCTTGCCAACTTCTAACACCTCAATACTTGCCCTCAAAAAAGTGTGCATTAAATTTCTGTACAAATTTGATTTGAACTAAATGCAGCTGTGTATTTTGTGTCCCTTACAGATGCTATACTCCCGTTGATAATCCCAATTCCTGTACCTATCTACGTCCCTGTACCCATGAACATGTACACCACACCCATCCCTCACCCTATCACCCTCCCCGTTCCTGTACCTGTGCCAATGTTTCTTCCCGTTGCCCATAACAACGCCGACCGTCTTCTTGAAACCATCAAAGAGATCCGTGAGAGGATCCCATCGGATCCTTTGGAAGCAGAGCTTTTGATGTTGGCCGATGCATTAGCAGTGGATAATGCTGGTTCTAAATCCAGTCAGGCATCAGAACAAGGGGAAGCAGCTTCTACAGAGATTGCTTCACTTGAAGCTCTCGGTATGTACCATCCTTCATGAATATCCACTTCAGTTGATCTTCAATTTGATTCCAGGATAAAGAATACTATTTAGTTTTACCCGACATTGATATAAGTAAAGTACTGTACACTCAGTACAATCCTGAGTCCTGTGATAATCCACAGGCATTTTACTCGGTGGGATTCGAACCCACTTCACATCGGTAGTAAAAACAATTATTTTGCCCATGCGAGGTGTTATTTTTTCGGAACTTCCAGAATAATTTATTTTTGACTATATTGTTGTCACAATGAAACCCTGACTAAACAAAATAAAGACAACAAACATTCTCATAAAATGCATCAGGATTTTTGTTCTGTTTCAAGAAAGTATGAAATCTTCATTGTGAAGCGGCCAACCCTTGAAGATTACACAATTAACCCCATAAAGGGAGATTTCCAGCATATCCTTTGTCCCTTTTTGTATGGGGGAAACAAAGTGTAAAACAGTGAGGAACCTGTGCACGCTACATAATGGAATGTCTCGTTCCATCTTTCAGCTCATGAAAATCTTCTTACCATGGCACGCATAAACATTTATTATTTGTAGAACAATGTTTAGACGGACAAGAGAGAAAGAAGACTCATGTACTGGGTATCTTAATTATCCAGCCATCTTACTTGTCTTGTTCCCTGTACCTCATAGCAATCAGGAGTAATGATTCTAATCCTATGAAAAGTGCACCAGACTTTTTTCCCTTCCAGCCTCATTATGGTTACATTGTATATTGTCTAGGTGGAGGAGATGACTTGAGTAACATCGCATTGGAGGATGCTGCGGACATGATGTCATCTCAGTTCTTGCCTGAAAACCTTCTTAAGATGGCTGCCGACATGGCTCAAGTACTGGAGGAGGTACCCAACAATGATCTGCAAGGTAACCTGGGTTTGAAATATCCACTGGGGAACCCACCAGAGTATTTAGCCAATAACCTCACAATCCGAAAGGTCCAATGAGATGTTGGTTCTGTTGGTAGTTCACACAGATTTTCAAGCCCTTACTTTACAACCCAGATGATCCATCTGAGGGATTGGGGAAATTGTTTGACGTTTTTGCTCTCAACAAATCATTTCTTCTGATACTTCCTTCAAGAAATAATGCCAAAGGTTTGCATGCTCCCAACTTGCAGGAGATGTTGGGGAAAGAAACTTGGACTTTGTCTGTTTTGTGTGAATTTATTTCTTGTTCTGTGACAATTTGGAGCAACAAACTCTGTGGACTCTTGGTAACAAACCAATGGACCTTTTGCACATGATATCAATTGAGTAGGGCGCCTTTTGCTAGAGGTCAAAATAAGGTACCCTATTGGCTCATCCTGTGTGCTGTGCATGGATGTGCGTTTTCCATTGATTATCATTTTACCTCTAAGGTGGCAGCGTGATGACGTCTCATTCACCCATCAAAAAAATAATTTCACTGCAATCTGTCCAGGGCTCTCGACCCTAACTTGTTTTCTCCAGTATTTTTTAAGCCTTTTAACCATTCTTTATCTGATCCAATCTGATTTTGTCATTCTTTCATCTTTGTTGCCTGCTTGTAGTGCCTGATCGAGTGAAAGTCAGTAAAAACTGTTTAGTATGATTTAATTATTTATATATTTATATCATTCAGGATAAATAGAGTGATTCGTGAATGCCCACCCACCATAGCAATATGTACAACATCTTCCAAACTGGTAGCATGTATTGCTGTACCGTGCACCACACACAACAGACACCAAGCAGCAATCCAAATGGCTGAAACTTATTTAAAATTTGTCATGGAATTTGAACATGTCAGACTTTTGGGAGTGTGTTTGCAGTTGTGATTGACAATAATAAAATAGCTGTGTTTAGTCTGATAGATAAAACAAGCAAGACAGTGGTAGCACTTAAAGACTAACTAATTACATAAATAAAAACTGCATGAGCTTTCATAGCAACGACTATTTCATCAGATGGTCCCCTTCATTGCATCTGATGGAGTAGTTGTTGCTATGAAAGCTCATGCAGTTTTTTAATGTAATTAATTAGTCTTTAATTAAGTGCTACCACTATCTTCAGTTGTGATTGGTCAGTGCATTAAGGGGCGGAGCTAAATGGATCATTCTATATCGCTAACAAATGAGTTTCTTGTAAGAAATGTGGAAACATTGAAGTGTTAGTTCAATCAAATACCAAACTTTGTGACCACTTGTTTGCATTTTTTGATATTTGTTGATTGACATTTATGCATAGACACCATTGGAAGTTGCACAATATAAATAATGACAAGTGGGCATTTTGGCCAATGGGCAAAGAAGCATAACTGTAAATGCAGATTCTATAAGTTGTGTTTTTGTCTTTTCTTGTCATGCAGATGATTTGGATAGTCTTTTTGCCCTTGAAGAACCAAAAATTGATCTACCTCCACCAACCACTCGCTCCAAATCCAAAACTGGTGGGCGACGTGGGCGCAGCCGCGGAAACAAGAAAGCCTGTCTTGAGGAACCCGCCCCAGTGGAAGTGGAAAAGCCAATTGTAGAGTTGAAGAAAAGCAAAGAGGACGCCCGTAGCAGCATCGGCGTGAATGCCTACAGCCACTTCATTTTGACGAAGAAAACCGAGATGTCAGATAAGGCGGGTTTAACATGGAACCCAGATATCTTAGAGATAAGTATGGATGAGCTAGCGTATATACTGTGCTTGATGTGTAAGGATGGTACACAGCCAGACGGATCCAAGTATCCACCAGACATCTTGCATCTAATCTTCCTCTCAATCCAGCATTTTCTCTCAAACAGCGGTCGTCCGGACAATATCTTCACGGATGAGATCTACCACCGCTTTACTGATCTCCTACATGAGGAGATTAAACACTGGGAGATTAATTGTGATCCTTTGAGTGGTGTGATCTTAAACTCACGCATAAATGAGGAGACGTTATGGAACGCTAAACAGTTGGGGGCGCACTCTCCGTACATTCTCCTCAGCACGTTGATTTACTTCAATGCTAAGCATTTCCAGTTGAAGACCATTGAGAATCACAAAGCACTGGCATTCTGCCGTATTCAGAAACACATTCGGAAGATGGGATCAGGTCGCTCTATGTTCCTGAGATACTACCCTGGAGCAGGGAAGAAGGGTAAGTTGAATCCACTCCCTAAAACGTTTACTTCCCAAGTTTCAATTCACCCCTCTCTTTATGATGTCGCAAGCGCAAACAGCGCCCTCACTGAGGTCAAGAGAAGACTTATCTGAGAGGTATTGGACGACATATGTGTGTGTCCATGGTTTAACTTCAGTGAAAGCAGAGGACTGTACTATTCACAGTCTCACTCCAAGCCGAGTTTAGCACATCAGCTGTCCTGTGCTCTTTTAAAACAAAAATTGGGGTTGAACAAACAAAAATTTACTAGAGCAGGATTTGAACCAACGACCTCCAGATTAACTGCCAGTGCTCTAGAAACTAAGTTATCTAGCCCTAGCATCTTGTGGTCTATTACCGGATAACATTTCAGTTTCTTTTTTCAAGTGATATTGTTTCCTTTGAATTAATTCTCTGGTATAGTTTATTGAGGATGAGCCTGTACATGTATCAAGTTTGTACACGATTGGTAAAGGGCTTATACAAGATTTGTATTGATAAAAAAACCGTTAACTTATTTTTATTACCTATCATTCAACACCACAGTGGGTAGAGATGAATGGTCAGGCAGTAGGAGGGTTGACCACTGTGTAGATGTTTTCAACACATGATATGATATTACAGACTGGCATGATCTCTCTTTCAAAACCACAGTGGATGATCTTGAATGGTCAGACAGTCGGAGGGATGACTGTGTTTTAGATGCATTCACCACACAATATGATATTGCAGGCTGGCATAATCTATCATTCAAACCACAGAGGGCAACATTGAATGGTCAACTAGTAGGAGGGACAATTGTTGACATTAACAGTGTTGTGCTATTTTAATATGACTGACTGTATTTTTTGTACAGTGGGCTCTTCAGAAACTGGA
Organism: Pisaster brevispinus; assembly: GCA_023634235.1. Taxonomy (NCBI): domain Eukaryota; kingdom Metazoa; phylum Echinodermata; class Asteroidea; order Forcipulatida; family Asteriidae; genus Pisaster; species Pisaster brevispinus. The sequence continues at coordinate 21,726,664 of JAMKCF010000007.1, read as the reverse complement.
GGCAAGAGGAAACGTGATAGAGACAGTGATGTAGAAATGTTACGACTGGAGCAGACAGAGAATACAGTAAACCCACTTAGATGTCCAGTCAGACTCTATGAATTCTATCTCTCTAAATGGTAAGAGCCTAAATAGACTACACCATGACATAATTTCACTAAGAGCTTAGGCTGTATCGGAATCGGCGGCTACAGCTCCGGCTACTACTGTTGCTATAAAGCGCGTTGCTAAGGACTTACTATACTTCAACGCATGATGACGCAGAAATCTACTTTAGCTGTAGTCGCCCATTCGGACATGTCCGGAGATTCATCTAAAGATCAGATGCGGGTGCATCTGCAGCTGTGACTGAAATCATGGCTTCAGCAGTGGCTATGGCTGAATCAAGGAAAACTCATTGTTGTTATTGCAGTCAACAGCCATAGTTATAGCCAAAGTTGCTTGATTTATACAAGTCTTAATCTGAAAAACTAAGCAATGTGTGATGTTACCCTTATATATGATGTGTGTTTATCCTCAACAGCCCCGACTCTGTGCGTAGTAACACTGATCTATTCTACCTAGTACCAGAGAGATCCTGTGTTCCAGACAGCCCGGTCTGGTACTCCAGCGCACCTCTTGGTGAACACGACATGAATAAGATCTTAACTCGTATCTTGATGGTAACTGATATCCATGACACATGGGCTGAGGCAGGCGATGACCCTGATGACTAGAGAGCAGGTCAACTATTAGTCAAGGTTTGATTGGCTGAGGGTCAACCAATTAGGAAGATCGTTTAATCGTTTGTGGGGTTACTTGAATGATGACAAACTGATGGCATGATTCAGTGTGAACATTTCACTCAATGGATTACAGATATCTATAACAGGATCTTTAGTCAGCATGGTTCAGAATTGCTTTTGAAATCTTTAAGTGGCTGCAGATAGAGGTAGACACATGTCCTCAACAAAGGTATTGTGAACATAGGAAACATTAACATTTAGTGTTGAACAAGGCAGGTTTTTGATACTATAAACACAACAGCCTACAGCAGTGACGATGCCATTTTAAGGAAGTTGATACATCAATAGTGAGCTAGAAGGTGTCTCTTTGGCTTTGGCTTTGGCTTTGGCTTTAGTCTCTATCCGGTTATTTGGATAATGTGCGCTTTTGTTCTCGGGCTTCAAACAGGCAAACAGGGCTGAAACCGAAGCCCCTGTTTCAACGAGTTACAAAGTGTCTAGAAATCAGATACCATACTGTACTTGCAGTAAGCAGCTCCGAATTGAGCCTAGGCCCCAATTTCATAGAGCTGCTAAATCACAAAAAGTAGCTAGACACAACAAAACTGTGCTTACCAGAATAAAATTATCAGCCAAAATACCATATTGCATGTACAATCTATGACTGGTATCCTGTCTATATTTGCTTAGCAGAAAATGTTTCAGCAATATCTTCTGCTTAAGCAGCTCTATGAAATTGAGCCCGGCTAGGCTCAAAATTCATAGCTCTGCTTACCAGAGAATTCTGTTCTTAGAGCGCCATTTATGGGCGATAAGGGCAGAATTCTAGACGAGAGTGGGTCCAGTTATTTTTATCCTTAAAAATGTTTTGTAAAAACCCAACATGTTAAAAAAATGTACATTTCCTTATGGTCATATAAGCAATACCTTATTCCCTTTAGTGTAAGGCTGTGTCCAAATAAGCTGCTTAATTTGAAATCCTCAGACTATAGAGACAGTTGCTATGTCACATGATTTGGAGCAAGCTTTTGTATAGCAACCTCTAGATGAGCAAACCCTTTTATGATTGTGCCATACACATATTCATTTGAGAATTGTGTATGGGTGTTAATTCTCCGCAAAGCTTGCCCCAGACCCTGAGACATAGCAACTGTTGCTGTAGTCTGAGGAATTCAGATTTAAGCAGCAACTTGTGACTAAGTAAGTCATTGTACCAGACATTATTCAAATCTAAGTCGCAAGTGGCCTGTTGGTGGCTACGGCTGTGACATAAGCATGTGTTGAAGCATTGGAGGCCCAGAGCAACAACCTTAGTAACAGCCACAGCTGCCATTGTGGACGTAGCCTCAAGTACTCAGTTCATTTCAAGAACAAGTTTAAAGTGCATTTGTACATTTTGTAAATGTGGAATTTTTCTTCCGAGTTATTTCTTGTAAGCAACAATTGTTGCTCTTGTTCATTGGCGAGCTGTAAACATTTTGATTAAAGGCTACAGGTAGGTGTTTATTTTACTAACTGTCCTATAGTCATTGAAGATTCCATCCATTCAAATGTGAATGTTAAGTTAACCCTCCTACTGTCTGACCATTCAATATCATCTTCTGTGGTTTGAAGTGACAGATTTACTATACCAGCCTGCAATATGATACCATTTTGGTGGATGCTTAAGCAAAGAATACAGTCAACCCTCCTACTGTCTGACCATTTAATATCATCTGCTGTGGTTTGGAATGATTTATAAACTGCTAAACTGCAATACGATATCATGTGGTGAATGCATCCACTCGGTACCCAAACGTCTACAGTTTAGTTCTGTGCACAGTTGTGCCATCATACGCAACCAGTGCAGTTGAATGGCTTCAAATAGTTGGTCAACTGGCTGGAAAATGTGATCACAAGTAGGAGGGTTAATGAATGCATTGAACTGTGAATCACTTGATACAAACTGATGATATTGTCATCAATTCTTGAAACATGCTTGCAATGTAATCATCAACTGCCCGAGATGAGTTCCTAGTGGACAAGTCAGCAAATCCAAAGCAAAGTTGATGTCATCATTTATGGACACAAATTTAAATTGTGCTAAATTCTTTTCCATTTTGACATTTTGATTTTCTTGGTATTATAGTTGATTGATTTGCTTTTTGAACATGGACCCATCTTTGTGTAGTCAGTCAATCTCTTGTATTCTGTACAGTATTTTAACTTTCTTTCTGACCAATTTTTCTTAAAGAAGTTCAGCTTAATTGCAGGATTTGTAAAAGTGTTACCGGTTTAAAAATATACTTGGAATTGCTACAGTTGAGGAGACTGTTAATGTTGTATTAAAAATAACTTTGAAGAAGTGTTGATAATCTTTATATATAGACGTCATGTAGATTCATCAAACAGCTATACCCAGGGTATTATCTTAGAGGTCAAAGTTCATGAAAGATATGCATGTGTATTACTGTTTCAATCTGTATTCAATTGTAACTGAAGATGGAGCAGTAGGGAGGACTGTTCCTCAATTTTTACAGGCAACTAATTACTACATTTCATGCCTGGTATTACATGTAGACCGCGGCCTCTGTTTGCCCTGGTCTTGGCCTTAGTGCCCCTTCAGAAGTTTCCCATAGACCTGTCCGATGGAAGTGCCCTTTGCAAAATTAAAATGGCAGTGCCCTCTCAAAGATGAAATTCCATGTCTGCAAAAGGAACACTTCGGTATCACAAAATGAATTTTTCTAGAGGGCCTAGTCACACAGGGCAATTTCTTTAGAAACTTGGAGGCAACTGCACTCCATGCACGAGGAACACTTCCATTGGCTTTTCTTAGGCATTCAGTTGCGATAGTAGTACTCCGGTGGTCGCAACTCCTCTCCCAAGAAGGGTGGTTTGAGATCAGAGTTTCCATCTCCCAACACTTCCGTAGCACAGGATTTTGTTTTAATATTGTCTTACAAAATCTCAAGGAGAATTATGTGAAAAGGGAATCGTGAATGTCTTTTCTTCTTAGAGATTGCGTGGAACCAGTTGCCTGTAAATTGGTGACATGGCCCCTCAGCAGTTTCTCACAATCTCCCAAGAAAATTTGAACATTGAAGCTTGAATTGCTCTCCTTCTGGAGATTGAGTAGAACTGGTTGCCTGTAAATGATTTAATCCGCAAAGAATCTTAAATGTAATTTATTGTGCCTAGGTATGCATTCTCTCTGTAGTTAGTTCTTGTACATGATTCATTGTGTACAATAAGTTCTGTTTTTTTACCAATAGCTCATCAAGAAGATGTATATCAAGTTAAGCTAAACCCATAAAATGATTAAATGGAGAATTTTTCAGTACTTGATGAATCAGACATAATTGTAAGAATGGTATTAATAAGTGTTTAACCAAATTTAAATGCCCAGCATTGTGAAAACTAATTATTTTAATTTCTAATGATTTGTGAATTCATGTGTTAGATTAGGCGAAATGCAAAGACTATAAAAAGACTTCATACACTGTATCTTATTTTTTGTTTGTTTCACTTGATATTTGTCAATTTTCACCAGCTTCAGAATATCATAGATTATTAAAAATTTTGCATGTCATAAAGTTGGATTTAAATGTAGAAAATTTATTACAGATGTGACTTGATTAACAGAGAGAGGAGTGAAGCATATGTCAAGTTTATGAAATTTGAGTTATATCAAATGTTAACACAGTGGGAACATATTCTCTTTAATAATATTGCGTCAGAGCTTTTTAAAATGTCTCACAGATTTTTTGTTTCAGAAAACTGAACCTTGGATATTGTTTGTGACATTTTGTATAGAGACCCCTTGCATTGGCCGCCACCGCTGATGAAACGTGCACGCATGAAGAGCTATCATTGGCTGAGAGTTATGCGCAGCGCAAACACGCGTGTACGTTTCCAAGATGGCGGCCAATGCAAGGGCCTATTGAAATCTTAAATTGAACTAAGGATTGATATGCCACTCAATTATTTTGACCAACTCCATGTGATAACTGATGTAAGATTCCAATAACTTATCCAGTCCAGCACACAACAGCTTTAGTTTAGAGGTTAACAAACATCACCTACACTTCTTGCTAGGCACCCAGCGTACTCAAGCTGTGTGGGCCACATGCAGTACACACACCCATGTCAGATTTCATTGTTATTTGGTACCATAGAAACAGAACGTGGAGAATGCTTGTGTGAAGTTAGCTGTGACTATCTGATATGAGGCATTTATGGAGAATGCTTGTGTGTAGTTAGCTGTGACTATCTGATATGAGGCATTCAGGGAGAATGCTTGTGTGTAGTTAGCTGTGACTATCTGCTATGAGGCCATTCATGGGCGCTGCCATTTTATTTATGGTAAATGTCAGCTTTCCCATTGTCTACAGCTGACATAGAGGGCGTGCACAGCAGACACACATGACAATATTGAGCTCAGCATTCTCCGTGTTCTTTTTCTAGTTTAAACACAAAATGCAAACACTAGGTGGCAGCAGAGCTACCAAGTACAATTTTGTTCTTGGAAATGTGCGCATGGTCAGAAGTGCGCATGGTCAGAACTACGTAGACAGAAATTTACCCGATAAGTCTGCTGCTATCACTGTCTGAAAGTCTCATATTGCAACTGCGATTGGTTTATGTATTGATGAGGTTGGGTAATAATGGATCAGACAAAAACAGAGTAAGTGTTGGCTCTGAAGACCAAACTGGCTCATTTCAGAGCCAACACACCTCCCAAGAGAGGTTTTACAAATGGTTGTATCCACAAGTTTACTAGTTATAGCTACTTCTTAATATCAGTGTATTTGTGCATGTTGTATTTTCCAATTCTCCCCATGTACATTGAACACCTTGTGTTAACAGTCCACTGATCACTATCCATGACGTAAGACATTGGAGGGTGTCAGAATACAGCAAGTGAGCCCCTCGTTACTCAACGGTATGTGACATGTTTGAACAAAATCAAAGCTCACAATTAAGAGATAACATATCAAATCAACTCTTAAGACTGTTTGACTTTCCTGAGCTCCGTGTAACCTCAGCAGTGTCGTCTTAGTGTTGGTTATGATTGCAAAGCTGCTGATGGCCTCATTCAACCTGATATTCACAGAAAACCACTGGTCTGAATTCGAGTGAGGTCAGTTTTGAATCTTATCTTTATTTCTTTATTATCTTCTCTGCATGTGATTGTACATGTAGCTAAATTTCATACATCTGCTAAGCATGTCAAAACTCTGCTTAGCAGTTTACAGGTATCAGCCAAACGGTACATGACTGGTTTACAAATGATTTTTGGCTTAGCTTAGCGAGTAAAATAAGGATGGAAGGAATCTCAGATGGAATCTCCATTGTCAGGAATCCATGACTTGACATCTGAAAATAAATAACAAGGAGTTAGGGAGTATAAGTTTGTCTTGTAGTTCAGGGTTAGTTCATGTCCAAACTGGCTACGGCTTTAGCTGGATTAACTTGTCAACAAGTGTTGAAGCATGGGCAGCCCTTGGCAACAGCCACTCAGTTTGGACACGGCTTTAGGCCATGTCTGAACTAATGGATGAAGTTAATTGAAATTTCCTTTGTGTTTTCTTGTATAGGAGTAGGACGATTTCATTGACATGATCAGCAATTGAAGTTTCATGAAGGCTGAAGTGTTCAAGTTCTTTCTTACCTTTACCAGAATCAAGACTGATTTAAAGGTAAACCGATATACCAACATAATGATGTGTATTTATTATGCACTTTATCAAGCCCCTCAAAGCACTTGACAGTATTATTACCCCTGTTCATCCGGTAATCCTAAAACCATCTCAACTCCTTAGGAGTATGCAGCATTGGCAGCCAAATGGGTGCACAGTTTTGCTAATCATTCACATCAACCATCTCTACCCTCGCTGGTAACCATTTACTCCTTGGTGATGAGAAGCAATTACTGTAAAGTGTCTTGCTCATGGACAAAAGTGTCGGGACAGGCTGGGATTCAAAGCCACACTCCGGTGACTTAACCACCAAAACTTTTGTTCGATGCACTAAATCACTCCGCCATGATACATATTATCCAATATGAGTTTTGTCGTGGCCGAGTGGTTTAGTGCACCCAATGCGAGTTCTGGTGGCTAAGTCATCAGGGTGTGGGTTCAAATCACAGCCATGACACTTGTGTTACCTCGAGCAAGATACTCGACTATAAGTGATTCTCTTCACCCAGGAGTAAATGGGTACCTGTAAGGGCAGAGATTGTTCATGTGATTGATTTAGCTTGGTGCGATACATACTTGGCAGCGCAGGCTGTATACTCCCCAGGCAGCCGAGATGGTTTAAGTAATGAAATAAATGCCCAGTGAATTGCGCTAGATAAGAGCCGCTATTATTATATTGTGTTTTAGAACAAATGGTGAGAGGTATAAGGGACATAGGTAAATACTTACTGCTTTAAGATTAGTATGTCGATCTGTCGATAATAGTATAATTCTTGACTGCCTATCTCTGCCCTGTCAGTCACCACTAGACATCTATGGTCAATAGAGGGCAGCCTTACAAGTCGTCTTCATTCAGCAACCCCACTTTCATGTCCAAACACATAAAGCTTCTAATGTTCATAAACCAAGTCTGATTATAAGCACCTCATCAGGGAAGTATAGATTAGGAAGAGACTTGCTTCAGAGCAATCTGCAGTAAATGTTGTCTTTCAAGTCTCAGTCCACGTATAAGAGAAACATGATCAGTCTGAGTGATTTGGAGTGCCATCTTGTCTTCAATACTCTGAAACAAAACAAAAACAAGACACTGATGACACTGAGAGTGTTTTGGATGCCCAGTTGCAGCACACTTGCTGGTCACTGCTTCTTTGTTATGAATGACAGGCTGTGTTCAAATTAATGGCTTCGACAGTGGCTACGGCTGGATCTCTGAAAAGGCCTATACTTCATTGATGTCGCTGCAGCCACAGCCATAGCTAAAGCGCTTGATTCAAACCGACTTATTGTGGCATCACACTAGTGTAGAGAACAATGGGCCGGTTGATCCAAGGTCCCCTAATCAAGCAATACCGACTGTTATCAAACGGACTTATCTGCCCTTTTACAATTTTATGAAGTTGTTCTCCAGAAAACAAAGTTCTGTTCACTAAAGCTGGGCAAATGTGAGTTTTATAATCGTATGTACAAACAAGATAATTGGGAAACATTTGCACCACTTTTTATAGAGAAGTAACAATGCCTGTAAAAAAAATGGTGCAAGTCTAACACCTCACATATCTCCTAAAATGCGCACTGCTCAGTAACACTCAGAGAATCTGATTCCCCAAATGGAGTAACCACGATTTATTGTGAAATGACATCATCAGGTGAATTGAGTCAATACTGAAAGAATGCTGGATGTTCTGTGAATAGAGAGTTCACAATATAAACACAGTGAGTTTGATTAAATGAAATGACAGTGTTTTGTAGTTACCTGTAAAGCCAACTGATTTTCCTGCATTTCTCTCGACAAAAGTCTGGTAGCCAAAAGTTTGACTTGGTTTTCACAGTGTGGTGAGATAGAGTCCGTTGTATATACCCTCTTCCAGTCATTTCTAGTATTAAGTAGAATGGATGTTGATGGAGCGTTAAAAACCAGAGAACTTACTGAATTTCCGTCCTATAGTTTAAATAAAAACACCATACAACCAACATGTGAACATTTCATCAAGTTTAGTGAATACAACAATAAACTGTTTGTGTTTTGTCAGGGATTTTGTGCACGTTCACGCTGAGCTTATTTTGATTGTGACAACTGAAATAAGCTCTACAAATGCTATTTCCACAACTTTGAAATAATTCTGGAGGATTGGTTCTGGTGTGAACTTTATATTCAGTGAGATTTCAGATTGAAAGTATTTTGAAGAAATTGAAAATGAGAAATTAAATGGATTGACAGGCCTGGAGTTTTACACAGGTCTGTTGCCCTGGTCTTGGCCTTGGTGCCCCTTCAAAAGTTTTCCATAGACTTCAAGATTTTCCAGAGTGCCATTTGCAAAATGAAAATGGCCTTGCCCTCCCAATTCCAGGCCTGGATTTAGACTAATTTAAAGATTAAGAAAACTCACATTTCCACTGCATCCATACACATGATTTTAAGTGCTGTGATCAATCGCCATGACAGTCCATCCCATCCACAACACAAGTTATCTTGAAATTTGCTCTCTCTTATGATTTCCAGCTTTCTGTCTCGCAGTTCGTTACAATGCCTTGTCACATTACAGTCCATACATTGCATAATATCATCTGTTTAAAGAAATCCAATTACTCGTCAAGTTAGTGGAGCAAGTTTGTTTGATGAGTTTCTTATCTTGTTGCCAACTTGGTTTGTCATATTTCATTAAGAATGACTCTCTGTTAAATACTCCCAGATGTAAGCAGAAAACCCAATGGAGTGTGACTTTGCTGCATGGAGTAAATTATGTATTTACAAGATATGACATTTGACCACACTGAGTTATGACCTTGTTTATCGTTTGGAAAAAACTACAACCCCAAAACAGCATTTTGTTCATAGCAGTGAAGAACCAAAAACACAACCAAGTCATCCTTTCCTAATAGCTTTTTTAATAATCTGCTGGATCAGAAAAAGCAGCAACAAATCACTCAAAACATGTTCAAAAACCCAACTCACAAAATCGTATTCTGGAAGTCATCTGAGTTTGTGGGATATGATACCATTCAATATCATCCACTGTGGTTTTAAACTTGAATCTTTGACTCTGATTGGTCAATCCATAGCAACAAGAGTGTGATACTAACCTATATTGCACGCCCCATAACAAACCCTGTTCTATAGTGCTGTTTCTGTGTAATGGTCTATTTTAAGCTGTGTATCAAGTTTGCTTGAAGATAAATTCATTATCACGTGCAAGCTTGTGGAATACGGAAAAGTGTAGCAAGTCTGCCTCTTTGGATATGGAAACGCTTTTTTTTCCGTACACTTGCGCTTGTGTGATAACTAATAGTAAATGTACACAGTCTTTGTCTCTCTACACAGTAGTGTCACCAAACACAACATTTGAGCAGTCTTGGCTCACGACTCTAATGTAAAGAACATGAGTGTTGTAAATCAAGATGACCTTTGCAGTTGACAGGTTTGAAATGCTGGACATTATTCACAAGAGTAGAAGTATAGGAGTAATATACCTATATGAAACTGCAGTGAGCTATGATGGTTGTTACACACTATAAAGCCATACTCTAATAGTAGTGTTTGGTTGCTATGAGGTCCATAACATATAAACGCTTGTTCCCATTTCTTGTAGGGAGTTTCTGTAGTAATCAAATAGCCGTCCTGTGAGGTATCATATCCACCCTGCATCTACAGTCAACATAACAGAGACAAGGTTTGCATGTAAGTATCAAAAGTGCAACAGTAAGCATTTTATCAAGAATAGAGCTTTTAGCCTTTGAGATATGGCGGACACTTTAGGAGTGTACTGTTTGGTTTGGGTGTAAGGCAGACAAGTTGATTGTGTCCACCCTATCTTTAAATGGCTTATTGGTTGGTCTATACTTTGGATCAATTCTGATTATTAAGCTTGATTTACAGATGAGATGGGCAGGAGGTTTACAAATAATAGTGTGTATTTGTTATGTGCTTTTTCAAGACCAGTGGGCCCGTCAAAGTGCCTTACCCGCTGTTCTTTGAGCCCTTGACATTCCTGAAACCATCAGAACTCCTTAGGAGTGTGCAGCACCAGGAACCAATTTAGTTAGACATGTTTAAAAGCTTTTTTATGAGTATGTGTGTTTTAGAAAAGACTTGTGACGTATGACATGTGGTGTCACTGGTGAAATGAGAAATGTAAAGACATTTCTTGTGCTACCACAACAGTGTATGGTAGCATTAAAATTCAGATGTTTTAGTTATGTTCCTTGTTCCACCAATGATGTCATTTAGCAAGGCCTATTCCCACAGAGCATTATTTCAAATGAAACAAATTGAAAAACATCTCTCAATGGATGCCTTCTTACCTCTGCTGTTGGTGAATGATTGAGTAGATCTAAGAACGGCACTAAGACACAATTATCCTCCTCAGCAAAACACAACTTTTCCTGTTTTCTATAAACACATCTTGTATTCACAGTAAACCATGCCCAACGAAATCTCTCATAACTAACATTCATCTCTGGCCGTAGCTTCTTTATTTTCTCAAAGCAACTTTCAAGTTCCTTGAATGCAGTCCTGACTTTTTTGATCTGCGCCATTGCAAGTGTTAGAAGATTTGGGGGTAAAAGTTGTAACTCTTCTTGATTGAAGAAGGCTGGAGTGGTGTAAGATGGAGGAAGGATTGCTATGTAAGGAAACCACATTGAGTCCACTCCCTTGGAGTCCTCATAGAGTAGAAAGATGGCGAGAGCTTGTTGGGATGTCATTGGTGGGCTATGACTGCGAGACAAAATCATGACATCAAAAAGAAACAAGTACCAGGTTTAGTGGAATGCAATCATTTAAATTTCTTACCAATGAGCAGCTTGGATTGTATGCTCCCTAGGGAGTTGAGATAGTTAGAGGATTGGTCCAAGTATGCCTGATAAACAAAGTTGTTGTAAAGTGCCTTTTTCTAGTACTTAGGATAATGTGCACAATACAAGAACCAAGTATTGTTGATATGACTTTTCTTTTTAAATGCACAGTTTAAAAAAGTGTGAGCTTTTTGAAAACTTTTGCTGCTTTATGGGGGGAAAACTTGTCTAAAGATCAAAGAAAATCACTTACTTTTTAATGAATGGCCCTAGTTGACTTCTCAGCACAGTAGATGTTGTAATCAGCAGCCTGCTTGGGATGTACAACAATGTATCGCCTGACTAAAAAGAGCAAATACTAGTCTTAAAAACAAACCATTTTCTGTTATAAATGTCACGAGGCGTGTAAAATAAAATGAATCGTTTTTGATTCTAAAATCGCAGAAGCAGATTAACTCCATTAGTCTTTTTGAGATATGGTGGACACTACAGGAGTGCACTGTTTGGTGTGGTTATACAGACAGATTTACTCAAATGCGATAGTAATATACATAGTATTGTGTCCACTGTATCTCAAAATGGCTTATTGGAATTTTGTCCCAATTTTTTACAAGTTGCACATGGTCATCTTTTCTACTTTGCAATTTTTGTTTCTGGTTTCCCTCTTTGTAATCCTCACATTGTGTGATCCTTTTAGGGCTTTGCTGAATTCCAATGAAATAAGACAAATGATAACACTTTTGATTGTTGGCATTACTGTCTTTATATTTCCTGCACAGAGTGATACCTCTCAAGATTTGTCCATGCGTGTGAAATCTGGGAAATAGGGACACCAGCAGCGTGAGAGGCATTAGCAATGGTGGGGTCCAGGGTCGTAGTTCCCAGCCATCAGCAGGGTAAGGCCGTGTCCGAAACGGTGACTTCGGCTACAGCTAGAGCTAGATCAGCGCATCTGCCAGTGTTGAAGAATAGGCAGATGCGTGCGATCTAGCCGTAGCTGTAGCCGAAGTCGCCGTTTCGGACACGGCCTATGATTTAAGCTCATATAGGCCTACGGAAGCTGACCATGACCTCTTGAGAAATAACGCCCTCAAGTTACAGAACCCTCTGTAATAGATGGTGTCCGACTCACACTGGTGCTTTGGGGTGATTTTTGTGTGTGTTAAATACAGTTAACCCTCTCCTGAAAATCTGGACATCCAAACTTTAGGTGTTTTTAAACCTGGAAATCGAGACAGTCCCGGGGAAAAATGAGACAGTTGGGAGGTGTTTATTCTTGACACTGTTATCAGCCTTAAATGTGAATACACACCTTTACATTAACGGTCGTTTTCAGTCCTCTGCCAGTATCTGTAAATTCAGGAGAATACAAAGTCTAAACAAAGCGTCTTACAAGTAGATTCCCTTAAATTGTTTGTCAGAGTTAATACAAACACATTAAAAATGATCTCATGTGCCTATTTTACCCCAAGTTCGAGTCCTGCTATTTGTTCGGCTTTTCTTTGAAAAAAATTCTTACATTTGAACCACCTATGGCGCAAAGTATTGAAGTTGGAGCTGCCAAACAGTGCTTGTGATAATCAGCAGATCTCATTTTTGAAGGTTGTAAGATATCTCACAAGGCAGGTGATGTTACTTACCAAATTTATTGGCTTTTAAATTTTAGCCCAAAGCGAGTCGAAGGTGAACATTTTATGATGGGATATGCAACAAGATGGTACCTTTAAGTTTTGTCATGACATTTTACACTGTTACTTTTAACAGAGGCCCTATGTTATGATACATGTACAGTGTTACATGTATTATTACACATAACACTAACAATGCATTGTCACAGTGTTACATAAAACACTGTCACATGTAACACTGTGATGTAATGGTTTTGTTTGCTTACCTGGAAAATTTGCTGGTTGTAGTTGAGTTCCTGAGAATTCATTGCATCCCATCCATTTCATTAGTTGAATGTACAGGGCTGTTTGGGCCGAATAATCTGTGATGAAATCAACAACAATAGTGAGACGATATTGTTGAGCGATTGTATAAAAAAGAAATGGTTGAATGAATGCCGGGGGAGACTTTTGAGGTCTCCAAGTGACCATTGTTTCGATAAACACACGAGGTCCATCCAGCCTGTGACAAAAATCAAATGTTATTTTTACTATTCCTTACAATCCTGATTTAGTGAACAAATAAACAATTGTTTTCATAATTTTGTACACGTTCATATTGGGCTGAATATTTTAGTGAGCAAATACATTACTGTTTTGTGCATGTTGGGCTTATTTTCATTCACTAATGAAAAACAACTAACTGCAATACTTGATTGATTGATCACTTCACTAGGGTAAATAAAAAAGGAGAAACTAGCTTTTAGAAATGAAGTTTAGTGTAATTGCATCTAAGTATTAATCAGAAGCCTACTCTACTGACTACTGTCATGTTTTTTTTAGTATTTGATTTTGTCGTCTGCTAGAGAAGAAGTTAGAAAACATGTGCCATAGTTTTTGACTCAATCGAATACATAAACTACTCAACCATGTGGCAGATGATTTCCTCTTTGCCTTCTCCTTCGATTCCTCAAAGTTCTTCCCATTATGTATTAAACTGTAAACAATTTCAGTTGGTTGTCCAAGCAAAATGCGTGTATACTACTATTACACTAGAAGTTAGAACACGCCTACAATAAATTGTCAACAAACGATCATAAGCATCCGGAAGTATAGTTTCAATAGCGCCCTCAGTTGACGAGTGTAGCCTGAACATCTGACGTCACGTGCACACTTTGAGGTATGAAAGTTAATAACAAAAATTTGAAGCGTTAATGTTATCAACTCGACACCAGTATCAGTTATTCGGAGTAATATTTATCATTGTTCATTCGTTTTAAGATTTTATTTCCCGTGTAAAGAACTTCTTCTTTTTTATCAAGTGTGATTTATATTTGTTGTCAAGTTACTGATGGGCCTTTTCTTAGCGATCAAATTCAGGATACCGCTGAGCGAGCGGGACAGGTGTTTGAGATGTTACTGCGCGTGCGTTTTATTTTTGCGGTGATCAAACCCTCCAATCAATTTCTTCCATGTGCGCTTAGTGTTTAATTACTATGGTATAACGATGACGCCCGTAGTGTTGATTTGAATATATTCATAACCTGTAAATTCACTGGTATCTTCCATTGTAATCTAGAGGTTTTCTATAACAAAGTTTGATAGAATAAAACAATTAAAACAACGTCATCTATTAAGTTCTTTAAAAAGCTAGACCTATGAGATGATTTTTTCTGTTTTGTTGGAGTTCACCGTTATAGAGACAGCAAATGGTAACAATTTCACAGTAAACTTTATGTTTAAAAACTGTGGTCAACCCCTCCGATATTAATTAGTCTTCCCAAAAGAAGTTTGGAGCCCAATCGTGACCAAATATGGTGTTTGCAGAAGAAAGCTCTGATTTGTTATGCAAATTAGCCCAGTGTGGCGTGATGGTTGAGTGCGTGCCGTGTGCGTGTGTTACACTGAAGACTAATGGACGACTTCAAAATGTCTCCACAATTTTGTCTCCCAAACTCGCAATTTTTACCGCAATTCCGGCGTCAAAATTACCCCGAAAGCCATGCATGGTGAGTTAAAAGAGTAGTCTTAAAGAGTTTATTGTTTGTATAATACTAACTCAAAGATTTTAAAAGAAAATTCAAGTTTGTTTTCCACAACAGGGCGGCAAAAGTGGAAAGATTGAAAATACCACGTGTGGGTAGTGAGCAGACGATAAAAATTATGTTCAGTCGAAGAGAAGCAGTTTGACACTTTTTCATAAGAGTGCCCAATTCAATATTTTCATTCTCTTATTCTATTTCGAAAGTAAATCATCAGTAAGAGCTGTACAAAAATGTAATTTTTGATAAACTCGTGGCCTCATATTTATGGCATTTCGTCTCTGTGTTTAGCACACAAAGCTTTGTCAATTTAATTATATATTCAACAAGTGCAACTGAGCCAGGGAAATCTTTTTTTCATAACTTTTAACATGGTTCATTGAATTTTTCAAACTGCTTTCTTAATAAGAAAATATACCTGAAATATTTTTTGAAATTTGTCCTGAACTCTTGGTAGTGGGAAAAATAGAAGCCCACTGTATGACCGTGGAGCAATTGGCCTATTTTATAACCCTTGTGCCATTGCATGTATGCCTGCAGTAGTCTTTGTAAAATTAACAATCTTTACCTATGTTTCCATATAATAAAATTCAAGTTAACCATTTCCTGTTAAAAGAAACAAAAAATTAATGCATCTGAGACTACTTTATCTGCAAGTGAATACTTGTGTAGGCCCTATGTTTTGTTTCACTCCCAGTCGCTGGTTGTTTGCAGCACTGCAGCCTACATAAATCACACTAATGACTAACAATAAAACCAAGTACTCCTTATTGGCACCAGCCTAATCCAGATGACTATTCATGTAGTATATAATAAACTAACCGTTTTCATTTTTACCAGGCATGATTTTCTTCCTACTTGAGTCTGATTTCAAGGTGTTTTTTTTTTTTTTTTTTTTGGGGGGGGGCCTGGAAAAATCATCAAAACTGTCATAAAACTAAAGTCTGGAAAGTCTGGAAAACCTATACCAATATAATGTACATGTAGGCAAACCCCTGTACTCAATAAAATGCCCCTACTTTTTTTAAGGGCCAATCGTCATTCTTGTTTTAAATTGTGACATTTCTTATACCAGGTAAAGAAAAAAAAGAGTCAAGATATTTACAGGAAACTGTTGCCTTTTGTAAAAATAAACTGTACGTTTTGTTTACTTAGAAAGTCATGCCAGTGACGGTGTACAAAGAAATCTACAGGTCAACAAGGCGTCTGAGACCTGAGTGTACATCATCAGCCAACTGTCTCCCCATCAATTTCTAAGGCTAATAAAAAGTAAGTAACTCTTTATGCATTGGGCTTCTTTAAGGCTGTTGTCCTCCATTGTACAGTGGACTATATTTTTGCAAAGACATGATAAATTAGGGGCTATTTAATGTATCGAACCATTCTCTTGACTTTGACGGTATTTTTTCAATCTCTCTTTGAAGGGTGGGGTTCCAGCCCTTCCCCACCCCCTCTGGTTACGCCACTGCTCCAGCGTGAAGTGGTCGATGATGTTTTCTTTACTCTGACTAACCAAATTCATCTTCTTCTTTTTTTACAATTAACAACTGTGTAACAACTTGGTCTATACTTTATAACTTTTGGAAATCTAAGCCATATACCCCTAGGCTGTCAACCTCGCTATATTGGGGAAGGGGGGGGGGGTTGACACCTACCTCCATGCTTCAGAGCTGTGACACCAACCCCCTCAATTAACCCATAACAAAGCATACAAATACTTGCCTTCCAACCACATGATTATTTCAAGAAAAAACACTAACCTTGGTCCATCCTTTTCAAATATGATGTTTTCCCCATACACATATTATAAGACTAACAAACCACTCTGGGGACTCCATGCTTGAGAAACCTAAGCCCCCAAAAGGCAGTCATTGATGATAGTTTATGCAGTTTCATAGGACCAAAAGCACAATCATTCTTTGGTAAGATACAATTTTCCGTCTATGAATTAAAAAGGGGTGGCCATCATCTTATACAATTCGTAGAACTGTCAATGATTCCTCAAGTCCATGATGTCTGGGGAAGGGAAAAGGTCTGCAACTTACAAATAGGAAAGTATTTGAGGTGTCCTTGCCGAATGGTCAAACCTGGAGGGGAAACCAACTGCAAACTTATTTGTGGAAGGACATCAACATGTGTACCCACACATCACTAGTGTGTCTTGCTTTGTAAAAAAAAAGCTTCGGTTCAGTTTTGATGTCAACAGTTTAGACTATTTAGACAATTAGAATTGAAGTCATCTGCAGGTTACTTGGACTTGTCCCAGACTTGGTCTCTTTAGCAGTGGCATAACCAGAGGGGGAGGGGGTGGAGCTCCCCTGCTCAGAACCCTTGCCCCCCCCCCTTTGGAAAATGCCGTACAAATGAATGGTTCTATACATTAAATAGCCCCCAACAATAAATAAATAATAAAAAGATGAAAATAAAAATTAAATAAATAAATAATAGTAATAACAATAATAATAATATAATAATAAATAAGGAGCACTCGTCTGGTTACACCATTGTCTGGTTACACCATTGTCTGGTTACACCATTGCTCTGATGTTCGGAGTATTATGATTCTGTTTTGGAGACTCGACCATAACACTGCCTTAAAGGAGCATACCAGTTTACCATTTACATTGTTTTGTGATGTAGAATTATAGAAAAAGAAATTTGTAAATGGTTGTAAAAACAAAAGTTGTCAAAAGTAAGTGTAAACCCTTTACCAGCCATTATAACTGTCAACTTTATGCAAACAGTTGTGCAATGTTTCAAGTAGGCTGGTGCTCTGTTTATGCAGATACTATAAGAATGACAAGTCTGCATGTCCATCCAGCACATAATCCGATCAACAAAAAACTGTATTTGCCATGGAGTTCATTCCTTTGATATTCAAATATTGTCCCAAAAGCATCGCAAGGAAAGAAAAAAATGGTTAAACAAAAAGTGTAAATCTGAAGGCAATAAATGTACTTACGTTACTACTGCTAACATCAGAATACATTGGAAGTTAAAAATGCTGTAAACATAATGCTACTGTAGCACAAAGTTTTACACCACTGGGCATTTTGACTTGGCATATCATATGGCTGGAAAAACCTATTGTACGAATTGAATGTAGGGTATCAATGTCCTTGCATCCACACATTCAGTTTATGTGTGTTGCCCTAGTACAGTGTACTTGGCAGAATCGCCCACATTGCATATACCACAGCGTTTTAGCAATAGTGCTCAGATATTGCCTCAGGGTTTATATCTAGCAAACCCCCATGCTGAGCACCCAGTGCTGTAACTAAAGGGAGCACGTACCCCCTCCCCCACCTCCATTGATTTCTGTGCCGTCCCCCAACCCGCCCCCGTTCCACTCATTTGAAATCTAGACTTTTAAGATTCAAAATTACCCCATATAAGAAGTTACACTTGATGAGTTTTTATGTTGTTATTTTATTGTTTCCATTTACAATGGGTTTGTTTTACCTCCAAGACAGATTACCTAAGTAAATGGCATAACTAGACCACTGAAAATTGGCACGAAGTGCCCCCCCCCCCCCCCACCCCCGATAAAATTGTGTACCCCCTAAAAATTTACCCCAGTTTCAGCGCTGTGTGCACCGTGGAACATGCTTCCATTGCATGGTCTCTAAATACAATAGTCATAAATACAATCTTATGTTTGAATTTCATTATTAGTTACAATAATCTGAAAACATGGTCTCTTTTGTCAAATACTCATGTGAGACACCACTCAACTTATAAGTGTTCCGTCCCAACTTGACTATTGCCCCAACTATAGTTGGGACTGGTCCCAACTTGAGTGTTAAAGTTGGGACGTCCCAAATATAGTTGGGATCGCAGTAAACACAAAGCACCCCCATGAATAAACTAAAAACATGATAGCCTAATATACTAGTCATGCTAGTGTAGTAAGTATCATAGAATAAAGTTTTTAAGACCACTTTTCCTTGAGAATATTTCAGATTAATTGAAATTTTGTTTTTCCGAGAGAATGGAAACTAAATGCGTAGGCCTACTGAGACTATGGAGGTAGATATATTTCTATTTACACTGAGTAAGCGGTCCATTGTGAGCGATATACTATCATTCCAAACCAGTTTTGACATGAGTTTGTACAGAGCCGAGACCCGGGTTTGAAATAAAGAATCTTGTTAATTAACGCTGATCGCATCAGGACCCATGATCGATCACGGTGTCCTGTTGAAGGCTATGGGCGATCCCAACTATAGTTGGGACGTCCCACCCAACTTTAACACTCAAGTTGGGACCAGTCCCAACTATTGTTGGGACAATTGTCAAGTTGGGACGGAACATAAGTACTCAACCTAGCACTTTTTACTCTTTTACTTTTTACTGGGTCTGACACCCATCAACTTATAAGTACTCAACCAGGCTGCTTGTCTTGTTACTTGTTCTCATGACTATAAATCCACCACCACATAAATACTGTATGTTCTGTCATGTTCTCAGACAGTCAACTCTCTCAACTCCCGTGGTGCTCATCAAAGGCTCATAGCGGACTGTTGTTGGTCCCTCATCCTCATCCTCATCTCAGTCTCATTATAGTTAGTAGTGCTCTACTCGGCACGTCTAGTTTGTTACAGCCGCTGAGTCGTCTCACTTCACTACACTATAAAAACCCATCCCTGAAGGGCATCTGAAATGAATTATAAACATTCCAAAACAAACTAGTTTGGTGCTTAAGCTTGCACACGAACATCATAAAATGATGATTCCTTAAGACAATGCATCTGAATATAAACAAGCTAGAACTTTAACTGTTTTTTTTAAATCAAGCATGCATAAACATTTCATCATCTTGCTTTCAGAACCAAATTGCATATACAATTCCTTTTACATCTCTAAACATCTTAGTACATGATTAAAGTAAATTCATCTTGTGGTTTTTTGTGAAGTTCAGATAATAAATTAAGTCACGTATGGTCGCCTTAATGCTCCCCTGCTAAGTGTAGTATGTTGAATCCCCAAAGGGATATCTCTAGAGCCAATTGCTCTTACAGTAAAACATTCAAGTCTGACTTGCAGAGAGAAGAAGACCACAGTGGCGATCGTAGATCATACAGGCAGCAAGTGAGTTGGTCAAGACACCTTCCCTAGCCTTCCACACTCATTCACACTTCACTACACACTCAAACAAAAGGCCACACCCAATTCCAGACATTCTTACTCCCTAGGTTGAAGTATTCGCAGAAATGCTAATGCATATTCGCATGACCCCCCAAACTGATGAATATTCAAGCTTCTATTTACATGATTATTCACACAAACCAAAACTGGGGAGGATACACACGGCTATATATAGCCGTTGTATATTGTGTATATATACACAATATACAACTTTAATCTGACAACTCATAAAGAAGTGTAAAAAAAATAATAATCCAGAGTCAAATTTGGTGCAGTAATTAAGTAAATCTAACTTCGAAGATCAGAGCTAGATTTCACAAAGAGCTAAGATTGATCTTAAATCTGAATTAATTTTAACTGCTAAGCAGAGTGTAGTGTCACAATTCAAATCACTATGGTAGTACCGACAACTCATTTAAGATGATTTTTAATACTTTGTGAAATTGAGCCATCAAGCATAAATCACTTTGTATCCCTGGCTTCTTAAATTCACATGTTGAGCTCCATCTCCTACCCTCTTGCCAAGTTTCCTTGTTTATCCGAAACAGCCAGACTAAAAAAACATACATCAATCATTTCTTTCTCAGATGATACATGTGGATTTGGGAACCAACCAAGATATCTTCACTTCGAAGCAGTGGTCTTTTGTCTTACATCCTGGAGGTATGCCATCTACCTTCTGATTACGCCACTTTGCCAACCACTTCATGTGAGGAGCACAAACTGCATCCATAGGAGGGTAATTAAAACCTCTGTGTTTGATAGTATTTTGTTTCCTTTATTTTAAAATTCACATTCCCTAACAAAAACCGCTCGCTTACATATACCTTCATGTTTTAGAGTTGTGACACCAACCCCCTTAATCAGGGAATGTATACCTTTGTTTTTTTTGTAAATGTAGATATATACATTAAAACTAAAAAACTGTAAAAATTTCATTTCAAAAGATGGTAGCAATTTTGAGATATCGCTGTGTTCTATGTCCACGAAGGAAGAATAATCTGTAATCGGAATACATCTCAGATTCAAATTTTGGGGGATAAAAAATAATAAATTTTTCTCACAACCACGATACTTCGAAGTGAAATCATTCTCAAAATGCTTTATACTATTTAAAGCTGCTATACTTCTAACCAATTAAGTTTTCATTGCCATAATTTTTAGGAGTGATTACCAAATGCGTTCCCTTTAAGGCATCAAAAATACCTGACTTCCATCCATGATTATTTAAAGACAAAACATTAACCTTGATCTATACTTTTCAAATATCATGTTTTTCTTTTTTTATATAAGGACTGCCTTTCAACACCAACAAGTTCAACCAATCATCAAAGGTGTTACACATACCTCCATGTTTCAGAGCTATGACACCAACTCCTTCAATTAAGGCATCACAAATATGTGTCTGATCCGACCATGATTATTTAGAGACAGAGAACTACTATTGTTCCTTCCTTTTCAAATATCATGTTTTCTTTTTCTTTTCTAGGGCTGCCACTCAACTCCAACAAGTTCAATCAATCAACAAAGGTGATGCCTAAAGACCTGCATCAGCCTGGTACGCCAAATACCCTCTCTGACAAACAGGTGACAATTTAATTCATAAACTGAGTTGGCTCCCAAGTTGGAGATTGAAACTATTTCCAGTTCGTATAGCTTTCCAATCTTACTAGCTTGTGGTGTTGTAATTGGGGCAAATTCTCCTGATATATTGGATTGTCATGAATCTTGGAGGGTACACAGTCACAATATCTTCTCACATTCCCACTAATTACTTTGTCTTTCTGGATCTCGCTGTTGATTCTCATTGATTTCACCACAAACCTTGGTTTTTAAGTTTAGTATCACTATAGTCAAAAGATTGGAACCAACGACCTCTACCAACTGAGCCATCCAGCCCCATGTTTGTGGACTCCCTATTTTGTAATAAACCCTAGTCAATTTTTCTTTGTTCAACCCCAAATTTTTTCAAATTTACCCAGTCAGTTTTCTGTTGTGGTTTATAACTTGATTTTTGAAATAACTGCATCCCCTTAAGGTGATCCCCTGGCTGCCACTCCCCAGGTTGTATAGTACACTTGGATGTGATCCATGGCTAATGGGCATCTAATGGTTTTTTGGCTTCTAACAGGGATATTGATAAAATAGGGAGATCGCCAACATATGGCTTGATGGCTTGGTTGGTAGAGCGCCTGCATGTTGAGCCGGAGGTCCTTGGTTCAAGTCTCGATCTATTAAATTTTTCTTTGTTCAACTCCCAATTATTTCAAATTTACCCAGAAACTAACTTGGTCAAAAGTTGACCAACAATAAAACCTTTGGCAAAATTTCTAAAAAATTGAAGTTTCTGTACATACCACTAAATACATTTAAAAATTTAATGTTTTTATTTTTCCATTGGAATTTTTTTGCACCAGGTAAAAAAAACATGAGTCAAAATATTTACAGGATACTGCCTTTTTCGAAAATAACCTGTTATGTTTTGTTTCCTTAGAAACTCATGCCAGTATCCGATGAGATCCACCCGTCAACAAGGTGTCTGAGACCTGAAAGTGCACATCATCAGCCAAGTGCCTCTCCACCGATTGCTGATAAAAAGTAAGTAACTCTGTGTGCATTGGGCTTCTGTAAGGCTGTTGTAGTCATCGTAGAGTGGGCTGTTTTTGCAGCACTATACTTGCATTACAGTTTTGTGACCAAGCGGTCTTAGTTCACCGGACCAAGCTCTGGTGTTGTCAGCAACAGAATGTGGGTTCAAATCCAGGTCATGACACTTGTGCCCTTGAGCAAGGCACTTAACCATACTTGCTTTGTAAAAAGCTGGAAAGGGAGTGCATTCTGCTCGCCCAGCCAGGCTCCTAGTGGATGATACCCATGCCTACTTCCTTACAGACTGTGAAGGGGGGTACCTGTTTCAGCCCCAGTGTGTAGGTGGCAAAGTGTCCCTGGTGACAGTTGATTTGGGTTGACAGCCCAAATCTGTTTAGTGTAGCCCTCACCTTGAAGTGGCTGTTCAGCCTTCTGATGTTAGGTGATATCCTATGAAAAACAGTCCATGCTGGCACCAGCCTATCAACCCAGATGAGTGGCAAAATATGACTATATAAAAAGCATTATTTATAAAAAGTATAGTTCAATTTTCAGTAAATAAATTTAGCAGGAATCACAATCAGCAGTGATTTTTATGGTGTTAACGGGTTTGATCCAGCCTTTCAGAAATGTTCCGATACAACCCATGTGAGTAATTTTTGGAAGACCAACCCAAAAATGTTTTTTGCAGAATATTGTTTTCAAAGTTAAACCCAAGTAAACAGAAGTAGAGACATCAAGCATGGTGGTCTTTGGCACTGGGATTACAGTTCTTTTTCAAGAAAACTTGCACGGAAGCCCTCTCTGTTTCACCTCGACTCAGCCAGCCCCTAGGCCACCAATAGTGGCATGATAGTATCTAGCACTTCTCGGTGCTAAGAACCAAATCCACAGGGTGACAGCATGAGTGCATGCATTGAGCACACTACACATTGAGTCTTCCTAATGGAACCAGACCACGCCAAATGCCCCCTGACCAACAAATGTCAAATTTACGTATCTTATTACGGTTGGACCATACATGTTCATGTACATGGGACCGGCGGCAGCGGGTCAACACGTCCTTTGATGTTGAATTTGTCCCATGCACAGAACTTTCTGGGCATGTTTCCACACGATGACCTCTCAACATCCACAGACACTTTATAAATGTGTCTGAACGTCCACATTTGGGTGTCTTTGAAGTGTGTGCGTGTTAACATGTCCTCCAGCACAGTTGCGTAAACAGACATTTTCAGAGGGGAGGGAGCAAGCAGGGGCAAAGACATGATATAGGGGGGGGCTGTTCAGTGTATCAAACCATTCACTTGTGCATTTCTTTGATCTCATTTGGGAGGGGGGAGCAAGTGTTTTGAGTGGGGGGCTCCAACCCTGCCCGGCCCCCATCTGGTTGCGCCACTGCTCCAGCGCACTGCTAAAGACGACAAATGTGCGTCATGTCCTACCGTCGTGTCGCCCATTTTGGCCTCACTTTAAAAACTTGTTTCTCACTCGGCATAGGGAGAAGCTTTGTAACTGACAACATTTGTAAAGCTTTTTTGAACATCTTAGTGCATAACAGTTCTATTGTTTTTACTTAAATTAAGGGAATGTATACCTTTGGTTTTTGGAACGATACGATTGTTGTAATCCTATGTAAATGTAGATATATACAATAAAACTAACCTGTGAAAATTTCATTTCAAAAGATGTTAGCATTTTTGAATCACCGTAGTTTATATCCACGCAGCAAGAATAATCTGTAATTGGAATACACAATCTGAGAAATGTATCTGATAGTTACGTTTCTCAGATTCAAATTTTTGGGGATAAAAAATATTATATTTTTCCATAACCACAATACTTCAAAGTGAAATCATTCTCAAAATGCTTTATACTATCGAAAGCTGCTATACTTCTAACCGAGTAAGTTTTTATTGCCATTAATTTTAAGAGAAAAATACCTGACTTCCATCCATGATTATTTAAAGGGTGATTACCAAACAAATGCGTTCCCTTTAAGGCATCAAAAATACCTGACTTCCATCCATGATTATTTAAAGACAAAACATTAACCTTGATCTATCCTTTTCAAGTGTCATTTTTTTTCCTTTTATATGTAAGGACTGCCTTTCAACACCAACAAGTTCAACCAATCATCACAGGTGTTACACGTACCTCCATGTTTCAGAGCTATGACACCAACCCCTTCAATTAAGGCATCACAAATATGATTATTTAGAGACTGAACACTACAATTGTTCCTTCCTTTTCAAATATCATGTTCTCCTTTTTCTTTTCTAGGGCTGCCACTCAACTCCAACAAGTTCAACCAATCAACAAGTTCAACCAATCAACAAAGGTGATGCCTAAAGACCTACATCAGCCTGGTACGCCAAATACCCTATATGGCAAACAGGTGACAATTTAATTAGTCATAAACAGTTGGCTACCAAGATTGAGTTGGAAACCATTTTCCATTTATATAGCTTTCCAATCTTACTAGCTTATGATGATGTTATTGGAAACATTTCTCCCTATATTTGTTTTACTTCAGTGAAAGAGTGCTAGACATTAGGTTTTAAATCTGTAGAAACAAATCTCATAGTACATGCCAATGTTTTTTACAAATAACTGCTATGGAATGAACATACCTTGTAATGTTCTTCTTTAAAGACTAACATTTTTATCAGCCTTTTGACACCATCAAAAAAATCCACACTGTTTCACCCTGCGACTCTGAAAAAGTAGAGACTTTACTCAAGTAATATTCTTTTTTAAAGACTTTATATATTGATCTGCCTTTTAAACTTGTTTGTATCTTTAAATCTGGCTATTAATGGACATTGTTTAAAAGGAAGGAGTTCACATAGGAAATTTGTTTTAATTTTGTTTTTGATAGAAATATTCTTGAGTATGATCTACCTGTCCATCACCAATTTAGATGTCTGGAGACCTAGTGTTTACCCAACAACAGTGTGGATGTCTAAGGCTGACACATTCACAATATCACCTCAAAGTCCCAGTAATTTGTCGTTCTAAATCTCTCTGTTGATTCTCATTATATCTTCAGGAACTATTGCTTTATAAATCATGTGCTTTCTCCTGAAGATTATAACAGCATACTGATTGAAACTCAAATTATTACATGGTTCTCTGTCAGAACCACCACAACTCATTACAAAGATTATAGCTTGATGTTACCACAAACCTTAGTTTGTATGTTCATTAACAGTGCCAAAACAAACAAAATATAAATTAGAAGTTAATTGTTGTGTGTTGTCGTGAAACCTGAAGGGAAGCTTGGTAATGGTTCTCTAAAAG
Source organism: Pisaster brevispinus (assembly GCA_023634235.1). Taxonomy (NCBI): domain Eukaryota; kingdom Metazoa; phylum Echinodermata; class Asteroidea; order Forcipulatida; family Asteriidae; genus Pisaster; species Pisaster brevispinus. Next base: position 21,700,778 of record JAMKCF010000007.1, on the reverse strand, counting down.
AAACAAAAACCTTTCTTAAGCAAACCTTGGTGGGGACGCCAGGGAATGGAACCCATATTTTTTAGAATGGACATGTTCCCTCCCTACAATAAACATTCACTGTGCATTTCCATGTTTTGTACATTCAAATGTATGTATAAAATGTGCTTTTCAGAGTCACACATTTTGTGGTATTCTTCAAAGAATGCAGCACTGTACATATTCACATAGTAACAGCGTAGATTTCCAAGGCTGATGTAAACAATCCTCGCCATTGTACAGTGGGCTGTTATTGCAGCACTGTACATCTTCACATAATAACGGCGTAGATGTAAAAGTAAGTAACCCTGGCCAACGTAGTATCTCATTGATATTTCACAAAAATTAATTTGTGAATATACTAATTGTTTTAAAAGAATTCTGTGCACACTGCGGAAAAGAAGTCCGACAAGTGTGAGTGTAATATTGACAAATACAGCATGTATGTTCATGGATTGTGGATTGCAGAGATACTTTATTTTACTGTATATCAAGAATGCATGTGAGACTTACAAAAGTATCCCTCCAGTTTGAAAAAAAAACCCCAACTAAACATAATTTTTCAGTTTCAGTTCAATTTAAGATTTCAAACTCAATTCAGTGTTTTGCTTCTGATTTAGCAAGATGGTTTGCTCAAATAGCAACATTTTAAAACATCTTTGAATTACATGAATTTTAGAACATGTCTTGGGGAGTGCTCTGATGATGTATATGAATAGTTAAGGTCTTGTTTTTACAACTATTAATAAACATGTTTCAGTAAATGCATACATTTATGTTTGATTGCTTTGCAGAGGTTCGATTGTTGTTTGGTGGCTAACCTCACCAGAATTGTTGGGCGGCGCTTCAATTGTTGGGCGGAGTTTCGATTGTTGGGCGGAGTTACGATTGGTGGCATGGATACGATGGATTGATCTTATCGTTAGATAGGATGAAGAAAAAGGCAATTCCAAACTTAAAAGGGGCTTGGACACATGCGACCAAGGCATGTGGAGTCCTACTTCCGGCCAGGGTGACAGTTGGTTGTTGATCTTAAAGGTGCATCAGGCTTGCTCCCAAGGAGCATGGTTCTGGTGTTATCACAAATGGTTGACAAACGGAAGGAGTTCCTAATTTATCCATGAATTAGGGACCACGTTAGTAGGAGTAGAGGACTGCCCTGGTTCTCAGGGTGGCGGACCGGACCCTTCCGAAAGGGAGGTGCAATGGCCTTGACGATCTCCAAAAGCGCGTGGGGCTGGTATCCTGGGACCTGCACGTGGTGGCCCTGCTGGGGACTAACCTCACCAGGATTGTTGGGCGGCACTTCGATTGTTGGGCGGAGTTACGATTGGTGGCATGGATACGATGGATTGATCTTATCCTTTGATAGGATAAAGAAAAAGGCAATTCCAAACTAAAAAGGGGCTTGGACACATGCGACCAAGGCATGTGGAGTCCTACTTCTGGCCAGGATGACAGTTGGTTGTTGATCTTAAAGGTGCATCAGTGCAGTTTACAACAAAGATAATAATTTGTATACGAATAAGGACAAAAATTACCTTATGTTTATTTAAATGAATGTTTATTGACCAGATTTACAGTAAATGTCAAAAAGAGTGGATGCAGAATAAATCATTAACCAGAGAAGGAAACAGATATTAAACTGTTATTTGTTTATTTGCGTTCGAGTTTGTATTTTAATTAATGTTAGGTAATTACTATTATAATTTACACAATAAGCAAAGAAAAATCTTTTTAATTTAGGAGGTGGGCAAATGTAGAATCTTAGAAAGTATAAGTTTACCCCCTTGCAGTTTTTTTCATCAAAAATCCTGGCCCAAAAAGGCCCATTTTTAAAATTTGGCCAAAAAATTAAATGGTCCGAAAACACTCAAAAGAACAAGTTTACCCCCTTGCAGTTTTTTTTACCAAAAATCCTGGCCCAAAATGGCCCATTTTTAAAATATGGCCAAAAAATGGAATGGTCTGAAAACACTCAAAAGAACAAGTTTACCCCCTTGCAGTTTTTTTAACCAAAAATCCTGGCCCAAAAAGGCCCATTTTTAAAATTTGGCCAAAAAATAAAAAGGTCCGAAAACACTCAAAAGAACAAGTTTACCCCCTTGCAGTTTTTTTTACCAAAAATCCTGGCCCAAAAAGGCCCATTTTTAAAATTTGGCCAAAAAATAAAAAGGTCCGAAAACACTCAAAAGAACAAGTTTAACCCCTTGCAGTTTTTTTAACCAAAAATCCTGGCCCAAAAAGGCCCATTTTTAAAATTTGGCCAAAAAATAAAAAAGTCCGAAAACACTCAAAAGAACAAGTTTAACCCCTTGCAGTTTTTTTGACCAAAAATCCTGGCCGAAAAAGGCCCATTTTTAAAATTTGGCAAAAAAATAAAATGGTCCGAAAACACTCAAAAGAACAAGTTTACCCCCTTGCAAATTTTTTAACCAAAAATCCTGGCCCCAAAAGGCCCATTTTTAAAATTTGGCCAAAAAATAAAAAAGTCTGAAAACACTCAAAAGAACAAGTTTACCCCCTTGCAGTTTTTTTGACCAAAAATCCTGGCCCAAAAAGGCCCATTTTTAAGATTTGGCAAAAAAATAGAACGGTCCGAAAACACTCAAAAGAACAAGTTTACCCCCTTGCAGTTTTTTTAACCAAAAATCCTGGCCCAAAAAGGCCCATTTTTAAAATTTGGCCAAAAAACAAAAAGGTCCGAAAACACTCAAAAGAACAAGTTTACCCCCTTGCAGTTTTTTAACCAAAAAATCCTGGCCCAAAAAGGCCCATTTTTAAAATTTGGCCAAAAAATAAAATGGTCCGAAAACACTAAAAAGAACAAGTTTAACCCCTTGCAGTTTTTTTAACAAAAAATCCTGGCCCAAAAAGGCCCATTTTTAAAATTTGGCCAAAAAATAAAAAGGTCCGAAAACACTCAAAAGAACAAGTTTACCCCCTTGCAGTTTTTTTAACAAAAAATCCTGGCCCAAAAAGGCCCATTTTTAAAATTTGGCCAAAAAATAAAAAGGTCCGAAACACTCAAAAGAACAAGTTTAACCCCTTGCAGTTTTTTTAACCAAAAATCCTGGCCCAAAAAGGCCCATTTTTAAAATTTGGCCAAAAAATAAAAAGGTCCGAAAACACTCAAAAGAACAAGTTTACCCCCTTGCAGTTTTTTTAACAAAAAATCCTGGCCCAAAAAGGCCCATTTTTAAAATTTGGCCAAAAAATAAAAAGGTCCGAAACACTCAAAAGAACAAGTTTACCCCCTTGCAGTTTTTTTAACCAAAAATCCTGGCCCAAAAAAGCCCATTTTTAAAATTTGGCCAAAAAATAAAATGGTCCGAAAATACTCAAAAGAACAAGTTTAACCCCTTGCAGTTTTTTTAACCAAAAATCCTGGCCCAAAAAGGCCCATTTTTAAAATTTGGCCAAAAAATAAAAAGGTCCGAAAACACTCAAAAGAACAAGTTTACCCCCTTGCAGTTTTTTTAACCAAAAATCCTGGCCCAAAAAGGCCCATTTTTAAAATTTGGCCAAAAAATAAAAAGGTCCGAAAACACTCAAAAGAGCAAGTTTACCCCCTTGCAGTTTTTTTAACCAAAAATCCTGGCCCAAAAAGGCCCATTTTTAAAATTTGGCCAAAAAATAAAAAGGTCCGAAAACACTCAAAAGAACAAGTTTACCCCCTTGCAGTTTTTTTAACAAAAAATCCTGGCCCAAAAAGGCCCATTTTTAAAATTTGGCCAAAAAATAAAAAGGTCCGAAACACTCAAAAGAACAAGTTTACCCCCTTGCAGTTTTTTAACCAAAAAATCCTGGCCCAAAAAGGCCCATTTTTAAAATTTGGCCAAAAAATAAAAAGGTCCGAAAACACTCAAAAGAACAAGTTTAACCCCTTGCAGTTTTTTTAACCAAAAATCCTGGCCCAAAAAGGCCCATTTTTAAAATTTGGCCAAAAAATAAAAAGGTCCGAAAACACTCAAAAGAACAAGTTTACCCCCTTGCAGTTTTTTTAACAAAAAATCCTGGCCCAAAAAGGCCCATTTTTAAAATTTGGCCCAAAAATAAAAAGGTCCGAAAACACTCAAAAGAACAAGTTTAACCCCTTGCAGTTTTTTTAACCAAAAATCCTGGCCCAAAAAGGCCCATTTTTAAAATTTGGCCAAAAAATAAAAAGGTCCGAAACACTCAAAAGAACAAGTTTACCCCCTTGCAGTTTTTTTAACCAAAAATCCTGGCCCAAAAAGGCCCATTTTTAAAATTTGGCCAAAAAATAAAAAGGTCCGAAAACACTCAAAAGAACAAGTTTACCCCCTTGCAGTTTTTTTAACAAAAAATCCTGGCCCAAAAAGGCCCATTTTTAAAATTTGGCCCAAAAATAAAAAGGTCCGAAAACACTCAAAAGAACAAGTTTAACCCCTTGCAGTTTTTTTAACCAAAAATCCTGGCCCAAAAAGGCCCATTTTTAAAATTTGGCCAAAAAATAAAAAGGTCCGAAACACTCAAAAGAACAAGTTTACCCCCTTGCAGTTTTTCCTTAATGGTTGTACATGTATATCTGTTGCTTACCACTGTCTTGACAAAGCTGAGTTTTCTTGGAATGATTGATGGACTGATCTTCCAGTTATTCCTGAATCAGTGCATGACATGGGTTCATGTTTCCTGTAACAATAGACAAAAATTAAACTGAAATGAATAATGGACATTATTAGTCTAAAGAACCGTGTAACACACCAAGGCCCAACGTCATGGACCTGCCTACCACATAATTTTGTGCTACAGCCCGCTGTAAAGTGTGTGTATCTATGGACCTGAACAGCAGAATAAGCCAGGCCCGCGGGAACAAATTTTGCAAAGGGGTGCTGGGTTTTTTTCAAAGACAATTGGCGTATATGGCGTATGGTTCTTAAAATGCTCTTTCGAACAACCAGAGACACGATTTGGCACATAAATCTCTCCTTTGGGGGGGGGGGGAGGAATATTATTAGTTAATTTGCAAAATGACGAGGCAATGTTGGGTGGAAAGAAATTGAGTTTTTCGAGACTCTTGCAGTAAATTACTAGAACCAAGGCTCAAACTGAAAAATATTTCCAATGCTAGTTGTTTACGTACATTTATCGTCCTTTCGTTAATATTGTCATTGAATAACAAAATATGTCAGGAGCAATAAGTGCCTCTCGTTAATTTTTTATAAGGATGAACACAATCACCGCGTTTACACTAGATCCAGAAAGGACGATTGAGATCCCCCATTTTTTTAACGACCGCAGATCAAGATCCTGTGTCGCGTTTATACCAGCGCTTGATCCGGCTCCGATCCCACTTTTGAACCAGATGTATATTGGTCACGACGTCACCGCTCCTCGCAAAGAGCTCAAAGGTCACGATTACAGCCCGCCACTTCTAGAAATAATTATTATCAATGCGAAGGTAGAATGCAGAAAATACAGTACAGCAAATGATACGGATAGCAACGACCTTGCAGGTAGAAATATTTTGTAGATGGGAATTAACAAAATACAGCAACAAGGCAAGCTCCGAACGTAACGATGTATGTATAAAAACAACAAAACATTTCACACTTGCACAGTCCTTGTGCACACAGCACACACAAAAATATAAACAGCAATGGATGTCCCACCAAAGCACAAGCAAAAAGCGCGCCATTCGTAGCGAAACCGGAAATGACCACATCGAATTGCGGTGTCTGATCCACCTTTGCGTTTACACTTGTATTTGGAATCCACTTTGCCGGATCTGATCCACCAATTGCCGGATTTAACCCTCCTCGAAAGGTGGATTAAAATTGCCGGATCTTGAACCGGGTCTGATCCTGCTTTTTTGCATTTACACTAGCCGTTAATACACATTGCCGGATCAGACCCGGGTCTGATCCACCTTTCTGGATCTAGTGTAAACGGGGACAATAGTTTTTGAAGGCTTATCCCTGGCATCAAATGCTCACTGATCAATTGCTTATAGTCATACGTTTTTGACATTACCATGATGATGAACGAAACATTACATTAAAGCTAAATAATTTCATCCTTATTAACATTTTACCAGTCAGGGGGAAATTAATAACTAGTAATGATTGCCATTGACTTGAACAAAGCGTACCGATGGCTATTTAGTTTTATTTTGATGTCACGTTTTTTCAACAAGCACAAGCTGATGAGAGTTTCCCGCCGCATGTTACAGTGTATCGCTCTGGGCGACTGGGCCATCTAGTGGCTTAAAGGTAGCCACTGGACCGTCCAGCCGCTCAAAGCGATTTTGAGCGGGGTTTCTTCATTTTTATTTCATGATTTTATTTAAATTTTGCTTATTAAATTGTCAGTTTAAAATGTAGCCATTCCACCGAAATGTTTTTGATGTGGAAACAAGTGATGTAAAAAAAAAAAAATTCACCTAAAATTGCACCCACGTTAATCTCCCATTAGCTGATAGCTCAAAGGTGCTCGGAAGCTCAATGGTGACCTTTTCGTCGCCAGACTTGCACAGTCTTTTGATCGTGACCACAGGGTACCCAGTCTACCTATTGCTTACTCCTTTATGGTCCAAAAACCTTCATGGTCTGGATATTTTTGACCCCATTCCTATCGCTCGAGTTTGCTGAAAAGATGTTTAGTTTTCGAGACTCGTGCAGTAAATTACTAGAATTGTGGTTCAAATTTAAAAATATTTCCAAGGCTCGTTGTCTACGTACAATTAACGTCCCTTTTGTTAATATTGGCATTGAATAACGGAGTATGTCAGGTTCAGAAGTGATAATTCCCAAGGGAACAATAAGTGCCTCTCGTTAACGGCTACCGGTAATTTTTATTGCAATTATTTTTTGTAAGCAGGAACAAAATATTTGTAAAGGCTTTGTAGATCATTATTAATTTCCCCATTTCTCAGTTGACTGAGCATTTTAGGCCAAGTAAAAGCATTTGAAAACTATTGTGTTATTGGTTGGTTTAATTCCGAGGTTGGTTTGATTCTGCAAAATTCGTTTATTTCTGAGTTGTTCATTTGTTTCTGAGTTGTTTAATTATTACAGAGTTGTTCGTTTAATTCTGACTTGTTTGTTTATTTCGAAACTGTGTTTCCCATTTTAAAAAACTGCAAGTGTTAAGCTTTTTACTAATATTTTGTAATAGTTTCTGTATGCAGTAGTATTGTTTGTGATGTGTTTATTTTTGAGTTACTTCAAAACAATGTGCATCTAAACTTATTTACTTTTTACAATGGAAAGTTGTTGAAATATTTACATCCTTTTTTCGGCTTGTATTTATTTGTATTTTATGTAGGCCTCAACTTTGAAAATATGTGTTTTTTATATCTATTAAAGTATTTCTTACTGTCTTTTTTTTTTTTTTGCATATCACTTTTGTTTTGTGATTTTGATTTTTTTAAGTATAATATTCCAGCTCCGGCTGCTTTAGTATATACCAGCACCCCCATCCAAAAAGTTGGGGGTGCTGCAGCACCCACAGCACCCCATGACATTGGGTGTAACAGAATCCAAAGTACAATTAGCTTTTACAGAGCACTTTCATTAGTACCTGGAATAGTTTAATTCCTCAGTCCATTCATAAAATGATCAATAGTAATTTTCAAGCAGAGTCTTATAGAAAGACTCACTTAGGGCCCAAGGATTCAATTCCTATGGTGTACCATTATTTTTAGGTTTGCTTTTGGACCTTCTAATTTTTTATTAAAATTAAAGTCAAATAATATTGATGGTCCAGATGCTACAGTCCTGAACCCAGTTTTCGTCATTTGCTATTTATTTTGTATTGCCTAATGGTTTAAATTTACTTAACCATAGGTCCAGTGTATTAAAAGGACACTTTGTTTTTCCAATACTGTGTCCATTCGGGTTTACGAATCCAACACAAGTTTCTGAAGAAGAGTTGGTGGTCCAGTGGAAGAAATTGTGACACTGCCTGTGTTTTGTTTTAAATATCAAAAAATTTGCAAAAATTCTAAGAAGAGTTGGCGGTTCAGTGGAGAGACTTGTGACTCTGAAGTGAGTGGTCCTTGGTTCAAATCCCTTCCTTTCCCTTTTTCGTTTTTGTAGCATGTGTCCCTTAATAACGGGTTTGAATTAAATACAAATACAACTTTGTGATAAAGTGTTCCACATGTAGGTGCATTTTCCACCATTAATTCCTACTCTATTTATAGTTTTCAATGTCTGTGTCCATTCTAAGGGTTTTAATTAACGTCAGATGCACGTTTCTTATGAGTTGGTGGTCCAGTGGAAGGACTCGTGACTCTGGATGCTATGGTCCTGGGTTCAATTCCCACTAAGTAAGGTTTTCTTTTTTCATTGCCTGTGTCCATTCTAAGGGTTTTAATTAACGTCAGATGCAAGTTTCTTAAGGAGAGTTGGTGGTCCAGTGGAAGGACTCAATGACTCTGGATGCTATGGTCCTGGGTTCAATTCCCACTCTGTAACTTTTCTTTTTTCATTGCCTGTGTCCATTCTAAGGGTTTTAATTAACGTCAGATGCAAGTTTCTTAAGAAGAGTTGGTAGTCCAGTGGAAGGACTCAATGACTCTGGATGCTATGGTCCTCGGTTCAATTCCCACTCTGTAACTTTTCTTTTTTCATTGCCTGTGTCCATTCTAAGGGTTTTAATTAACGTCAGATGCAAGTTTCTTAAGAAGAGTTGGTGGTCCAGTGGAAGGACTCAATGACTCTGGACACCATGGTCCTGGGTTCAATTCCCACTGCAAAAAACTCTGGCCTTTTTATTAAAACGAGTTTAGTTCTTAAAGATAAATTTTTAGCAAAAGGAGCTTTTTCTTTTTCTTTTTCTAGTTAACTAAGCTCGGACCTCAGGTTTGGCGGACACCACCAGGAATTGAACCGGGGTCAGTTGCTTCCTAACGCACGGTCTACCCGGTTGAGTAATCGGGTCCCCCCGCTAAAATGTGTTCGTTTCTAATATATATAGAATAAATTTGTACTTATAAAATTTTTCACACTTGGCTCAGTGCATTATGTATATGGCAGGCTCAGGAGTCTAATGACTAGGTATTGGGACAAGACAAGGTAAGACCTATGGGGGAAGTTTGTACTTAGTAAATTTCATGGTAACTAATGTCTTCTTAGGGAAAGTTTGTACTTAGTAAATTTCACTCAATCAGCTCAATAGTAAGTAATGGAATGAGGTGGATGGACATTAAATGGGGTTTGGGTAGTGTCTTCTAAGGGTAAGTTTGTACTTAGTAAATTTCACTCAATCAGCTCAATAGTAAGTAATGGTATGAGGTGGATGGACATTAAATGGGGTTTGGGTAGTGTCTTCTAAGGGTAAGTTTGTACTTAGTAAATTTCACTCAATCAGCTCAATAGTAAGTAATGGTATGAGGTCACTGGACATTGGATGGGGACTAGGTAGGACAAATGGGGTTTGGGTAGTGTCTTCTTTTACTTAGTAAATTTCAGGTTTACATATAATACAATGTAAAATGAGTTTGATAAAAATGGACATAAGGTAGGGACTATGTAAGGTCTTCAAAGGGGAATTTTGGAAATTTCTGGGCATGTTGGAAATGGACACAGGCAACTAAAATTGGTTAACTAGATTTCTGACACCAGGAATATAGAAATAAGAAACAACTATTTATTTACACAACATTTCTACAAAATTTTTCAAATTACTAAAAATATGCTAATTCTGAATATTGGATACATTTAGACCAGTAATTGCAAGATTACTAAATTAATACTAGAAAAATAAGAATTTTTGCTTTTTCCCATAAAAATAAAAGTGTTGTTTTTTTATTTGAGGGTGGGGTTTGAGAAAAGTTCTGACACTACTTAAAAGGAAAAGCACATCATTGTGTCTTGTAATAATGGATTTCCATCCTCTGTAAAATGAACACACCTTAAAACCACTGTGAGAAAATTTCATCCTGGTCACATTTGAGTGAAAACAATGAGAAACTATTGCACGTTTTGTCAGGGATTTTTTGAATGTTTATATTTGGTTTATTTTGAGTTAAAAGTTCTTCAAATGCTATTTCCCCAAATTAAGATGACATTATTTCTCTGAGAGGATTACACTCGTATAAACTTTAAAACTGGTGAGCTTTTAGATTGAAATAAATATATTTCACACCTCAAAATCTTTGCACAACTTTTAAGATGTACTTGTCTGTTAATGAATTTATAAACATTAGTTTTGCCCAATAGAATTTCTAAAAGATAAACTAATTCCAGTCATCCAGAATGGTCAAACTTATCAAGGTAGTACAGTGAATACAATTTTTCCACAACATGAACTTTTCTGAATCCTTTCAATATTCTTTTTCAGGTATGTCTCTTAAAATTTTTAAGAACAAAATGATTTATAAAGACAATGTCTCCTGCCCTCTTTACTCCCTGTACTACTATGAAAATACTGACAATTATGGATGACCATTTACTAATGCCAGTCTTACCAGATCTTGGAAAACATTTCAGACATTCCTTGTATTAATGCTAAGTGAATATGTAGTTGATGTCAGATGAGCAGCTTTCTGAAAAAAAAGATTGGCATAATTAATAAATCATGAAAATAAGGCTCAAAATGTTTTATCCTGACTAGAAGCTCTCTTGTGATCTTTCTTTCAAAACATGTTAACTCAAGCAATCTCAAATAACTCTGCAGAGAAAGCTACACCCCTCCCAGTGACTTCTTCCCCAAATATTTCTCTTTGAGCCTGTGGTGCACCCCGGGGAGGGTGCTGAGGGAGCTCAAGCCCCCTCCAAGGGCCTGTTGGTATTTAACAAATTTAAGAGATATTGCAAGTGGGGTTGGCACACCACAAAAACCTGCAGTTCTGTATTAGTGTTTCATTTTGTACTTAACATAAGAAATCCCCCAGCCCATCTGAACGCAGAGTTTATTTCCCAGCTTCCTTCTAAAACAGTCTTAAGTTGCCTCTAGAAAAATGGCAAATTTGAGGATACCTGCAAGGTTAGCCCATACTATATCAGAAAGCAGACTTTTCAATAAGAGGGTAATTAATGGAAGACTTAACCCTTGTCAATGAGGAACAAAATATTCAGTCTAAACAGTTTCTCCAATGAATGAATGCTTGTTTTTGTGTTGGGGAAGGGCTAGTGCCTTAAATGTCAAGCACACCATTCCTTGGTTTTGGGGGGGAAGGGAAAATTTATTTCAATTTGTTTCTAGATCTCGATAAGCACATCTGACCAACCTGTTAAATGTCATCAAATTAAGTGATCTGATTAATTTAGTGACTCGAAAGGAAACAAATTTTGATGTTAATGTTGATGAACATGCTTATTTTGACTGCAGCAATCAAAACAAACTATGGTGAACTGGGGTTATTCAAATACTATATTTCTCACGAGGGTTTGTACTTAAATTCATAATCAGAAAGCCTTCAGACTGAAAGTAATCATGATTTTTAGGTCTGCATTGTGTTGATTCAATTTGTTGCTTTCTAAAGTTAAATGTTGAGGACCTTAGAGTGAGCCTTCCATGATTACAGTGCTTTATAAATATCTGGATTTTTAGTCTTCTTAATTAATATTAAGATAATTAGTCTTCTTAAACGAAAAGCTGAGTTGTGGTCCCAACAAACATCCAAAGTAAATAAATGGCTCACCTCTTATTCAAGTTCTTTTGAAGATGAACACGGTCATAATTTGTGAGTTAGAGTTGGCTTCACATGAGTGACCTCCTGAAAGAAAAGACCAAAGATCCAAACATTACGGAAATATTATTCAACATTTCACCTCAAACATTAACTATAGTCAGACTGACGGTAGAAGTTATGTTTCAAGAATTCTTGTGAGGCTTCAAAAGAAATAGTTGTTTAGAAATATTCTGGTACGAATGACTTGTACAAATGAAAGAGTAAAGGGTCATCAATAATCTGATACAAGCAAACACTTATTCTACCAACAGATAAAATTTAAACCCCCCTTTTGGAAATGAGTGCAAATATCTGTCAAATCATAGAGAAAGGACCAAGGAAGAAACAATACAGGTCAATGATTTGCACCGACCCTCTTTGCAACGCAGTATTTTACACTGGTAAACCAGATTGAAGAATGCTGTGTCAAACACAATAATGGACTAAAATAAGACTTTGGCGCATACCCGGTTGAGTAGAAAATTTTATTGTCAATGTTTTGTTTTTGAAAATCAATCAAAGTAAAAAAAATTTACAACACAATCTTTATGCTAGACTGATGACTTTTGTTAAAATTGACATAAATCTAGTTTTCGTTGATCTTCTGCATCAAACATTTTTGCATCTGGCAGGGAGTAAGTTTGTCTTTTTGACCACGTCAATAGATAAAGTGGCAAACCATAGTCACAACTGCATACCACAAATCAAAATATTTAAAGACTGAAAACATTCTTTTCCTGCCCCGCCTTCATCCAACATAACTACTGGTTTAGGGTTCTGTGTGTGCCGTGTGTGCCGCTGCACTACACTTGGCCAACTGCAAGTGGATGTTTGTGTCAGCAGTCACAATCTGATGACTGTAAGGTGTTTGTGGCAGTGATCATGTTTCCTCTGAAGTAAGAAGGTAATTGCAACTCCTTCTGTGGTCCTTTCTCAATGGTCCATTAACATATCCCTCTAAAACCATCAAATCAATTGCTGAACGGGATTTGAAAACAAAAAAATTTACTTGAGAAATGTCTTGCCTCTGTAACCTACAGTAAACTGTAGTCCTAAACGACTCATTAAAGCAAATCTTACCTCTTATGATATGTAGCAGGCTGGTACCTCTTTGTGTGAGGATGGGTCAACATTTCAAACAAGAAACTTCCTGAAATGCAAAACAACAAAAACCTCATGAACAACAGTTCATGAAATAAAAAAATCCAAACAAAAAGCTGAGGTTGCAATCAAAGAAGACTCCATCCATTTTAGTTTATTTTAATACAACAAAAAGCTTTTAAAACTGTAAAAGGCTGAACACAGCATTCATGTTGATTCTTATGTTTTTATAGAAACACAAGCTTTGCCTCTTCAAATACATTTTAAATGATCCAAAGTATAGGAACTCCTTTTAAATGTTTTTTTTAACAAGACCATCTATGTTTTTAGATACTATTAAATGACATTTATACAAACATTTCTAGGTTTGTAATAAATGCAAAGTGTTCAAGTATCACATTTAGGACAGATTAAAACAAATTTGGAGTGGAAAGTAACATACAAATGATATTTATTTATTTATTTATTTACTTATTTTTACTTATTATTATTTATGTATTCTTGATTTCTATCGTTTCATTTATTAACTTATTTATTTATTTGTCAAGGGAGTAATCAATACTACTCCAAAAAAATTACAGGAAATGTCAGTCATTCCCTTTACTTGTTTCCCACAATACTCAATGTCATTGTTTTTTTAAATTTGGGCGACGAAAACCCAGATTATTGAAAAGATTATTAAATGTCATTTATACAAACATTTTAAAGTTTGTGATAAATGCAAAGTGTTCAACTATCATTTTTAGGGCAGATTAAAACAAATTTTGAGTGAAAAGTATTATACCAATGTAATTTATTTATTTAATTACTATTTATTCATTCTTAATTTTCATCAACTCATTTATTATTTTTTCCATTTTTTTTTCTTTGAGGGGGTAATCAACACTACTCCAAGAAAATTACAGGAATGTCAGAGTTGAGAGTTGAAATGAGAGTTGATAGTTGAGACTCATTCCTTAAACTGCTACTTGAGCACAAAATTAATAACGGGAATGCTGTTAAAACTTGTTCATAATGTGTTTGTTCATCATAATGTGTTCGTGCATCTTGACAATTATGGATGGCCATTTATTATTGTCAGTCTTACCAGCTCCTTGAAAATATTTCAGACATTTCTTGTATTGATGTACACATAGCTGATGTCAGATAACCAGCTTTCTGAAAGACAAGAAAAATTGGCACAATTAATAAATCATGAAAATAATGCTCAAAATGTTTTGTCCTAACTAGAAGCTCTCTTGTGATCTTTCTTTCAAAACATGTTAACTCAAGCAATCTCAAATAACTCTGCAGAGAAAGCTACACCCCTCAGTTACTTCATCTACAAACATATCTCAACATGTTTTTCTGATTTCATTTTTGAATTAATGTACAGCTTACACAAAGCAAGCTAAACGTAACCTTCACAGACAGTCACAAATCCTATATCCAGTTGCCAAAGTGAAGGATTCAGAAGGACTGGAGCCGGTAGGGCCCCCCCCCAAAAAAACAATAAATAAATAAATAAATAAATAAATAAAAAAATGGCATATCACTGTGTCAGGCATTTCAAGTCCAAACAATTTGGTGTGGAGTGACTTAGGGCTTTCTGATATTTGATAAATGTCAAGGAGTAAAACAAAGAGGGAAACTGACTGGGTAAATATTTCAAATGATTTGAACCGTCGACCTCCTGTTTAATAAAGTGCCAGTGCTCTACTAACTGAGCTATCTAGCCCTATGTTGGCAGTCAGTTTCCCTTGTGGTTTACAACATAATATTCAAAAAGTCACATCCCCTTAAGGTGATCCCGTAGCTGCTGTTAAGTTAAATAATATTCTTAAATTCATACATAATGGAAGACTTAACTACTGTCATTCTAATGACTAACAAGAGGTTCATGCTAAAAACATGTCATATTGTTATTTTCTTATTTTGTTTGTGAAACAGGAACAGTTCCGATTTCACCTCATGATTATATTCTGATTAGTATTTCTGAGGGCTACCTTCTCCAAATATTTAATTCAACCTTAACCTAAATATGTTTGGTCCCAACACAAATCCTGCTTAAATACACAGCTTACCTGTTATTCACATTCCTTTGGAGATGACACATTCATAGTTTGTGTAACAAAGAGATGGCTTCACATAAGTGATGTCCTGAAAGAAGAGATCAAAGATCCACACACTATGAAATTATTGCTTACCGCTTCTTCTAAGACACTATCTATGGTCAGATTGATAGAAGTTATAGTTCCAGAATTCATACAAAACTACCAGACTCTGAATTGTTAGTTCAAAAATGTTTTGGTAAATGTGCAAAGAATATTTCTCCAGCGTAGAGGAGTAATGATTTCATTTGACAAAACAAACAAAACTATCTGAAATTTGTTTATTGAAGTATCTTTCACTTGTTTTCAACTTATATTGGTCACTGCAAAAGTTTACCGTAAATAAGGTCGTAGATTTTTTTGCCCATAATCTGTTTCCAGCTCCCCCGTCCGCCTGCCTAACGAAACTCTACTTCATAAGAATACTAAAATCTTACACAGCTCAGTTTTACAACTAAAATTAAATGCACAATTTGTAATTTTCTAATTTGTATATAAAAAACCACACCCCAACTTCCCCAAATTCGTTTTGATTTATTTATTAAATATCTTACTTCTTGTGATGAGAATCAGGGCTGGTATCTCTTTGTGTGAGGATGGGTCAACATTTCAGACAATGATTCCTGAAATACAAAAAAACACTTCATAAAGTAAAAGTGGCCAATTTAAAACTGACCTTCGCCCATCAAACTGTAGTTCCAGAATACAATTTGAAACAAATACAAGGCTTAGCCATTTAATTTTTGTAACCCCCAGAAGATGACTGAATTGAAATCAAAAGTCTTTAACATGTCTTTAAAAAGCAGACCAATACAATGTTTTTGTCAAGACCACACTTGTAAAACAAACAGCTTTTTGAGATCCCAAATGACGCTTAATATTCCGCTTTCTTAAACCAAACTATTTTTTTCCTATATAGGCTACTTTTTGAAAAATGTGTACATGTCTTTTGACATTATCACTGTTTAGTTTGTTTGTTTGTGAATTATAATAAAGTCATTTGCTATTAAATTGAAAACAAAAAATTTAGAGATAATCAATTGTAGTGGGGAAAATGTAACTATTTAAAATTTTTGCAGGGGAGGAAATATTCCATAAAATTACCAGAAAGTGCTTGGCTTATCCCTTACTTCAAATAACACAAAATCTTCCCCACTTGAAAATGTTACAGCAAAAATTGAAATTTTGGCCTGGAAGAATCCTTTACCTCTTGCCAAAAAGAAACTGCCCTCCATAACTTCAAGTGAGGAGCTTCCTGTAAAGATAAAGACAAAATCTTATCATGAATCAAAGCTTTATGTTCAAAACATCTTGCAAGGATCTTGAAAACAATGCAAATTGTAGGAGATATTAACAGATATTTAAGTGGAAAAATTAGTTTTTCTAATCTGTGAGATAATTTATTTTAAAAAATGCCCAACAATAGAAAGTATGAATTAGCTCCTCCTGGTATGAAAATAACAAATGAAAGTTCATTCATTAAACAAATTTCTATATCCAAAATGGATAAAATATAAAAGATTTTTAGGCCTATCAAAATGTTAATTTCTTTACATTTGACTAAAAAAATTATTTTAAATTTTAGTCTTTCAAGATTAGTATTTAATTTTAGACACTTCCCTTTAATGACAAAAAACAGAAGATGTTAATTTTTCATCGAGGATAATAAATATAATTTTGTTTTTACCGTTACACCGATGTGTATTAAGCACTGTATACTCAGTACTTTCCTGAGTTCTGTGATAAACAAACAAGAATTCTTAAAATGAAAAGCAATGTTTACCTTTTACCAGCATTTTCTTCTTATAGGATTGGTGAATGGTGAAAATTCCATTTACATCCTGAACCATCAATAATTGACTTCAGATGAGAGGCCGCATTCTGAAATGAAAAACCAAAATATTTTTTGTATTAGAAAAATTAAATAAAACATCTAAATTACTTCTGTAAAGAGTTCATGGTCTGAGCTATAAGCAATTACACATTCCAGCATGCTTCTTATCGGACCCAGGTCACCCAGGTCAAGTATTCATGAAGTGCAATGCAGCCCCTCGTATGTTTATGAATAGACAGAAATTATCAGCTTTTTTGTCATAGTTAGAGGAAGAAAAAAAATTAAAATAAATAAATTTAAAACTCATTTCTAAATTTATCAGAAATGTTAATGGTAGTGTGAAGAGCATTTCTGTTGCTAAGTTTAGGACAGCGTGTCTTCACTTCTTCATCCTCCATTATCTGGTTGTATCGGAAACAGTATCCTGTCCCCTAATCAGGGACATGGAACTGTTTTTGCATTGCTTCAAGTCCCCATATATTCAACACCCCCTTATTTCTTCAACTTCTCTGGAAGAACCTTGTTCTGCAAGATTATCATAGATCACTCATTAAAGTTCACCAACAGATAGGCCATTCATTTATTCCATTGGCATTGTTTTAAGTTTACTTATTTTTGTATGTCAAGTCCTGCCGTTTTCAATTTTCTTTTATAAAAAACAAAAACACAGTAGAGGATTGGCAATAACCAAGAAAAACAATATTAGCTCACTGATTACGATCAGTAACGATCCTCAGTATAAATATTTCTGTTTGTCAAAATTGGGAAAATAGCAAAAACCTTTGTTGCTGTGGCACTTAAAGTAAACACTGACATGAAAAAGTCAAACATGGATGCTAAAGCATATAACTATAACTCATTGTAATTTTTAGTAAATAAATTGATAAAACTGTCACTGGTTGGCTGGACGGTATGTTTATTTCTTGAGGATGTGAATGAATTTGCTCATCAAAAAAAGTTGTGTCACACCTCAAATAGTGGCATTTTGTTTTTGTTTTTTGTGAAATTCCGCATCCTGCCACCACTTTATCTCGCTTAATTTAAGTTAAACTATATGCTTACTGTCCAGAAGGGTTGACAGAATTTATACAGAGACTATAGAGGCACAGGCATTTTAAACCATCACAAAGTGTCAAAATCATGAAAAAAGGGTCATGTTCGGGTCTATGATGGTCTTGACAACGCTACTTGCTACACTCCGAGTAAGTTCCTTTCGGCATTATGAGTGCACGAGAGTTTCATTCACACGATGTCATGTGCGCTTGAAATTTCCTTTCTGAAGGTTAACATTTAGTGATTCAGCTACCGATTCCTCAAGAGAAATGTTTTTTTTTAATGGAAATAAAGCCCAGCATCCATTAAAAACAATCAAATAAATCTCTTACAAAGTGGTGGCTGGATGCGGAATTTTTTCTGAATTGTGTCATCTGCGATGACTACCAGTACCAGTACCATGACTGAGTGACTACCGCAGATGTCAAAATCTTTGCAAAGGAGTACTGTACATGCTGCACAGCGACTCAGTTACTGTACTACTGGGTCAAGAAATAATCCAAGCCTTTATTTCTCGTATCCAGCTTGAAGGGGAAAAAAAGGAATTCCACCAGGGCATCAAAGGCAAAGCCCATATGCCTACTTCCGAATGCGTCTGAGTAACCTAACAAACACAACAGACTTTACCCAGACGGCCGAACCGCGATAGTGATTAGCGGGGCCGCGCCACCAGAGTCCATGCTGGGGTTCGAACAAACGTTAATAGTGCATAGTGACGAAGTCAAATTTAAAACCCCGCACCTCCAACACTACTAATTCAAAAAAATACACAGCTAGCAGTGACTTACCCACAAAATGTCCATGGTCATTGGGACCTCTGGTTTGCATGGTGTAAGCAGACAGTCATGTTTTCCGGAAACAGAATGATTTTACAGTAAAAAAGGTCTATTTCTGTATGAAGAGATTTGAGAAGTTAACTACAAAAATGGCGCTCATGCCCTCGTGTGATGAAATTTGCTGTAGCCAATTTAATTGGTTGGGGGCTGTCACGTGGTATGCACTGAAATTACAAATTTGAATAACGATACAGCATGCCTCCGTACGTGCATGCAAGACGCCAGGACCTTTTCGCTATGCCCATCTATGGATTCCCGACTAGGAAACGAAATTTACAGTTATGAAACACCCATGTGACTGTTGGTGTAGTTTTGTAAAAAATCAAAGCAATTTATCAAAGTGCAAATTATCGACGCTTCTGTATTAAACGGAAATCTTTTGACATTATTTTTGTAGGGAATTTAACTGGGTGCCTGCTCGCGATAGTGATTAGTGGAATGTCCGTATCTATAGGCAGCGTTTCAATTTGACTCACGTGAGTTGCCCACAACCAAAAACCCCATAAGCTGAAACAAAACTACGTTTCATTCAGAACGCTTAATGACATCGTTATTCTTGTGTCTCGCTTTGTACCAAGATTACGTGTTCGATTGTCAAAATATTTCATATCAATCAAAAATTTGTGAACGATTATATAAATATACCCCGGTTCAAGGTTTGAGAAGAAGAAAACAAAAAAGTTGCACACAACCAAAAATCCCCATAAGCTGAAACAAAACTACGTTTCATTCAGAACGCTTAATGACATCGTTATTCTTGTGTCTCGCTTTGTACCAAGATTACGTGTTCGATTGTCAAAATATTTCATATCAATCAAAAATTTGAGAAGAAGAAAACAAAAAAGGAGTTGAATTTCTGAGATCTGTCGAGTATGATTGATGTAGCAGCGTTACTTGGCGGGGGAGCAGTGGGGACAAAGAACTTGTTTTATTTTGTGCATTTTCCAAATAGCACTAATTTTGGTCGCAGGTTTGAAAGGAGTTTTATTTGCTTAAAAACCAAACACATTTTTACAACACATTTTTTTCAATTTAATTTTGGAAATGTATTCAACTCCTTATAAGAGGAGTCAATTAATCCCATACTGAACAGTTACTGTATTACGGCAATCTCAAGTTACATCCAGTCCACTAAGCAAACAAATGTTATTTGTATAAATCCTGGCTTTAGTGCAAATGCACGAACACCTATTTTGACAACGTGACGCAAGGCAATCTCGCCTTTCATTATTTCAAATACAGGGTTAAAACAGTTAGTTTAATTACAATTATCAACCTTTGTGTCTTCAGTCCATACACTGATTTGAATAACATTATTTTTTGCCATGCGATTTATATATAGTATAATGTACAACTGATATTCACAATTCATTTCTCTTCGATCTATTATTTTGGCACACCGAATATTGGCTACTTATTCATCAAATACAAATAGTTACTAAAATTTAAAAGTGATTTGAGAGTAGGTTAAGAAATACGTGGAGATAATCTTGAATGAAATCAACGTTTTGTGATCCTTTAAAAATCACTGGAAAGGGCCTACTTGATTTGAGTTTTAAATTTTAGTTACCCAAAAGATGTGATTAGTTTTTTGGAAATGAAAACTACCATTAGGCCTGTCTGCTTATAACAGTTTTTTGGAAATGAAAACTACCATTAGGCCTGTCTGCTTATAACTCATCGCTAGATATCGTCTGCAATTCTACTACTACACTTTATATTCTGTATTTGTATTGTGTTATGCTGTACCATAATATGATCACTATTTAAATATACATGTACAAGAGATTTTTTTTAGATCTACTGGTGTATTTTTTGCATGGAGATAACCAGTCTCATGTGATATACAACTCAACATAAAAGGTAGACAACACATACAACACATGCAGAGTGGCAACTCTTAATTTTGTGTACTTTTTAATATTTTTTTAAGTGCTCCAGTGAATGAAAGTGACAAAGCCTCTACCAAGAGTGCAAATAAATCTTAAACTACTGTCATTTCATACAAACCTATCTACAAGACAACTGGCTGTATCTTCCCATACA
This sequence comes from Pisaster brevispinus, assembly GCA_023634235.1. Classification (NCBI taxonomy): domain Eukaryota; kingdom Metazoa; phylum Echinodermata; class Asteroidea; order Forcipulatida; family Asteriidae; genus Pisaster; species Pisaster brevispinus. The sequence continues at coordinate 21,680,159 of JAMKCF010000007.1, read as the reverse complement.
CAAAGTTAATCAAATGTTTTCTGTAGTTGTTTGTCTATTTTATGTAATCGTCCTTTCCTTCAGTCCAACCTGTTTTGGGTTTTTTTTATAGAGCGTGATGATAGTTCTGTTTGTGATCTCCTCTGGTCGATCCAGGGGTAATATTGTTAGCATAGTGCTCTCTGATCCCAGCTGTACCGCCAGATATACTTATCACACTACCAGAGGCCCTCTGTTGGCTACCAACCGCGTTATGGCAGCATTTGGGACCAAATGCCTGAAGAAACGCTCTGCGATACTGCTTACTTTGAAACCCGTAAATGAACGGGTTCACGCAGGAATTACAGAATGCTATCAGTACACTTGCGTGGTAATACCAAGCGGAGAAGTCCAGGTTCCAACCACACATGTAGGCGAAGAACATGAACTGATTTGGTGCCCAACAAATTGCAAAGGTGACAACGACAATAAGTAGCATCTTGATGACTTTCTTACGGGCACGAAGAAGATCTCTGGATAGCTGGTTCTCTCTGCCATCACTCAGTGATTGACGCATAGCCATGGCACTCTTATGTAAATTACTCATAATCTGCCAATAGGAGAGACCCTGTAGAGTCAATGGGATGAAGTAAATGACGCAGAAATTGGCAATTCCCAAAAATGTCTGCCAGGCCTTGCTTGGCCAATTAAGAGCACAACTACCCATGTCATTGTTTCTATACGTGTACAAAAAGTAACTATTCATGATAATACCCATGGACCATATGCAAATGATCATGGCGGTGGCCTTCTTGGCAGTGAAGACAGCTTCATATCTTAAAGGATGCACAATGCTGAAGTACCTCTCTAAGGTAACACAAGTCAGTGAGAGCACAGAGGAGACAAAGCTTGCCCACAGAGGAAACTTGGAGAGAAGAAGGCGGCACAGCACCTCACCAGCCACGCCCTTCGGTACGGGAATCACAAAACCTGCACATAAATTAGATCAGCACTCAATTAATTTTGTTTAGTGTATGGCGACAAGAACATATAAACAAACAAACAAATAAACAAACAAACACCCCATCACCCCAACACCCAACACATAATCCCAACACCCTGACAAACATAACAAATACAACGGGAAGTTTAATAGATTGCATAAAAAAATTAGTTCACAAAGTGTATTAAATCAACTACGTACAAACACCAGTGTTCACATTTTCCAAGTCGCCACTTAACAACCCGGTTTGAATCAATTTAAGGGGCTAGAATGCCTTATCGCCACAGATAACCAGTCTAGATAGTGAACCGTAGACGCTTAAAGGATCAAGAAACGTCTTATCACAAAGACAAATCATTCCGGATAGAAACGCTGAGACCCCTTAAAAGCACAAACTGACATTCATATTGAATATCTTATCACGCAGTCAATTGTCAAAAACAGGTAAAAGGATTGAATGGACCACGCTTTAAATACAACGTAAATATTTGCTTTTTTTCTTCGAGGGTTAATTGGTTCGAGGAGATTCCTTTTCAATTTAAGTTGTGAGCGTGTAAAAATACACTTTTCTGAGGAGTGGCAGTGAAATGTATTTACAAAACAGCCTCTGAACAGAACTCCCTAAATTGACACAAGATCGAATTTAATTTGAAATGTTGCGTTCGCAGGTTCGGGTAGTTTTTCTTTTCCTCTCTATATGAAAAGAAAACATTGCGCAGATGGTTTTTGTTTTTGTTTTGGGGTAAAAAAGAAAAAGAAAAAAAGAAAATACAAAGCATAGAAGAAAACAAAGGTTGTGAAGGAAATTGTCTTGCACGTTCAAGATTTACAACTCTCACATGACTGCAACGAAAATTCTAACTTTTAATATAAATCATCCGAATGTAAATAACCTGTGTAAAACATCCTGTATAGGTTCAGCTCCCAAATGAGTTGATCACAATTAGTGCCTCAAAGAGACGTCACTGCAATTTCCTAATCAAAAAATTAATTTGATTTCAATAATGGCAGTCCTCACTTCTTCAACGTCGTATAATGTTTGTTTTTTTAAATTAACCATTATCAAGACATTTACAAATTTGATTAGAACATCATTGAAAATCATGAAACAAGAATAAAGTGGCTCTTTTATTAAGTGCGCTCATCAGACTTATATGTAATGTAATTCAGGAGCCCACCACCCAACACCTATCGGAACCTTTGTTGCTTCTCTTGCACCGCCCCCCCCCCAAAAAAAAGGGGGAGGAAAAAGAGAATAACTAACTATAACTAAATATTTAAAAAATAAATGAATAAATAGGCCTAAATTAAGTTATTAACAAATAATTAAAAAAATAAATAAATAAATAAATAAAAGAAATCAAACGAAATGTGATCGACAAAACGCACAAATTATTTTCCCCCCAATATTATTAAATAGGCCCCCCCCCAAAAAAAAATAAAAATAAAAAAAATAATAATAATAATAATAAATATATTAAAATTCTGGCTTTGCTCCCGTTTGAACCCCACCCCGCCCCCTGGAAATGTCCGCCTACGCCATGTGACCCACAATGTGACCCACAATGTGACAGCTTTTTATTGTGGCAGATTTTTAAGTGACCCACAATGTGACAGCTTTTTAAGTGACCAACAATGTGACAGCTTTTTAAGTGACCCACAATGTGACAGATTTTTAAATGACCCACAATGTGACAGCTTTTTAAGTCGACACATGTTATTATTTTCCTGTATATTACCATTTTCATGGTGTCTGTGACCTGAATAAATAACTGTAAAAAACCCATTTGCCGAATTCTCAATTACCTGCGCAGCCCACGCTTGACAAATTAAAACAAATAACTAACGTGCGCATAGATGCCATCTCCTTCAATCAAATGTCTATATTTTATGCAATTTTGGTTACAGAATATTCTTGTTGATTGATTAAAAACGTGCTTGAATATAAATTTAACCACTATGATGTGATATACAATAAATAAAGAATAAACAATTCCATAATAACTGACTTTTTATAGGAGAGCTGTATGAGGCCCTCGTAACGGTACAAATTTTGGAACGCCATCTTTGGAGTGGGTAAATTTCAAATGAGAGAAACAAAGGGAAATTACATCATCGGTAATTGTTGTATATTTCGACAATGTGGATTTGCGGGGTTGGGATATGAAATATCGTTCCACCGAACTGCTTAAATTTTTGGTCCATGACTGCCGAAACAACCAAGAGCAAATGGTGACGATTTTTAAGCTGTCAGACAGATTGTTGTATTAAATCTCGAAATTTCAAACGATGATTGGCCGACCATCGCTTCAAAATTATCAAAAATTACATTTTCTTAAAATGAAACAACATCTGGAGAACGATTTCAGTGGATTGTTGTGAATAATGTGTACTTTCAGCCAAGTAAAATATTTAGTAAGTTGGAAGTACATTGTTCATGTCTGCAAATGATGTAGGGCTATCTACCTTAAAGATATTTGAAAAATTCCCAGCAATAGGATAACACAGTGAAATAAACATCGATATCTTTAACTTAAGGTTGTTCAATCCCAAAGTGGAGCATGTGGTGGGTGCATGTGGAAAAAAAATAGGCAAAGGGTGCACGCATCGTTGTATTGTCACCATTGTCATTTTGGGGGAAAGTCATTCACCAATCAAAAGTTTTATCTATTAAAAAGTAAACCTTATTTTTTTCGCAAGAAATATTGAATACGATTTAACAAAAACGATTTACACTCACCGAGATGTAGCGGTATGAGGAAAACCGACACGATGAAATCACAGACGGCCAAACTCACAATGAACATGTTGGTCAGATTTTGTAACGATGGTACCCTAGCCACAGTAAACATCACCAAGAAGTTACCGGTGATCCCAAGTACGGCTATGATACCATAGGTGGCCCGTAACCAGACCTGGTCCTCAAAGGCTCCCTCGGCTGACCAGCCTTGCTGCCCCTCATCCTGGCCATCTATTCTACCCATCTTGCGAGGTTCTTAGTCTTACAGTAAAGTTATTTGAGAGTTAAGTTTGGCGTGTCTTGTCGTATCATCAGCAAAGGCAAAGCGTTTGAAGCATCTGAAGGTTCGAAGGTTTGGAGGTGCTCTTCGTGACCAGACGTTTTATTCCTCGAGATCACGATTGTTTGGCAGTTCAATCAAGCGTTGGCAGCATTAAGTTGAAGCAGCAGTATTTGAGTTAATCACTTCCTTTTAAACAGAAATATTTTGATAAAAGTGTAGCGAGTGTAGTTCCTCACTCTGTTCATAAAATAGCGATATGCTGACAACTTTGGGGGACACAATCAATTAAAATATTGTTTGATAATGTCTGTAAACAAATTTGAGAGTGAAGTTAATCCTGTACACTACGATTGAAAGCCATTTAAAATAGACGCGCTAATGTCTATTGTTGCGATCTTTCCCAAATAACTGCGATGTAAAGAAGTGAAATCATAACATGCGTAAGAGAGAAACTGAACAGCCAACAGCAAAAACATAGCCCGTCATTTCGAGTCCAATATTGAAAATGTAGACATCAAGCCTCATTGGGAATACACAGGAAGTCAAACAATACGTGTAGCCAGGAACAGACTTTGGTTGGGCAGTAACACCGCGATGTGAACGGCAGAGTCTCTTAGTATTTATACGGGTATCCACGCCTCTATCCTGCCCATCCTAACAACGCAGGCTACCACATTCAATTGTCACCATTCTGAATATTATTAGGGGCATTTGTGTCTGACGTCAGCCGTAGCAAGAGGTTTGGTGATCTTTTTTTCTACGCGGTAATTTAATTCAATTTCGAGCTCTATGATTTGTTGTTTTTTTCGAAGACTAGCACGAAAATAGAAGACTTGATTCAATCTCATCCCTATTACCTCCTTGGCACTTACTGGAAAGAATTTTCTGTCATGTCTATGCTTTCTCTTCCGCACATTTTGAGGTCCATTGCATGTTTTTGCCCAAGTACTTTTAATAATAGCCACTCGTTCTTTCGAAATTTTTAAATCACGTAATGGGCGGGAAAATGTTACATGTCAGAAGTCAACACTTTCCCAGCATTACTCTCACCGCAATTGTTGAGTTAAACAGGTCAAAGTCAATGAAGAACCTCATTGTGTTTTTATAAAGCCTTAAGTGCTATACGTGTGTATAAATGGGTCACATAATTCAATTCACCTGTTGTCAAAAGTGATTCAATTTTATCCCATGACCTTCGAGGCACTAATTGATAAAAAGCTGATATGGAGTGTCTTGAAATCGCGCATTTCACTTCATGCATCTTCATTGGTAATTGAATTTAAACACACACTTTATTATAAAAATGTTCTGGGTTATTTGTTATTTTATTCAGGTGAAATTATACAAGGCGTCACATATACAGTTGGACCCATACAGGTCATCAGGGGAAAGCTAACGACCCACAGATAGCAGTGTCAAAAATAGTTCACACGACTCTCTCAATGCAGTTGCAGCCATTTTACCAAAGATGCAGACATCCTCATCTAATTAAACTAATACATTACTTATACCCATTAGATCAACTAGGCCTATGGTTGATTGTAATATTTGAAATGTTTGACAAAATAAAACTTAGCAACGACAAAGGAGTCAATGGTTAGTTAATAATTCTCATGTTGTATCCAGAAATGAGCAGACTTCATGTATATAATTAGCGGGGCGTACAGTTTCAATGCGGAGGGCGGGTTGTTATTGGCTGGTAATTTGGCTGGTAATTTGTCATTATTAGACCAACACGGCTAACGCAAAGTAGTCCATGCAGGCAACTTGTTCACGGCCCAATCTCGTAATGCTATTACGCAGAAAATACTGCTTAGCAAATGTCTTTAGTTGAGAAAAAAATATGAGCGAGGCACCCGTTGCAAAAATGTAACTATAGATGTTGGGCTGCATGGTTACCTTTTTCTGCACAGCAATATGTATGTGCTTAGCAAGTTTTGTGTTCAGATTTTATGAAACAGGGATCATAAAATTACCTCTTCCTCGTCCCCGAAATTCTGATATACTCTATCGGTACCAATGTAGCAGAAATGTTTTTCTGTTTTGTTTAACTATAAAGCGACGGATGTTGAGACAGAAAAACTACGGAAATGCAAACACTTCCAGTTTGCTTTATTTACATTACTTATTTATTTACGTTGCTTCGAGTGACTTAGGTACACCACAAACACATTATTTTTGGTTTACATTGTATACTTCATAAAAAAGTTATTTCACATTAACAAAGTATTGACACAACAAAACAAACGAAACAAAACAAAACTCATGAGCACAAACAGTGCAGATGCCTGATTCCTAGCTGCCATTGATTCAAGCTCATAAAAACCAGTGATTTCTATGCTTCTCATGTTCCGAAAACTCGACTTACTGATATGTGTACAAAAAGTAACAGGGACCGAATCGATGAGCAAAGTTTTGTGCACTAGGCGTTTTGGCGTTCCATAGAATGCATGACGTACCACAATAAAGGTCATACAGTGAAAGACAAGTGGGACTTCCCCCAAATCGTCTGATCATATGTTGCATTAGCAAGTGTTGCTATTAAAATCGATGTGTGTCATTTGTTTTCTTAACGTCAAATAAATTGCGTGAGAAATAAACGACCTTCATGTGAGTCCTGTGTTACTTGAACTCGATGTACTCTTATCTATCATCGAACTTGGATTCCTCTACCTTTAAACTTTTTGCTAACTAATAATATAATTAAAAAAATAGCTGATAGGGCCTATAGTGCCTTTACATGTACAACTTTTTTTTTAAATTACGATTAATATGAAGAAAGCTTTCTTCATACAAACAAATCACAGGGAACAAAATCACAAACACTTGACATTAAAAAGCCAAACTATTTATGCCCCCCATAAATATAAAAACTGAAGCAATCAACAGCTACTTTTATGATTTTTTTAAAGGAACATGTCCGACTTTGAAGAATACAAACTTGCGTCGACTTTCTCATACGTGTATGTAATTAGGCCTGTCTCTTGTTCAATATTATACTCTTCGTCATGGTCGTACCGACCCCTGTAAAAAGACTGGTGTTATGATAAAATGTTTATTGCACAACTTTGACGCTTTCGCGTTCCATACTACGTTTGACCTATAGGTCAAACGGTGTAAACATGGAGGAAGGAAATGCAGTCGGGGAATTCCAACCATAACAATTGCTCTTAATATCGAGTGTTGTAATTTTGTGCCCTAGCAAGAAAACTCTGAATTAAAACCATAGCTGTTGACTCTCACTTGGTTTCAACATGAGGCGACTCTGACGGTCACGATACGTCCAACCAATTCTACAGCCAGCGTATAAGGTATGTGAACAAATCAGATATTGTGTAATCAATCATAGAGAAACTAAGCCCTGGTAGGACGTCAGTGCCAACGCGTTGTATGCAACGGAGGAGTCCAACATGGGCTAAGAGAAACTGTGTCCTTTCTCTATGAATCAATGTCATGGAGGTAGCATGGACCACAAGTACTGCACAGTGCACATCACGCAAAAAAACAACAAAATAATAATAATGAATACAAATCGATAGTACTTGATATTCTTCATCTCAAAGGGTATACATGTACCGGTAATGTTTTTGGAGGCAAAAATGTGATAATCCAGTTATCAATATTTTGTGATACTCAAAGCTGTCTATAAAAATTGAGGTCAATGTTTATGAAAAATAATGTTCTACAGATAAACCAAATGACATTACACAAGCAATGCCTATTGTTTCAGTGTTAGGCTAGGGCTTTTTGTCTTCGAATGATTTCGATTAAGTTTTTCTTTTTGAGTCGATGTTGTTGGTTTTTTGACAAAATAGTGAACTGTAATCGACGTAAAAGTGTCCTTATATTACAAATGTAATTACTTTGTAACCAATATTTCAGGTTTGCTGGCTGAAAAGCACACAAGATACATGATGGCAGAGGGACCAACTCAAAACTCAACCTTTAAAAGGTTTGGCGAGGAACATCTGATGTGCTCCATTTGTCAAGAACTATTCAAGGAACCAAAGACGTTGAGTTGTTTTCATACATTTTGTGGAAAATGTCTCTTGGCTTATCAACAATCACCCCGTAAAAAAGAAAAATGCCCAATATGTCGAAAGGTCACCGTACCAGCACGGGGGGACATAACTAGCCTCACTACAGACTTCAAACTAACTAGTATGATTGAAACAATAAAGAAAGAAGACGAGCATGCAGAGAAACTTAAAACTCCAACTTGCAAAACTCATACAGGTAGAAAATGTTGGGTATATTGTGAGACTTGCAATGAATTAATTTGTTTAACCTGTGTGACAGGATGCCATAATGGTCATACGGTTGAAGAGATTAGCGAAACAGTCACAGACGAGAAAAGGCAATTTGTTGCCGACCATATTCCAAAAATTGAGAAAGTTCTTGTAAACGTCAGTCAGGCTTTAGATACCGTTCCAAGAATTAAACAAACATTGCAGGTAGCATTTGCGACCAGTAGAAAGGATGTAGAAGATAAAGCGATTGAAGAAATAGCGAGAGTAAACTCTGAAATGCATCTCATATTTAGTGAACTGGATAAAATTGAAAATGATGGAGAGCTAACACTCTCTCAATATGCAGACAACCAGGAAGGTATGAAGAGAAATTTACAGAGTTTGATTTCGGGCTCAAAACATGCACTCCAAGTACACGATAACTGTGACTTCTTACAAAGCTACAGTCCACTGACGAGGGATTTTCATTTTCTAAATGAATGTAAAACTCATCTGTTTGAAACAAATCTGGTAAGGTTTCAACCAACCAATACCCAGGGTGTTTGTTTGGGGAAATTAAGCCACACCCCTCTGAACCTGGCGAAAATGGAATCCCAACCACCTAGCACTTGCAAGTGGAAGAAAACATTGTCAGGAATTTTATGTGGTGGTAGAGGTGTTGCAGCACTACCGAATGGCTGTGTGGTAGCAGACCCATGGGGTCAAGTAATTGTGACCAATTCACCGCCGACTATTGTATGGATGTCTTGCAAACCAAATTGTAAGTTAGTAATTTTATAATGTTAATTTGACTTCATAATATTTATGGGCTATTCCATTAAATTGAAGGTGCTACCGTGACAACCAGCTTTTCCTACTCTGCTGAGATAGTGTTAAGTTGACAAAATATTAGTCGTAGTTGATGTCTTTATCTCAAGAAGAACTTCAAACTATACGCAGTCAAAGTAAACCGAAAAAGTTAATACGAAATATGCATCACAGTCGTCTTTACACAGGAATACAGACCAAAACATTGTAAAACAACCAACTATTTTCAGAGCTTGAAATACTGTCTAAAAACTGAGTGTGTTTATCCAAGGGGAGACATGCATGGGTAAAATAGTCCTTTTTCTGCAACCAATACGATGGGTCAGAATTTAGATTCAACATGGATAAAAGAAGTATTAATGTACTGTTGAGCTGTACTAAAAACGAATCGCTCTTTTTTCAGACCCTCGAGACGTATCAGCTGTTGACTGCCTTGTAATCGCTGTAGACGACACCGAGTTTGTTAAGATATACAACAACAAAAGTAAGACAGCGATCCCTCAAAAGTTTCCAACGGTCCCTGGGTTGAAGAAGACTCAAGTAGATCTTCGATGTGTTGCTGTAAAGGCAGATGGCGTTATCGTTGTGGGTGATGCCAAGAGGAGTGTCCTGATTGATCTGTCCCTCCGAGATGGTAGCATAAAGCGTGAACTTTCCGTACAGACACCACCTGAGTTTATAGCTGTTAACAAACGCTCCCAAATGTTGGTGTCTGGTGAATATAGCGGCACTGCTGAAATACTTGATTCTGATGGTACCAGTCTGTTCACCATCACACCTTATGTCAACAACGCCAGGGTACGTTGCTGTACCGGTGTATGCTGGAGTAAATCAGGTATTTACCTTGCCATGCACAACAAGGTAGACGGTTCTGGTCATGTCCACCATTACGATGACAAAGGCACATTCGTTGAATGCGTAACCCAAGGTTTACTACTTCCTCAAGGAATCAGTATAACAGAAGATGAGACTCGGTTAATTATCGCAGACTACTACTCAGTCAAAATGTTCTGTCACATTTAGGGACATAGTTTTAGAGTTGTGGTAAAAAAGGAACATGAAATTCCATCTCATTAGTGTGTGTAATTTAATTATTTAACTAATTTTACTTTAAGCTTGTTTACACTACCGATTCATATGTGTTTTCTATCATTAATATAAAATCATCGTGAGACAAAGAAATAAATGTGTTCAATATCATCAATAATAAGATAGTGTTTTGGTTCTCCGCTACTACTATTGTTTGTTGTTTAAGATGAAGTGGAGAAAACCATCAAATTATAAGCTATAATGTACTTCTGAAAGTTCGAACAGAAAGTGCTCTTTGTTACTTGTACTTTTTCTTATTTCAATTCGATGTATTCTTTGTTACCTAGCAACCCGGAGCCCTGAATCTCAATTAAGGAAAAGACTGAATTCACACAATAAGACTTTCAACAATAATATGTTGTTTTAATGGTTAGGCCTAATGAACAATATAAATTAATGTTCTTTGTTATTATTAGCCTATTTTAAGCAAAATGTATCAAGGTAGGAATGGAAAAGGATTACTAGTTTGCTCATGTATAACTCACAACTTTGCGCCAATGAAAACAAAATAATCTATACTTTAGAGTGGAATGATTTTTGTTTTAATGTTTCTTTAAACAATGTTTAGAGTAAGTTGTAACAGTCCTTCTGCATTTACATTATTGACAATAATCATAATTTGTGGTACATGACATCAAATAACGAAATTATAAAATTATATATACTTTTTAAATGCTGATTATTTTTCATACATCAATCTGGGATTTGGGTTTTATTCATCGTGGTTTTTTATAAGACCACAATTTTAACAAGATGGATTGCTCTTTCAGTAACTGCAATGCCTGCTATATAATATAATTTTAAACCTAAGCACTCTCCTAAAAATGGAACGTTTACTTCATAATTAAATTGAGGAATGTCCAAGTAACCGATACGCGTCAAATGATTATTCAACGCCAGCTTTAAAAATTCCAATTTATGTACATCTGATCTGAGTCAGGTATCAGAAAAGTCTTGGAGAAAGTTAGGGTTAGCCATGAATAATCGTCCCTCCCCCAGCCCCACCCTACCCGCACAAAAGTTAATAACCTGACGTCTCAACCCTAGCAGAATCTTTCTTTGGGCTACAGTTTATAGCCTCTAATAAAGACTATGGCCAAAACATTGGGCTGTGTTACAAATGGTTGCATTGAAATAATTATACAATCCACTATAACAGGTAATCCAGAACAGGTTATACCTATAGATTTATTTTCAAAATTTTAATTCGGTTAAAGCAAAACGTTTTGCAATATGAATGCTCAACAGACTTGGTAAAGTTTACAAATATTTTGAGTATTTCTCATCGAATTTTCACGCCAGAGGGTGCATAATGCTTTGTGGTGAATGTTGCACTTCTGTTCGCCACGTAGTCTACTTTAGGCGCTCATTGAGGGTCGCTGAAATTTGTTTTTCTTCCTGAAGTGCACAAACTTGGTAAGAATGCTCATTTTGCAAAGTAAGAACTGAATTAAGGTTAAAATCATGAGCCGAATTTAGATTAATCATTGAAGTATTCACAATAATGGCCTTCGAAAATTCACATCATCTTTTTCTAAACGTAACGTGCCTATAGCTTTACTGGAATTATTATTTTGGACTGGATTGGATTTTGAAGTGCTATGTGCCACTTTGTTCATGCCTTCCGAATATGTGTTTCTATTATCTTTACATTTTGTTTTTGTAGACAGTAGGCCTATTTTGGCGCACTGTCATTGTGTGCCCTCAATCCACCTTGCCAGACCAACTGACATTGCTCATAATTTGGGGTATTTCCCTTAGCTTGTTTGTGGCAGGGTTAAACTGGTACAATGCCAGAACACCTGGCATTGCTCACTATTCAGGGATCCCCTTAGCTTGAGTGTGGTATTAGGTTATAACTGGTACAAGGCCAAAAGTTATCATAATTTCAACTTTAAATAATTAAAATTCCTGCCACACGTAAAGTATCGCGTATTTTTATTTCGATCAAAACCACACAGCGTTATCGTATAGATTTTAACCAATTTGACCATATATTTTGGTGTAGATCAATTTACAACCCAGATACAGGCAAAAGGGGTGGACCTAATAAACTGACTGATAAGTCCGTTGTGTCTTCAGCAGAGTTTATAGTAAGAGTTTATTTTTAATTATATACCGGTACTCTTTATACCTGTGATTATCATTCCCTCAAATTTATTTAATTCCGGCACTATTTTGTTTTATTTAATACGTCTATAAAATATATGTATGTATTTCTGGCATATGTTCTTCCAAAGCTCTAAACAATATATGGGGGGTTAGAGAAGCAAATCAAACATTTTGAAACAACAAACACAGTAATCACCTATATTGATGTAGCCACGCAGACAGAACACAATGTATTGACTAGATACCAGTTTTCTCATTCTTGTACTAAAAGTACCCACGTCATCAACGAAACACATCGCTACGAATGTTAACGGTACAATATTCGACCTTTTCAAACTGCAGGCAAATTCAACTGAACATGTGGAAGTATAGTCTCGTCATCTTAATCCTCGGTGCACTGGTATCCGTGTGTTTTGTACCACATCATATGCTGACTCTGGGATGCGGTGGTGGTGCAAGCAAATCAACAGAGGAAATAGAGAAAATAGGACGAATTGCTTTGCTGATTTCCTTTATTTTTAACTCCTGTTTTGACCCTATGTCAATGGTCCTTGGTTTTCCAAGTTTATTAATATCTTTCCTGTCGACTTATCATTCCTCTCCTGCAGCTTGTCACACCATTACATGGACTTGTCGTGGTGTGTGCCAAGTTGTGTGTACTGGTGCTTCGGTTGCACATGCCATTTGCGAGATTATCTGGGCATGGTTCTTATATAAATGCTTTGGTGTTGGCGATGAGGCGCCAGGTGCAAATTAATTGTTTAACGCTATTATATATTATTCACAACTAATTCATTATATTATATAGAATTCGTTTTTTAACTATTATTTTATTCTTATTTACAAATAATAGTGTTTGCATCACACAATTATATATATAAATTCAACTGTTGGAATGTTTTCAATATATATACATAATTGTACACACCAGTTCATTATTTACAAATCATGTCGACGGGAAATGTTTATATGTAAAACATTATTTTTGCACAACGCAATTATATATATGGGTTTTCTTGTTTCTTTACTGATGACTACGCTTCCGTGTCATCATGCTTGTTTCACCATTACATGGACATGCCGTGGTTGCTGCCTACTTATATGTACCGGTACTTCGGTTGCACATGCTTTTCTCGAGCTATTAGCCTGTGCATCTGAACAAAGATAAGAATGCTCACTACCATTGCCATCTTTATGACAAGTAGGCGTTCTGATTACAAACACATTGGGGGATCATTACCAAAGTGTGACCCCACCATTAACCTCTCCTGCAGCTTGTCATAGACTTTTCGTGGTAGCTGCCATATTATGTGTTGGTGCTTGATTTGCACATGCTTTTTGCGAGTTTATCTGGGCACGCTACAAATTTTATTTTGGCAATCCAAACCGCTTCATAATGTTTGTTACAGATACTTAGTTTATAGGGGGGCCTATGTCTTTTACGGCCTAAAGGTCCTAAGAAATGACTAGTATTCGATGAAGACTAGACCAGTGGTAGAAACGTTGAGGAAAACCGACTTTCTCCAGACATGATATTTAGCTCTTGGGGGAAAATTAGTAGAATTAAAGGGTTGAGCTACATGTACACATGGTATAGGCCTTTATAGACTTCCAGGCTATGTAATAACAATTTTACTGCTTTTTCTGAAGGCAAATAAATAAATAGAATAAAAATCGGAAAAGAGATTAAAGTAGGAAGAATATCATGCCTGTCTCTGACAGAGCCACATTATATTCCTTTGAAAAGATCAACACATGGATCTACACAGAAGATCATTGTCAGAAAAATTACAATTCCCAAGAGAGTTAATTAACCTTTAAAATCTGAACCTTCAAATGTACGTACACGTAGCCTACAGGTAGCGTCAATTATGTTATCCTTAGTTATTTTAAGGTATATTTGTGACTGTTTGATTAACAGTTTATCTAATATTGCTTTGTGCACTTAAACTCACTGGCTTGATATGCTAGATTTAGAATAGCGGAGACTAAACATACTGGTATCAGTTTGTTGTAAAGGTCTTATTCAGACGTGAAAGGTGTTTTTTTGTACTGATTTGCTGTAAACTTGCTGTAACATATTACTTTATAATACAATTTTTGTAGACCCTTAGGGTGAAAGTGAACTTTCAAATCTTATCAAATAGTCTGTTTGGTGTAAAACTACCTCTTTTTAAGTAAAACGCTAGCATACTTTTAGAAGAGTCTTTGGTGTTCCCTGGACGAGGGGGTTTACCCCATGGATTGTAATAATGGCTGGCGGATTTGAACCGTGTAAAAGCGTGCCACAGTTATTAATGGGAAGTTAATTTACCAGTACATCATACTTATATTGCTATAAGTTACCCAATACATTTACTCTTTCTTTTGACCCAATTAATGTCTGAATATTTGTACGCAGTGTTGCTGGATTGTATGCACGCTTATCGTGCAAAAACAGTTTTCACAATGCGCAAAGCTTAAGTGAGACGCGTTTACCCTCAGCCCATTAGCTAGGCATCTATATGTTGAATGGGCGTGTCAGTTTAGTTACAAATCAGGTCAAGGAGCATTCGAATGGCATTTTGGGGGTATGCTCAGCACAAAAGCCAATTTGCCACTTGACTTTGTTTTTCCATATACGATCTAGCTACAAAAATTGTTTAAATCATACAACCGAAAAACTAAGCGTGCTCTCAACTCAACAAATCAACAAAGAATTCGACAATTTTAAATTTGCAAATAAACTTATGAAGGCAGCCCTGAGTTTCTTTGGGTTTTCTGACTGACTTTTATCACGCATGTAGAAACCGGGGGGAACTGGTCCCCGCTGATAATGTGCTGGCAGGGCATGGCACCCCTAAACAAATAAAAAATAAACAAATTTAAACAAAACTTTAATACAATTTTCATTTTTGAGGAAGGGTATTGCAGTGTGTACCTTTCAAGCAGATCACAACGAAATGGAACTTTAACAGCAGGTATTCCGCTCAGGGCATCCATCAAGAGATGTTTCACAATATTTTGTAATACAGAAAAGAATTTACTTGTTTACATCTTTAATAATATCACTCAGCATAATGACCTCACAATGCTCCTGAAAGTATCCAGAGCCTAATATTTTTACTGGGACCCAAACCTGTGTCACAAACAGGCGCCTATGGGGCGAACCTTTAATTTCATCCTTGCTGCAGTATCCAGAGTTCATCATATAAGAAAGAAAAAAATTATCACAGTAAAAAAGGTTTAACAATAGGACTTACTTGTACTGAGATGAATCTTAAAAGATCTTAGACAACATTCTTTGCATAGCGGAGATCGCTCCAGTCCTTGAAGTTAACTCCTTCAAAATGATGCAATATTGTCACAAAATCCACAAGAACGTTTAACCCAAATGTTACACAGATTTACACTGAACGTTGAGTAATTCTATTCAGTGTGTTCATTCCAGAGGGTAGATTTAGTATACGAGTAGGGTGTGTTACCATAATTTTGGTTCACAGTGGCAACACCCATCATCGGCTTATTTTACGTAGAAATAAACTCTATTTGAATTTTTAAACCAACACTAAAATTGATGTTTTTACAATTTGATATGTAAATCGTTATTCTGATTTGCAGTTTTGTAGTTTCCACACTAAACTTTGTACTTTGTTTTCACTTTTCTATGGAATTATTAAAGAAAAAGAGGCTAGGCCCCTACCTGCCGAAAAGTTACGAATCTGAAAACTGTTTTGATGTTTTTAATCGCTTGCACAAATTTAAATACTTTTGTAAAATTATAAATTTAATTGAGCCATACCACTATGTTTGCCTTTTCGGTAAATTCTCGATGCAAAAGAACTATAATTATACAAGCACAGCTCTGCTTTACAATTAGAATTTGAGATCCATTTTAAGCCTACCCGTACGGATGAAAGCCTTTGCAGTGCACGATTGTCAATCTAAGTACGATTACAACTAAATTTGGTTCTAATTCACTCCTATAAAAAAATACCGGCATTGAGTAATTGGTTTTGGTCACCAATGAAATGCATCCGAGATCCGCTGATGGGAAAACTCAAATTGTGCTAAGAAAAAAAGTCAGTCGAATTCTGAATGCCGTTTGCCTTTCAGGATGTATTACTATTAAACTTGTAATGGTTTTTGTACTACAGAAAAAAACGAAAAAAAGACCATACAATATACCACGGACAAAAACATTGTGACGACATTGACTCATCACATATCACGTGTCTAGACTGAGCCATACTATATATTTTGGTTCACACTTGGAATGCCAATATTTTAGATGGAGCTGCGACGACGACGTGCACAAGTGGAAACTGGGGACGAGATTTTTAGTATTGTAATTTCCTACTAACCCGAAGCATTTTTCTCTTTTCCCAATTTCCGTACTGGTGATGTTTTGCTAAGATCGGCTTATGGGAGAATTTTGACGGTAATCACATCTGGACATTTTAAGATTACATTTCATTGGGAATGACATTCGGGTAATTGTTCTTAAACCATCAGTTTCTGAATGTATTCAGACTGAATTAAAGTGAACTTTTGAAACAACGTTTCTTTGTCAACGTAAAATACGAATAGCACACGGTCAGTTAGATGTTTCTGTAGTAATTGAATAAATCTATTTAAGAGGTTAAGCCATCAATTTATATTGGAGTCCCAAAGAGAGGGACGGTTAAGACACCAACCACTACGAGTATTGTGTTCAGCTATTAATTCGACCTGAGATGAATAGCGCGGATGAGCTAATTGAGAAGCGGGAGGGAGGAGGCTGGTCAGCCGAGGGAGCCTTTGAGGACCAGGTCTGGTTACGGGCCACCTATGGTATCATAGCCGTACTTGGGATCACCGGTAACTTCTTGGTGATGTTTACTGTGGCTAGGGTACCATCGTTACAAAATCTGACCAACATGTTCATCGTGTGTTTGGCCGTCTGTGATTTCATCGTATCGGTTTTCCTCATACCGCTACATCTCGGTGAGTAAGCATATTACAAACATATTTCGTTTAAATGTCAAAAACATTAAGCTTTTACACAGGAATTATTTGATTTTTGGTAATAGTCGTGGAAGAAAGAAACAAATTCCTTCCACCAGATTCAAGAAATACATCACAAATGATAGCCACCCTGTTGATTACAGAAAATGAGCCAGTGAGAATGTCTTGGGCTACCTCCATGATTCGATTAACCGCAGTGCTGTTGCGGTTTGTTTTGGGCAAAACCCTTCAGCTGATTGTACACAAACCTTTGTCTTTTCACAAGGGTACCTTAAATCCACCAAACTAAAGCAGCAAAAAATAAATCCATAAACACGTCTGACTAATACAAGAACTGAATCTGGACCATTTAGGCCTATGTGTGGTGGGTTGATGTTGTATACACTATCTTGTATAGGAAACCGTTAATATTTCGAATAACCAACCATGCACCTTACAAGTTAAGATGTTCATGTATTTTGTTTTGAATATATAAAGAATTTAGTATGAATGAAAAATGAAAGGGTAATTATTTTTAATTAACGTTTTACATGTAAAACAAACAGATCTTGTGTGTGATCAAGCAAAAAAAAATCAACGAAACATTTTTGTGGAAAGTCATTTGAAGCTAATCTAATGATTGAAAAGTTCATGTTAAGAATAGTTGGTACGTACCAATTCCTTAATTTCCTACCGCTCGCTTTCAGTTAACACACCAAATATTCAGCCTGTAAAATTAATTCAATTTGATGGGAGCAAGTTTAAGTATCCACGTTCTTTTGCATTTGATTTGGCCCTATTACAATCGAAATAAGCAGTGATTTTGGGAACATTCTAATGATACTTTCTTGACTTGGACGGTATCACAGATGGACTGGAACTTTATTAATCATTTAGCCTTGAATTTGAAACTGATTGGGTTTCCCTTGACTATGTCTCTTCTAATAGAAGAGCTAGTTGAGCACAGTCTAATTCCATCTTGTTAACTGTACAGGGGAGAAGGACTTAAATGCATACAAGTCAAAAGAAAGTCGACGGTATGAATTTAACTGATATTCACTTTTGAAGTACAAAAGGCTGTATACAGAAAAGCAATTTCATCTTCCTAAATGGTGAAATTTTAATCAACAAAAAGTAGCAACGTATAGACGACGTGGTTTTCAAAGTAGTAGTTAACTGTTAACAACAATGCCCACATCAGATCAAAACAAAAAAGTTGAAACACCGCTATTCAATTCAATGATAAATTTCGTTGGCCTGACGTCCTTCTAGAGTATGGATAAAAAAGAAACAAGAAGCGAACCCTTCAAAAGGTGCTTTCTGAACAACTGAACATCCAACCAAACAACCAACAATACAATATTGACAATGAAATTGTGTGTGCAAAGGATCACGTGACATCTGGCCCGGCAATATAAGTCATTACAACGCACAAGTTTTTAGGATAAAACTTTGACCTAATTCCTGCCTGCGCTCATCTTTACAATCAAGAGTTAACGTCTCAAGATGATGGAATTAAAATCTCATGGTTCGTGTAGACATGATTAAATGAAAGTATCTCTGTGGAATTTGATTTAAGTAAAACAAAAAATGATCCCTTCCCTGCAGGTTTTGTGATTCCCGTACCGAAGGGCGTGGCTGGTGAGCTGCTGTGCCGCCTTCTTCTCTCCAAGTTTCCTCTGTGGGCAAGCTTTGTTTCCTCTGTGCTCTCACTGACTTGCGTAACCTTAGAGAGGTACTTCAGCATTGTGCATCCTTTAAGATATGAAGCTGTTTTCACTGGCAAGAAGGCCACCGTCATGATCATTTGCATATGGGTAGGAGGGATGGTAGTGAACAGTTATTTTCTGTATATATTTCACAATGATGGCAAGGGCCGATGTTTCATCAGTTGGCCAAGTGAAGCTTGGCAGAAGTTTGTTGGCGTGGCCGTCTTTAGCGTCATTTACTTCATCCCGTTGACTCTACAGGGTCTCTCCTATTGGCAGATCATGAGTAATTTACATAAGAGTGCCATGGCTATGCGTCAATCACTGAGTGATGGCAGAGAGAACCAGCTATCCAGAGATCTTCTTCGTGCCCGTAAGAAAGTCATCAAGATGCTGCTTATTGTCGTTGTCACCTTTGCGATTTGTTGGGCACCAAATCAGTTCATGTTCTTCGCCTACATGTGTGGTTGGAACCTGGACTTCTCCGCTTGGTATTACCACGCAAGTGTACTGATAGCATTCTGTAATTCCTGCGTGAACCCGTTCATTTACGGATTTCAAAGTAAGCAGTATCGTCAAGCTCTGAAACAGGCTCTTGGTATTGCTGCATGTTGCCAAAACGCGGTAGGAACCCCATAGGTCCTAGCTCTATGGGAACCCCTACCACCACAAGTGCTTATGCTGGTGGCACGGCACCGGACATATCTGCAAATGTCGCTTAATAAATACACCAAGCACAGCATAAAGTTGGACATTTTGACAAAGTGATGTCTACAAAAAGTCGCAGTAGGCCACAACAGCATAGCAAGTACAAATCGAAATGCCAACCATCAATCTCATCGAAAGGTAAATAATATAATGATGTACATAACGTCAAGGAGGCCTTTCACTTTCTTGCATCTGTGTACAGCACAAAGGAAGAGTCCTACATACGACTAGTGTATAACCAACGATTTACAGCCACTTCTACGCACAACAGAACTCATAATAACAAAATGTAGCTTAAATTCTCAAGTATACGTACTTTTAAGAAAAGCACCAGAACTAGTACAAAATGGTTTGAACATTTAAGTAATCGTAATGTACTTAACTTTACGGTTACAAAGTTCCATACCAACTGCAATTATAAGCGCTGCACGAGGTTTTCAAATTTATTATTTACATAATAAACATTTTCAAATATTTAAGCAAAACACAATTTAGCTGTTAACACGTAATAAGACTCGTGTAGTTTTTACATCATGGCTGACTAAGACAGCCTGCTATTCGTTAGTTAGATACGAGCAGCAAAATCACAGATTTCGTGGAAAAAACTCATCATGATTATGTGGAACACATTGCCTTCACTGTTCATTATGCAGAGCTGTGGTTGAGTCACTTTAGTGAGTCCGAGCCGAGTCTGAGCCTTAGGTTCAAAAAGACCCACGTCACAAGTTAATTTACAAATTGTTTAAATCCTTTGCAAACCATGGTCAGTTCATAAATCGGTTGATTTATTATGAAGTGGCATTTTGCTTCACAACCAAATTGCCGTAACAAAATAATAATGCGAGACACGAGTCATCAGTGTCAAGTCCGAACCATCGTTTAGGGGAGATTCCGAGTCCGAGTCGTTTGCCGATATGACTCGAGTTGGAGCGCGTCAAAAATCGTCTCTCGGTCGAACTGCCGAATCATGTCCTACAACACCGTCATCATGAGATCAAAACTAGGCAGGACATTGCGTACACAACATTGTTTTTACATCTAGACATACACTATCTGTTCAAGGTAAAGCCCATTCATAGAATATCAGTATACTGCTAGTTACGAGCACTTAGATTTTAAATCAGTACACCATCTTTGCATAAAAAGAAGAATGCTCATCCCAAAGTTCGCTAGTCTGTTTTAGTCAAGATCGTTTCTCTCACGTTTCACAACGTGTAACTTAATTTGGTTTCGTGTTGAGGTGTGGATGAACGACAGGTATTCATAGCCGTTAAGTTGGATGCAAGTTTTCTTATGATGGTTAAATAACTTGTATAAATCGTAAAGATTGTAAAAAATTGTAAAAAGTACTCACCTATCCGCAGAGATTGAAGATGCAACACCTGCGTTTCTGCTGAGAAGAAAAACAAGACGTAATGTAGAATTTTAATGAATCAATTAGAGTAACACTTGGCTTCCTACCATTGAACTCAACAAGATATTGCCTGAATGCACATTAAAATTTATTTAAGATCTTTTGCTCAAGGTATGTTCATCGAACACTCGCTGAAAAAAAACCCATAGATTTAACATTTAAATCAACCAAAATGGGGCAACGCAAAGCACTAGTCACTACGAATGGACATCTTGAAGGCCGCACGTGTCATTATTTTAGTGAGCTTAATTTATAACCACATTTTTATCTGCTACATAGACTTGTAACACTTAATTTTATTATCGTACTGGGTCACACATTGTAAATGCACTAGATCTTTTTGGAAATATATTGACCACATCGCCTTCAATTTGTCAGTGTCATGAGCTTTATGTCCAGTCTGTCAATAGATTAGGTTAGAAAACCCGTTGTTTCACCAAAACCTAACGGTTGTCCCAGGTGTGACTGTACCTTTCATCGTCACGAGAACTTTAAAGTAATGCAATTTACAGTTTTGGTTCAGTAACTGTTGACTTACGATGAGAACATTTAAATAAATAAAAATTGATTGTGAAACTAAATGTATTATATATAGGATAGAATAAAAAAGCATCACTGTTTAATATTAGTCTGTACTGATTATGAAGTTCATACCAGAACCATTTTTTCTGTAAAATATTTCTTTCTAAAATGAAGTCATATTTAAAAAAAACTGTATCAGAAAACCTTACAAAGAAAAAATTAGCACCGCAACAGCATATTTCGGTTGTTACGACAAAATTAAGGACAGTGTGTTACATGCTGGAAATTGTGCCTTTTTTCGTAAAACTATTTTCTCCTGACTCACACTGGGATTAAGTCCCAACAATTCTGTTTGTTATTTCATGTATGGTTGATCACATAATGACTATTTTGTTAGCTCTTCCAATCTTATGTAATATCTTGAAGATCAATTCGATTTGAGTTGGTCTGGGGTTGTGGAAGCACATTCCTGGGCCTGGCTGATAAAAAAATCACACTCATAAACCAAAACTGACCTAATCAAAAGATGGGGGAAGAGAGAAAAAAAAATAATGCAGGATTTTATCCTGTTTTGTTTTACTACCCCAGACCAAACAAATCACTATCGCAGAGCTGTGATATTCCCAAGCAAACTTACGTGAAACACTCCCCTTCTTCATTTCACATCAGCTTATTAGACAGATGTCAATACCGCAGATTAATCACGCAGCTCACAGCTCACTTGGAGCAAAGTGAACGGTTACAACTTTAATGACACCCGTGTGACGGAACTTACATATGATTGGACGATCGCAGAGTCAAGAGCAACCTTGGTATCAATCACGGTCACCGCCTCGAGTTGGATTTAAAACAAATGAGTCCAAATGGCATTTATACTGAAACCATTTCTATGGACGCTTATTATCGCTGATACGTGTTTTCAAAAGTCCATTTAGTACAGACACTAAAAGCTACTATTCGTTTGGAATACTGACAAAAAAGCTAGACTTTAGCGTCAACTTCAAAGTTGTACTCGAGAGCATTTGGCAGCTGAAGCAGTAGTAAAATCGTTCTCAGTGCGGCTGCAGGGGGGGGGGGGGGGGTATTGCCCGTCTGGTTATTGATTTAGTGTCTAATATAAATACATTTAACCAATTAAAACAAACAACTCCATTGCTTCTCTTGTTAACTACCTCTGAAAAGTCAATTTTGATAAAGGTGAAAAACGACAAGTGTGTTGCAGCGCATGAGTATGAACGCATTTTATTTATAACGTTCGAGCACATCGTCTTAGCAGTGGTAGCATGGGAAACCACTTACGCTACTAAATTATCTTATGCGATTATAATTTCATCACTTTTTTATTCATGTCAACAGCCATCATAACTGGACACAACAGCCTCTTGGATAAAAGTAGGTCCATGTAGTATGTTAAGAATTATCAAACAGAAAAGGTGGCTGTGTAAATACTCTGCGCTAAAATATTTCAAAATATTTCCAAATGATTAAATAAACATTTTAAAATGTTAATCGTATCTACAAATAGATTATCAGCAGTGCTAGTAGAAAACACAGGAAATGTGTCAAGCCTCGGCAAAA
This sequence comes from Pisaster brevispinus, assembly GCA_023634235.1. NCBI lineage: Eukaryota > Metazoa > Echinodermata > Asteroidea > Forcipulatida > Asteriidae > Pisaster > Pisaster brevispinus. The sequence continues at coordinate 21,657,021 of JAMKCF010000007.1, read as the reverse complement.
CAAACATAACTGCAGGAACACATCAATAAAAATGCTTATTAATTTGTTTTTAATATTTAATTTGTACTCTGCTGGTCATAACCATTTTAGGAATGTGAGAGATTTAAGATTTCTAGGGCATGTTACAGTTTTACAGTATTTTATAGAATTTTTTTTTATTGTAGAAAGAGTAAAGAAGACAAAACGAGTCCAATTTAAACAGAAAGGGACTAACGCTTGATTAAAGAAATTTATGCTCAGTGGGCAGAAATCGTAATTCACCAACCTAAATACAATTTTAATAAATATAAGTCAGGGATGGCTGATTGAAAGCATTTTGATAAACCAAACGTTATTAATACAGCAAGTCCCCTATGGAGTATTTGAGCACCCATTACCAGATTAAACCTTTAAGAAAATGAAGGTTATTTTTTTCATGGCTCTTTTAAACAAAGATAAATATAACCTTTAAATATTACTTAAGAAATTTAATGAATACATTCCAGTGCAATACTTGGGTATGTAAAGGTAAAAATCTATTAACATTTGTCTCATTCTCAACCTAACTATGGTGTGTATGTTTGTCTACTTCTCAGTTTTCTTATCAGCAGTTTTTCTTGTACAATTTTGGAGTGCCTCTCATTCTATTCCTCAAAATACTTTGACATTTGTCTCGTACAATTTAAGTAGTTCAAAACTTGTGGTAATCAATAACTTAGTAGCATTACCGCTTTTTTCCTTGAAATGATTACCTCAACTCTTAAACTTTCTCTTGACCTTTACTCCCGATCTTCCTCTTGACACTTACCCTAACTTCCTCTTGACCTTTACTTCCCAACTTCCTCTCGACCAATATCTTCCTCTTGACCTTTTATTTCCCAACTTCCTCTTGACCAATATCTTCCTCTTGACCTTTACTTCCCAACCTCCTCTCGACTAATATCTTTCTCTTGACCTTTACTCCCCTCTCGACCAATATCTTCCTCTTGACCTTTTATTTTCCAACTTCCTCTCGACCAATAGCTTCCTCTTGACCTTTACTTCCCAACTTCCTCTCGACCAATATCTTCCCAACTTCCTCTCGACCAATATCTTCCTCTTGACCTTTTTAATTACTTCCCAACTTCCTCTCGACCAATATCTTCCTCTTGACCTTTACTCCCTAACTTCCTCTCGACCAATATCTTCCTTTTAACCTTTACTCCCCAACTTCCTCTTGACCTTTACTCCCATCTTCCTCTTTACCTTTACTCCCCATCCTTCTCATGACCTTGCACTCCCCATCGTATTCCTGACCTTTACTCCTCATTTGCCTCTCCTTGTCAGTCTACATCCTGTCTTCAAGCATTTCTTTGATGAGATCATTCTGAACTCTTAACATCTTCAGCCAGTATTTCAAAATTTTCAGTGGATTTCAATTCTTTACTTGATCTTTACTAAAGTGAAAACCAAAAGTTAAATCAGAGTCATCCTCGGTAAGAGTTACACATTTGCAATAAATTCAATGATTTATAGACTGGTGAATAGTGGATGACCAAGAGTAACTCATCCCGTCTGGAATTAACCCACAAAAACAATGAGTATTTGTTATTATCCTTACATACAAGGCCATTCGCTCCTTGTTAAGTGTATGGGGAAATTTAATATGAACACGAACTTTGTCATGGTAACATCAAATAAAAAGAGACAAAACAAAAATTGGGTCATCTGGATTAATATTCAATTAGAAAGAAAACAATGGTTGAAACTGCAGAGACAATAACAACAGTTAAAATCACCATCAAATCAAGTTGTCATAAATTAGTTTCCTGCATAACTACAGAAAGAAAACACGAAAAAATCTCGAAAAAAACCCACGGCACCCACAGCATTGCCGTGGTGCCTTGTGCTTTTGCTGTGGTGCCCTTTGCAAAGTTCCAATGCAAATTTACATTTTCCTCATAGAGTGCCCCTTACCAGGGGAAAATTGCCCCTTCAAGAGTGAAATTCAAGGCCTGAACTAACACTACTCTAAAGCCAAATACATGACATTAAATAAAATAAAAGCACTAAGTTTCTAATACTGCCATTTGTATGTAGTAAGAAAACTTATAATCTTACAGCATGTATTTCTAAAATAACATAGGCCTGTGTAACATCAAACCTTACAGCATGTAATATTAACATTTAGATTGCGTGTATGCATTTGTTATAAGCTTACCCAGATTTGTCCAAGTTCATGTTCAGGTGTGGCCCCATTATTGTGCAATGATGACTTCCTTCCGCATTCAAAGTGACATAGGTACAGCCAGTGACGTAACCAGAAGAAGGAGCAGGGGATCCCTCACTTAGAACTCTCCCCACCCCCCCCCCCCCCCCCAGTGAGATCGAAATAAAATTCACTAATAAATGGTTTGACCCATTAATACCCCCACCCCCTCAAAAAAAAAGTAGGTGTATGAGAATAATGAATACCGCGTGACCTCCAATCCTCCAATCAAATGACAATGATCTATTTGGGCGTTATATAAAACTCATTTATGATTGATCCTGGTCATTTGATTGGCCAAACGCACGTTTTTGTAATATAGTAACATCGCACTCTGAAAGGGTTCACTCCTATTCCATGTAATCATTGAAATGCAACTACTTTTTTGGATTATTTTTTAGTACAAGCAGACCTTGGTTAGTTACACTGCATCTTACACTTTTGTGCATGGATGCCGCCTATCTTGTTAGGACATGTAGGCAATCTCTTGCTTTTTGGGGGGCGGGGCACAGTAAAATTCCCTAAAAATGTTAGTAGAGATTTTTAAAGTGGAGATCATCCTGAGAGAGTTTGTTGAATCTAGATCAACCCAGGTTGTCAGTGCATTGGGGTCAGACCCGGGTCAGGCAAGGGGAGCTAACAAAACCCATACTCATTAATCATTTTGAGACATACCATTATTGTCAGGGGTGACTTTTCCTCAGGATTTCTGTGTCCATTGTGTAAAGGGGTTGCAGATAGAGCCATTTATCCTTTTTCTTGTAATGGACAGTTTGCATCATGCAGTACTTCCCTCGGAGACTTCTAATAGATTATCTGGAATAATAAACCCATTTTACATAACATTATATACACAAAATACATTTATTTACTCAGTTGTACTCAATTGAACATACCTGGTATACTTGGTATCTGAATTGAACAAACAATCAACAACTGTTTTTTGTTTTTTATATTTTGCAAACTGAGTGTCTCATGAATCTCTTTACAGTTAACTTGAAAACTGTTTCCTAAACCAAGGTTGTACAGTCCTTTTATAGACCCCATGCATATAATGTCACAAGCTCAAACAGTGCCCTCACTAAAAATAAGGTAAAACGAAGACCATCGCTTGGTAGTTGTATGTGGTGTGTACACACCTATGTTTCTATTGTTTGACCTCAGCGATGATGGCATATGCAAGGGGTCTAAATAAATTAGGTGATAGGTCTAAATCACTTTTTGTCTCAAAGCCTGTTTTCTGGCCTACGTCTTGATGCTATGTGGTCCTGGTCTCAGGCACTCGAGGTCTTCAAATCTAGCTAACTTGGCCTCTGACAAAATCAAATCCTTCTTTGCACTACAAGTATTGTAACTTAAAGGCATAAATATTGCAGTGCATTCATTTACAACACCATCATTTAAACAGTTTAGTGTAGTTCATTCCAATGATAATGATATCATCAAGTTTAGAAAGTGCTTGAGAGCATAAGTTTTTGTTGTCAAAGGCACATTTAAAACTTGATGTTACAATGCCATGTTTTGTTTTACTTGTTGATCATGTAATTCAATTGAAGTCTACTGCCTCCCAAAACAAAGAGAACAGGTAGCTTTCTAAAGAGTTGCAACTGTATTAGATTAACCTCATGTTTGTTCTTTGTCAACTGCAAGATCAAGACAGTAGTGATAAGTGGTATCTCTTGGATAAGTCTGCTCAGAGCTAGCTAGAAGCCTCACCATGTTATCCTCATGACCATTCTTGGCTGCCATATGAAGAGATGTTGCCTGGAAGAACAAATAATTGAATATTACTGAATAGTTAAAACAACTGTCTTTGTTAGTGTTGCATGAGAAACATGAAATGCAGCAAGCCTCTGTGTATCTCAAACCTTCTTTATGTAGCTTGATTTTCAAAGATTTACTCAAAGATGGAGTTGTGCTTGAACAGTCAATACCCTAAATTAAATTTATCTGTGGGATCAACATAGTTGTCATTCTCCATCCGTTGGCAGAATCCAAAGGAGTCCATAATGGCTTTAACACCCACTTAACAAGATAGTTATCACATTTAGAATAAAAGAATGGCTGTGATAAAACACAACAAACAGAATTCTCTGCCCAAGCAATTTATTGAGTCACCAACCCTGGCCTGGGTGTCTTGAAGAACAGACCAAGCAGTGTCACCTTCAGCTAATCACCCATCCATAAACAAAATACTGAATAACTGCTTTTACTTGCACCATACGTACCTGCTTGTTTGCACCTCAACCACTGTGTGAGTATACATGTACTCTGGTTTCTGCACAGTACAGGAAGATGATGATGACAATGATGAATAAAGAGTAAAAAGGAAAATGGTTATGGATTCAGAAGACACATTTGAATTCACACAGAATGACATCTCCTCTTTACTTCCTGTAAGAATGAACAGGTTTGTATAAGACAAGACAAATGAACAATGCATTGATTGTAAGATGTACGGAGAGCTAGAATCTTTGTCACTGATTCCTGTTTCATCTGTATGGACCAACTCTTTATGGGGGGCTGCTGTCAAATGCAATGTTCACTGTAGTACCAAACCAGAGATAAGATATATGTGATATGATCATGTGACTTCAGGCAAACATGTTGGGATTTTGTATGGTAAGTCATCATGTAAAAAAAACACCTCAAACTACAAACCTTGTTTGTCAGAACTTGAGGGTGATAAGAGCAAAGTTTCAGTAGGTATAGGTTGATGTTTTCTTTAGGTCCTGCTTGAATACTGTATATAAACAGTTTTAACTTCATTAAGGATGGATATTATGAAAGGTCAAAGATGAAACGGAAGAATATGGACATAATTGCAGTTGACAAAAATATACAAATCTGTCGTTTAAAGACAACTTGGTGTGTTAAACAAACTTGTTCATAATAGAAAATGAAAGTAAAAACAAAAGTCCTGTGCTGTTATTATAATGTTAATAGAGATTTTTAATTCAGCTCTGAATTCTAAAAATGCTTAAGATATTTAAGGTAATGAGATCAATTCTATTATTATTTGTGATTTTTTTGGTGCCAATGAGCACCCATAACTAATTGACTACTGTGATTCCAGAGTCCTATGATTTTCTTCACTGACAAGTTCAGTGGCAATTTTTCCAGGTTTATCCAAAACAAGTCATTGTAAAAGTACAACTTAAAATTGTAAAATTAAGAAATTGTTTGTCTTTACCCAAAACTTAATGAATAAGAATCTAGTATTTGTTAACACATTATGTATCCAACACTAACACTGTAAACAGTGTTGAAAACGACGTCAGACAGCCCGAAAAAACTTCTGCTGGGTCAACAAAATCGTAGATATTCCAATGGAATGTTATCTGATCCCAAATAATCGTTCATCAAGAGGACACAAGCACAAACGTGTGCAGATGCCCACCAGAACTAACCAGTAGAGTACTAAGTAAGTATTATTCGATAATAGTTTCTTTCCAAGAACAATCAGAGACTGGAACCGCCTCCCACCTAACACTACAGTAACAATGACATCATTGTGGCACCCAACTATCGCACTCTGAATTTAGAAAAAACTCAGAAATAAATCACCACCCTCACCCTTGACGTGCAAACCAAACTAAGTTACTCAAGTTGGTGTCATGTTTGCGCTAGGATGCTTTGCCGACTATATAATTTAGATTCAGATAAGTTAAGTCATTCAAGTAATGCAAATAACTAAGTAAGCAGCCCGGTACCCCAAAAACATTTGCTTTGGCCGAAATGTCAGTCACAAAAAAAGTATTTTCTCTACTTCCTTGTCAAAATAAACTTTACAAACTTAACTAAATTGACTCCAGAATCCTATTATTATGTGAAATTTACTTACAATGTTACACGAAACTTTCGTTGGACCATGACGAAATGTGCAAACAATCTCTCAGAAATTAGGCTTGTTTTCGGCGTAAAGCAGACGATTGTCACTCTCACAGTGCCACTGTTGTCGCCGTGCGCATGTGCCAAGCGTTGCGCATGTGTGCAATGCACGTGGTATGCGTTGTCCGGTTGCACGCATCTGGGACAGATAATCAGATTACGAAAAGTATTTTGTTGGTTGTCAAAAAAAAAAAAGGATTTACCATGGAAACACCTTGCTATTTCTTAATCAAAGCCAAATTCTGAATAGGATTTATTTCCACACTTGAAACCCTCCCGCTGGATAATTTTAGTTATTTTTAGTATGCGGGGCTTGGGGTAAAGGCAACAGATGATGATATCAGGGTAAGGAGGGTCAGGGGGAGGGCGGGGCATACATACACGTGGCAAAAAGAGCGATGGGGCCCAAAAATTCGTCATCTCTATATTTATAGTCTCCCGAAGAAAAGCTTTCTTGGCACAAAGTTCGGGATACTTATGGTGAGGGTATATATGATGTGATAACAAAAACAAATTGGTCAATGTTTACCAACGGAACAATGCTTCTAATAGCAATTTTATTTTCTTAAAATATATTAATTAAACAATTCTGAATTGCAATTTAGATGTGAAAATATAAATAGTACTTTTTCAATCATTTTGTTGAGAATAAATTTTTGTTTTAACAGAATGCTACAAATCAAGGCACCCTAAAAGGCAAAATATTCTGGCATCAATTATTGTTTTGCACAAGGGCTGGTGTTTCCATTTGAATGAAGATTAAGTTCTGAAACTTTCTCAAACAAAGAAAACAAAATGAAGTATTTACTTATCTTAATACCTTACCCTTTTTTCTCTTTGCAGCTTGTAATTAGACAGGGGCCTCTGTTGCCTCTGAACTTGGCATTGGTGCCCCTCAAAATATTCACATAGACCTAAAGAGTTTCCAATGCAAGTGCCTTTTGCAAAATAAAAATGACTTGCCCTCTCACTAACGAAATTCTACCCCTGCCCCTGAGTGCAAATTAAGTCTAAAGTCCATGGAATAAAACCAAACTTTCTAACATGAAAATGCCAAACAGTTACATGTACACAGTGTAGACCGTGTCACATTGTTTACAAATTTTGTGCATTCCCATGCATTATCTGGCAGACTGACAGATACTACACTGACAATATGAAATTGTGTCCATTTTTTTTTCAACATTACTACATAAAATCAAGAATTATAAAATGTAACATCTGAACAATTTTAGAGATGTGCCCCCTTTCTTCATATCAAAAGCTGATAAAAATCGTACGGTGCCATAAATTATTTTGTTCTTCTGGGCTGTGTTCACAAATCTTGCCCACAGAAAGTCCAGGTTCTGTTGGCATGGTCTTTTACATTATTAACCTTTATAAATGCCTTGGCCCCCCAAAAAATTAATGGGATAAGGCAGAGTCCATTCATTTTTGTTTCCACAGAGAAAACACTAATGTAACAAAATCACAGTAGAATAAAATAGTATTTCTTTTTTTCTTTTTTAACTGCAAAATTAAGTCTCCAGAAAACTATCAACGAGACAAGGCAAAATATGCTTGGAGTAATAATGCATTACCAGTGAGTGTATAAAAATAAATTCTTGCTTTTGCAAAAGCGTTTAGCCTTATATCAGCCAGGGGACGGTCAAAGATGGAGATTTGTATGGTGTATCTTTACTTAGCTATGACTACTGAAATTTCATTGGTCACTATAAACAGTACATTTGATTCAGTCTATACTGCTATTTCTAGGAAAGCAAAAACAGTTGTTCCAATTTTATGTTCTATACAATGTATTAAAATTTCAAAGTTAATATAAACAAAAAGAACACGACCTGTTACAGTAGAAACAGCCCTAGTACCTTTCAAAATACACACATTTTGATGATAAATTCAGCTTTCTGTAATAGCAGTTACAAGTAAGCCACTTTCCAAAATTTTAGGAATTCCTCTTCCCTTTGACCTCAGAACTGTCATCCTCCTCTTAACTTGAAAATGACAACAGGCAAAAACATTTCTTGGAGACATTGGAGGCAATAAAGAAAAACCTACATAGAACCATTTTGTTATTGCCTTAAAACAAAATCAACACCAAAAACTTCAAGGCATATGTATGTACATAAACCATCTACACCATCTACAGTGCAGAAAAAATACAGACCACTTAAGTTAAAGGAATAGTGACTTTGTACAGAGATTTATAATATAATACAGTTAGTAGCATGGCTGGTCTAAACCATAGCTTTAGCCATGCATGTATGTCACTTGCCATCCATTTACAAAGTATTTCAAGTGAGTAATTCAGACACCATATCTTGTAATTTACAGCAAGGTTTAACGCACTTTTTCATCTTCTGGATAAAACTATGGTCTGAAGGCATGATGGCAACTCAGGGTCCAGATTGCGGCGGGTTCTTTAAACATCAAAGCATCCACGACAGCACTTAGTGACTGCGTCCCTCGCGTAGGGTATATACGACAACGAATACCTAAAATGGAAAAATAAATAGATGAAAGATAAACAATGGCAGGAGTTGACTTAGTCAAACATGTTACAGTTGCTATGAACAGATCTTTATACCTTCACATTCTTCAACAAATATTTATTTGGTGTTTTACCCTTCAACAATTTGTGTTAAACACTCGATACTCAGTGCTTTCTGAGTCCTGTGAAAAAGGCCACAGGCATACTACTCAGGTTGGATTCAAACCCAGGACCCCTGCCTTCTAGAGCAGATGTCTTAACCACTAGACCACCAAGTGCACCAGTTCCAATCCTATAATTAGCAGCAGGTACCACAACAATTTCTTTGATGTAATAATTACATTGATGTATGATAAGCACTGTAGCAGTACTACAAGACTGACCCAACCTGTGAATGTGGAGAAGCAGACCATACTATGGAGCACTGCCTTGTCTGCCCTCTACAACCCAACCCATCACGCTTCAGTGATACGAAAAGAAGAAGTACTACCGCTTTCAGTAGGACCCAAGGAAAGCACAAAGTCTAAACAGTGCTTATCACACATCAGTGTTTGGTAAAATAAACAACCAAAATAACACTCTTTGCCTCTGATGCAAAGCAACACTGAATAAAATACAACTAAATTAAATTGTTCAGAAAGAGTAGATTGTCACAAACAATTCGTCTTCTTACTTCTTGATACCATTTTTTTCTTCTTTTTTGTTTGATCTGGTAACCTTAAACATTCTCAAATGTATCTTTACAATTCACTTCTTCCAAAGCCTTTTTATTATTTTCCTCAATTACAGGTGATGAGACAACAGTTTGCAAACAGTCTTCATCAGTTACACTGCATGGTGGAGCTTTGGGAATGAAATAAAAAATGAACAAAACCTAGAAGGAATACATGGTGGTACACTCACCATATCAACGCCAGAAACTGCAGAACACAAAATACTATTGCCAGAATGGCTATCTGCCACTGAAATGAAAGACAGCAAACGGTAAACAGTTAAAATACAGTGGAAACAACACAATAAAAAAAGCTTTCAAAGAGGATTTCTCAAATATATTTTTTGACATTTGCAGAACCACCCAAGCAAAGGATGTTAACACAATAGCTGATAATCAAGTATAAAGACCACATAGGTTTAAGGGTGTTTTACAACTTGTATAAAACTGGTAAACATTTTTACCAGTTTCATCAGTTCATACATTACTGACAAGTTCTAATTATACTACAAAAAAGCCATGTAATTGCCTAAGTTGCATAAAAACAATTGTTTGCAGAACAAAAAATAGACTCATTCATTGGCATAAGTCTACACTGGATAAGTATCGCATATTATTTACATTTATGTAGAACTGTTAAAACATTCAAGTTAATAAACCACAAGGGAAGCTGACTGGGTAGATACAAGTGTATAAATCAATTGGGGTAATTTTACGTGGTGGTGCTCTAAAATTTTTCTTACACATTATTCTTTGGGAAAGTTGTTGGAAGAAAGCTTCTTGTTCACTGACACAATCATTTTTCCCACTGACGGGAAGCATTGCGGAGAACACACTCCAGCTCCATAACAATATTTTACTTGGTTCTGCAGCCATTTGCATGGTTTGTGGTCAGATAACTGGGCCCAACGTCATGGCTTGCTTATTGCAGAATTCTGTGCTTACATAGATTTATACGCTATACAGGGTACCCTAAGCACAGAATTCTGTGGTAAGCAATAAGCAGTGCCAAAACAAAGACACAATCGACGACCGGAGTCACATGACTCATAGTGGGTATACAATGTAAACAAACCAAGCAAGTGACACGCAGTGTGCATGGAAAAAGCCTGGCTGCTTCCCACCTTTTGGCACAAGCACTCGGCAGCAGCCATGCTTGTCCATGTACACTGCACTTTACCATGACATTGGGCCCTGATCATATCAGAGTCCATAGACTTATAGCTGGTACGTGACCATTCCAGTTTATGCCAACATAATAATAATGATAATGAGTTCTTATATAGCGCTTTAGCACACCAAATGGGTGTCTCAAAGCACTCAGTATTTTTTTCCTGCAAGGTATGTGTGGCTACGTTTGAAGTATGAGACCTATTCCTTAACATAGCACCATGTAATGGTGTTCAAGGTGCTGTGCCACAATATGCTGCCAAGCAAACCAGGAACACCAGAGCAAACCCCTTCTCTTTACGATAAGTGCACTGGGTTCTCACTGGGTTCTCACAGGATCTCTGGCACAAGGTGTTATAAAATAGTTCTCATAATTCAAAAACTTAATGAACCTGTCTTGAACATTTCTCTGCCTCCTAATTGTTAACTAGATCGATGGAGCGTTATTATTATTATTGTTAAAAGTGCTGCTCGTTGGATGCATCCTATGCAAGTGCATCCACTGAGGTGTAACTTACCCATAACGCTGCACATAAGGTCAATGCAAGGAATACAAAGACCAGAATTGTTGCAATCAAACGCTTCTCCTTGAACATACTTTTAAGCTGTCTGACAGGGCCCATCAAGAACATGGTGCTGAAATGGTAACCAAGTCATACAAATACAGTCAGGACAGAAATTCACTGGTAGTTTATACTATAATTCAATTGTTATACTTTTTAGCCAAAAAGCTTACAGTGTTTAGTATATTTCTATAGACAAATGAGTGCATCACAAAACTGAATTGGACCTTGAAGTTAGAAGCACTTTTAAATATTTTCTCATTTCATATTCCAATAACATTCATGGATTGGTTAGTTTGCTGCCCCCAGGGTATCATTTCAGTGAATTTCACATTGTGCACAAAATACTCACAAAAAAATTAAGAAGTGAAAAAGTAATGGCATATTTTGTATATGGTAAGAGATTGTAACTTGAAGATAGTTTCAAAGCTTTCCTACGCTCCAGACTCTGGCAACTTGTTTTCTTTGAACAAACAAACTCACAAAATGTGTTATTCCTGATGGAAACCCTTCTAGACTTAACGAAGGTACACAGGAATTTCCGAGTAAAGCAATGACTTTGGAAAACACCATGCATGGATACACTGGTACCACAGACTGCCAAAAAGTACCACACCTTCTAGGCTAGCATTGGGTGCATGGGTTTCTTCTGTTTGTACAGCTGACACTGGTACCACAGACTGCCACAAAGTACCATACCTTCTAGGCTAGCATTGGGTGCATGGGCTTCTTCTGTTTGTACAGCTGACACTGGTACCACAGACTGCCACAAAGTACCACACCTTCTAGGCTAGCATTGGGTGCATGGGTTTCTTCTGTTTGTACAGCTGACACTGGTACCACAGACTGCCACAAAGTACCATACCTTCTAGGCTAGCATTAGGTGCATGGGTAGGGTTTCTCCTGTTTGTACAGCTAATATTAACGTGGAAACCCAATGGCTTGTGTACTGTGGACTTAGTCACCACAGTTTCCTGTGGTATTTTGTGGCAAGAGCCAGTTGGGTAAGAAAGTGCACCAATAGTAATAGCACTACGAAGGAAGATGGTTCGAGGTACATACTAGTACTACATGTAGTACATTCTTGGTGTATCTAACACAGCACTCTGTTTTACTTCAGGTAACAAATCTATGCCTCCATCCCTTGGTTAATCAATTCAACTTAAGTGGGAATAAAACAAATGCAGTCAAGTTGAAATAACTTCTCTTGACATGACTTCCCTGACTTCAACACTATCTTCAAGGTGCAAATGTGTGACTAAACTAAAGGTACCTGATTAAACTAAAGATAGTACCAAAGGTGTAGCAGACAGCAAAGAGAGTAAGCCCTGTGCCAAAGGAGATGAACAGAAACATGCTACCCTGAATATATGGACAACAAACACAAAGAAAGAAAGAAAGACAGGCTAGTATTCTCATGCAACAGCCACATTTAAAGGGGCACTGTCATTGTGATCACAGGAAGTCGAGACATTACTTAATTTGGATCTCTCACCAAGTTACTGCATACGCATGCGCAATAGTAATGGCGGTGTCCTTTAAAGCTTTTGTTTGTGATGTGAAGGCCAACACGTGCGCATGTAGTAACTAGGTGAGAGTTCATGTTTCCATGTCCAGCCACAAGCAGATTACGGTCATAACAACAGTGCCCCTTTAAGTTGTAACAAAATATCTGTTAATAAAAAGTGAAAAGCAAGGCAGGCGAGGAACATTATTAATCAGCTATACATACATGATGCACCTGGAAAGTACCTCTAAATTTATGACAGCATTTAGTTCCAGTCCTCTTAGTTTATAACAAGCACACCAGCAAGCTTGTATGAAGGGGGAGGGCAAGGCCAATTTCATCTGCAAAAAGCACTTCCATTGGAAAATCTTAAAGTCTATGGGAAACTTATGGCCATAGTTTTTGTGGCCCCAATGTAAGTCCAGGCCTAAACTATACAAGCAACTTGTGAATTTGGTGTACATGTTGCAGAGGAAAAACTTGAAAAACAGCGTACACTTTATCATCGATTTTTTGTGCACATTCATAATGGGCTTATTTCCATTTTGGCAATCAAAATAAGCAGCGGTGATTTAGGAGGTCTTCCAAGGCCTTTTCCTGGATTTTGACAAATTCAGATGTACACATTAGTATATTGGTGCTGGTATGAATCAGTGAGCTTTCAGATTGAGACTAATTTGTTTCCCTGATAATTACCATTCCTGTACTTTCTCTTAACAACTGCCAGGGGCAAGATTTAAGCAACTACTTGTGCAAAGAAAGAAATAGATAGTACTTGTTAAATGTCAGTTATTGTAAAGAAATTGCAATGTCAAAACCTATACAACAAACAATAGAAAGTGGTTTAAGGTTAGTATAAAATGCTCTCATTAGTGTGCAGTCACACACTCAAGGAGAATCAATAAAGATTAAAAGCCTGTTTTGCAAAGCAAAAATAACTAACTGCAATGTATTGAGAGATGTTAATATTTAGGTTAAAAAACAAAATAAATGCAATGTATTGTTTCTGCAATTTTTTTCCTGGCAAGTAAATTTCTTGTTCATTCATTCAGTTATATTTTTTCTCCATAAAATTGGATCCTGAAGGTCAGTTATAAATTACAACAGACAGATAGTCAGGATAAAGTGCAGTTTTGCTCTTGGCTTGAAGATAGAAATACATGTACAGTGTACTGACCAAAGTCAGCAGACATCACACAATAAATCTTGAGTGCTGAACTTTGGGAGTCGGATTCACTGTGTGTTACTGTGCAGTGTGTATTTCAATGTGACACACAGTGATGTGAGACTGGCACCATATCTTTGCATGCAATTTGACTTCCAAAATGGAAGATCATGGGCGGAGACTGCAGTGGGCAGAGAGTTGCATTGTGTGAGGTCGGAGTAAGGGGTCAGCATGTGCAATTTGTATTCACTAAACTATCAGGAATTAATGCTGCTAACTCAAACTGTAGTAAGCAATAGAAGTAAGCAAAACAGGAATTAAGGCTGCTAGTTCAAATCACAGCATGCAATTAAACCAAGCCACCAGGAATCACTGCAGCTATTCCAAGCTGAAATACGCTACACAGTCAAGCCACCAGGAAAAAATGCTGCTACCTCTTCACTTACCCTGACATTGCTGTGAGGTTACCAAATGAGTAGAGTACAGCAAATAACTTGATGTTACTGGCCGTTGGGAATACCAGAGCTATAGTGGACTGTAAGGTGGTGGAATGTTCACAATGTCAGATAACTCTAGCATGTCCGTCTTTGAATCATTGATCTCCACAAACAATGATTGTTTTGTGTGAGTGCTATTGTCCCATTAGGCACTTTTGAAGTTGTTTGAGTAAACTTGTATCATGGATAGTTTAGAAATACGGTGCAATGCATTTCAGCAACTCATTAAATCAAAACAGTAATTTCTTAAATTTTAATCAGTAATTTATCTTCTTCATGAAAGAGAACTTCGCAAAATTATATACTCTTGTTAAAAGTGTGTTCTCCCACTTGGATGTTTTGGATTTTCATCTAGCATCTTCTGTTTATGAATTATGAAAGATGGTATGTTTATTTCTGATTTGTAAAAAGGTTGTTACTACAAAAACATCAGAATATCTCACCAATACAGACAGGAGACATCCCAGCACAAAGCAGATGACAAACCCCTTCAGTCTTGTAGACCAGCTCAATGTGGAACCTTCATAAATCTGGTTTATCAAATAAAGAGGCTTTTTAAACTCTAGTTTACTGCTAGCTACTGACATTTGAGCCAAACATACATTTTTATTGGGTAATCTTACCTTTTGGTGTGATCAATTGATTTTTCAAGGCAAACATCAAAATATCGTGACCAACTTGGCTGCCATTTTAGAAATCGAGAGTGGTTATTGTGGGTAAGATGCTGTATGTGTCCAGAATCCAGAACCACTTGTTCACTTCTTTTAATTGTATGAACAAACACAATGTCCTACTGTCGAGCACAAAGAGGATCCTGGGCAAGTTTCAAAATTGTGCAGGTTTCTTCTTTGCGCTCAACAACACTATTTTTGGTCACAATAAGGAATAATATGGTGGTCAGCAATCAGCATGTTTCCTGTTTTTCCTAATCCTGTGCAACTACACTAAAATCATAGAGCAAGAATACTGAAATGCATCATGCAAAAAAAACAAAAAACAGAGGAGACTATTTTAGTAAACTTGCTGTTTGTTGCAAGCATACTTTCTCTACTGAGGCCTTTTTATACATATTAAATAGATACACTAAAAGTAAAACATTATACAAAACAAAGTGAAAATGAAACTAAACTCTTACACTTGCAGTTGCATTGCATTTGTTTTTTTGTGACTTGTTTTACGGAGGAAGGAAGAAGGAAACTATACCAGAGAATTTAGAGGGCTAACGCTACTGTAGCTCCATTAAATGCTAGTCAATTTTGGTAATGGTTCTAAGATTTGAATAATAAGAGCTACGATGAACTATGTTTGTGTTTAAATTGTGAACATTTTTCGACAATCCAAGGATTCAGTTTAGCACCATGTCGCCTGTACATGAAATCAAAAAGAGTTGGTCCCCTCCAAAATGTTGAAAATTCATCACAACACAACCCTTTGACCATCTGAAAGATCAAAGGTTACGCTTGTTGCAACTAGTATTAGTAAAGTATTACTTTAGTACCATTACCGTATGCAAACAGTCACTGAGTCAGTGCCACTTCAAAGGCTAGGCACATACTACATCATGTACAGATGTACCTGACTACAGAACACTAAGTCATGACAGTGAGCTAAGTAGTAATGTCATTATTTAGCAAAGAAAGGGTTTCATTTTATGTCATACTTGAAACTTTACAGTCTATAACAAGTAAAATAAACAACCACGCGCTGCATGCGAAAAAAATTATTTGCTAAAGCCAACTGGTTGACAAAAACCACGATAAACACTTCATTAAACCATCAACTTTCACATTGGCTGCATTTGCAGTTTGAGTTTGCACAGGCTCACAGCATGCAGCGACGCGACACCCGACAGCTGGTTACTTAAATTAGCAGTATTGTATACAAGTTTAATCCAAACAAACCTGTGTCACGATACCCTGCTCATCCTCCTCTTCTTCTTTTCCATTTAAGACTTTCTTCAGTTTATCCATTATTTCTTTAGTCAAAGTTTGTAATCAATATGCAAAAACTTTACCGACAACAGAGCAACACCTTCCTGAAACGATACGTGTGCATTTTTTGCATTACGAGATTTTCTGCCTCAGAATAGTCAGGCCACCTTCATAAAATACTTTTGTAACTTTCTATATCACTCTGGGTACTAAACTAAATTAACTTCAATGCGTATAACTGCAATTTTGTAGTGCAGATAATGATATATAACTATTTGATTTATTCTCAACCTTTATCAAGTTTTTAATTTTAAGTTTGAATTGCAACCAATAAAACAAATAATTTTAGCTATTTCAACGACACAAAATATACTGTTTCCACTTTAAATTTCTTCAAAAACATTACAAATATTTCAACACGAACTACCTGTTTTAGAACATGTAAACGGTAACTATTGAGGGCGCCCTACACAAAACACGGTCTCCCAATTATATTTCGCCAATTCCGGAGAGACTCACCCTGTAGATTGTCCCTTGTGTTGCAATCTGATCCACCCTTTGAAGCTAATATAATGTCCCTCATTAGCATATCAAAAGTTCTTTGGAAGAGGGTGTAGTGAAGGTGCGTTCTCCCAAGAAATCCGTGTCTTTTGTATCTTGTGTGCAGTCTGATCACATCGTTGCGTTCTTTTTCCCGGGATTTTTAAATTTCAACGAGGTTTTCTTCGCTATGCCTAAAACTCGTCCAAGATTTTCTTCTGCGCCAGCTACGGTGTCACGACCTCCCGACGATGAAGAACCACATTCTCCAGAAGAAGATATTCTAGCCTTGGCCACCAAGGAGATTGTTTTCACCAGTGAGGCAGGGGCAGAATTTCCCTCCACCGGGGTGAACATGAGCTCAACAGAGCAACAAACCAAAGCTCCTTCGTGGGCTGACGGTTTTTCAGGTAGCGGGTTTTCATGCCCAAAACCTCCACCTCCAGACATGACCCCAGGCCCTTCACAGCCAAAGCCTACAAGTGCCTCAACTCAACCAATGCATGATGCTCATCCATCTACTGCATTTTATCCCGGCGTTCAGACACCGGGTTACCCTTGGTTCCAGCCTGGAATTCAACAACCAAGAGCTCCATGGGGTGGTGCACATCAATATCCAGCTACACCGGCCATGCCACCACAGCCATCCATGATACACCCGTCATTGTTTTATAATCAATGGGGTATTCCGGTGCAGTATTTTCCTCAAAGGTACATGCAACAGCCGTCGCCCCAACCTGCTCCATCGGGCCATGGGCATGTACAGCGTCACGACGTAACCCCGCTGCAAGCTGCAACGTCACGGGGCGGGAATATCGAATGCGTCACGGTCAGCAGTGACGATGACACAGATACAGTTTCTACTGTTCAAACTAAGAAAGACCTGTTTCGTATTCCTCACAAAAAAGACACCGGAAACCCAATTTCTGAGAAAGTGGTACAATGGTGGGAGGAATTGAGAACCCATAAACTATCAACCGAGGACTATAAGGAAGAAATTTCTCCCTACTCCGTCCCTGTGGAACAGGACAAATTCTTCTCGGCACCAGAACTCCCTTCGGGGTTGAAAAAGGTCTTCAAGCAAGTCAACTCTGCACTTGTAAGTAGTGACGATAAACTGAAGATTTCTCATAATCATATTCTCAATGCATCCAAACCTTTATTGAGACTTTTTGATGCAGTTACTGACACGGAATGCCCGAATGAGGTCTCTAAAGAACTTATCCAAGATCATTTATCTTCGGCTATCATCTTATTGGGTTCAGCTAGCCAAGCTCTTGCTTTGTCGAGACAACATGCCTTTGATGATGTTGTGGATAAAAGATTTGATGTCCTCAAGAAGAATCCTCCTTCATTGGGTGAATTGTTCGGCTCTTCTCTTATGAAAGACATCGAGGATACAGAAAAGGCAAACAAGCTCGCCTCCAAAGTTACAAGTGGCAGACCCCAACAGTCTACCTCGTCTTTTTCTAAAGACAGACGTTTCACCCCATACCAATCTGCTTCCAGATCTTTTAGAGCTAGTCGCCCATCGAGAGGAGCTTACAGATATACAAGTAAGAATTTCCAGAGATCACGTTTTCAGAAAACGACTCAGAACAACTCGAATAAATCGAGTTCAAAAAACTAAAGCATACATCCTCGTTTTTCGAGGATTCTACGACTTGTACTTCAGCATCTTCTGTACCCCTGGCTGGTCGTTTGAAATTGTTCATTCATTTTTGGAATTATTTGACTCAAGACCCTTGGATTCTCTCTACATTACACGGACTCCGTATTAATTTCATCTCCACTCCAGTTCAATCTACTATTCCAGTTACTCGTGCTCAGTCTAAAGCACATGCTTCTATTATTGACTCGGAGGTACAGAAGATGCTCGATAAAGGAGCAGTAACCGTTGAACAACCAGTTCAAGGACAATTTATTTCTACACTATTTTTAGTGCCTAAATCTTCAGGGGATCTTCGTCCAGTCATCAATTTGCGTCCACTCAATAGATTCATTCAATATCAACATTTTAAAATGGAGAACATTTCTTCTGTTAAAGAGTTGTTATCTCCCAGTGATTGGATGTGTAAACTAGATCTTAAAGATGCTTATTTTTTAGTACCAATCAACTTCGAACATAGAAAATTTCTCCGTTTTTGCTGGAACGATGTCCTTTATCAGTTTGCTTGTCTTCCTTTCGGGTTGTGTAGTGCTCCTCTGGTTTTTACAAAAGTCTTAAAGCCAGTAGCCTTTCATCTCAGGGAACGTGCCATCCGCTGTATTTTTATCTTGATGATATTCTCATTCTTGGGGCATCTTTTCAGGAATGTACAACAAACACAAAAGTGGCAACCGATCTTCTTCAGAGTCTCGGCTTCATGATCAACATGGACAAGTCACAGCTCGTTCCTACTCAACGGATTTCTTACCTTGGATTTCTAATCGATTCAGTAGACATGACTCTATCTTTAAGCCAGGAAAAGATTCAAAAAATCATCAGTCATTGCCAGAAGATTTTAGAGGCCAGAACAGTTACAGTCCGACAACTATCCAGCCTGCTAGGCAGACTATCATCCACAATACTTGCAGTCTTACCAGCTCCGGTCTTTTACCGGAACCTACAAGAAGACAAAATCTCATCTCTCCACCGAGAGAACAGTTACGAAGCTCCCGTGACACTTTCGAAAGAGTCTTTAGCGGAACTAAATACATGGATTACATGTCTTCAGGTCTGGAACGGTCGGGGAATTCTACGCCCGTCACCAGATTTGATAATACAAACCGACGCATCTATGAGTGGATGGGGTGCATGCATCGATCAATCAGAGATAGGTGGCCGCTGGACACCACTGGAACAGTCTCATCACATCAACTTCCTCGAACTGTTGGCAGTATGGCATACCATCAAAGCCTCCCTCAGCGAAAAGAGAGACATTTCAGTTCTTCTTCAGATGGACAGTTCTGCGGCCATCTCTTACATCAATCATCAAGGCGGAACACACTCAACACTGATGTCTCAGTTAGCTGTCAAGATCTGGGTATGGTGTCTCGAAAGAAACATTTCACTAGTAGCACAACATATCCCCGGGTCTCAGAACATCACAGCAGACAGGATGTCTCGAATTTTCAACGACAGGGCAGAATGGCAACTTCTTCCGGGAGTATTCCAAACAATTATGGAGGTCATGAACTTTGTTCCTGCAGTAGACCTTTTTGCGTCCCGCCTGAACACTCAACTACAAACCTTTGTCTCATGGCAACCAGATCCAATGGCTTGGAGAGTCAACGCTGTCTTGCTGAATTGGAGGGACATAAAGGGTTATGTTTTCCCCCCGTTTATACTTCTGCCAAAATGTCTTCAGAAAATCAGCAGGGAAGAGGCTACCGTAATACTTATCGCCCCAGTATGGAAAACACAGCCCTGGTATCCCAGGCTTCTGGAACTAGCTGTACAAATTCCACGCCTCCTCCCGAGAAGGATAGACCTTCTTCAACCCCCCCACGATCGATCGCAGATACATCCACTGAGCGACAATCTCCAGTTGGCCGCATGGAAGTTATCAGGGCGACTCTCGCTACAGATGGACTTTCGCAGACAGTGTCAGATACAATCCTCCATTCTTGGAGACAACAGTCTAACAAACAATACAACTCAGCATGGAAAAAATGGGCAAGCTGGTGTTTACAGAGAGACCTTGATCCCGTTCAAACCACTATAGCATCTTTGTTAGAATTTCTGCAACAACTATTCAACGACGGACTTCTATTCAGAACGATTAATGTCTATCGTTCAGCTATCTCATCAACACATTCGCTTATTGATAATTTACCAATCGGTCAACATCGATTGGTGAAACGATTCTTCAGAGGTCTCCTTAGTCTTCGTCCACCACGACCGAAGTACACCTTGACTTGGGATGTTGGGAAAGTGCTAAGATATGTGAAAACTCTTCCTGACAACCGTCGCTTATCAATGAAGCAGCTTACCATTAAATTGGCTATGCTCATGGCACTAGTTACCGCAAGTCGCAGAGCTGCTCTAACAGCCATAGATGTCAATCATATGACTAGATCTGCAGATGGAAAATACACCTTCTTATTGGTAAAACCTTCAAAATGTGTTTCGGTCAGTAAAGCCTTCCATCAAATTGAGATTTCTAAGTTCCAGCTAAGTAGAAATCTATGTCCAGTCCGCACATTAGAGGAGTATCTTCAGAGAACCAAACATTACAGAGGTAATGGTCCTTCCAAAATGACCCAGCTCTTCATCTCACATTCCAAACCGATTCATCCTGTAGTTCCTTCTACAATTTCAAGGTGGTTAAAGGACATTATGTCTCTAGCAGGGGTTGACACATCATGTTTCAAAGCCCATTCAACTAGGAGTGCAAGCACTTCAGCTGCATGTCGCGCTGGAGTTTCAATGGCCGACATTTTAAAGACCGCAGACTGGTCTTCAGCTAATACCTTTGCAAACTTCTACCACAGACAACTTCCTCCGTCAAACTTTGGAAATGCTGTGCTTTCATCGGCATCACAACAGCTTTAAACTCTACAGGGTGAGTCTCTCCGGAATTGGCGAAATATAATTCCCCAATTACATAAAGGTGTACCTGCAATATAATTGGAATTATATAAGACAATGTAGGAGAGACTCAGTCTCCCACCCTTTTGCTTCCTTTATGCAGATTACCCACCCTACTGGGTTTGTTGGATGCCGAGGATATAATTTACTACTCAAGCTTCAAAAAGACACGGATTTCTTGGGAGAACGCACCTTCACTACACCCTCTTCCAAAGAACTTTTGATATGCTAATGAGGGACATTATATTAGCTTCAAAGGGTGGATCAGATTGCAACACAAGGGACAATCTACAGGGTGAGTCTCTCCTACATTGTCTTATATAATTCCAATTATATTGCAGGTACACCTTTATGTAATTGGGGAATTACACACCCTCACAAGTGCATTAGTCATTATTTACACGGACAATGCGGATAGGATGTAATTTCAAAGAAGTTTTTTCGGAGAAAAGACAACCAAAAATAGACTGTCTACAGTTTTTCTTTTCCATATTTACGCTCCAAAACCATACAGAATTGCTATTGTATTCAAGGAACAAAGAATAATTTCAAATAATGAACAAAATTAAACCCTCTATTCTTGGAAGCGTGCTTATTTATTTTCTTCATTAATAATTCATGGAGAAGGAAGCTTACATCAAAACATCAAGTGTGTTATACAATCATTATCCAGAAAAAAATTAAAGATTAAAAGTATATTTTGACTAGTACAATAGTTTTGTTTAACAATGGATAAGAATTAGGGATAAAACAAGAGAAACAGCAATTTACCAGTTATGAAGGAACACAACTACTTTGACAAACAAGTCTTGAAATCAATGAAATCAACAAATTATTAACTGAAGCAAATAACATGGATATTGAAAGTGGATTGGAAGTTTAAACTGTTTACTTTTTAGGACTCTCCTTTCCCAAATCACACAATCAATAACTGTTCCATACATAAAAGCTGTTCAGACACAGGTCAGAGTGGAAGACTTTGGAACACTAGGTGGCAGCAGACTTGCCAGGTAAGTTTCCATTGTTTACATAGTTATGAGCATGCGCACATTTCTAAGAACAATATTTTTACCTGGTAAAGTCGGTGCAGCTACCTACTGTCCACAAAAGTATTCCATTAAGTGAGCATTTTTTCCACAAAATTCCTTGATCTCTGAGAATTGTATTTTCACCGACAAGCCCCAATTTGTTGATAATAAATACCTAAAAACAAGTAACTTTTAACTAATGCCACAATTTGAAAAAACAATACACACTCCTCCCCCGAACTAAACAAAATATAACCTTGCACACCTCATTCTTAAATAGGTACAATTCTGTATGTTCATGTGATTATCATCACAATCATAAGTTTACAGGAAAAACTGCAGTATTAGTTATATGGACACTCAAGCAGCATGAAGCCAAGGGAGTATTAATTGGGTTTATCGTTAAGTAATACAGTATCTTGTCAATCAATTATTTCATTGGGTAAAAGTCAATTACAGAATGTCATATTCACTAAAAGGTTTGAAGTGTTGTTTGTTGGCAAGTTAACCTTAGCTAAACCTAAACAGCATTTGTGATTTATATTTGCAGAACAGATGGGCTTAAGGGAGTGCCCCTATGAGGTCTTTTACACAAAAGATTAATGAACCCCACAGGGGAATTCTTTGTCCAACAACAATAGCAGGACCCAGCAAACCTGATCCTTAAGGTTGTGTGTTCACACAATGCTTCAATTTGTTGATTCACCCGGAATCAAAGCCCATACTCACTTATGATTAAAAGTCAAAGTGAATTGAAAAGTTTCCACATTGGTTTTTAAACATACACTTAGATCATCATAACAAAATGCTCCAAATTATTACCATAACTGTATACAGGCTTTGAATTTGAAATAAACAAGGGACGTAAAATACGGCAGTCCTTCCAACTGCATACAATCTTGTATATACACAAAATATAGATTTAGGAGTAAAGAGCAGTACGGCTGGTACATGTTTGGATGTTTTCTAAATCAACAATTTCCTTGGTGGTCAAACTCTATGGTTTGATAAAGTAAACAAGCTCAAAATACAGTGTCAACACAACATACTCCAAAAAATAGTCATAATTATTTTAGTTTACATAGAAGACAAAGTTTCATGATAATTGCAGCTTCGTTGCAGTAATTTAGATAATTTTTGTTTTTGATTTTTATCAACAAAAACCATCCATTAGAAATGTCAAATCTACATGAAGAAATAAATCTTCCAGTAAATACCAAATAAAATCAGAAATCATCTACAGTACTACTTTTCACCTGGACTATTCTAAGTTGACTAATCACCACATGTTTATCGTTATGGAAAGGACTGTGATGAATCTCCTGTGTCCTGGGCCCAATTTCATGGCTCTCCTTACCGTAAGCAAAGAATCGATGCTTACGGAAGCAGAGAGTTCCATGCATACGTCAAGCGTATTTCACGGGTTAGCAGGAAATTTTGGCTTATGCACGTGCGTACTCCACATTACTAGGCAATCTTTGCTTACACGGCTAGCGCAGAAATTCGGCGCTTGCAAAAAAAGCGGAGAATGGTGACCGTAGGTGCGGAATTCGGCGGTAAGCAGAGCCATGAAATTGGGCCCAATATAAATCTACCAAATATATCTGTATCCCATCGAAAACCTGACACACTGACTGCATGCCCATTGTGTTAGCTTGAAATAACTTGGACCATCTCATTGTTGTCTCCATCAGAGCGTCCTTGCTGCAGTCATACACCCAGGGCTAAGAGGCTGGTTCACTTTACCATGGCACCTCATAATGAAACTGAATCAATCCTTAAATCCAATGTCCTTCTAAGGGTCATCATGCCACAGTTGTTAAACAGCACTTTGGGTTGCAATGTCAGCAATAAGATGACGCCAAAGAAAGACTGTTATGGTACAAAACATGGCAATGTATTCTCCCTGCTACATTGTAATTTGATGTGCAATCTAGACAGGATAGAAGGCATATAGAGCATTTTCAACCCCAGTGCCTGAACAAAGCATTTCATACATGCAGAATAGAGCTTTAACTTTTAGACATTGGTGTCAAGTGTTGATGCTTTCTTTTGGACTGTACTAGAGACACGCATGATAAGGATGCAGACTCACATGGATCCAATCCAATCATCCAGAGAATGTGTGGAAGTAGAGGATGCATCTATTCTTCATCACTGCCTTCATCATCGGTGGTATAATCCGAAACATCACTGTCTCCTTCCTCTTCCTTGTCCTCATCATCTGAGATGTCCCATTGAGGATGCATCT
The DNA here is from genome assembly GCA_023634235.1 of Pisaster brevispinus. Classification (NCBI taxonomy): domain Eukaryota; kingdom Metazoa; phylum Echinodermata; class Asteroidea; order Forcipulatida; family Asteriidae; genus Pisaster; species Pisaster brevispinus. Next base: position 21,632,478 of record JAMKCF010000007.1, on the reverse strand, counting down.
CTTCTACCTTCTTGGCCTCTTTCACATCCACCTTAGAGGAAATCAGAGTTTTCTAAAGTTAAGCTTTTGATTATAATGCAATCGGGAGACACTATTTCAAACCAGCATTCTAGAAAGCAGGGGACTTTTACAGGGGCTACTCACAGGTTGTGTGGTCAATTCTTTAAGCAGTTCAAGCTCTCCTTATCCGTATTATGAAAGAGAGTAATGGATGAGCATTGGATGCTACACTTACTTTGATTGACTTGATGTAATCCAGATCCAGGTAGGAGTCGGAGCGAACACAGAGCTGGTATTGATACAGCCCTTTAACAGGCGCTGGGAACTTCAACTCAATCTAATCAGGAAAGAAAAGAAAAAAACTCTAACAACTCAAATCAATTTCTAAAGGACTTTGTCTGAAAATCATTTTGATTTTACCCTCACACTGATGTGTGGCACTTTATATTCCTTGACTCCTGCGGAAAAAAATCTACAGGCTACTCAGGTGGGATTCGAACCCACAACCCTCACATTCTAGAACATATACCGTAACCACTAGACAACTGAGCGTCCCAGATTATTACATCCAATAGATTTTGTCTCTGCAATGTAGCACATTTTGTTATATTGATTTTTCTAAATATTTGTGCACAGAAGCCACTTATGGGAAAGACTTTTCACTATTTGTACAACAAACTTCAAGCTAATATGCAGCTAGGTATTTGATTTGATTTGTATAGACTTACATCTTTTTCATCAACAAGGTCATAAACCATCTGAGGTAAGGTGATGATACGATGCGTCTTCCTATCAGCAAGGTAGATCCACCACCATTCCTGCTTCACCTGGTGGAAAATAACGCAGTAATGTTAATCCAAGGGGAACCAAGATGGATGGATGGATGGATGGGGCAACTTTCGAGCCTGCATACTATTTGAAGATACAGTCAACAAGGCATAGCCAAAAGTCACTGTTTTATTTACGCACAAGGCTTTGATTTCACAGCAAAGTAGATATTTGAATTAGCACCCGACAACTTTTGACATAGCCTCTCATAAACTAGAGTGAACAAACATGTAGATGGTCAAGGTCTAGTTCCCAGTAGTACAATTGTAACAAGCACTTTCATAGTGTATAAGACAAGCTTGCAACGTCTCTCAGTAGTCCATGTAACTAGAACCCTCACTCTGACAGTTACAACACAAATCCAATGTACTTCATATTCTACTTCATAATGATGTCTTACCTCAGGGAAGTATGGACAATGGACCTCATGAGAAGTCTTAGACGTTCCTTCTAGGACTTTCTCTTTCCTTGTGATCCCAGACTGTAACCTTTCCCACTCCTCTTCCTCTTGCTCTCCACCATCGCTGCTGTTATTCTCATCGCTGTCATTCCAACAGACAGGTACAAACATGCTTTTAATATCTTCTCATTGTGAACAATAATTTCCCCTGATTTAAAAGTTTCAAACCCTTGCCATATAGAATGAATACTCCACCATGTTAGTCACTGTTGATTTCCTTGAATGGGACATGCATGTCTGGCACAAATACACAACATATAGTCATTCTTCTTTAGAGTCAAACCGTATTTAAACTAAACTCAAAATGAATTTTGCTTAACATCAAAGACAAAAAGATGCAGACATTTATGAGTGATTGGTGAAAATGTTGACCCAAAAGAACTCACCTGGAGTTTTTACTGTTATCCTCTTGTTCATTGTCACTTTCGCTTCCACTGTCCCCTGAATCTTTGCTGGGATCCAGCTCCTGGACAGCCTGAATACAAAAAACATTAGATGCATCTTTTATAAATTAAATGAAGTTTTTTTGCAAAAGGACAACTGTGTTCAATTTGCTTCTCAGTAAAGATCATGGGCTTTTTTTCTAGAAACCTGATTGTGGTTGTACATCTATGGAACCAGAAATAGAACCCAAAGAATGCTGTGTGTAGTTATCTGTGCATATCTGCTTTCTGGCATTCTGTGCACACTGCCATTACAGCTGCGCAGCAAATGACAGCTTTTAGTCGATCAGGTTAATTAAGGCATGTCATCTGATATTGTTACTCTGTGTCTACAGTTGACATGGAGATCTTGCATAGCAGACACAGATGACAATTGAGCTCAGTATTCTCTGTGTTGTATTTCTATGATGGGAATAGATACACTATTACACATGACATACTTTAAACTCTTCATTTTAAGATGTAGCAAACACTTTGCATCTACACCTGCATTGGACTGTGATTATGGTGGTATTTCTGATCCAATGAGTGATTTACTAGGATACTTCCTCACTCTTAACAAAATCCAACACCGTTTGGTGACTCAACACCCAAACTGTTGGACTCTGGTTAAGGTGGTATGCCTGATCCTATGTAAAGCATATTCAGTCTGCCAGCGCAGTCCTCGGTCCAAAAAAATCAAACAAAACACGCAGTTGGATTTTGATGATGGGTTGGGATGGTTAAGGTTGATGACCTAACATATATACTTTCCCAAGTTAATCTGAATAAGAGTATGGAAGCAACCTACCCCTTTAGTATTATTGCTAACATGGTTAGCAGCTCCTTTGCCGTTGTGTTGAGGTGATTCCTCGGCTGCTTTTAGCGCTGCTGCTGCCGCCTTCTTATTAGCCTGCTTCTTCTGGGCTTTGTTCTTAGCTCCTCCTCCTCCTCCTTTGCCCTTTTTTCTTCTGTGTTTCTCCCAAACATGAGTCTTGGGTTTGTGTGGTGCTGGTGAATCAGTCTGTTGATAAATGCAACATGAATCAATCAACAACCCAAGATTTGATTGTACTAAAAGTTGGTGTCAACATGAAATATCTGTTTCTGTTGTTCACTCGATTCTTCAGACACAGTCACATCTGTGAATTCAAATTAGCCGACTTGTTGAGGCACTTTGATGGAAGAGTGCATTACTACGATCCTTACATCAGCATCACCCTTACTGATGGTGAGCCCAAGTCAAGACATCAATAGACATCACAAGGGTCGTCCAATATTGTACAATAAAAAGACCTCAGAAGGATTACTACAGTAGAATTGACAGGACAATGCATTTGGTACAAATTACTGAAAAATCTAACAGGCAAAAACCATAGATGAACAATAAGTCAGCATTTTTTCTTTATACTCTCGTTACTAGTGGCATCACATGAAAAAAAGTACAAAGTTTGTTGGAATATGTTTGTAAGAAGGCAGTTAATGAATGTACTGTGACAAGTCGGGTGGCTATGGGGTTAGCCTTTTGAAATCTTTCAACAACTTTAAAAAGTGGGATCTGAGAAAGTTGGAGATCTTTTTGGCCTTGTTTCTTATCACGACAATTAGGTTCAATTCTTACTTTCTCTTCATCTAATATGTCTTCTACAACAGCTTCTTCTATTGCATCTATTGGACCATTGCTCTCATCATCCAACACCTGCAAATAAAACAAGAAAAACATTCATTACTTCATCAATTGTTTAATAACCCAGAACTATCTCAAAACTCACATTCTAATCTCTCTATTCTCTTGAAGAACAGCGCCAATGAGGTACTCCTCAACCCTGGACTCCCTGGGCCCAGTTGCCCACAGGTGGCCTGGACCCTCCACTATCCCCCCCCCCCCACTCCACATCCTCTGTCACTCCACACCAAAATGGACAAAGACAAGATTGACAAACCTGGCCCAGTCATAAGCAATTGTTATTCCAGCCTACAGTTCTTAATCCTCCACAATTAGACAACACCGGATTTTGGAGGATTTCGGAGGGTTGGGGTCAATTGAAACATAAATATTATGAAATCCTTAGGATTCAATTTGAGAGCAATCCATGTTCCTGAAGTACTTCCACGGTAACTGACCTGAAATGTCCCTCTCCTCAGGGTGACCGTAGCCGTTACCAAAGACCCTGCAGTAATCGTCTTCTTGTCCTCATCAGCGAGTACTAAACAAACCATCAAATTAACGCTCATAAGTCAATTGAATCCAAATATAAATATCTTGTCAAATGGCAGAGGGCACTTTTCATAATAATTTGTAACGTCATGCCAAATGGAATGACAAATAATGAATAACGTTTGGTGGGACAGTGGGTTTTATTAAAAAGCCAATGCTCAGGAATAATACGCAATTGCTGTTACCTTCTAGCTCAACATCTGCATCCAATTTGGGCAGTGACTTCAAGACATTGAGAATGTCTTGATATTGCTTCTCATGAAGATGACGAAGAATGTTCCTTGAAATAAAAACAAGTAATGGATCAACAATAAACCATTGCTGTAGATAAAAAAACAATCAATCAATCAACCAATCAACCAACCAATCAATCAATCAACCAATCAATCAATCAATCAATCAATCAATCAATCACTCAATTTATAAGTCCTCAATCTAATGGTCAATGCTCACAGCGCGCTACAGTAAGCTCTCGAAAAAAGGTAGGATTTAAGTAGCCTTGATATCAAGGCTGTGTAGACAAGTACTCTAGCTAAAACCATAGAGCAAGGATACTAAAACCTCAGCCGCCCGAATGCGATACAACCCCAGTCCCCCGACTGACTCTAAAAAACATAGCACACCGCACTCTCACCATGCACACACACAGCGCCTGTACACAGCCCCACACACACACCGCTACTGTCCACACACCGCTATCGCCCACAATCCTAGCCCATGAGCCGTCAGGCTCACAGCCTTGACGATCTTGTAAACCGAGTGTCTTATGTGTTTCATTGTTTTTCTTCGCAAATCCGTGGAAAATGGGGGGGTGAGTGGATATGCAAAGATTTATTTCATGAATAATACATCATTCCTAATAGCCAATCACACACCATTTATTGTGCGGGCGCTAGAGTAATCTTACATATTCATAATGTTTATTAAACATGACCACTTCCAATGGCCAATCAAGAGCCTTTTATTACAAGTAGAGCGCACTCATTACCATAACCGCAAGACCCGGAAGTGTACAAGATCGTCAAGGCTGTGAGCCTGACGGCTCACGGGCTAGGATTGTGGGCGATAGCGGTGTGTGGACAATAGCGGTGTGTGTGGGACTGTGGAAACGAGCATTTGTGTGCTTCCTTGGGTGAGAGCGTGGTGCGCTGTTTAAAGACAGTCGGGGGGACCGGAACAGGAGTTGCATTGCATTCGGGCATCGCATTCGTGCGGCTGTGGTTATGCACATTTTAAGCTTTACAGTAAGCAAACTATTACACAGCCTTGCAATCAAGGCTAGGATTTAAGAAAAGTTTTGAAAGTAGCTTTTGAAGGAGATTGTCTGATACTGAGGAAGATGACTCCAAATCCGAGGTGCAGCAATAGAAAAGGCATGATCCCACAACTGTGTTTACTTTTTTGAACGCAAAGGACTGAAATTGGGAGCAGGAAGGTATATTTTGCACATGTTCTTTGGTGGACAAGTTCATTTCATCACAATTGTTTTCTGTAATCATTCTTACCTTCTATCGGCATCCTTCATTTTGACAAACTGACTAATGGCTTTAATATGGCGCTGGAAAAGATAACAGATATACAAATTTAGCTGAATCTCTAGTGCTGAATCAAACAACATACATCTCCATTGTAAGTATGAATATTACTTCGACAGACATCAACAAAGGTTGACGAGTTGGATACTTATTTTGATCAAATTGATGAGTGTTAAGACATAGGTTTGAAGGGTCAAAGTCGACAGCATGAGAAAGTACACTAAAAGAGATTTTGCCGAATGCAAACTGTACCTTTTTCCGCAGTGTGTCTTCATTAAAATGTGGCAGTTGTAGTAGTGGTGTTTTGTCCCAGCAAGCTTGGACAATCATTGGGCTCTGACGCATGAGGAACTCAATGGACTCAAGACGAGGCTCTTTGGCCACTGACAAAGAAAAAATGACAATCATTTCATAAATGCACCATGAACACTGCAGTCATAACAATAACAAAGGATCCAATGCCTTGCTCTCAAGATCAGTTGATATTGAGTGAAAGAAGTATATAAATTAGGAAGTTCTAAGAACACTTGCTTATGACAGAAACTATTTCAATAGAAATAGTCTGGCAGCAATTTGCACCTCATCATCAAGTAATACAAGTAGTACATAATCTGGTTGAACCATTTCAGAAGCCATTTTTTGAGGATCGTAACATATTTGTAACATTTGTTTCTTGTTACCATAAGAAAGTTGGCGTGATTTTATACAAACGAATGAATGTTAATGAGTGCAATGGTGAGAATATTTTCATGAGTTGAAAGATGGAATGTTCCATTCAACGAGGCGAAGCCGAGTTCAATGGAAATATTCTCACCGTTGCCTGATTGCAAACATTCATTGTCAAATTCATTGTCATTTGGAGGAAAAACAAATCACCAAAATTTACAAGATTGTATTCTGGCATCCACTATGAGGGCATTTGGTACAGCTGTGAAAGGCCAGTTTGAAGTCTGTCGCGCGATGATAACCGTTGAATGCTGAAGGGCAATATCGTCTTCAGCGAACAGACACTGATGTGTCGGTGATAACTATGAACTGTGGTTTAATGATTAAGCCAAGTGAGCCCCTCAAATCACATGACATTCTAGTACCCATGATCATCGAACCTAAATCATTCCCTGAACCATTACAACTCCTTGGGAGTATGCAGCACCGGCATCCAAATTGGTGCATAGGTTGCTAATCATTCATATCATTCATATCGTTACCCTCGCAGGTACCCATTCACTCCTGGGTGATGAGTAGCAATTATAGTAAATGTCTTGCTCAAGGACACAAGAGTCATGACTGGGATTCAAACCAAAGTGCAGGCTCACTTTGCCACACAGCACTCCAGCAAGAAGTATAACAATTGAAACAGCACTGGTATTTGGTAAACCTTGATATGAGCGTTCTTACCTCTGCCATAGTTTTTCCATGTGACAAGCTGAGAGGCAGTATTGATCATTTCTTGAATCAACTGCGGACATTTGCTGACGATGTACTTCTTGTCTGTAATCAATCAAAGCAAAACATTAGGGTAAGATGTTCACACTATCGGCGCTGTAAGTAAGCAGTAAGGTTGTAAAGTAGATGTCACAGGCTCAAGTCCAAGCTCACTTATGATATATTTAATCACTTAGTACAACGGCCAGACAATAAACTACATGTCACAAGTCTGAGTTTCATTTCTCATGGCCCAATGGTAATAATGTTCATGTGCCATGAGCATCTGAGTCGATTTGTTCATTATTTTGAATCAATTATAAATTGGTGCAGAATCAAGTTTGATTTCAGGTGACTTACCAACATCCAGAGTTTCTGCTGGGAGTTCAGTCCTAGCTAAGTGAGCATAGAGAAGGATCCTTGCTTTACGGCTGTATGGATACACAAAGGGCTTCTCCTTACTCTTCTTCCCATACTCGCTGTCAAATTCACGCATCAGCTAAAGACATCACAAAACAGTTAGGGTGTGTACATTATTATATGCAAAGTGATCTGAACATTTTCCAGTGAGTTGACCAACCGTTTGAAACCATTCAACACCAACAACTGTGTAAGAAGGCACAACTGTGCACAGAACTAACTGTGAACTAACTGCAGAGTGGCCTAGTTTATGTGTCATTCAAAACCACAGTGGATGACATTTAGTGGTCAGACAGTAGGAGGGTTGACTATGTGCTATATTGATACATTTACCATTGATATATTGCAGGAAGGCATAGTTCATCTATTGTTTAACACCACAGTGAATGACATTGAACGGTCAGACAGTGGGAGGGTTAATAGACACTGAGTGTAACTACATTCCATTGTATCTGAGGTATGCTCACTCACAAGCCCAATGGAGGACAGCTAGATTAGTAGACGACACACTTGAAGAGATACCAAGAAAAACATAAAGGGCCATAAATTCACTAAAGTCATCTCTAATTCTGAATTTTTTAAAATACATTTTCGATGTTATGAGCATGCTTGACAAAGCAAATTTCCATTTCATGGACAGTAACAAAAGCTATAACAACATGGCTAAGGTACTTGAAATGTTACAACCTTGACAGCAAATTTTTTATTCTTGTTTTAATTAGATGGGACTGTAAGCGCTTAACTTTGACAGTAAAGTTTTTATTAAAACTAAAACCATGTGAGTTTTTATTAGCTGGGACTGTAAGTGCTTACCGGAGGAAGTTCTTCATTGTCACTCGGTCGAAGCACAATCTCACTGTTATGTTTTTCCTCAAACTCAAAAGATCCTGATAATATCATCAAAGCTCCTACAGAAAAATACACACAACTCAAGTCATACAACAATTTAAAATCAAACACTGATGTGACAAAATTACTATACCTCATACATGTTCATGATCGAGAAACAAATTCTCACTGGTCCATTCAACATCATATGCCATAATATGCTATTTTTGCTGTTTACCGAGCCTATGTGCAAGTATTCATGAACAGGGTAAACACACATACCGTTTCATAATTGCTTCCTAAAGCGCAAACATTATACACTGTCGCATGGGACACACATGCAACAGTCTACTACACATTTGCTTTCTGAGGCAATCATGCAAATGTCACACAGGTGTAGTATGCAGGCATAAAAATTGCCCCAGCCATCCAAGTACAAATGAAAAGATGCTTGGAAATGTCAATCTGCGTTTTCCAGAGCTCAATGATGTTAACTTAGAGAACACTGTAGACAATGAAGATGCAACTGAATATGCATGAGGTATAGTAAAAAAAATACAACATAACTCATTTTGCATGTACAGTCGATACTAGCTCATTGGAATTGGAAGTTGGTCTTCCAATACCTCAGGAAGCTAATATAGACTGTCCATCCTCAAAACCATGTTATATTTGTATTATGGCAACTTACTTTTGAGATTCAGGCAGGGTGTCTTGTAGATGAAGTGAAGAAAGAGTTGGGATGTGTCAAGGAGAACTTCGACTGCACTGTAACGAATGGAGCGATACCACCATGTACCCTGGAAGAAAGTAGACATCGGACAACAAATATCAACAAAATGATTCAAGATTGTATTCAGCTGGAGTGTAAAAACTCAACACAAACAGTTTGTACTGAAAGTTTTTTTGGCCAAAATAAGCAACTGCCTCAATATGATTCTTTCGATACATATCTAGAGGAGTTATGAATTGAAACTCACCACAGCAATGGGTAAAATAACCATTATCGCCAATGCATACGCACCAAGTACCTAATATCCAAAGAAAAAGTCATATTAGAACATTTACACGACAAGTTGAAGGTAGCAATGTTGGTAAACAAAGTTTGAAAGAAAATGCATGAAGTCTGGAATACTTTTTCCTGAACATAATAGTGTGACAGGAATAATACAGATTGCAAATACATTACCAGAATGGAGTTATTTTGATCCACAACCCATGCTGGCAAAGCAATTCCAAAACTGGTAGCTGAAATCAAAAGATACAATGCTTATAAGGTACAAACAGAAAGTATGTGGTCAACATTGTATAACACAATTATAATGGTGATGAAAAGAATGCAGTGTCTTTTTGAAATAGCTACAGTGCTCCTAAACATCCAGAATACCTCCCTGTGTTGAATCAAGAGAAAATCTACTGAAGTTCTGGTGTTGTTAGAAGGTGAGTTCGAATCACGGTCATGACACTTGTGTCAATGAGCAAGACGTTTGATCAATGCATGTAAAAGAACCCAGTACATTTATTGTTTCTTGCACTATTAGTTGCAGATTGTGCCTCATCACCTTATGAACACTTATAAGGTGCTATATAAATTGGTCTCACACTTCTCATCATTCAAACTTTGACCTGTCATTAAAGTAATAAGTGCTTTGTATCAGAATTAAGTGTTAAAGTTATTTGCCAAAAATGATTATGAGGGAGGAAAGTGAAATGGACTGGATAAACTGACAAGTTTCATTGCTCTCACCTGTAGGGCCATCTGGATTGCCATATTTCTCCCAGTTTTCTCTTGATTCGTCATCTGTCAATCTACATAAAGGAAGATGAACTTGTGTTACAAGTGTGTCAACCTTCACGGCCTGGTCTTGGGGTAAGAAAAAACACTACCACTCATTTACAGACGAGTTGTCACTACTACCATAGCGATTTGTATTGTGACGTCACATTTTGCTTAGCAAATTACAAAAGATTCATCGGCTAACTCATTTTGTGATGAAATCTTATAAAGCTTTGAGAATGTGAGCCCTGGTTTATTTCTAAGCGCTCATGGTATTGACTCATCTCACCTGACGGCATCACCCAGGATAGGTCTTGGTTGCTCCATTTTGGGTGTCATTTCCCCACCTATTACTCAGTGCTCTAGGTGAGGCACGCTGGTTAGATGCTCACCACATCTTTACATGCAATTGGACTCCCAAAATGACAGGCCATGGGCAAACAGTGGCCAAATAGTAGTCAATAAGTTAAATGGTGTGTCAACTAGGCTTTAAAATACAGATGTAATTATCGGTAATTACAGAGTATCCTAATAACAGTATGCAATATTTCATGTCAGCATCAATCAAGGTATACATGTAAATATTATTAAACAGCTCTGCTGAAATGTGGTAACAAAAGCCCAAGTAAATATATAGCAATCAAAATACGTTTGTTGCATTAATAAACTAGTGATGTTAGGAAACAGAGAAGTGTCACTTATGTTCCTTTCAAAACATGACAGGTGGTACAGAGAGCTGTGACAATGACATGGACTGTACACAATTGATACCGGTAAATAAACTAATAAATTAATAATTAAAATATGAAGTTGTGCAATGAATCATGATTTTTTGGGGTAGTGAAGCATTGTACTTAAAGACGCAGCACTCGACTTGCTGGATATAACACCTTCTTGATAAACCCTTGTTTACTAGATCTCACATATTTTGTTTTCTTCATAAATTATCATCTGATCATCTCAAAACACAGTGTTGACAACATTTCTCCACACATAAACCCACGGTAGTTTTCTCAGAGTTTACATAAATCCATAATGACAAAAATCCATATGGATCTTACGCTGCATATGCCTTGGCTATCCTCATGAACTCCACAGGATCTCCTCCTTTGTCAGGATGCTTGGTCTTAGTGAGGAGACGGTACTTCCTCTTGATCTCTGCTTGGGTTACACCCTTAATAGAAGAGAAATATATCTAGATTAAAACACTGCTACTATCAATGTGTTTCTCAATACAATCAGCTCATACCTCACTATGCCACAACAGAGGCATTTTGAGGCACACCGTACTCATGTAGAGAGTGGAGCCATTGCCCAAAGTGCTTCAATGAGAGTGGTAAACTGGAGAAGACACCAGCTGAGCTCAATTACAATGGAATTTGGGCCACTGTTGGAAGAAATAAGGTTCTCAACCTTGGTGGCAATCTGTGGCACTAATTGACTACAGGTAAAAATACAATGACTGGAAGGAATATGTAGCATAGCTATTTTCAGCGTTATGTGCATAGCATATGGGATAGTTTGAGGCATCTTGCAGTATGAACCTATTGTATAAAGGGTTAACAGTTATCTCCATTGACCCATCCAAACAATATGAATACACCTTCCTATGAAAATGTTAAGCATTAAACGATTAAGGATTATTCTTAATAAGTTAAGCTCATCTTATGTATGCACACATCAGCTTGGCATGTGTGCATAATGGTCTAATAAGCATTAGGAGAACTCTTGATATTAAACTCAAGTCCAAAGGGGAAGGTGTCTCCCAAATTTCATTTCACAAGTCAAGTATCAGATCAGGATACAGACAGCAATATTTGTTTTCATTATTGGTAGCCTTCCCAATTCTGTCATCCATGATATACATGTAACAATGAAACAGACTACATGTTTTCAAGGGAGTGTTAATACATTGCAGATGTAAATATAATGATGAGCCACAAATATTAATGAATTAAACATACAAATATTGAGTATTAAGAACACTTACTCGGTCGAGTTCCAGGATATCATATGGATCATATTCCACATGGTCTCGTTCCACTTGGGATGCCCGGACTGCAAGATATATGAATAACACCCAAGCTCCTAATAGAAAACCCCACCTGTCCAACAACAAATAAGACTTAGTTAAAACTTAACTCTTTTAATAATTGTAGTTGGTTCAATTAAGTGTCTGTATATAATAGATGTTAATATTTGCATCGGGGATATTTATTTTGGTTTTACCCTTTAATACACCGATGTGAATTAAGCACTGTATGCTCAGTGCTTTTCCCGAGCTCTGTGAAAAAAAAATCCACAGGCATTTGAAATCAAGCGATGACACCAATGCCACTTACTTCAGAACATGTCGTAGCTTCTGAGTGGGTTTCTTTGCCTGAAGTTTGGCCTTTTTGACCAGGCAGGGATGACATTGACATTGTTTCTTTAGCTTCTCTGGGTCATCTGAAGGACAACAAAATATCACAAGAATCATTCAACAGTTTCAAAAGAAAGGCTAAAAACAAACAAAACAACACTAATATGTGTCTCCTTAATTTGTCAATTTTCCTCGCACTGATTTCCATAGATATGAGTCCATCTATAGGGGGGCCTATCTGATAAATACCTAGCAGGATTCAAACCTGTATGGAAAAACTTCAGAAAGAAGAATGCCTGATGAACCATATGCTTGTTGGATTTATGTCCCCTTACATACATGCACTACATATAGATAAATGTATGCTACATACGGTTATCATTGACAAATTCAGCATACAGTTACTTGCTCTTAAATGAAACATTATGAGTGGTCATTCCCAGATGTAGCCTTCTATTGTACAGGCCTCGAAATAACCCACAGCACCCACAGCCCACGTCAATTGCCATGGTGCCTTGTGCTTTTGCTGTGGTGCCCTTTGCAAAGTTCCAATACAAATTTTTATTTTCCTCATAGAGTGCCCCTTACCAGAAGAAAATTGCCGTGCCCCTTCAAGAGCGAAGTTCAAGGCCTGACTGTAGTCCTTGTGTAGAATGTTTTTGCTTTGGTTAAGTTTGGCCAAAAATTGTTCAAGTTGTTTAATTCTAAATGAAATTTAGTTTTTCAAAAATCGTTAAAAAAAGGATTTCAGAAAAAAAAGTGATTATAATAAAATCAATTGATTTGATCTCCTCTTTTTATATTATTTTTTTTCAAAACTGTTTTGTTGTTACAATAGACGTATTATATAGCTATCTACCTTCCCATTTAATCCCACTACAAAATATCCTCAAAAAGAAGGACAAAAGGTAGAAAATTTACATTTTAAACACCACACTGATGGCCCACTATTCTTCACAATATAGACGGCTGCTTACCAAAACCTCTTGTTAATCGGCATCACAACAACAATCAATTTACACACCCATTTCCCTGCTTTAGTCTGAGTTTACTTAAGACCGAGTGTTGCGCGCAGAATATCATAGATTAATATCCGGAGCAGCCATATTTGTTACCGAAAGGCGAGGATTCTGAAAAACATTGAGAATTTATCGATTTTCGCAAAAGTTTTATGCAGAGTGGATTTTCTCGACCAGCGCAATGACCGCTCAATGAAAGTAAAATACAAAGAACAAATAGTAAACATGGTAAAGTACAGCCTAATTTTGGCAAGATCAGACTTTTAAAAAAAGCTGGAGGCATGTAATCGTGAGGGGCAAAAAGTTTCGAATAGGATTTTGTACAACTACATGTCACTCTAAATAGGTATGATCATCAGACCATAGACTGTCCTTTCTCATGGACATGGTATCTAACTTCTAAATTTGACTTAATGACTGACGTTCGTGGAGACGACGATATAGCAGAACGAACCGCACTAGTCTACTTCTACGAGTAAATAATAAGTAGACAAATAACAAAATGACAGGTTGACATCAAAACCAGTTTCTGACAGCAAAAACACATATAGAATTGGCATGGTTTCTCCATCAACTGATAACTGCTGGTAAAAAGAGTGTTTATATAAATTATAATTAAGAAGGAAACATGCCGGTGTCAGGACACTTCGTACCTTTGCCACTTCGTACCCTGGACACTTCGTACCTTTTCAAGGTGCGAAGTGACTTTGGACACTTCGTACCTTGGACACTTCGTACCTTCTCACAAGACACTTCGTACCTTCTCACAAGACACTTCGTACCTTCTTACGAGACACTTCGTACCTTCAGGATTTCTGCATGGTTTCTGGATTTCTGCATCGTTTTCTAACAGGGTCACACCGCTAAAATTAAGTAATGGCCCGTTGTCACTAGACTTAAGTTCAAGTCAATTGTAGTTCAGCATCGATTGAGGGCGCCAAAACAAAAAAATTGAGTTTACAAAATACAAACAAAACAAATGTATTTTATATAAAAGTATTCACATTTCACAATAAAAACAATTTCACAATTAAACAAAATGACAATTCATTATGTATTAAAAAAAAAATGGATAGTATCCAATAGCATATTTACATGCCGAGAGAATGAACCAAATTAAATACAAAAACAACCAGTACACTTTTACATCAGTTTCATAACTTAAAAAAAGCTAAAGCTGGAAAGTATCCAATATCAAACTTGCGTGCCGAGATAATGATACATACAAACACAAAAATTACAAAAAACGGACAAAATAAAGGTATGGGGTAGAAAATTTTGCGTGCCGAGATAATGGTACATAAGAAAAAAATATACGAAATACGGACAAAATAAAGGTATGGGATAGAAAATATTGCGTGCCGAGATAATGGTACATAAGAACAAAAAAATACAAATTACGGACAAAATAAAGGTATTTTAAAGATATTTTTAGTTAGATAATAAAAGTAATCACATTTCACATTAAAAAGGACATTCAAATAATTAAACAAAATGACAATTTATTAAGTATTATTTTGTATCACAACGAAAATTATATCCTTATTAAGGAATTACACACTACTGAAGGTACGAAGTGACTCGGCTGAAGGTAAGAAGTGACTCAGCTGATGGTCACTTCGTACCCCGCCCGCGGTACGAAGTGACCAATTTGGTTACGGTACGAAGTGTCCCAAAGGTACGAAGTGTCCAGGGTACGAAGTGGCAAAGGTACGAAGTGTCCGACATCCAACATGCCAACAAAAAAACAACAAGTTCAACATGATGATTTACATTTATAATGATAACTTTAAAAACTTTTTGCATCAAAATAGCACATAAAATTCGTATTTTATACTCACCTTTCTTCTGCTTAGAAGGCCACAAGTAATATGTAAGTGGGAAAAGAAACAAAGCGTAGAAAGAAACTAGAAAATAGAGAGAAGTGCCACCCGACTCGTCATACTCAAACTGGGCAGACATCTTGGACGACAGCAGCTGCGTGAAAGTAGGAATTACGCGTACGGTTTACGTGCAGTTACGCGTGCAGTACATTTGTATATATGTACATTGTGCAGTCAGCATGCACTGAGCGTCCATACTAATGTAAAGGGAATAATTACACGTCGGTGTAAACAGCGCCCTCTTCCGTCTGGGTATGCGGTAAAACTTGATGTTACATAAGTGCAGTCCGCAAGAAAAGACGAATGCGTGGTAGCTACATTTTTTTTCGGGGAAATAACAGGTAATGCAGGAAAATCATTCAAGCTATTCAATGTTTTTGAAGTCGGTTTGATAAATTTTGCAGTGATTATAAATGTTTGCTTGTGATTGAAGGGCCAGCCATTATGATTCCGTTTCAAATTCAAATTCCAACAAATGTCAATCCGCATGCAGTGCCAGCGCGAGCGGGTGCCCGGGTACATACGTTGGTAAATGGTATTAGAATTAATAGTATAGTAGGTACATGTATGAACAATTAGCATACCTTGCTTGCTGTGACTAAGTCAGTGATGGCAGGAGGTAGGTAGGTATTTGGCGGAGGTGATAGAGGTGGTTGGGGGGGGGGGGGGGAGGTGATTTCCAGAACTATTGTGTTATGTTGTGTATTTTTAATGTTATGTTATATTTTATTATATATATATAAACACTTTATCATGACGTGCTTCTCTTCCATCATGTCCATTGCACAAACAAATACAGCGAAAATCCATAATGCACATGTAAACATTACCCCCCCCCACCCCCGATGTAATGCGCGCAGCAGGTGGGCTCATAGAGTTTTATCTGAACTTGGGTAGTGCGCCAATTGGATACGTGGTGCTAGACAGGATAAGGCCTCTAGTTGTAACTCCTTTCTGTCTTTGCTCTAATAATAGTATACAAAATGAATACATTTTGGAAGGAAAGTATTTACCTAGTAGTTACTGTCGTATAGACCCAGCATTTTGGGGGGTCTTTTCCATCATTTGTTGCATTTTTTGTATTTGGGTGTTCATTAAATCATAGTAAATAATAGTTGCGATAATCGTAACCCTCCATCCTCCCGACGGTAGGATGGAGGGTTACGATTATCGCAACTAAGTAAATAACCAAATCACAATGTATGCAGTGTTGGACGACAGAGTCTGCCTGGGACGCTAGAATGACTGTGGATGTTAAAATTTATTTTTTAAAACGGAGCTCAGCGCCCCAGTTACTGGGTCTACAAACAAAACATACAACCACAACTTAACGTTATCTTTAACTATGACTGTGAACTGCCATTGCAGTAATTTGTGCATATATGGTGTGTGCTTTGACTTGAGGTTTTAAATCCTAAAATGCATTGACCAATCACGACTGCAATTGTGTATTCCAGAGAATAAAATTTTGAAGAAAAAAAAGTTAGTGGCCTGATGTTTTGACCCTAGCAGAGTCTTTCTCAAAGGCTAAATGACAACACTACAAACATACATAGGTACACTGGTGTAACAAAAGCAGTCAAATGGAAAGAGATGATAGAGATGAAAGCACACAGAGTTAAAATCTTATTACAAACTGCCTTCTGTTGGGTTGCTACATTGTGCATATTTCTTGTGGTGCATGCAGCCCTGTTTCACAGTGGCTTATGCAACACTTGCTAAATGCTCCATGTGATACAATAATTCTACCTTGTTAGGATTAATGCTAGCTGCTCAGGCTTAATGGATTATTCTTTGATCTCTTATCATGTTTTTAGACTAATCAGGATGGGACCTCCCACCAAGAAATCCACAGATACAAAGCAGACATCAACAAAGAGAAAAGCATCTGGTAAATCAGATGAAGAACCAAAGAAGAAGACAAAGAAGAGTACATCAGATGCTGATAAGAAGCCAACAGCAACAACCAAGAAAGAAGCCAAGACAACTGCAGGTACAACCATACAAAGACAGATAGTCAGGACTGGAATTACATGGAGGCCATCAAGGTGCTCTGCTCAAAATTAAAAAGGCCTTGACCTTTTCAAAGACAAAATTGCAGGCCTGGATGTAGTATCTATTCTTGTTTCATTTCTAAAACTTGTAAAGGTTGTAACAACAGGCTGAACATTTTGAAAAGTGTTTATCCTCTAGAACAGAAGTCCTGAAAGGGCAAACAATGTTGCTTGTATATAGCAATGCTCCGCACCGCAGATAGCTCAATGTTTGCAGGGTTCTGTTGATGCCTTCTAAAAAAGGTAAAGGGTAAACAATTTTTCAATTTAGTTAGTTATTCAACACCTCTTAATTTTAATTGACTTATTCCATCCTGATCAAATTTACAAGATTAAACTAAAAGCACTTTCCATTCTCGTAAAAGGACCAAGTGCATTTGAGGAGGAGATTCGCCAGAGAGAGAATTATACAGCACCCATGCCAATACGAAACAAGAAGGGAGATCTTATCTTTGAGGACTGCCCGGATATTTACCCCAGCATGACGCCAGCAGAGGTACTACGAGCAGGCAGCTTTGGTGGGACTTACTTTCGTCCTATCAAATCAAGTGTCACAGGTAATTTGAGGTATTTGATACAACCCACCCCCCCCCCCCCCCCCCGTAATGTCCTTAGGATAATTCTAAACATAGGAACATTAAAGTTTCCTGAGGAGTAGACTATGAGGAAATGAGAGACTTTGGAACGTTAGGTGGCAGCAGACATACTAAGTTCAATTGCCATTTTTTACATAGTTCTGAGTTTGTGCAGATTTTCAAGAACAATGGATTTAAATCTCCTGCTACCTAGCGCCCCTATAGTTTCCCATTAGCACAGAAGTAATTCTTCTACCAATGATAACGATTAAAGTTTCCAGTGAAAATCTCTGGCACAACATAATGTCGTGTCAGTGCAAAAACCTTGTATCTCCTAAAGTAGCAGTTTGACATTGTCAAAACATCGTATCTCACTCAAAATACAGATGTGTGCACAAAACAAATACACGCCAACAACCAGCATTTTTACTTTTTGCACGGAGCATTTTCTTGCAAAATTGAGGTACAACGCTTTTGCTCTGACCTGATGATAATGTTGATTTTTCTAATATTTCATGTTTTTTATTCCAGGTCAGAAATACTCTGGAGTATGGAAAGAACTACCTCAGGATTGGCTGGAAGGTCTCAATGTAGCAAGAAAGGTATCTTTAAATCTACGATTGTCAATAAATACTCACATTTTATACAGTTTATAAAAGTCAGAACATTTTTTATGGCTTCACACTTTGCCCCCAGCAGAGTCTTCCTCAAAGGCTAAATGAAAGGAATATATTAGTCAAAGGATCAGTAATAGGTAGGCAGGGTAGTAGGGTTGTGGTGAATGGGAAGTTAGAGACACCAAGCCTATAGACTGTGCAAGACCTGCATGTATTTGAACATTTGCTAACCTTGGGCTCTACCGTCCATTACTAAGTTGTATGAAGGAAACAAAATTGTGCACTTAAATGGGGCCAAATGTGCAAGATTTGCACAGTCTATTAGTTAGTCAAATAACTGCAACAGGGTACATCCAGTGAGAGGTTGTGCAGTAAAGTAATTTTAATGTCATTCCCTAAATTAAGCCTTCATCTAATGCTTGACTACGACAGCCATATTCAGCTAGTATTAATAAACTGTTTGCCAACTTGTGTAGGTATCATCAGCGACTTATAACACAGAAGTCAACACATACAAAGTCAAGTGTGGAGGAGACTTGCAAATGTGGGAGAGCAGTGGTTGGATGCGTAAACAAGACCCCTATGGCTGGTTCCAGTGGTATTGCAGGTAAGAATTCTTAAGATGCTGCGTAAGGAAGAAGAATAACTGTCAAGAAGATAGGTAACAGAAATCAGAAACAACTACATGGGAACCTACATGGCAATGCTCACACTGATACTTTTGTTGTGTTTCTGGAATCAAACTGGTACTTTTGTTATTTTTCTTTATCTTGTGGTACGCTCCTATTTTGCAAAAGAGGGCATTGTATCCCTTTGCACTTTAGTCTTGCCAGTGTACAAGAACAAATAATATTGTGGGAAAGCAGAATGAAGACAAAGTTTATTCAGTGCTTTTTATGCTCATAATTATGCAGTTTTCAGAAACAACGTCTTGACTCATGTTGAATATTTCTGTTATATTCAGATTCTACCTAGGAAGACGCAGTGACGATGACGAACGACAGATAGGTCGATGGTCAAGATGTGCTGGGTTCAAAGGTCGCTGGAGGAACAACCTTATTGCAAAGTGTGTACGCAGCGGAAATGCCTTTGACAACTTTGCTGTTTCACCAGTAGTGAGGCAAACATTGCAACACTGGGGGTATAGGTTAACAAAGGAAGATTTTGATAAAGGCGCAAAACGAGTCAAGTAGAGCTTGATTTGGACAGTGGTTTTGTATTCCTTATGCATAAAGTGTATGAAGATTAGAATGAGAAAGTTGACTGGTACCTACTAGTTAAAAATGTGGGATTAACATTGCATAGTGTAGGGAACATAACAGTGACTGACTGACTTCAAATTCATTGGCTTTCATTTACACAAGTCTGTCAAAATCATTAAGAGCATTTCTGGCCACGATAGTATGGTACCTGTCATTGTGAGATAAATCTTCATAGGGATTATAACTGTGGACTGTTGGAACTTGACTGTTTGGGTTTCTGGTATCCTGTAGAAAACTGTTTTTTAGGAAAACACACAAAATGAAACGATGTTAACATGTTTGCTTAGTGTTAGGATACCTGCTTGAATTTTTATTTTTATTTTTTTAGAAATCTGTTTTGCTGTACTTGTAATAATAATATTAATATACTTATGTGTCCCAAAGTCCATTTTATTAAAAAGTCACAATTTCATGTACTTTTGTGTTTAAGTTTAATTGAAAGGCTTGTTTAATACAGCAGTAAAGTTCGGGTATTTTATTTATTCATAAAGCAAATGTATAAAGATTTGCATATTCATTTTTATTGACTGGTAAAACAAACTATGACAGCTTATTAACTGCATAAAAGTGTTCTACCTGCCAATAAAAAAGTGTTTGTCTGAAATGCCACCACGTTTTAGTTTAATGAACACTTGAAAAAGCACACTATACTTGATGAAATTTCAGCTTTTTGGTAAAGGTGTGAACTGATACGTTGTATGCTGTTGACTATCATTGTTTCCCTTTCCGAAAACCAAGGATATACCACACCACTAAGTGCACTTTGTTTGAGAATAGCAGACTGTTATGCCCTTTTGATGAAGTGAGCAACATTTGTAAATATAACATAAAAACTGTCTTTTGTCCCTCAATATCTTTTTTTAAATTGCGAGTGTGAATTAAACCAACTGAACATAAGCTTACCTTGCACTTTGTCTTATTCCTTTATCATAGCCTGGATTAGGCCTATTATGTGTTTTTGACTTCTCCCCGTATTATTAAACTAAAAACCTTCATGTCAATTTTTTTTTTTTTTTTTTTTTTTTTGGGGGGGGGGGTTTCTGGTTGGTTTGATTTGCTATAATAAATCAACCTTTTTTAATCAATAAAACCCTTGTTCTCAATAAGGATTGCTCTGTGGTGATTTGAAATATAATGGCTGGTGTTTAGGGAAATCTGTGGCCCCCACCCCCCGGAGATTCTGTCCCCCATTTATGGGAATTAACATGGGCTGAAGGAGGAGGATTCAAAAGAGGGCGCTATCAGAAGAAACGTGAAATGTTGGTTTCTGGTGTATTATCGTTGCTCTGCTTGAAAAATGTCAGGAAGCTCAATGTGCAAAAAGTGAATGCTTTGATGTGTATGATCAAATTAACCACACCCAGTTGATAAACATAAATCAATTGGCATATAAACGCGGCCATCCAGCCGTAGTCGCCAGCTCGGGCACGGCCACAATATCATGACCAAGTAGTTACCAAAATAAACAGAATTGGTTAGTGTTGATCTGAAAACCCACTGGTTAAGTTCTCCAGAGAATATTCTTATCCAAAGGTCATGTCAAAGTCAAAAAAATAGTTTTTGAGAGCGACTTTAAAACCTCCTTTTGCATATTCTGATTGCAGCAATCGAAATAAGCCCGATGTGAACATCCATAAAATCTTCAACAAGAAATACCGTGTCTCGTTTTTAAACATTAACAAATAGCCTAAAACGTGATCACTATAGACTTATTTATGGTTGAATAATGCATTGAAAACAAGAGGATATGTTTCTTCCCCTATATTATTATTTTGTACACCAACAAAAGAATAATCATAAAATATTTAAAGTATTTGACCTTTTAACGGTATCAATGATATCTTCAACGAGGCTTAAACACTTTGGGCCACCATTGGAATCACCATTTAGGTGAGTCAAGCCTCCATTAGGTTCTGAATAAAAACGATAATTGTTGACTCCCATAACGTTTAAACTGGGTCACGTTATGATTTAACCGTTTTAACGTCGCATTTGTTTTATTGTACCGTCGACGATGATAATTGTCCCCAGTGGATGGTGTCATTATTGCCATATTGCGACTAGCACTTTTATTGGCGGCATTTATCAATAGAGTTGCTATGGTAACTGCAAGGAGGCAGGCCGGATAATGGCGAAGTGCAAGGGTGCGATTATATCCGCTGGTTTCATTTCACTGGAGGATGTTTCTAGGCCACTTCTTGAGCTATACATTCTCGTCGTGTACGGACATTTATTTGCTAAAGAGACTGCATTCAAATTACACGCTGAAGCAGAGGAATGAACAATGAAATGTGGTAATGTTGATGGTGCACTTGCCGAAAGCCACCTTCACAGCCAGGAACAATCTGTAAATCAAGAGAAATTAGATAAATTATGTGGGCGATGCCGAGACGACGTCACACTGATGTGGATGAGGAGAATCGCTCATTGCATGCCTTCACGCCCAGCGAGGAGCGGTCCATCTTTCCGTACCTATCCATCGTGTTCATCAAACTCAAGATGAGCTGATTGATTTCATGCCACTTGTTGGTATTATATCAAATGATTAATAATAGTGACTTTTGGGACACCATGCTGAGGAGGATGCAGTGCTGTATCTACAGTAATTCTCTGTTCTAGACGAGGATGCAATTTCGTGAGCGATAATGGACAAAGACGAGGTGATCCTCAGGCCGCTGAGGTTGGCTCGAGGTAGAGGTCTCAAAACTCAAAGGTAAGATTACGGCACATAAAATCATATCAAGAAAACGATAGACGATAGTTATTATTGTCTCGTATAAGAAACCATTCGGGAACAAAAAGAAAATGTTATTGTTGTTATTTTGTGCAAAGTTTAAAAGCATTTAGCAAGGCATATTGTGAAACATTGTTGTAACCTTTCTTAAAGCAATTTAAATTGCCAATATTTTGCACGTGCACGGGTGAGTGTCCAAGTACAATGCATAGGAATGATATGAACATTTTGCCACCAAATGAGCAGGCTCATAATAAACTTATGGCTATTTCTACCTCAATTACAAACCAACTTAGGAGAACAGTTGTTGGGAAATTGTCCTCTCATTCTGCTAAAAATAACACCAATGATGCATTACATTGGGTTGTCTTCCCGTATTTTCCCCAACGCTTTTAATTAGAAGGTCAAGTTTAATGAGCATTTGCTCTCTATGGTAACAGTGCGGTGTCAACAAACAGCGGGGCATCGGGTATTCTCCGTATTGGAGGATTTTGACAATTTTGTGAAACCTTTTGTTTCTATGTATTTTAATATTAGTTGTAATTTTGAATACCAAGGGGGAGGGGTGGTGTGCGCGTATTGGAAACATAATAGTTGATAAACGATGGTAGACCGAGTCAAGTCTAACTATGACGTCAGTGGTAAGGTACAAAGTGCACCAGCAGGTGTATAAAAATATATATAATAATAGCGTCAGTTGGCCGTACATTATGACCTACATAATTTAACGCTTGAGTGAATTTGGTATGCCTTGTCCTAAGTTCGTGCTGTTATTGGATCAATAGATGACTCGCTTAAAATAACGCTCAGCAGCAGTACGGATTCAGCAGTACCCATCATGCCTATGCATGGAGGTAAGCCCAAATGAGCCTTCTCCCACAGGAAGATAATAAAAGAAATCGCACTGTCTATGTCCCCGATCTTTCTTGTTACAGCGACACAGAGGCACTGCTTGTGGCCGAAGCAGCGAAAGATCTACCACCCGTCGCCTACACAGCGCCCGTATTTCTAGATGACAACGGTCTTCCTGGAGACTGTGGCGACACTCCCGAAAACTCATCAACTAAACCATCGGTTACTCACACTTGGCGATCTGCCAGTGATTCTGCTAGTTCCATGATAAGACCTGCACCGTCCAAGGAAAGCATTGTGAGCCTAAATCGAGTGGATTTAAGACCGACCAAAGTGTCAACAGTCCGGTCTACTACTAGGGTTGCCCCATCGCCGGAACACGGTGAGAATTCCCCGAGGAGTCTTAACAACGGGGCAGCATCTGTGTCATCATCGACCGCAAGTATGCCGACTCGCAACGGCGGACTGGACCGTGAGGATACGGTGGAGATGGCTGCATGGCGGAGGCGACATGGAAGTGGAGATAGTGATGATGAATCTAATCATAAGGCTACTAATGCGTATGCTGCTAACTGGCCTACAACGGAGGAGCTGGATGCTGCAGACGGCCTTGGAGGAGGACTGGCAACATCTGAAAGTACTGAAGATCTTACCAATCTCCTCAGTATACACCAGGTATGCCCATTAAATAATCACTGGGATTTATTCTGTGAATGTGATGGTCAAAAAAGAACCAGTGTCAGTGTTTGCCTGTACATATGGTGAAAATGAATTAGAACTATTGCAAGGCTCATTTACTGGCACTATTAATCCACCATTCCCCTATCCCTTGTAATAATAACATTTTCAACAGGTGGTCCATTTCACTTCAAAGCTCACTCCCATTTCTTGTAAAACACACCACACACGTCATTTATTCCTAGGCTATGACCTCAAAGTCCCCCATCCCAGGACACTGACCATTACTCATTACTCCCCTGCTGACCATTACCTCATCCAAACTTATTCTACTAAGTACTAGGAAATGATGTCACTAAACTTATGTATTTTCTCTGTGACATTGATAAATCTAGATCTACCCCACCTCCAGAAACCCTATATAAGATCCCCCTAATTCTCCTTCCAAAGTGTTCTTATTCCGACTCTCATTCTTGAGTGCTTCGACTAGCTCCATACACCAGAGACTTGCCTCTCATATCTACAAGCTAGATTTGTTGTACCTGTGTACTTGCAATCGTTATATCTGTCAAATAAATTATAAATATAAGAGTTTGGCCTAAACGTTTGTTTCTTGTACAAGTTGAGGAAGACATTTAATTCCCTCACATTATTTCTTGGAAAACTTTCTGTATCCGACTGCCACTTTTTCACTCATTGTTACCAAAGCAATGTCTCAGAGTAAAATATGCTTGTGTATTTTCAAATGAATGAAAAAGTGGCAGTCTGATATGGAAATTTTACCGATTTTTTAAACATCTCAAATCAACAAAGTTACTCTGCACAAATTTTCTTGACATCACTGCTTTATTATTTTCGCCTACCAGCCGTGAGGTCACGGTCAACCACTCACACTTTAGCTCATAGTAGCTGCCTTAGCGAGGATACCACTCAAGACTTCAGACAAGTTTTTACTTCTTTGAACCGTTTTGTGATTTGAATTATTAGTAACTTATGTTAATTGTGATTATTGTTAGTACTCTGTGATCAGTGGCTTTATTCAAGATGAGTCTTGGCTTGAACAGGCCAGGGAAGCGGGGGTTGGGTTGAGTAGCCTACAGTATAAACCCTTTAGAAATAAGGATGCATTCTGCTTGTAATATCAATCGGATGTAACCATGGTAACAATCGAATCTGAAAACAGCTAAATTAATCCTTGTGACTGCACAAAAGTGACTTTCGCCGAAAACTATCAAAACAGGTTGTAAAGAAAACAATGAGCTGGTGTTCTCAATTAAATAAATGTCGGACTTTTACTTTACAATCACTGATCAAACTGCCACATAAACGTTGCGTAATGCACAGGGTTTACAGTCTTCTTTATCAATGATTGATCATTGATAAAATGCCCCCATTACTGTGTAAATATCATTGATAAAATGCCCCCATTACTGTGTAAATCCTCATTGCATACAGCCTGTGGAAAATCTGATTCATTTTTACCATGAGTCATACATATAGCCTTGCGGCAGTAGATTTCCACCCCAAACTACTGACATTCTCTACTTTCTGTGCAGAGTCTGTATTAACAATAAAAAGCTTATTCTAATTTGTACCATTGTGAAAGTTGCACACAAATAAAAGCATAAGGGAAAAAAAAAATAAGTGGTTTTTCGTGCAGTGTGTACTGTCAATGCTTTTAGCACTTCTGGTAACCACCCAGTAAATTAATAGAATGCAATCAATATGGAAAAATTGTAAAATACTGTGCTGCCTATTGCATGTTTAAAACCGGATTCTAATGTCATTAAAATATTTGTCAATTGATCATGACTTTCTGAAATTTGCTGAAACACTTTGGCATGGGTCCAGATTCCATAACAACGAAAACCACTTATATTTTTATAAAAAGAGAAAAGGAAGTAATAAATACAAGTAGGATTTGCTGTTTACATTTGTTTGGTTAAGTTCCTGATTTCAATTTACGCTCGGTAGAACATATTCACCTTGGTGGTTTTTATTATTCTTGAGGTCAAGGTAACAAAAGTGTGTGTTAGATTTTGACTCGTGAGATAAAGGCAAAATGGTTGGCTAGAAACCAACACTAACAGTTCATATCCTGAACATGCCCAATCTGTCAAGTCAAATGAACATTTGCACCGACTGTGGGTATCCCTTACTGTACTGTCAATTCATAGAAACTTGTTATGTGGGTCCTGATAAACGGATTTACTATTTAAGGTTTAGCAGGTTCTATATAAGGTTTAGTAGGTCCTTTTAAAGGACATCATCACATTAAAATGGCCATGAGGAAAATAATCTTTTCAATCCATCATATTAATGTTTTAACAAAGTATTAGTTAAATAGATTAAGACAAGGTAATCTGTCACAGCTTGTACATTGTACTTGGTGTACAAGATACATTTATGATGCAGGTCAAAATTTGATTTCAATTTTTAAATATATATCAAAGGTTCAAGAAATATAAAAGCTTTCATTTAAGTTACTTCACACACAAAAACTGCCAATAATTAGTGGTATTTAATTAAAAACTAAAAATGAACTATTGTCATTATTGGGATTATAACATTGCTTCATACATGCATTTTGTGCATTGTCCATGGCATATATACATGCAAAAGTGTTTTTCATTTTGAATCAGCATCTTCTACCAAAATCGGTTAAAGATGTTTTTAAAAAAACCAGCAAAAACGTTTATCACACCGATATCATTGCTGGCAGGTTTAAGTCGCTAGTTAAATATTTGTATCTTAATCAAATTATCGAGTTATTACTGATGGGATGGCAGTACAGGACAGCCCTGTTTAAAACAATAAAAAACAAATGAAAATTTTACTTGAGACTCGATCATTTCCAACTTTTTGTGCTTACAAAGAGAAACAGACTAATTTGATTTGTTTAGAGTATATTTTAAAACATATTTTTGTGTGTGACTCAATACAAAGGAAATATATTTGATTTTAAGAAATCAGAAGCACAAAGAAACTTTCTTTGTTCAGAAATGAAAGTTGGACAGTTGTGTCTACCCCAATGGGAAAACAAAGAGAATTCTTGATATACAGGGTCGACATTTTGTGTGCCCGTACACGCGCAAACTTCCAAGGTACTGCACAAAACGGAACAATGCTACCCCACAAGGTTTTCTTTGTTCAACCTGGACCCCATAAGAGAATTCTTTAGAAATGGTATAATAGAACAACAATAGCAGGACCCCACAAACCTGACCCGTTAGGTTGAGCGTGTGTGTTTGTGTTTGTGTGAAGAATAACTGGCCTTTTCAAAATTTATCTTGGCTGCTACTGACTGACCACAGAGTAACGACACTCATTCCCAGCATAAATGTAACCCATTTGTAATCAATGTCATCATTTGTAACCTTCGGTGCAGAGAAACTTCTCACAATTGACACTCTTTTTGATTGGCTAAACAGTGACTGTTAGTATGTAACATTCTTCTCCTCAGGCGGCCAGAGATGGAGAAATAGAGGTGATGCGGCGATACTTGGAGCAGATTGGCTCCAACAAACGTCGCCGCGTTAACAAACTAGATGAGAATAATCTGAGTGCTCTCCACTATGCGGCACGTTACAACCACATCGAGATTGTTAAATTGCTCATCAAACACCAAGCAGGTAAAGAACATAGTGTTAGTCCATATTGGTCATTAGGAGTCTTCACTTTAGATTTCTTTGTTTCACTAATTGGAGACTTTGAATGCTAGGTGGCAGTAAACTTACCACATGGGTCCAGAGGGATTACAATTTGAAAAGCCTCAGAACAGCACAGCAGCAACTCATCCTGTTGATATTAATCCATATCCATCCATCATAATATAAATCGAGATTAACTCAGCAGGATTAACTTTGATCCCTAGACCCTGGAAACTTAGGTGATGATAAAACAACGCCTATCCACTTTGCTGCCCGCTGCAAGCGTACTAGTAAAGCAACGACAGCCGCCGCATCAGCTCAAGATGTTGGTGACGATGACAATGATGATGACGATGATGCAAGTGATGCAGCAACTGGAATCATTACATTTCTGGAGTCTGCTGGTGCCGATGTAAACGCTCAAGATATCTACGGTCAAAGTCCACTGCATTTTGCGGCTATGAGGGGAAATGATATCGCTGCAAAGGAACTTCTTAACTCCAAAAAGATTCTCTTTGAGGTATTTCTTAGTTTAAAGTAAAGTTGAACTCTTTAATAGCTATACATGTACAATAATATGCCATAGTTTAACCAAGTTAAAGCATTTAACTGACCTTTGACCCACAGGCAGTAGACAAGCAGTTAATGACTCCTCTCCACATGGCTTGTACCCATGGCAACCTGGAAGTCGCCAAAATGCTGATTGAAAAAGGGGCACAACTGAGATGCTGTGATGAGGAGAACAATACCCCATTGTTAGTTGCCTGCACAGAAGGCCACGTCGAAATTGTCCAACTGCTGTTCGCTGCTGGGGAAAACCAAGGAATATTGAGCCAGGTAAAAATCATGAAATAGCAACCTAAAGGCTTAGCTGCAAATAATATGAAGCAAATGCTATGCAATCTGTTTGACTGAAACTGTTGCCTATTTTCTTTTCTATTACATTAGTCATTTTACTTCTAATCAAAACAAGGCTACAGAGCTGCTAAAGCAGATTTTTGACTGAGTTGTTTTTTACTTATTTGGAGTGGTGATTTTAGTGTACACAATATGTAAATTTTACAGATGTTAACAGACCGTGATGTGGAGTTGAACACACCAATTCATGTTGCAGTTGAAAGCGGGAAACAGGAGATTGTGCAGATGTGTCTGGAGAAAGGTAACTGAGTACTAACTACCCCAATTGAACTCTGCAATACCCCCTTGTACACGAATATAACAGGATGAATGCTACCCCAATTTAACTCTACAATACCCCTCTTACACATGGTTAGAACGGGATGAATACTACCCTGATAGAACTTTGCATTACACCCTTGTACACGATTGTAACAGGATGATTACTACCCTAATTGAACTCTGCAATCTTTTAATACAATTGAGGCGGTAGTATTCTGCATAGTGTAAGTACCCTTAGTTTTCTTATCAGCAGAGCCCATTCAGTGAGCTTTATAATTCTTTTGAATTGACAAACTTGCTAGT
Source organism: Pisaster brevispinus (assembly GCA_023634235.1). NCBI lineage: Eukaryota > Metazoa > Echinodermata > Asteroidea > Forcipulatida > Asteriidae > Pisaster > Pisaster brevispinus. The sequence goes on along the minus strand of JAMKCF010000007.1, from coordinate 21,603,397 downwards.
GGGTCTGTGAAATCTCATTTGGGCAATTTACTTAATACTAATTTCGCAAACTCTGTGCCATACACTTTGTCTTTTCCATAAACTAGTTTTAGATACTACACAACTACACTCTCTTATTGTACTATTGTGGTGATTTACAGGTGCCAATGTGAACACCTTTGATAGTCAGCGGAATACATCCCTTCACGTAGCAGCAGCAGCTGGTCATCTTAACATTGTGAAGCTGTTGCTGCAGAGAGGAGCACGGATTGATGCCCTTAATGCAGAACGGGCCACAGCGCTTCACCGTGCCTGTGCATTCAATCGGCAGCATGTAGTTGAGTTCCTAATGAAAAGGTAGGACTAGGTTTCATTCTCATAGAAAACTTCACATGGCGGATCATCTGTATGATTATGAATCCCTCTACAGTTGTAGCTTACATCAATTCACTACAATCATTTCATTCACTTGTTATAGTGGAGCGAAGTTAGAGCGCCGTGACAAGGACAACTTCACCCCATTGCTGATAGCTGCAAGTAATGGACACAGTGCAACAATAGCTGAACTGCTTAAACGTGGTGCAAATATTAGAGCTGTTGATAAACACGAGAAGAGCGCTGTCTATTGGGCTGCTCAGGAAAATGAAGTCCAGGCTTTAACGGTAAGCAGATGTAATTTATTTTAGCAAAAAAAATGTAAGTGGCCTGACGTTTCGACCCTAGCAGAGTTTTTCCTGCTAGGGTGGAAACGTCAGGCCACTAATTATTTTTTTGCATTTATACCATAGGTACTTTTGGTTGGTAAGCAGGGTGCAACAGCTAATACTATTCAAATTTATTTAAATTTAATTTAAAATCTGTCTGGTAGTTGAACCAAGGAAGCAACTAGCAGTGGCACTAGGCTGAAGATACCTGTGTAGAGAAGACAAAGAAGAAATGTTCAGTTTTAGAAAAAAATCCATGCAATCAGGTTGGGACTGAAAATTTAATCCAATGCAAGGCTCTGTCTGAGGTGGAAGTGGAACCAGAGCAAGATACCTTCAAGCCAATGCAAGGCTCTGTCTGAGGTGGAAGTGGAACCAGAGCAAGATACCTTCAAGCCAATGCAAGGCTCTGTCTGAGGTGGAAGTGGAACCAGAGCAAGATACCTTCAAGCCAATGCAAGGCTCTGTCTGAGGTGGAAGTGGAACCAGAGCAAGATACCTTCAAGCCAATGCAAGGCTCTGTCTGAGGTGGAAGTGGAACCAGAGCAAGATACCTTCAAGCCAATGCAAGGCTCTGTCTGAGGTGGAAGTGGAACCAGAGCAAGATACCTTCAAGCCAATGCAAGGCTCTGTCTGAGGTGGAAGTGGAACCAGAGCAAGATACCTTCAAGCCAATGCAAGGCTCTGTCTGAGGTGGAAGTGGAACCAGAGCAAGATACCTTCAAGCCAATGCAAGGCTCTGTCTGAGGTGGAAGTGGAACCAGAGCAAGATACCTTCAAGCCAATGCAAGGCTCTGTCTGAGGTGGAAGTGGAACCAGAGCAAGATACCTTCAAGCCAACCTGATCCTGTAGAGCAAAGTTTGAACTAATAGTTGATGTCATTATAAGGGAACAAGAGAACCGGTTTGGTAACTAATTGTTTGATCTTGTTCCAGGTTCTGCTTGACCATCGTAAACACAAGGCAAAGAAGCTTTTGATGGAGTCCGATCGCTACAATAATACACCCTTGCACATTGCTGCTGAGAAAGGCTACATCCAAATAGTGAAGGTAAATATACATGAAGGAATCATTGACATTGATTTTGTGAATTTTAGGTGATTGAGCAGCGTTTTGTTGCCATACAATGAGAGATATACTTGTTTTGTCAATAACTTAATAATTGTTTTAGGGGTTCTCAGTTTGTGGTGATAATTTTTGTGTACTTTCCATGATAGATTTTACTGGATAGAGGAACAAGTCTTGAAGCTAAGAATGAGGAGGAACAGACAGCATTACACCTTGCTGCTAAGCACGGAAGAGTCCAGTAAGCAAATAACATACATATGGCATTTTGGAGCGTTGTTGCGCTGTCTTTCATTTAAATAATATTGAGGTTATTTTCATGGGTTATTAAAAGCGTCAGCTTGTCGGCCACAGAGAGGACCAGTTTACAATAAAAACCTTTTAAGTTACAAAATGGATACACTTTGTGTAGTGGACAATTTATCTGAAGATTGTTGAAAGATTTTATTTACATTCTTGCTTGCTACAGTTGTACTAATTGCGTTTTTCTCCACCCTTTAGTCCCAGCACAGAATTTGAACTTGTTCCCTTCCTCAGTGCAATTAAAATATGTATTTTTCTGTTTACAGCACTCTAAATGAGCTTGTGCATCGAGACATTACAGGAATCAATGATGAAGATGAAAATTCTAACTCTCCATTACATCTAGCGGCTACAGAGGGTCATGCAAAGTGTGTGCTTGCTCTAATTGAGGCTGGTGCTGATATTGAAGCAAGGTAATGGAAGATCAGTCCATCCTGTCAGGCTGAGTGGTGTAACACACTGGGCAAGACAATAAACATCAAGTAAACCATTGTGGTACCCGCTGCTAAAACATAGGATTCTAACTGCCTCTAACTATCGAGCTAGCTTGATGGTCTAGTGGTTAGACATCTGCATCATTTTTCCGAGCTACACTGATATTGCTTTTGAGGCATAATTGGTTTTATTAATTTAATATCGATTATAATTATGGGCTTGATGGTTACCTTATGCTCAATATCTTGGGGATCTTTGGTATAAGAAACTCTACATTATTTCCCAGTCTGAATCGTAATGAAGTGCATGCCTTTTTTTGTTGACTAGAAACCAATCTTTATGGACTCCTTTGGATTGCTCTGCTGCTAATGGATGGGTCAAGTGTGCCACTGCCCTCCTAGAGAATGACAGCCCTGTGGATCCCACGGATAAATCCAAGGTAAGCAAAGTTACTTATGATCATCTCTTTTTACAAATCAGCTTGGCATAAATAATTGTGGTCATTTTTGTATGCCACTGTAGGGATAGACAACTCAAAGCGTTTTGATGAGTTTGAGTTAAATACATTTTCATATTGGGTCAGTAGTAGGAGATGATTAGTAGCTATATGGTGAATTGATTTTACTCATTTGAACTGATAAGGTAAACAATTTATGTTTCCTTTATTATTTCCTTAGACAACCCCTCTCCATCTGGCATGCAGGAATGGCCATGTTGAGATGGTGAAGCTACTTGCAAACTGGGGAGCTGACCTATCCCTTAATGATGCTGACAATCGTAATTGCCTAGATTTGGCCATCGACAAAGGACATCAGTATGTTAATATAAATTACATTCTACTAAAAGCAAAGCTTACACTATTTCTGTTTACTTTAAATACCACTTTTACATTAATTTTATCAGCATTTTACAACTGCTACTGTTGAATATATTGATATTTGGATCACTTCAAGAATTCTTATTCAACCATTTCATCAATTTTCCATTTGTAGAAATGTTGCCCTTGCCATTATTGGCCTCAAGAACTGGCTTCATGCAATGTGCTCAGTTAGCCAGGATAAATACACCAATATGAGGATGACACCAATGAGGAAACTCATCAAGAAGATGCCAGGTAAGGAATCCCTCAACTTGTGTCTCCTTTTACTCTCGATGAAAGTTTTTTATAAAACAGATACTATACTGAAGTGGCTGTTGCAAAGTGGACTCTCTTACTGACTTTTGAAAATCTTGCTTTTCTTGCAGATGTTGCAGAGGTGGTTTTCAATAAGTGTTTGATGGAGAATGAATACCCACCTGAGCATTACAAGTATTGCATTACATTTGACTATGAGCTTCTTGATGATATGTTCTCCAAGTGGGATGACCACTCTTCTGGTAAGAGAATTCTCATTGTTGGTACACTCCACAAGCAACATTATTGAATCCTCGATTTTGATATTTTCCATAGCAAAAAGAGTGTGATATTAACCAATTTTACACGGCCCATTAAAAACCCTGTTCTAACAGGCTGTTCTAAGGCCGAGGAAGACGAAAAAATTATTTCTTGAATTGACTCTGTCCAATATCATATATGAGACACAGAAGTGCTATATTTTTCTGTATTCCTGTCACACTTGTGTGATAACTAATATAGTACACAGTTCCTGACGGGCATTTTAAGGTTTAATTTTAAAGTGCACAAGTATGCATAGCTGTGTTGGAATGATGAGACCCATTTATGTAGAACTTTATAAATGTTCACAAAGTGATGCAGCACAATCTGAAGCTAACGATGCCAGAAATACCAGGGTAAACCCCTTCTGGTGTTTATAGTGCACTAGGTTCTTCTTCTTCTTTTTTAGAAAATGTAATTTGCTGTTGCAAACTGCTTACCAGCCAAAAGGACCTATGGTATAAATGAAAACAAAAGTTAATGGCCTGACATTTTTACCCTATCAGAAGGCTAAATGACAACACAACACACTTAACAGGTATGATGGTGTAACAGAAGCAGTCAAGTGGACAGAAATGAAAAGAGAGAGAGAGGCAGAAAGCACAATAAGCATTCTTGCAGCAAAATAATTAATGTTGAAGTGCCTTGAGCGTCACTGAGTGATGGGTATGAGCACTATATAAGAAGCCATTATTATTATTATTATTACTATTATTATTATTGTTATTATTATGACAACACCAGAACTTGACTCTAGTTTACTAGACTGCCCAACCATGACACTTGACAACTAGTCAACTGTTTCCCACATGCCTATGATATTCCAGGAACAGTTTTATATTAAGTGAATATTTTTTTGCATTAATGTTTACATCTTTAAGGAAAACACAGTAATTTCTTTTATTAAACACAAGCCCCTGTTTAGCTTTAGGCTTCATAACCAAGAGGATTTTAAAGAATACTTTGTTTCAAAAATTAAGTTCTGTTCAAATACTTTAATTAATCAAGGTTTTAAAACTAATTGATAAAGCCAGTAATGATCCATTTCAACTACAAATAATTGAATAATATTGCCTCATTTACCTGTTTATTTCTCTAAATAAATGCCGTGCTAGGAAGTAAAAACCACCAACACTTAGAGTCAGGTAACTGATGATGACATTTCAGTTCATTTGTGACTTGATTGGAGACTTATTAACCCTTACCACTTATCTTTACGATATTATACAAATAATACTAAAAAGTCATCAACCTTCCAAATGTATCCTAACCTGAAGTGATAAAGTTGAGATGCTTGATTTGGTGGTTTTAAAAGTCATTGTCGTTTATTTTTTTAGTCAACATTTGATGGATTTACAAGCAGAAAGTTCATTGTTTGTTATATAGGATGTTACCCACTGTTTTGCCTGCACTGTAGTGTTTCTCACTGTTGTGTTTGTGTAGATATTGAACCGTTGTAAACATTTTTTGTCTATTACTTTGTTTTTGTTGTCATAAATGTCAAGAGAGTTTTACAGAAGCTGACTAGTAAGGATTTCCACATTAGAAACCAGTGTTTGCCCCATGGTATTAACAACCTTGGTGAATGTTTTGTTTACAACTTGAAAGCGTAAACCGAGCTTGAAGGGAATATCTTGTTTCAAGTTCAAATTTATTTATTTAATGTTCTCATTTTTGATGTGTTAATAAGACTGTAAAAGCTGAAGGTAACCAATGGTTGACATGGGTCAAATGTCACTGTAGTTTGTGAAAAATTAAATTTGTTCACAAAATATGAAAGGTAGAATAATAGCTATAAGAAAAAAACACAACAGTGAATTCATTGATTCAGATGAGTTGATTACTGGCGTCAGTTTCTTGGCATGGTTAATTTGATGACACTGTGTGTATACCTGTTTTGTGCAGTGCCCATTCCCTGCTGCATTGTAAATGTATGGTTTCATTTCAACATGCTCATCATTGTCAGCTGCTTGGATATTGTACGCTTCTTGTGGTCATAAGCAGCAAGTCTGTCCAGTAGAAGACAAGAATGTATCGTAAAGTCATTTTAAATCTATGTATTCTCTGACTGTAGGTCTAAAAATATTCAAGGCTTATTCTTGTGATGTTTATGTAAGGACAACCCGTTACTGATCATCCATCACTAGATCAAGGAGTGAGGCTTGTTCTTGTGGTGTTTTTGTAAGGATAGCCCGTTACTGCTTTTAGTTCCAGGACCCACCATTTATTTCCAGCGAAGACTCATCTTAAAGTTGATAAAATCATTCAGCACTCATCCAAACCAGCAGTATGTTTAACACCCTAGGAAGCTTGTGTACAGACTGGACATTTATACTGAAATGATCTTGTTTATTCTAGATAACGTTTCTGAGAAGTCCGGGGGCTCTGATGACAACTCTCCTTTTCATGAAAATGGAAAACTGATTTCCTCTGCAACTCCTTACACAACAGATGCAGAGATCTTGAGGACAAACCACCCCCTGACAATAATGGTATGTTCCATGAATGGATTCGGCATATAAGTGTTGATAGACAAATTGCACCTGACAGGAAAATGTGCTTGTGAGCAAATCAAGAAATAAATTACAATATAACAGAGTCTGTCCTACACCAATATAGGATAAGCGCTGTGTTATGTTTCGGGTCCTTCAAACTAGTAAATATGATTATGGAACGAACTCACCGTTTAACTGTAAACTCGTGAATGGGGGCGGCCATCTTCGAACCCTTTATTCTCTTGTAACTTGTAGCTCATGATAACACAACAACTTGTAGTTCATGATAATACAACACAATACAACATCTCCCCCTTTTCTAAAAGAAAACAAACTTGTTAGCATAATATAAAGTTAAACAAACTTAACTGATCTTGAGAGTATTGATAAGCTTCCGCAGAATCTCATCAAACTGTTTTACAGTATACCACCGAAAAAAATCACCAAATGAATTTTGTTTTCTTCAGTCCACAAATATTGAAATATTGAGCCTTTCCAAGTGCACTATAACTGAGAGTTTTAGAATCAGGTGAATCACATTTTCTGCACAAATCACCTGGTATAATCATGAAACAATATGACGTGAGATTAATTGGTTTGGATGATAAGCGAGAGTTCAGAGTTCAAAGGTCAGAGTATATGACATCTCAGCTCTTATTGCATGACATAGTCCTTGTGCCATGCAGGAGTGTTTATTGAGCGATGAGGTCTGGTCCGGGTTTGTTGATGATCCTTAGGGTTGCAATCATGAGGCATCAACTCGTCAAGGACAGGTTCCAGTGGTTTGGGGACATGCAGTACGTGACGTCTGTTCCGACGGTACTCTGCACCATCAACTTGGATGATGTAAGAACGTGGTGGTCCCGCCTTTCGCATTACTTCTCCCACATTGCTCCATCCTGATTTGGTGCGGATTCGAACATTGTCTCCTGGTTTCAGTTCATCCAGTTGTTTTGCACCATGAGTTTGATTGAAATATGATTCACTCTTGGATTTGTACAGTTTGTCGGCTTTCTGTAGCTTCTTGTAGCTGGCAATCTTAGGACGAAGATTGTGTGGTAGAATTGGCAGTGTTGTGCGCATTTCACGTCCCATCATGAGTAGTGAAGGAGACACACCAAGAGCTGGGATAGGTGTGGAACGGTATGTCATCAATGCCAAGACAGGATCAGTCTGGCGTAGAATCATCTTCGCGATGTGGACTGCCTTTTCCGCTTGACCATTAGCTTGGGGGTAGTGAGGGCTGGATGTGATGTGTGTGAAGTCATACTCTTTTGAGAACTCCTTGAATTCACTTAAGAATTGCGGTCCGTTATCTGTCACAACAACCTCAGGTATTCCATAGCGTGCAAATGTTCCTTTCAAGTAGTTGATGATCGTCAGTGATGTTGTCTTATGAAGGTGATGGACTTCGATCCATTTGGAGTAACAATCCACAAGCACAATGAACTGCTTCCCCTTCACATCAGCTAAGTCACACGCTACTCGTTGCCATGGTCTTTCTGGCAGTGGCGATGAGATCAGTGGTTCAGCTTTTTGGGTTGATTGTTTCTGTTGGCAGTGATCACACATCTTGACATATTGAGCTATATCAGTGCCAATACTTGGCCACCAGACTGCTTGACCAGCGCAGAGTCTGCATTTGGAGATCCCTTGGTGACCCGCATGTATTTTTTTCAGCATGTCTTGTCGCATCTTTACTGGGATTATGATGCGGTCACCATATGTCAAGACGCCATCAATCTCACTGATCTTGTCTTGTTCCTCCCAGTCGTGAAGAACACTTGCAGATTCAAGATCTTTCGTGTACTTTGGCCATCCATTCGTGATGTAAGATTTGACATGTTTCAAGCTGTCGTCAAGGTCAGTCTTGTGCTTTATCTCTGCAAGTTTTCCTTTGCGAACTGGCCAGTGCTTTGTGATCATGTCAATGTGGGCCTCTATTTCCTCTGCAAGATTATCAGTCCCGTCTTCTGTTGATTTCAAGGGTTCTCTTGAGAGGGCGTCAGCTACAACAAGAAACTTCCCTGGTGTATACACAGCTGTGCATTTGTACTTCATCAATCGCATGAGAAGACGCTGACACCTCAGGGGAACGTCACAGAGATCCTTGTTGTTTATTAGAGGGATAAGCGGCTTGTGGTCAGTCTCCACTGTGAAGTGAAGGCCTCTGACATAGAACCTTTCACATGACCACACTGATGCTAGCAGTTCTTTCTCTATTTGGGCATACCGCTTTTCTGCTGAAGTAAGACTTCTAGAGCAGTATGCAACTGGTTTCCACTGTTCATCGTGGCGTTGGAGAATACAGCCTCCAATCCCATAACTGCTTGCGTCTGAGCTCACCATTGTCTCTCGTGATGGATCGTAGAGCGCTAGTGTTGGTGCTGATGTCAACAGTCTCTTGAGACTACGAAACGACGATTGTTGAGATGGACCCCAAATCCAGTCGATATTACTCTTTAGTAAGTCATTGATTGGTGCTGCAACTGTGGATGCATTGGGAACGAAACGTGTTAGCCAGTTCACCATTCCCATCAGGCGTTTCACCTCCTCTCTACTAGTCGGTGGGGTCATCTGGATAATTGCTGCTACTTTAGCAGGATCAGGATGTACACCATCCTTGTCAAGCTTCATCCCAAGAAAATCAACTCGTGTCTGAGCGATCTTGCACTTATCTTTGTTCAGCTTTAGACCGGCTTTCTGGACAATTTGTAGAACTTGCTGGAGTCTTTCATCATGTTCCTCTTTGGTCTTGCCGGTTATCAACACATTGTCCATGTAGACGACAACACCTGGTAGTCCTGAGAGAAGATCACACATGATCCGCTGGTATATCTCCGGAGCGGAAGTTATGCCAAATGGCAAACGCCTGAAGCAAAAACGACCATATGGCGTGATGAATGTCGTCAGACGTTGACTCTCTTCTGCCAGGGGAACTTGCCAGAACCCGTGTTTGGCATCCAATAGTGAGAAGATTTGTGCTCCAGAAATTCTACCCAGAACTTCTTCAACAGTTGGGATGATGAATCGCTCTCGCACAACAGATTTATTTAGCTGTCTTAAGTCTACACACAGTCTTATGCTACCGTTGGAGCAATGACTTTGGAGCAATGACTATGGGTGAGCACCAGTCTGTTGGTTCAGTGACACGCTGTACAATTCCCTGTGTCTCTAGTTTTCCAAGCTCTTCTTTGAGTTGGGGAAGGAGAGGAATGGGGATAAGTCGAGGAGCGTTGACGCAGTAAGGTGTCGCATCCTTGGAGATTGTTATTTTTGCCGGGTGCCCCTGCATACATCCTGGACCCTCAAAGACACTATCGTCACTTATGAGAGAGTAAACACGTTGTAGCAGACCAAGTGCCTCACAAGCTTTCTTTCCAAGGACAGGGGAGCCTTGTTCGAGGATCAAAAACATCAATGTCTGCGTTTTGTCCTTCACCTGGCATTTCAGTCTGGTTTGGCCTAGTGGTGTCGCTTTACCACCAAAAAATCCAGACAGGCGTGTAGATGATCGGTCCAGTGTCTTGTCTACAATGTTGAGGGATTGGTAGATCTTGTTCGGCAAAATATTCACCTCTGACCCAGTGTCCAACAGAAAGGACACGCACTTGCCATGTAGGTAGAGATTTTGTTTCCAAACATCATCTATTTGCAGTGTTTCGTGGTTAATGGCACCGACGAAGAAATCACTGTCATCTCTTTGGTCGCTTTCATCATCGTCTGACTGGAGAACTGCCCTCATTTGTTTACGTGAAGATCTGCACACCTTTGAGAAATGTCCAACCTTCTTGCAGTTGTTACAGGTTCGCCCCTTTGCTGGGCATGACTTATGCTTTGTTGGTTTGTATCTGTTTCCTCCAGTAGGTTTTCCACGAGCCTTTGGCTTACGTGCTTTGTGGAAAACAGTCTGCACTGCAGCTCCCTCTCCTCTCAATTTGATTTCCTTCAAATCTTTTGTTGCCGTTTCTAGGGTTTTGGCAACTTCAACAACTTTCTGGAAGGTCAATCCATCTTTTGTCAGCAGATGCTTTTGGATGTATTGACTGGAAATGCCACAAACCAGCCTATCTCGTAGTGCATCATCAAGGAATGCGCCGAATTTACATAGGCCTGCCAATGTCTGTAGTTCCACTGCGTACTGGGCAACTGTCTCTCCATCCTTCTGGTTGCGTTTGTAGAAGCGGAACCGTTCTGCTATGACCAACCGCTTAGGGCCATAGTGTGAAATGAGCATATCACACAGTTCTTTGTATGATTGTTCTGATACCGGGCTTGGTTCCGACAAACTTTTCACAGTCTTGTAAACTGTAGGTCCAACCACACTCAGGAGTACTGCAGATTTCTTAACAGCAGGTATGTCATTGGCTATGAAGTACAGTTCAAGTCTCTCAAGATAATTGTTTATATCCTCCACTTGGTCGTATTGATCCAACCGACCGATCAATATGGAAGGCGCCCCCACGGAAGATTTCGCCATCGTGTAGTGTACTCACGTAGCGATTCGCACAGTGAAAAACAAATTATCGACGAACTAGTATCGCGACTCTCTAACTGTCTTTCGTGGCATAATTTAAACACAAATTGTGACAAATTCTCAATGATTTTGTCCTCTGATATTTACTAGACCCAGCGCTGCCACCATGTTATGTTTCGGGTCCTTCAAACTAGTAAATATGATCATGGAACGAACTCACCGTTTAACTGTAAACTCGTGAATGGGGGCGGCCATCTTCGAACCCTTTATTCTCTTGTAACTTGTAGCTCATGATAACACAACAACTTGTAGTTCATGATAATACAACACAATACAACACGCTGTAGCCTTATTTGTGGCGTATTCCGAGTCTTGTGGATACAAAAATTGGATGGCTTCTTGGTTGGGATTCAAACTCATGACCTTCCACATTCTAGATCAGATGCTAGAACCACTGAGCTCGCCTGGTGACAAACGACCATTTCATCAGCTAAATGCATCAATTGCTTTATTTAAACATGGAATTGTATGGTTAAAAAACAACAGACATGCATGAAGAAGGCAGTCACAAAAAGAGCTCTTTGATGGTTGTTCTTTTGTAGGTCAATTCCAGACGTGATGAGTTACTAGGCCATCCACTAGTCACCAGTCTACTCCAGCATAAGTGGGACAGCTATGGCAGATTCTTCTACTACGTCTCACTGTTGTTTTACACTCTTTACCTCATCTTCTTGACTGGTATGTTTTTTGTTTTGGTTTTGGGATGGGGGTTTTTGCCACATATTTGGCATTCATTTTATAAAGTTTTTTAAAATAATTTTTTTTTAAATTGTTATATATATTTTTTTTTTACAAATCTACATTGCTAATGATGTGCAAGTGTGTGATATTTATAACAGTAAGATAAAATGTATGTCTTTTATGAAATTATGAGGTATGTAAATAAATATAGCAAGAATACACAAATTTGCCTTGAAAAAAGAAATACATTTCGGTTTTCTTTGCAGGTTATGTAACAACAAACCCACCTCCTTTTTATTACACCATTGAGAAAAATAATTCAATTACTTGGATTACGGATGGTAAGAAGCGCTGGGAAATGGGTTTCAGTCCCATCACTCATTTCATATTTGGAAGAGTTGGTGACTGGGTTATCATTGTATTATCAGGAATCAACATCTTCAAGGAGGTAAGATTGAGTTACTTAAACAAAAACTTACTTTTGACTGTTGCTTATCACAGTAAAAAAATTATGGCCATTTTCTAAAGCACAGCTTAGGGTGTTTGGTTTTGTTTAAAACGTATGTTTCGGTATGGGGCTTCAAACAGGTGGATGGACCCTAAGCCATAGCCCAAGCTATGGTTTCATAACGGGCATAAATCTACATGCAACCTTTCATAATTTCATTATTGAAGTGCGCCCTCAGTAGCTTGTAAATAAAGAGACGGAAAGTCACAGGTCGGATAGCCATTTTCTGAATCTGTGTCATCTGTTCTCAACCTGAAAAATATCACACATCCAAAGATACTATACATTGAAAATCCTAATGGCAGTACTGAGTTAACTTAATTGTGCTTTTTATTTGTTGAATGCATTTGGCGCACAGAACTGTTGCCAGGGACCACACCAAATGATTGTACTAGAGATTTAATGTGTACATAAAAGGGTGAAGGTATAGAATTTGATCTGTTGAACAAGTCAACCAAAAGTACTGAGTTTATTTGTCTTATATTTGTAAAGCCAAAGAAACACTACCTGCTGTTAATAAGTTGTTACTTTGTCTCCCATTCATTTTACAGCTAGTCCAGATGTACCATCAGAAACTGAACTACATTGGCTTTGTGAATTTACTTGAATGGTTTATCTACACACTGTCCATCCTGTTTGTGTTACCTCTATCTGGAGTGTCATATCCATACGCTGCAGATGCAGACTGCAGTGTGTCCAGCGCATCCTGTATCACCCTGACTCTGGTAAGGTACAATTAAGGTCAATCCTGGCCCCCATCCCCCTGGCCCCCATCCCCCTGGCCCCCATCCCCCTGGCCCCTGGTCAGTGTTGATTCTCAGCACTGCCCAGCACTCCAGCTTGAGTGTAACAATATTGACGGGGCACTGGGGATGGGGAGAGTATATTTATTGTTAAGTGGTGCAGTGGTTGGTGCTCAACATTCAAACTATTCTCTTCTAGTGGTCCTTATGAGAACCAGCTCCGTCAATAATCATGCTGAAGAGAACATCAAATTGTTTTGAGTACGTTGGGATTTATTCAACCAATGTGTTCCCCATAGTTTTTCCATAATGTGGATGTTTAATTGCACCTGACCAATTCAATGGAGTGATTTGTTTTCAGCCTTGGCAGTGGCAGTGTGGTGCTGTGGCCGTCTTCTTAGCTTGGATTAACCTGATCCTGTTCCTGAGAAAGTTCCCCCAGTTTGGCATTTATATTGTCATGTTTACAGGTTGGTAAAACAGTAATTTAGTTATGCTTAAAGAGTGACTCTAAGATGCTCTGAAATATTCAGTTTTTATATTATTCCAATAGATGGATTCCACAAGAAATAGAACAAATGATCCCTTTACCTCACACTAAAACAAGGTGAAAACACTTTTTTCTCTGAAACACTCCCGCTAAAACTCTGGAAAATGTGAGGTCAAACAAACCTGTGACAAAGGACTTTTGACATCCGCGATTCACGAGTGATTTACTAGGTTCCTTCCTCGCTCTAACCAAATCCAATACCGTATGGTAACTCAACATCCAATCTGTTTGACACTAATTATGGTGGCATGCCTAATCCCATGAGTGATTTGCTAGGATCCTTCCTCCCTCTAGCAAAATCTAACACCGTATGGTAACTCAACACCCAAACTGTTGGACTCTGATTATGGTGGTTTTCCTGATCCAATGTGTAATTTACTAGGCTCCCTTCTCTGTGGTATTGAATCTAAACTCATTCAAAACAAGATTTATGTTGATACTTTTGTACAGACGTGCTGAAGACCTTTCTGCAGTTTGCCATTGTATTCTTCCTCTTCATCATTGCCTTTGGATTGGCTTTCTATGCCCTGCTCATGAACCAGGTAAAAACATTTAAAATAGTGAATCTTAAAATTATTGTTTGATACAAGATTGAAGATTGTGCCATGTTGTGGCCAAGTGGTTAATAGCACTGGACCCAAGCTCTGGTGTTTCTGATCAACAGAGTGGGGGTTCGTGTTCCAATTGTGACACTTGTGTCCTTGATCAAGATACTTTACCATATAAAATAAAATGCTTTGTCCTTCGGATTAAACCGTAGGTCCTCAGCACTAGGATTGATAGTGCATGTTAAAGAGTAGGGGTTAACCCCAGTGTTTCTGGTTCACATAGCAAGCACCCTTTTTTACAGGTTTCCTCAGGCTTGCGAGCTACAGTGATTAAGTTTACTTATGTGGCATCCTTGGTTTCAATTTCATTATCAGAAATATGTAATAATAGCAATAATAACAGAAAATGTGGAAATAAGCGGGTAATTAATATAATGGTTTTTTTTTTTAAAGGAACCCTTTCATCGTGTTCACTACTCGTTGATTAAGACATTTGTGATGATGATAGGAGAGTTTGAATTTGATGGCATTTTCCACCAACTGGACTACCTGGGGATTGGTAATGAAGACAAGACTGAGAAAGATCTGTTCTTGGTGGAGGTCTATTACAAGGGAGTTACATACTTTGTCTTCACCGTCTTTGTCATTCTACTGTCAATCATTGTTATGAACTTACTGGTGAGTAACTCTAGGTAATCTCTGTGAATCCATCACAGAGGCTGTTTGGTGGCAAGGTGCAAGAAGGCATGGTTAGAGGACTGTGCCCCTTCATTCACTTTCTCTATGAACATTTTAGCATTAGATCAAGATATTATTAGTTTTGAAGCAAACTTGATGCACAGCTTAAAATAGCACAATGCGCAGAGTTTGAACATCACAATACTCAGGGTGTGAAATGGACCATGAAATATGGTATCACACTATTATTGCCATGGATTGGTAAATCAGAACCGAGGTTTTCTTTAAGATAACAGTAATAACCATAGGTTTAGATGTTGGTCACAATCCCAAGGGGCATTTACATGCCAGGGTGGATATCATCTGTGTAAAGAAAACTAGTAGTCGGGGTAGTTTTCTTTCAAGATGAGGCATTGTACTCATGTATAATACATACAATACATGAATGTACACACACACATCCACAGACACCCATCGCAAACAAAAAAAGCAGCACCCGAGGCATGTGCTCCCCTTTCCTTTCTGCGCCACTTGAAATGGTCCAAATAGAAATTTCAATTTCTTCATGAAGGTGCTCTTTACCAGTTTACCAAGGAGAAAAACACTGTGGTGCCCTTGCCCTTTCAGAAGCAAAGCAATCGGGCCTGCAAAGTCAAAATCCAACAGATGGAATTTACTTGGTGTGACACCATCAGAAACCCATGGTACAGGAATTTATGTGTACTCTTTTATCATGTCATACATGTAGGTTGGTCTCGCCGTAGATGACATCAAAGGAGTCCAGGAACAAGCCAAGTTGCAACGCCTTGGTATGCAGGTCAGTAAACACATTCTCATTGTACCGGTATTTACTGGCCATTAGGGTATCCAGATTATGTATTCTTTTCTCTAGAAATTTTAGTATCTGCCAATGTTTGATGCTCATGGTAACTGAACACCATCCCAGCTCCATGGATTTCATGCTGCCTGTGCTACAATAACACCTACCCTCACAGGTACCATTTTCACCTGAGTGAAGAGAAGCAATAATAGTTTAAAAGCCTGTTGCTGTAAGTTGCTCCATTACACAAGCGTAATGACCTGGATTACAACCCATTCCCTGATAACTTTGCCACAATAAACTGAGTCCAGTGTGCTACATCCTCTTACTAACAACAGGCCATGAAAATGATAAGGATGTCCACAAAACTGACCAATGTGATATTTTGAACTGATTTTTGTGTCAAAATGGGTACAATTCTGTAAGAGGAGGATTTACTGTTCATTTGGTTACTCAATGTTCAGCATTTATGATTATGAGTCAGCTTTAAATGTATGTGTTGGATGTGTTGGATTTAGGTGAACCTAGCCATGGAGGTACAGGAAGCCTTACCAAGGTTTATGTGGAAACGTTCAATCTTGAAGAAACTGACTGTCCATCCAAACCAACAAAGCAAAAATTTGTGGTCAAAGTTCTATAACTGGTACTCTGGACGAGAAGAACTTATTGGTGATGCTATCAACACGGCGCTGAATCCACCCATGGTAGGATACACTCACTTTTATAATCAATTACCAAGGAGAACTTGTGTAATGTATTGATAGCTGTTAAACATTGTTTCCTTGGGATGTATGTGTATATCCTAACTGGTACATCCCAGTCAGGATATTAACTCTGCTCAGTTAAGGATCTTGGTTGCCTTACTACTCAGAGAGAATACTGCTCTGACACTAACAGTTGGTACCTAGGTTTCAAAATGTAACTGCTGTTAATTACCATCATGCTGGTACTCTCCTCATGGAAGATACATACTTGAAAAACTTCCTTTTTATCTACATGCATGATTCAACCCCCATGGTCATAGAACCTTCAAAAACACAAGAACCTTTCAGCTCAACATCAAACCAGGTGGACTTGTGCAATTCCAACATCTGCTTATTTACTGCAGCACTTCATCCATCAAAATCAGCAAGACATTGTAATGGATATTTGTGAATTAGGGGAAAACAAGATGTGATTATCAAATTGTTTTCTTGCTCGTTTGTTGTAGACAAAGCTTGAGGAAATCAAACAGCAGCAAGATAATCTTACAAGCACTGTGAAGAATGTGAAATATCGGCTGAAGTTGCTAAGAGGTCAGAATGATCGTATTGAAGGAATGCTGGAAGCACTCCTTAAGAAACAGGATGTAGACTGGCAAGAAGGAGAGGCATCAGAAGAAGTTGGAGAGTAAAAGTCAAGAGAAAGTTGGGGAGTTAAGGTCAAGAGGAAGTTGGGGTGTAAAGGTCAAGAGGAAGTTGGGGAGTAAAGGTCAAGAGGAAGTTGGGAAGTAAAGGTCAAGAGGAAGTTGGGGAGTTAAGGTCAAGAGGAAGTTGGGGAGTAAAGGTCAACAGGAAGTTGGGAGTAAAGGTCAAGAGGAAGTTGGGGAGTAAAGGTCAAGAGGAAGTTGGGGAGTAAAGGTCAAGAGGAAGTTGGGAGTAAAGGTCAAGAGGGAGTTGGGGAGTAAAGGTCAAGAGGAAGTTGGGGAGTTAAAGTCAAGAGGCAGTCTTTAACAAGGGTTAGTTTACTATTGAATGGTGTTTTATATCACATATATACATGACGTTAATGTCTTCGTACAGAAACTACAGTGGTCTTCTGTAAAATTAATAAATAAGGCTTTTTACAGAAGACCATGGTAGTGTTCATGTTTTTTATACGACTGAAGTTTTTGATTTGATTGACTTTTAACACCTGGGCCCAATTTCATAAACTTGTTAAGTAGACAGCATGCCTTTAGCAAGTTTCTTTGCTAAGCAAAAGTGGGGCACCAGTCGTAACGATGTAAACTTGAGAGAATTTTGGCTGGTCACCTAATTCAGCTAAGCAAGTTTGTGTGCTTGAGCAGCTCTATGAAATCAGTCACAGAAGCTACTGTTTATGTTACCCAGACTCACACAACTCTCCATTAGACCAAAACAGATACTGTCTTAATACAAACAAGACTGAACAATCATTTTCCGGGACCATTTAAAAAAGCATTCCAGTCCGACTTTGACGAGAACTATTTTTCAAAAACTACACCAAATGAAAAGAAAAGTGTAAATACTTTGGAAACATTTTATATTAAGATGAATTAGTGTGAGCTTTTTTATATTTGTATGATAATATGTGCAAGTATTTTTTAAATTTTATCAGAAGAAAGAAATCAAAAGAATTTAATATCATACTTTTTCATAAACAAGTTTTCCTAGATTAAATGTTGTATCATCGCGATTCCAATTTAAAAATCATGAGGAACATTACAATTCATCAAAAGTCATATATTTGAGTATTTGGACTAAGAAAGTTTTATAATAGACTTTTACACTGTAGTTAGTAGAGAAATTTTATCTAGGTAGAATGTGACTTTAGCAGCTGTGCAATGTTGTAGTATCTCAAGTTTGTTGGGATGATCACTGTTCATAAATTTGACTATTCATTCAACCTTATACTTGATCATTGTACTTAAATTACAGACATCAACCATAACTCCCATGAGTGATTTGCTAGGATCCTTCCTCACTCAGTTTACCAGTGCAGTCTCAGTCCAACCAAATCAAACAAAACACGCATTGGGATTTAGAAGAGTTTGGGGCTTAGGGTTTACCCAGATAGACACTCCTTATTACTTTGATGATTCATTTTATTCTTGATTGGTTTATTGTCTTTCATTTGTGGAATTAAATATTCTTTAATCAACATTCCTTCTCATACAAATAATATAAAAAGTATAAAACATTTTTGATAATCTTTGAAGTAGTAGTATGCTTGTGAACAGCGCAACTTGAACATTTTCAGTTTTTATATACAACAATTTCTTAGTAAATTGAGGGCCCTTTTTCCATTTCAAAGTTTCAAAGGCATACTATGTATGGTTTTGAATATAACATGTCCTATCTCGTCCTCTTTTTGAACTTGTGTCCCATTTTTATGGTAAAACAGCTTATCTCTGTTCCAGTTAGGCTGATTTGCCATTACATGGAATGACCGCCTTGAAAGCACTGAGTATTCAGTGCTTAATACCCTGTACATGGCGGTGTAAGCGTAAGGAACAAAAACATTACAACTGTAATTCAGAGATTCAAAGTAAACAGATGTCATTCACATTGATTCTAACGTAGCAGATTTTTATATACTAAGTAAGGATCATAAATGTTATGCTAATGTCTTTGTGTTCTATTTTTTCAATACTATATTGTTGTTGTTCAATAACATTCAGATTCTCTCAGTGTCTATAAATACATATATTTCTTGCAATATAATGTGTTCTCTGACAGTAATTGGCTGCTTCATATTAGTTTTATATTAGTTTTATAGTGAATTTATGGCTTTAACAGTCTTTGTATAATTTGCAAGTTAATTAATCAGAAATGTTGTTTTATACTTAATCCTAACTTAATGAAAGTCTAACATTGGCTGTCATCAGATGAATTAATGTGTAGTTGTGGCAATTTTTTCCTGAAAAATATTTGGTTGTTTTTTTAAAATTCTGGTCTTGTGTATATTTTGTAAAAACAATCACTTTAATGATTTGTTTTGATTGATAAACATGTTTGTGTCGGTTGAAAATGTTCGGTTTAAAAGTATATTTTGTTATTTTATAATAATTGCAATTTGAATCAATCTCTTATCCATGATTTGGTTGGATTTTATTTTTGCATCATCTTGTTTTCTTATTGTAATAAATAGTCTGTCAATATTACACTATTACTCAATTCTTAATACTTCTTCTTTTCCCCCCTTTTTTGAGATAAATGTTGATACACAATTATTTTACAATTTCCATGATGAGATATTCACCATTTGATCAACTATAACCATCAAAATATGCTGATAATTATTGCATATTCCATGTATTCAGTAGTGCTTAGACCTATCATTAATCATAGGTTGTAATTTAGTCTTTGTTGATCTTATAATAAATGTACATTGTGTTAACTTGAAAACATTTTATTCAATACACAGGCTTAAAGCAGGCAGCCAGCACTGTTGTCAGAGACCCATTTCTGCACTTTGTTTGACCAAACATACATGAAATAACAAACTTGTAAACGTTTAAGCTCAATCAATCGTCAAAGTCATTACAAAAAGGGAAAAATTCTACTACTGTTTTCAAACATCAGGTTTTGGACGTGTAGGATCAAAACTTTTTACCCAGTTCTAAAAAAAAATGCAGTATTTCAGGCAAAGATATTGCATGGGAAGTTTTTTATGAGACCATCTCTATCCCATAGTTATGTGTAAATATGTGAACATTAATATTTTCAATCTCAGCAATGTTAAGCATATAAACTGTATACAGTTGACCTGATTGGGGAGATTGTTTTAATGCTAACCTATATTGGCTTAGTTGTCTGGAGTTTGTAAGGAACAAAATACCACTTAGTATTTCCATTTTAAAGAGGGTCATTATACTGTTTTTCAAAATCCCATTAAGTTCAGGGAACATTACTGTACAGGATACATTCCTCAGGAATGGGACATTCAGGTTTTTGAGAAATCAATCAACAAATTGCATGCACTACATTGGCTGAAGTATTTTCTTGTTAAAGACAGGTTACATGAGTATAAAGATTGTTATACAATCACTGTTTCATCATTAATTGTGATCGTGCACTTGTCTTATACTTCTCAGATGGAAGGTTCTTGTACCAACTCAGTTATAGCAAGTGTTGTTATACTTCTAAGAATACTACCAATGGTATACCATTGTCATTGTCATTATCCTATACCTCATTGTCTGGGTACCTTTTAAGTTGTTCCAGTACAAATCATGTTCCTCATTAAGGTGCCCTTCACTAAGGAAAATGCCTTGCCATTGTGAAGTATAAAGCCTGCTATACTATTGTGTAGACTTAGATGTTTTATGAAGACCAACCAACTATTCTGTAGTTTGAAATTGACTTGGTAATTTTGAAAATAAAATGCATTAAAGCTTAAAGAAACTTTGTCGAGTGAAATGTGGTGTGATTCTTATTGGAAAGAACTGCAATGTTTAACAAAAACAAATTAATTGAAAGATAATGAGAAACATTATAATCAACTCCAATTAATTTAAAATTGTTTTTGTTGTCATTTTAAAAGTTGTTTTACGTGGTGAAACATTTTTTACCAAATGTTCGAATTTTTACCTTTTGGAGTTTAAATCGACTGGAGAACTTTAAATGGAAACAAAATTAGTAGACTAGTTCCTATCCTCTAGTGTTTATTTAGCACACGCTATAAAACCAGCCACTGGTAAAAGTAGTTCATTTTGAATGAAGACAACTAAAAACAGGGGTAAATTGTTCTCTGTAGTATGTTTATGGTATGAACTCATTCAGTGAGTGGAAACGAAAACCTTACAGTTGTGCGTGTGGTGTAGGACTGCAGGCTGAGAGGACTCCAAGATAAATTACATGAAGTCACTGACGAAGCTGTCAAGTGGCCTACTGAACTGGATTGAAGTTTATTAACTCGATTTAGATTTACACTTATTTATGTTGTGTCATAAGCAAGAAAAAGAAGAAATCGTTGCGTTTTCAGATCCAACATAATCAGCTGAAATAGTCAAACTAATTGAAGGCTGGGTTGTCTACCCAAGATCACAAACATGTGATGGGCTCTATGAAAATGAGTCGCTTGTTGCACAGTCCACTTTCAATTACAGAGCTGTTGAGTGTTGGGAGGGTGAACTTAAAAGTTAAAATTAATTGTTGTAATATGCGGTTTCTTCTTAAGGTTCTTTATTTTCATATTTCTCAAATAAATTGTTTTTTCCCGATGAAAATGTATAAAAACAGGTTTTGTAGGACCCTTTTGTTTTATTTATTTATTTTGTTTCCTTCACAATAGTTGATGTTCTTTTATTAAACTGTCTGTTTTTCCATTACAGGTCATTTTCAGATTATGACATAACTTATTTTTCAAAAGGTCATTAATTTAGAACCAAAAACGACACAAGTGTGTAACATGTCAAAATGAAGCTTGTTGTATGCTCTTTTCAGTCATGTAAAAAAAACCTCAAAAGGTTAATATACCCCCATGTGACTCATTTTCAGAGCCCACCAAAAATGTATGAAACCCAGTAGTGATATAAAGCCTTTTTGAGGCTTTGCATGGTGAGGTATCAATATATATTCGGTTTGCGGTAACACCATGTGTGTATATCTACTAGCTATGTAGATTTGTTCTTTGAGAACTAGGTCTTGCTTTTTAATTCTACTGCCGCGGAGTAGATTTGGAATCGGGAGACTACTTCGGGAGACTACTTAGTTCTGAAAAGAACTGTCCAGCTTATTAGCTACTACCTTGGCGGAGGGTAGGAAATCGGCCGGGACTACTACTTTAGCAGTAGAATTAAAAAGCAAGACCTAGTTCTCAAAGAACAAATCTACATAGCTAGTAGATATACACATGGTTTAATAGATGTTTACATCTATTAAATCGTTGCGGTACCCGCTGCAAAAATATAGGATTCGAACTGCCTCTAGCTACCGGGCAATCTCGGTGGTCTAGTTGGTAAGACACTGCTCTAGATGCAAAGGTCGTGGGTTCGAATCCCACTCGAGTAATATTCCTGTGATTTTTTTTCACAGAACTCGGGAAAGTACTGAGTATACAGTGCTAACACACATCGGTGTAGGGTAAAAACCGAAATTAATACACATGGTGTTACCGCAAACCAAATATATATTGAAATAAAGCCTTCGCTCATAATTATAAAGATGTTTTTGTCATTATTTAATGTACTGATTATTTAATAAACTTATATGCAGCTATACTTTAAGAACTATTTTTATGAATTGTTGAGTAGTATAGGTTGTAACTACTGTGGGAAAACTTTGTTAGTTAGTTCCTGTCGCATGAGGGCGCTATTGCAGTTAAACGGTGATGAAATTAGTGGGAAGGGTTGAAGCCGGAGAGGTTGTGCCTACTGCCGAAGAGGTGTTGCGCGCAAATTTACCGTTTTAGACAATAATTTGCGTGGTAATAAAAGTTTGAAGCTTTGCAACACGTCTTGTGAAAGGTAGCAATGAAAAAGAAGTTTATTTCATGCCTAAAAATTGTCACAGCTTTGGGTCGTGCAAGACTGAAGCAAATCCTCTTCAGTGGAATGATTTGTAGGCCTATGCTATCTGGAATACTTATTTTTCTGGGACAGCAAACTTCAAAATTCTTATTGTATTGCTATTTATAACATCTGATGAAAATTAACTAGTATCGGGGTAATTACATACACTGGGAAATTTTCAACAAACATGATGCCATCTGTTGCCGTCTTCACAGACGATAAAATAATCGATGTGATCGACAATTAAGTGTAGACGTCCACTTCTGTTGCCGTTGAACAATTTAACGCTCACCCACGTTGAAGACTTACGAAAACCTAGAGCAAGCAGAATCGTCACCTCACTAACACAACGTAGAGCGCCTAAAATATTCTACTGCTTGAGGGCGCTCTTTAAGTTTAACGGTACATTCAGCAGACGGCATTTGACAATGTTATCTGTATTTTCTGTGCACGTCGTATACGTACAATCACCCATAGAGTTGTCGCCGTACGTGGCTAGGGTCAGGGTTAAACATTTGTATCAAAAGTCTCATGACACTAGAGTGCACGTACGCTAGACACGCCGTTTTCAGCCAAATTAGAGGATAAGACTTACATTACAGTAGATAACATAAATAATGGTTTACATCAGCCATTTTTATGAGTATGAAAAAGGAATATTTATCGACATTTTATTTAGCAAAAGCAAAAAAAAGCAAAAAAGGGGGACAACACGTTCAATACGTTTTCGAGTCAGAATAAATGCTTAATGTTGGTACGTATAGGTTTAGGAGAGATGTGGCGAAAAAAAATGTGATACTCACTTTGTTTTTAAGACTAATGCGGTGAAGGTTAACACTGACGAGAAAATCCATGAGAAGTGCTCGGTCCGAGTAAACAACCTCACTCAATAATATCAATGAGAACCCGTGTGAAGGCTACCAACCACTAGTCCAGACGAAAACTTTTAATTAGTGTGAACCACATATCGCTTGAGGGCGCTATTTCAATTTAATGGCGCATCAATAAACTTGTTGGGTCAAGAGTGCAGACGACACTGATTTTATTCCAATTAAAAGAAAACAATTTATCAAATGTCTTTAATTACTGTTACAACTAAATTAGTTTTATACGATAAGTGTTGTGATGGTATCTATGAAATCGTAATTTCCGTAATTTTTCAAAAAGAATAAGATGTGAGTATAATGTGTAGACTTGACGAAGTCCCAGTTGGTCCAGTCCATATCAGTTTTAAAAGCAACTTTGTTTTTTTTCAACCGTTTGTTTGTTTTAATCCTTTATAAATGTAGATATATACAATAAAACTAACCTGTGAAAATTTAATTTCAAAAGTTGGTCGCCTTTTTGAGATATAGCCAGAAAACCGGAGCAACTATTAGCATGTCCACGCAGAAAGAATAATCCACAATAGGAATACACAATATGAGAAACCTTACTGACAGTAACGCTTCTCAGATTCAATTTGGGGGGATAAAAAGTGATGTCTTTTTCCATAGCCGCTGCACTTTGAAGTGAAATGTTTCTCAAACTGCATTAAACGATCCAAAGCTCCTTTACTTTTACCAAGTAAGTTTTTATTGCAATTAATTTCCAGAGCCATTACCAAACGTATACAGACCCTTTAAGTTGTATGGATGTTATGTTTCTATGATGCGAGGTGGGGTGGTAGTGGGACAGGTGGGGGAGAGGGGCGGGGGTTGTAAGATTATGGCACTTAATAGTACAACCAATCGCCAATCTCTTGAGGCAATATCGTCATCACAAAAGTCCGTAGTCTCCAGTACCAGTCCTTAGGCTCGTACCGAATCCTAGGCCGTGAATCTGTTAATGCCGCCACCATGGCTTCTACAACAGGGGTGGTATCCGTGGTTCCAACTCCACTGTAATAATTCATGGCCTCCACCTGAGCATCGAACGCCTCCTTCCCGTATGCCTGCCTTGTCACTTCACTCATCCCATTCCACATCTTACTAGCGATTTGCCGGATCTTCTCGGGCGTGAAGATCCCCGTTGCAGCGATGAAGTTTCCTGGTTCGATGATACTGACGTGTACACCCCATCGGCGCATCTCATACCGTAGACACTGAGTGAAGCCTTCCATAGCGTACTTGGAGAGGATGTAACATGAACGCCCTGGATGACCTTGACGAGCAAGACCACTTGTCATCTGGACAACTCGACCTGTTGGGTCAGATATAGGATCGGAATCGAAGCCAGTTTCTCACAATCATGTGTTGTGAAGTTCTTTTTTGTATTGTTATTGAATACTCACCCTTTGCTCTTCGGATAAGCGGAAGGAACGCCTTCACAACTCTGACCCCTCCCCACATGTTGACGTCAGCTACACGTTGGAACATCTCCAAACTGCACCACTCCACATCCCCGAAGGTCGACAGACCAGCATTGTTGACGATACCCCACAATCCTGCAGAAATCAAAGGGCAGGATGTTCTCAGAAAACAAACAAAAATATTTATGTTTATGATGTTTATGTTATAATTGTGTTCGTTTGAACGGAAAGGCACAAACAATGAGTAGGATAATAATTATTGTGTATACCTGTATCCTTTGGTAGTAAACTTGAAATAGTCCTCACACTTTCAGTGACTTCCTTATCGTTACAAATGTCCATCTGAATCACCTTCATACGTGGTCTTTTCGATCTTCCCTCTTCTCGTTCTACTCGTTTAGCACCCTCCACAAGCTTTAGAGCCCCCTCGCATTTGGAGTCCAAACACCCAGCGAACACGGTGAATCCAAGGCTATGAAGTCGACTGGCCAGGGCGTTCCCGAAGCCCGTATCACACCCGGTAACGAGTACTGCTTTCCCCCATGGATCCAAGCGCTTTCTTAAATAAAATGATATCACTCGTTGCCCAATCCAGTATCCACTTACACAGGCTGTTAAGACTGCCACAATAAAGGCGAACATTTTGTATTTATAAGAAACCTATTCTAAGAACACTACAACAAAATTGAGATCCAGTTCAACCAGATAGCGCTAGTTACATTTATTGTAGCCTAAACACATTGCTTAATACACAATCTGAACTTTGATCATTTTTGTTAAATGTCAACACAGCACAACTCTCCACGGAACATTCCCAAACATTCCAGATAACACGCAGTCTGAAGTACCTACTGTACACAAGATAACTCGTATGCCAATCGGTAAAAAGCATAGAGAAAAAAAACGAGCAATCTGAGCTTCCTGTCTGACCTGCTTATCACTTTTCTCTGGATACATTGAGATTTATTGGGTAGAGACTTGCTTAAGTGTTTAAACACAGTTCTATTTCTATCTTGCTTCAACGCCAATTAGCATAAAAGAAATCCACTATTGAAGTGGTATATTAACTAAAAACTACAAATTTATTGTTTTCGTGTTACATAATTATGTGCTCGTGGCATATGCAACAAATTTGTCTGTGTTTTGAAACAGCATCATCTGTCAAAATTCGTTCAGAGAACAAATTATAAAAATAACAAGTTCTTTCGGCGAAAATCAGACCTATGCCGTTTTCCGGGGTGTTATTGTCATAGCTGCTGTAGTAGGGTCACTTTGGGTGCACAAAGATTTCCACAAGCATTTCCCTGTGGAGCAGCACGCACTGTCTTGCTGAATAATCGGGGGGCGTTTCATAGCCCAATGTGAAGGTTAAATACAAGTTTGAGACGAAAATTTCACCGCCACTCTCAGATGTTTTGATGCTGACTCGCCTCGTAATTATTTCGCATGTATGAATCTGGTTTCAGAGCCACTGTTCATGATGACATTGATGAATTGATTTACTTTTTGCAGACAAATCTCAATTTAGTATCACTGCATGAACTATCGTTCCACTTCGGGAACAACACGGAAATATCTGCACAGTCTTCGTCATGCAAAGCATTGTTGGGTTCCCCCTCAGCCCACGTAGTGTAATCTGCCACAGAATCATCTGTCCATTTGAAGTCTCCCTCCCTTACTACGTCATTGAACCCGATCCAGTAGCCTGAAGTTTCAGAAAGTCCAGACGTGTTGTGGACGTACTCAGCAATGAAGTCATTTTCCTCCTTACTGTGGATAGATGTAAGACGCGCCATCTTTCCAGGGTGGGATAACGTGTGACAATATCGCTCAGCATCCTTCCAATTCATGGTTATGTTGACCCATCGATAGCAGTGCTCCTCAAAGGTGACCCATGGTGGTGGACAAACTGGTCTGCACCGAGTGGCTTGAGACACGTCTATTGATGTAACTATCAACAGGAAAACAAGAACAAACGCCATGCTGTATAGGCCCTAACAACCGACAACTCTTACAGCAAAAAAGCGAGTTCTTCTTCGAGTAAAATGCACTCCGGTGTTAATAAACAGGTTTTTTGTACAGCACCAAACTCATTTCTTAATAATGGAAATGCACTTTAAATTAGACAAGCGCGAGCGGCCATCCATTCTTCAACTGCCTCGGTTTAATTGTGATCGTAATTCCTCCCGACACCCCCCCCCCCCCTCCCAATTCATCGTTGTCAACATTTTACAAGTCGATTGTAAAGGGGAAATTAATAACGATCTATCAAAGCCTTCACAAATATTTTGTTCATCGCTCCTATAAAAAAAAATTCACCATAAAAATTACCGGCAGCAGTTAACGAGAGGCACTTATTGTTCCCTATAGGGACTTATAATTTCTGAACCTGACATATTCTGTTATTCAATGACAATAGGCATATTAATGAAAAGGGCGATACTTGTACAAATAACAAGCCTTGGAAATATTTTTCAATTTGAACCACGATTCTAGTGATTTGCTGCAAGAGTCTTGAAAACTAAACATCTTTTCTGCATAGAGCGATTGAGATGGGGTCGAAAATATTCAGACCAAGAAGGTCTGTCACATTACCTTTTCCACACCGAAAACATATTGGTGGAAATTATTACATTTTAAACTTACAATTTAACAAGTAAAATTCAAATAAAATCAGAAAACTTATACAAATCATATCGCT
Organism: Pisaster brevispinus; assembly: GCA_023634235.1. Classification (NCBI taxonomy): domain Eukaryota; kingdom Metazoa; phylum Echinodermata; class Asteroidea; order Forcipulatida; family Asteriidae; genus Pisaster; species Pisaster brevispinus. The sequence continues at coordinate 21,575,691 of JAMKCF010000007.1, read as the reverse complement.
TTGGGCGGGTGGGCGGTCCAGTAGGTAACTTTTAGCCACTGGACAGCCCAGTCGTCAAAAGCGATACACTGTAACATGCGGTAGGAAACTCTCACCAGCTTGTGCTTGTAACAATATATAAAAACTAGATAGTCAACATTAGTACGCGTTTTTCCAAGGCCATGACAACCATAAAGACCATTAATAATTTCCCCCTTCACAGTTGACTTGTAAAATGTTAATAACGATGAAATTATTTAGCTTTAATGTAATTTTCGTTCACCATCATCATAATGATGTTCTCAAAACTTATGACAGCAATTAGTCAGAAAGCGTTTGATGTCAGGTAAAAACCATCAAAAACTATTGTGTTCATCTTTATAAATAATAATCACCATAACAATTACCGGTAACCTTTAACGAGATGCACTTATTGTTCACTAGGGACGTATCGCTTCTGAACCTGACATATTTTGTTATTCAATGACAGCATTAATGAAAAAGACGATAATTGTTCGTAAATAACAAGCCTTGAGTATCTTTTGAAATGTGAACCGCGATTCTAGTAATTGAAATAATTATTGGTTTATTAATGAGTTGTTCGTTTATTTCGCCACTTTATTGTATAGTGCAAACGCACAGTGGGTTCCTTGCTCACGGTGTTTTGGCCATTTTGCTCTGCATTGCAAAAGCAATTGCAGACATCAAGTCTTTAAATTAATATTTTAAAATAGTTTTTATATGCAGCATTATTACTATTTTTTTTTAATGGTAAAATACGTGTTTATCTTTGAGTTACTTTTATAATATGTATCGTCTAAATTCATTTACTTACATTGTGGATTTTGTTAGGAAATAATTGAATGTTATAAAATCTATACGAAAACGAAACCTGTTCCGACGGTAGGTCGGAACAGCCTAAAAATAATAAAAACTCTCGACGAAAAAAAGCTGTTCTGACAGTAGGTCGCATGAGCTAATTAAAGAGAAAGGTGGTTGTTTCAACACGTTATTGTGGATGTTATTTCGTAAACTGCAAATTTCTGGTACACAATTAGTGCGTTCATTTCGGATTTCAGAATTCCCGTGATGCAATACAAAAACATAATGACTAAAAAAGTGGCACAACAAAATACAACGTCCAATAATTATTATTGGTGATAAACTGCACCTTGGTTCATTTCTACAGTTGATCTCTGCCTCATAATGCCACCGGCGTTTACAATATTGCAGACAAATTCTAGCAGTGCTAAATACAGTTTTATATGTATATAGGCCCTAGATGATATGCACATTGTTCACAACTTGCAGACAAATTGTCGTTTTTCGTTACCGTCAGCATCATTCCATTTTTGGGATGCATATTGTTTATACTTCTCTACGCAGTTCTCATTCCCATCGGCGTCATTAGGTTCGTCTGTAGCCCAATTACTGTAGTTACCATTTGTTGCATCAACCCATTGATACAAGCGATCGCGTCCAATGGCACGCCAACCGATCCAACAAGCCTCGGGCAAATCTGCCGTCTTAAAAGACTCCACAAAACTGCCGATGAAGTCATCTTCCTCCTTACTGTGAATGGATGCTAGATGAACCATCTTGCCTGGATGGGATAACATCTGGCAGTATTTCTCAGCATCAAGCCATGACTTTTGAAGGTCAATGAACTGGTAGCAATGTCCTTCAAAGCTACGCCATGGTGGTGGGCAGTAGGGCGTGGCACATTCTGCATCCACCACGCCAGTCATCGCCGATATTGTCATCAACGACACAAAGACATTGAGAAAACTCATCGTTCTGTCCAAAAATGTCTCCACCATAGAGAGTTCTGTCTGTCCAGCACAAAGCGCAATCTAGTCGGTGGCGGCTGAACATTCACTGATTGAAACGTCAGATGTTTCTCAGCAAAGTTTGGTAGTTAGCATCTACAGCTGTACACGCACGAGTGCCTGAAAGCAAGTTGCTGGTACAAGGCCGGTTTAACATGTGATTTGACCATCCTTGAGGTTATAAAAACCGCTTGTCACCTCTTCAGAAAATTGTAATTGTCTCTCCAGGTTTACAGATTACAGCGCATGACACTTTTAAGGGTTCCTTAGACTCATTGCCACAATAATACTATCTTCATATTGTAATCAATAACTTTCAATTATCACACACTTCATCAAATTAACGGCATGATAAATTTCAGACGATTGCAGCATTCAGTAAACAAAGAGAGTGCATATGGTAAGTTTATTCTAATGTAGCTTAGTTCTTGATAGTTAAACATTGACATTTAACGGACAAAATTGCCTTGGCTAGAGTGTGGACGTCAAACACTTCCACGTCTTCACCATAACTACAGAGGAATTCCATCTAGCGGGTAACATCTTGCCCTTGTTGGTTTCAAGAAAAAGGTCATTAACATTCCAGTGTAGTCATTGCAATTGAATTAGTGACGTTTGCGCAAATTTATTTGGGTTGGAAATTGAGTATACGAGAGGTTATGCACAGGAAATAAATAATATTACAACTACACATTCCTGTATTATCTACTTAATATGACAATTGAACAGATAAAACAATCAACTTCTTTAATAATAAGTAGTTTTGCGTGTATGGGGACCTTTATTTCTGATACTTTTAAAGCGAGTTCTTTTGACCTTTTCAAATTGAATCATACAGCTTCTTTTTTATAACTGATTACTGTTATTCATATATTATAATTTTCGTTTTTATAAAAATGTTTTGGTCAGTGAGGACAAGATTTTATATTTCAAATTAAAAGTATAACATTTCATATAACTAGACCTGTTTTTTGACAATTAATAAACAAGGCACTGTCTCAATGTTTGTGGTAATTCTTGTTTGAATTAATATATGTATATAATTTGCATTAATATATGTATCTTATTTGCATTAATATATGTATCTAATTTGCATTAATATATGTATCTAATTTGCATTAATATAATATGTATCTCATTTGAATTGTTGTATGTATCTAATTTGCATTACTATATGTTAGCATTTTTTTTAAACATATTATTCTTAATGGTTTAACTGTCTTGGATAACAATACAAAAAATATATAAAAATCGCAGTCTAATTTTTTTCTTTCTAACCATAGTAATACAACATCTGCTTGTATAAAATATTAATAACATCCGCATTATTTACATAGACCCCTTGCATTGGTCGCCATGGCTGAGGTCAAACAATGGAATCGTGCACATATGTGTACGCACCATTCAAATGAGCCAATGAGGTCTTCCTTTAGACTGAGTGAGGGCGCTGTTTAACTCTTAATGCCATTATGCAAGAGGACAGTTACATTTTATAGACAATTTCTAGCAATTTATCTTTCACAAAAATACTCTTGTATACATGAAATCTGGTATTTCTTTTTGAAAAAATATTTAAAACGATCATCTAGAATAGGCATAATTTCATTATAAAAATAAAATAAAAAATACGTAGAGAAAGAAGGATGAAGTCAACATGCTTTGTCTCCTAGCACAACTCTGAACAAGTTACAGATTTTTATATCATTTGTTTCCAATTGGTCTGACAAGATTGTTGAAAATATTGTTGACAACAATGTTGTGCTACATCATTAGGTCAAATTAGTCGTCTTTTCTACTGTTCAATAAGCACCCCATTAATTGAACTTGTGTAAAATTTATTTTGTTGGGTGGGAAAGTTTAGAATAAAAAACATTAATAATTTTGCTTTCTTTAGGGATTTGTGCATGTTGTTATGTGTTTTTTGCTTGTTTCAGAAAATCTAAACAATGAGGAAAAAATGCTCTTAAAATAATGTAAATATTTTTCAAGACAGGATCAAATTTGTGTGATGTTATTTTTTGGATGTCAAGTAATAAACCACAAGGGAAACTGACTGGGTAATTCTTTTTTATTTGGGGTTTAACAAAGAAAAATTCACTATAGTTGAATTTGAACCAAATAATTTGTTCTTTTGTCTGTAATAATGTGAATTATTGCTTTAATATTGATTTTGTTTAAGTTGACACCTGTATATCCTCTTGACCCCCCTTAAAGATTTTGGTACAGACCTCATCCCAGCTACTTCCAAGCTCTAGACGCCGAGCCATAGATGGGTGATCACTCTCAACCTGAGCTACCCACCTCTCTGCCTTCAAGACGGCTTCTACCGTGCTCTCTCTGTCTCTGCTATTGATGTCCGGGGTTGGTGAGAGTTTCAGAATCTTGTTTAAGTGGAGTATGACGAGGTATGTTGTTACAAGCTGCTTGAGAAGTTGAGCCACATCAGCCCCTGTAATAAAACAAGTGGCTTAGTGCACATAGATTCTTTACGTGCTTGTTGTTTGATATAAGGAGCAAGTGTGTGCAATAGCCTAACAGTCCTTAACGAGGTTAATGAACAAAATTAAAAATAAAATCAGACTGAAGGGTCTTAAAAGAAGAGCTCTGTTTGGCTAATCAAATGGTTGACTGCGACTCGAGAGCTGCTGGACAAGAATAAAGAAAACAAAGACAAATGGCATCCAGGAAACACTTTGCTGATTTAATGTGAGAAGAAGGTGTTTATGCGCACAGCATTTGAAGGGCTGAATCCCTTTCTCAGTGATGTTGCCATCAACAGAGACTGGAAGACTGTTCCATTGGGGATTGGCGCTGTGAAGGAATCTTTTGTCCAAGCAGCAAGTTCTTGCAACTGGCAAGGAGAGAGCATGGCCTAGCATTAACAGACTTGTTAAATACGATGACCAGAAATGAAACTAAGATTTCCTAAAAAGTTTGTGTAGAGCTGCGTGAAACTTCTAACTTCAAAACTAGAGTACGCCGATTTGACGCAGGAATACAAATAGAGAGAACATCTTGAGTGACTTACTGCCACTAGACACAGACTGTTATAATGCTAGCTAGCTTAACAGTCACTAAGACAGCCTGAATGTCGACTGGTTCCTGCACATGGCCATTTACAATACTTTTTTGTCTACTGCTACTTAAGGGAACATGTTTTCTTCTGTCTTAAGTTGTCGCCTACAATCTTCACCCCTCCCTTCCAAACTCTTTCAACTCCATCCGTTAAGTACAGAACTAATTCACATCATACCACTGTCTTACTTACCGAGTGATTTTACACCAGCATCAATCAACATCTGTGAAATGTAGGCACACCTCACCCCAACAATTTTCTCAAACACAGATCCCAATGACCACCATCCAGCCTGAAAAATAAGTGTAACAGAAGATGTACCAGAAGGTATAAAATATTATTATTTGTATTTACCCCCACTTTCCTGAATCCTTTGAAAACAATCCACAGGCATATTACTTAAGCTGCCATCGGCCAAGCTCAGTGGTCTAGTGGTAAGACATTTGCGCAAGAATGGCAAAAGTTGTGGGTTCCAATCCGACCAGAGTAATATGCTTGGGTGTTTTTTTCACAGGACTCAAGAAAGTGTATGGGTAAACAAACACAAATTCAATTATTTGTACCTGATGCAAATTTAACATCAATAAAATGGTGGCCATAATAATAATCGGTGCTTAGCAATTTATCTACGAGGGTCTCAAAGTGCTTTGACGAAAGACAAAAATATTAAGGTTTTGCATCAAGAAACCCATTGCAATCACCCTGTAAGGTGATGTGATTAAATCTGAAGCTGACCATGCCAGAAACAGCAGGGCAAACCCCATTCACTCAGCCGTAATTGTACTGGGTTCTTTTACATGAAGAACAAAGCACACGGCTTTGCGTCCCATCCGAAGGAAAAAAGCAATAATGGTGAAGTGTCTTGCTTAAGGACACAAGTGTCAAGACCGGGACTCAAACCAACACTCTGCTGATCAGAAACACCAGAGCTTGAGTCCGATGCACTAGACCACTTGGCCAGGACATGCTTTTTGTAAGCGTTATTACATAAGTTTCAGTATCCATGGTATCCTACCTTGTTTTGTTGCTTAAGAAGAACCATAACTGCAGGGATGTTAGATTGACCATCGCTTATCCTAATACTGGTCTCACTGTTGAGATCTGCATTTTGAAATAAAACAGAAAATATTAAGAACAATAAACGTTACCAAAACAGACAGAATTTCTTTAATGTAAAAGCCACATTTATAAAGGTTTGGATGTACAATGTGTAGAGGAATGATAAACATTCTTTAAGTACGATGTTTACATGAGTTGCAGCTATGCATTAGAGCTCTTTTAAAATATTGTCCAAAGTATAACATATCCAAAAATAATTGCGCATGATGTCAAAGAAATCAAAAGGTGTTTTATTGAACAGGATCTCAACTGAATTTTTGTAGATGAATGATTTGAATTTTACAGTGCAGAACTCAGTCTTTTTTCATTGCAACCATAAACTTAACAAAATTGAAGCAAGTGTGACAACTTATCTTACCGTTGTTGATAGCACCGTATCTGTCTCCAAAAGTGGAGCTTGTGTCCGTTCTAGAGGTAGACTTTTTCATGGCAAGTGTAACTGCTTGAGAGACTCCTCTGGCCCTTAGCTGAGGAGATGATTCAGCCGCCTTTGACTTTCTCAGTGGGATTTCAATAGATCGACACATCATTGGTGATGGTGAACTAGACTTTAATGTAAGCACTTTTGGGGGTTGACCAGACTGATTAGCACTTGAGACCTCTGCTTTCAAACTTACTCCATCTCTGATCCAACCAAGAAGCTCACTTCGTAAAGAACTAGTAGATCCAGCAGAAGTTGGTGAATACAATGGAGATCCTAGTTGGAGAGGCTGTGGTGGTGACAGGATGCTGCTCTCATATGAAATCTGGCGTGCATGAAGTGCAATATCTTGACTAATAGTCTGTTCTTGTGGAGGAGGTCCACCAAACAAACCTGCCTTCTTAGATGAGCCGACTCCTCCAAATCCCATTGACCCAGTTGCTGGTGGTCGTGGTGGTGGAGGTCCACCAAACACATCTGTCTTGACTCCTCCAAATCTCATTGACCCAGTTGCTGCTGGTGGTGGAGGTGGTGGAGGTCCACCAAACAAACCTGCCTTCTCAGATGAGCTGACTCCTCCAAATCCCATTGACCCAGTTGCTGGTGGTGGTGGTGGTTGTGGAGGTCCACCAAACATATCTGCCTTGACTCCTCCAAATCCCATTGACCCAGTTGCTGCTGGTGGTCGTGGCGGTGGAGGTCCACCAAACACATCTGCCTTGACTCTTCCAAATCCCATTGACCCAATTGCTGCTGGTGGAGGTGGTGGAGGTCCACCAAACAAACCTGCCTTCTTAGATGAGCCGACTCCTCCAAATCCCATTGACCCAGTTGCTGGTGGTCGTGGTGGTGGAGGTCCACCAAACACATCTGTCTTGACTCCTCCAAATCTCATTGACCCAGTTGCTGCTGGTGGTCGTGGCGGTGGAGGTCCACCAAACACATCTGTCTTGACTCCTCCAAATCCCATTGACCCAGTTGCTGGTGGTGGTGGAGGTGGTGGAGGTCCACCAAACAAACCTGCCTTCTCAGATGAGCTGACTCCTCCAAATCCCATTGACCCAGTTGCTGGTGGTGGTGGTGGTTGTGGAGGTCCACCAAACATATCTGCCTTGACTCCTCCAAATCCCATTGACCCAGTTGCTGCTGGTGGTCGTGGCGGTGGAGGTCCACCAAACACATCTGTCTTGACTCTTCCAAATCCCATTGACCCAATTGCTGCTGGTGGAGGTGGAGGGGGTCCACCAAACACATCTGCCTTGACTCTTCCAAATCCCATTGACCCAGTTGCTGCTGGTGGAGGTGGTGGAGGTCCACCAAACAAACCTGCCTTCTCAGATGAGCTGACTCCTCCAAATCCCATTGACCCAGTTGCTGGTGGTGGTGGTGGTTGTGGAGGTCCACCAAACATATCTGCCTTGACTCCTCCAAATCCCATTGACCCAGTTGCTGCTGGTGGTCGTGGCGGTGGAGGTCCACCAAACACATCTGTCTTGACTCTTCCAAATCCCATTGACCCAATTGCTGCTGGTGGAGGTGGAGGGGGTCCACCAAACACATCTGCCTTGACTCTTCCAAATCCCATTGACCCAGTTGCTGCTGGTGGAGGTGGTGGAGGTCCACCAAACAAACCTGCCTTCTTAGATGAGCCGACTCCTCCAAATCCCATTGACCCAGTTGCTGGTGGTCGTGGTGGTGGAGGTCCACCAAACACATCTGTCTTGACTCCTCCAAATCTCATTGACCCAGTTGCTGGTGGTGGTGGAGGTGGTGGAGGTCCACCAAACAAACCTGCCTTCTCAGATGAGCTGACTCCTCCAAATCCCATTGACCCAGTTGCTGGTGGTGGTGGTGGTTGTGGAGGTCCACCAAACATATCTGCCTTGACTCCTCCAAATCCCATTGACCCAGTTGCTGCTGGTGGTCGTGGCGGTGGAGGTCCACCAAACACATCTGTCTTGACTCTTCCAAATCCCATTGACCCAATTGCTGCTGGTGGAGGTGGAGGGGGTCCACCAAACACATCTGCCTTGACTCTTCCAAATCCCATTGACCCAGTTGCTGCTGGTGGAGGTGGTGGAGGTCCACCAAACAAACCTGCCTTCTTAGATGAGCCGACTCCTCCAAATCCCATTGACCCAGTTGCTGGTGGTCGTGGTGGTGGAGGTCCACCAAACACATCTGTCTTGACTCCTCCAAATCCCATTGACCCAGTTGCTGGTGGTGGTGGAGGTGGTGGAGGTCCACCAAACAAACCTGCCTTCTCAGATGAGCTGACTCCTCCAAATCCCATTGACCCAGTTGCTGGTGGTGGTGGTGGTTGTGGAGGTCCACCAAACATATCTGCCTTGACTCCTCCAAATCCCATTGACCCAGTTGCTGCTGGTGGTCGTGGCGGTGGAGGTCCACCAAACACATCTGTCTTGACTCTTCCAAATCCCATTGACCCAATTGCTGCTGGTGGAGGTGGAGGGGGTCCACCAAACACATCTGCCTTGACTCTTCCAAATCCCATTGACCCAGTTGCTGCTGGTGGAGGTGGTGGAGGTCCACCAAACAAACCTGCCTTCTTAGATGAGCCGACTCCTCCAAATCCCATTGACCCAGTTGCTGGTGGTCGTGGTGGTGGAGGTCCACCAAACACATCTGTCTTGACTCCTCCAAATCTCATTGACCCAGTTGCTGGTGGTGGTGGAGGTGGTGGAGGTCCACCAAACAAACCTGCCTTCTCAGATGAGCTGACTCCTCCAAATCCCATTGACCCAGTTGCTGGTGGTGGTGGTGGTTGTGGAGGTCCACCAAACATATCTGCCTTGACTCCTCCAAATCCCATTGACCCAGTTGCTGCTGGTGGTCGTGGCGGTGGAGGTCCACCAAACACATCTGTCTTGACTCTTCCAAATCCCATTGACCCAATTGCTGCTGGTGGAGGTGGAGGGGGTCCACCAAACACATCTGCCTTGACTCTTCCAAATCCCATTGACCCAGTTGCTGCTGGTGGAGGTGGTGGAGGTCCACCAAACAAACCTGCCTTCTTAGATGAGCCGACTCCTCCAAATCCCATTGACCCAGTTGCTGGTGGTCGTGGTGGTGGAGGTCCACCAAACACATCTGTCTTGACTCCTCCAAATCCCATTGACCCAGTTGGTGGTGGTGCAAGTGGTGGAGGTCCACCAAACATATCTGCCCTGACTTTTCCAAATCCCATTGACCCAGTTGCTGCTGGTGGTCGTGGTGGTGGAGGTCCACCAAACATATCTGCCCTGACTTTTCCAAAACCCATTGACCCAGTTGCTGCTGGTGGTTCAGGAGGTGGTGGTGGAAGTCCCTTAAATGAATCTGCCTGCTGAGATGAACCAAAGCTTCCACATGTAGATGACAGAGTTTGTTTTGCTGCTCGGGGCAGTGCAGCCCCTCCAAATAAATCTGCTTTGATTGGCAGCTCCCCTTTATCAGTTACAGATGATCCACCTGGAATGGGGGGTGGTAGGGATGGAGGTTCTCCAAGTAAGCCTGATGTACGTCTCCGCATAAAGTTTGCCTTCTTTGTTGCAAATTTAGACAAACTAACTTGAGGTAGTGAAGACTGTGGAGGTGGTTCTCTCAATGAAACTTCCATCATATGGGGTTCATCTACTGCAAATGCAGATGAACTAGCAGTTTGTGGCTGTGGTGGCCATGGTACTCCAAATGAAAATGGTTTATGTATTGCAGCTTCTGTAAATCCAGTTGCTGAAACAGCAGGCTGCTGTCTGTCTTCGATGAACCCAAATCCAGATGACCCAGCTTCAGAAAGTGGTAGATGTCCTCCAAACAAGCTACTTTTTTCATCCTCCTGCTGTTTCAATTTAGGTGTACCAAGTTGTCGTCTCATTGCTTGTCGTCGTGGTTTCACACACAAGTCCATCCTTTGAAACTCTTTAAAATCTTCCTCTTGTATTGGTGCTGAAGTTGGTGATGGTGCAGAAATTTTGTTTTCGGCTTCTGATATTTCTAAACTGTGGAGTGATGCCTCACAACTAGCTGGTTCTTTCTTTTTTTCATGCGAAAACTCCATCTCACTTAAAATGCCCTGAAACAAAAACAAATAACCAAATGAGTCACAAGCTTGTAGACAACAGTAAAAGAGAAAATTATAAGTTTGCCTTTTGTACAAACAAAATTAGTTCAAAAGCACTTTAAAACAATTACATAACCAGACTATACAAACATCGATGCTTCTGCTTCTCACAACTTTTTTAATCCCACTCAATACAAAGTCAAAGTTTCATTAATTAGTTGTTCTTAGGCCTACAAATAATAACAGGCAAATCGTATTGACTTCTGAATGGATTTGGTTAGAGTTGATGCATAGTTGTATGTGAAAATCACTGAAACAGATGTCAAAAGAGTACACAAATTCTGGTAACTGAAATCATTAATGCTTACCTCAGACACCTTTGCCTGGACTCTTTTCTTAGACCATGATACTAAATGGACAAAAAACAAAAAGATTTGTCATATGTCTCCAGTTGTACCTGGATTTGAATCTTTGAGAGGTCAAGGGCATTTGTAATTTAGCAAAGGGCACTTCAAAAGGAAAATCTATGGGGAATTTTAGAAGGGGCACCAAGGCCAAGACCATGGCCTCCATACAATTCCAGGCTTGCCCAGCTCTTCCTGGAGGAATGATTAGTAACAAACCGTATACATAAGTTTGTCATCTTCAGTCTTTTTCTCTAAATACTAAGGTTTTATACCAAAGCCGTTCTGTTGGTGTGTGGGGAGTGCAAGAAAACGTGCACACGAAGCAAAGAAAAGCTTCCACTAACGTTATCTGTTTGAAGGGAAAATCTCGCTTTCAAAATCACATTAAAAGCTGCATCTAGTTCTTTATTCTTGCTATCAGGAATGAAAGGTAATTGTTAAACCATGCATTCTGATTCCCAACAATCATACCTTCAGTTCTCCCAAATTGTGATGCATCAGAACGACTATATTGTGAGCGATTCCATTCAGACCCAGCACTGTTAGGTCTGTGCTGTTGTTGAGCCTCACTTGCTTGCTTGGAGTATGTTGTGACATCTCCATCCCAAGTACGTCCTGTCTTCTTCTTTTTCTTACTTTTTTTATCAAATGCAACTTCTGGTTGAATGCTTGACATCATCGTGTAACTACCTAACTCTTCTGAGATCTGCTGCTGTTCAAACTGTTGCTGTTGTTGTTGTTGTTGTTGTTGTTGTTGTTGTTGTTCCACCTAAAAATTTAACAGAAAGTTCATGGAAAGGTTGTGGCCAACAGAGAAGGGACAACATGTTTAGAGAATTTCTCAAACAAAATTAAATAGTGAGTCAGTAAAAACCAAAAACAGAAGCTTCTGTGAAATCTCACTTGGAAACTAAGATAATTTTTCATGAATTAGAACTTAGATTTTAAAACAAAATCAGTAACAGGCAAATGTGCTTTGATATGTGAGTTACTACATAATTCCTAGCTGGTATGTATGTGTGTCACAACCTTTGATCAACTGAATTTACTTGTTGCTGACTAATAAAAGACATGTCTGTACATAGTATATAAATTTTGACTGCAGCGAGTGCTATGGGTAAAACTTGATGACTCCCAAGGTGTTCCCGGAAAGACTAGGATGACCAAGGAGTGGTTGTTTTAACCATAGCACAAGTAAAAACAGTCAAATTTGTTTTTTTAACACCCAATACATATATTGTGCCTCTAGGTACTAAGAAGCTGCTGTTGCTAAGGGTATAGTACACTGGTTGCTATGGGTATAGTACATTGGTTGCTAAGAGTACAATTGTTTGCTTTCTAATAAAAATAAGACATATCATGTGATGCGCTCTCAACCAATCAAAAGGCAGAATCTATGTAAGGGGTGTTATAGTACAGGCTGTTTACCATTGGCTGGAAAGAGTCCATGATTTCCTGTGAAACTCCTCCTTTTGTCTTCTCCATCAAGGGTCCAACTGCTGCTGTCCTCTTAATATGCAGGCCTTTTGATTTCAATATGGGTTCTGAATGGATAAATTTGAATGGGTGAAGGTAAAGTGTTCGTTTACCGGTCATGATCAATCATGTCAGAGTCATGCCGACTGTTCTAGTGTATCGGGGTCAAACTCTGTGTTCCCGGTTATGACACTCAAGTCCATATGCAAGACATTCAACCATTATTACTTTGTCCTTCAGGTGGGATGTAAGTCAGCTGTAGGTCTAATGAATCAGTGCACTAAGAGAAGGGGTTTGTCTCTGTATTTTCTTGCATGTTCTGGCAGCAGATTGTAACCCTTTCTAAGGTGAATAAAAATGAGTGATTACAATATTTAGGTCTGTAAACCTGTCATAAAATAATAAGTGAATTCTGATGCCCAATAATAAAATGTTTTGAAACAGTTGTATATATTTCTTCTTATTGTAATAATAATTTGGCAGCCAAACCAGGGGATTGTAAACAATGGACCTTTGTCGAAATAAGCTGGACAATACTGGGAAGTGAACATTTAGCAGAGCAACTTACACACAGAGATGTGTGGCAATCCATGTCAGCACCAAAACGCCAACACAAGCGGGCAACTTGACATGTTGTGAGTGAGTGAACGATTCAAACAATCTGACTCAGACTGACTTGACACGCTAACTTGATGTTTCAAGAGAGTAGGTACACTTAGAGGTGTGTCATTCCTAAAACTGCATTTCAACTGTAATATAACTGAACTTACCTGTAAGACGTATCTTCCTTTCTTTTCTAGAAGCACCACGCACAAATGAATATAAGCCGTCTCTTGATCTCTCTTGCTCTGCTTTTGCTGGTGGCTCATCGTACTCCGCTTCCTCATTACTCTCATCATCCAAGAGTCCAAATCCCATATCATCATCAGACTCACTTTCGTCTGCTATGGATCTAGATATAGCTGAAGTTTCATAATAAGTGCCAATGGTAACAGACTATCCTTCATGAGGTCAGTACATACATTAAAGATGAAGATCTGTGAGGTGTTTTTCTGAGGTATCTTTGCTTTCTAAGGGATTTCTTTAGTGGTCGCTTTCCTCAGGAATAAAAATGTAGCCATATTTTCAAAGCACTTCCTCTAACTCTGTATTTGGGATGTGATGTGTCTACCAAAAGTAACTACTAACTTCTATCCCACTCCCCCTTTCCTGACTGCTTGTTTTCATCTTTTGCGTCTTCTGAGTGTATTCTGCTCTTTCCTTTTCCTGGCAACTGCTTCTGTTACACAATGTGCTTGTGTGTTCAGTGCTCATTTAGCTATTGAGAAAGACTCTGTTAGAGTTTATGTGTCTGGTGATTGACAATTTTTACCAAATTTATACCAAAGTTTATTTTAGCTGGTAAGCAGTTCAGCTGTTAATATCCATTGCTTAATACACACACACATACACAAGTGTGTAAACACCTGCAAGCAGGGACCTCCCCATGTCCTTCTTTTGTTTGTACTCTTTGGTAACAACTCCTATTGGTTTTGTACACACTGTCCAATTGGAAACCTTCACCCAACCAAGGGCACAACTGTTCTCTTTTGTTATAGGTCCCCGGTTTGAACGTGTAAACCTACCCACACACCCAACACATGCTACCGGGGACCTCCTATTGTCCCTCTTTTGTTTGTACCTCAAATTTTTGGCAACATTTCCCATTGGTTTTGTACACAATTTCCAATTGGGGACTTTTCCCCAACCGGAGACCCTATTGTCCTCTTTTGTTATAGGTTCCCAGTTTGAATGTGTGTTCCAATCTACAAACACACAAACTATTTACAGTGTAACTTACCATTTGCAATTTCTGCATACCCTGCGTTATCTTCGTTCATATCTTCAAACTCGTCATCTTTACAAAAAGAAATTATATAGTTTGTATAATTATCAATGAACTTTAACTGTGTAACAATGTGTAACATATGAACCTTCATATGCAAAAAATAATTAATGGCTTGATGCTTCGACCCTAGCAGAGGCTAAATGACCATAGGACCAAAATAACCTAAATGACCAATGACCTAATTGGTAATGTAACCTTCAAGAATGACTCTGCTTTGGTCGAAATATCAAGCCATTTACCATTTTTTGTATTTATACCATATAGGTCATTTTGGTTGGTACACAGTTTGCAACAGCTAATTATATTTTCTAAAACACTTTTAAGTGGAAGTTGGAACCAGAAGTTAAAGAAGAACTGTTAACAGAAGTGTCTGCATGTTTGATAAAATTTGGTAAATCCAGTTTGTTAACTGAATGCTAAGCAAGAAAGAAGCAAAGTATTTTTTACATTATATAGCTCTTCATAATGTACCTGTTTTCTTTTTTGTTTTACCCTACACTGATGTATGATAAGAATTGTATACTCTTTTTCTACAGCCATTCACAGCGTTTCAGATTTTTGTTACAACTACCAGCAAGTCACTACAAGTGGCTTGTTGTAAACACAGGATAAAATACATTTGTCACAGTGTAGAAAACAAAGAGTTCAGCATCATTTGTGATGAAAAATGTCCTTAAAAAAAAATCTTTCTTCAGTTTCCAGCAGTGATAATATTAAACACTAAAGTTCTGTATGTGATGATTAGAGAGAATATGCATTCAAACTATGAAAAGGTAAAAAGAAATGGGCCAAAAAGTTTAGTAACATTTCCATTGTTCACAATATTCCATGCTCTGGAGGTCATTGGAAACTAAACAGAGACAGTATGTAAATATTATCTTTTGATTTATTTATTTATTTGAAGTCACAATTAGTGACATAGGCGTTTCTCTTTTTTTAAAAGAGGTCTTCCTAGTCACAACTTCTTAGTGATGAGATGCTAGTGTTTGCTGAGAAAAAAGGCTGACAAAAACCAACCTTAAAACTGACACTGAAATTGCACAATTTTGAATAACATACCTTCGTAGAATTCGTCAGATTCTTCATAATACTGCATGATGCTATGGTCTTCAATAGATTCTTCTTCAGTCTGGAAAAAATTTCAATGACTTTCAAATTACTTGGTGGCTTGAGCAAAGGGAGCTGAGCTAAAGTACAACGTTCTTCAGCTAGTGGTTAAAAAAGGCACAAAGGTGGCCTTCATGTGTTTTTAAGGTTTTGTGACGATGAACACTGATGTTGGTACTGACCTCGGTTTCTTCAGGTGTTTCTTGGGCATGATCGTGCTGCCAGTCTAAATATGTTAATGAATCAACTTCCTCCTTCTGCAAAAGATCAGTGACGTTGACCCCTGACCTCACTTTTTCACCTTCAGTCTGACAAAAGAAACAACAAATACCTAGAAAATTGACAGACTCCATGCATTTATCTTTATCCTGGTCAAATATATTAAACAAGACCAATGTTAAGGACTTACAAAATAAACTTCCTTGTACAATACAACATGAGGCTGTGTTGATTTGTCTGCACCTTCACTCAACTCAATTCAAGCCCAACATGAATGAAACTTAGGAGTCTATGTACAATGAATGAGTCCAGGCACGTAGTTTATAAGACAGCAGCCTTGATGCAGCTGTACTCTTCAAGTCTTATGTTTTTCATAACAATTTGATGGGAATGCATCCAAAATGGGTGAGTGAATATGCAAACTATCAAACTGTGACTAATAATTTTGATTACTATTAATCAACAGCCAATCACAGACAAACCGGATGCTTTATGTAGGAAGCTCAAGGTATAATTATACATTATGACCTATGTTATGCAAATTTAGGTTTCAATGAGGGAGTAAAAAAGTGGCCGATGAGGTCTTAAATGCCCGTTTAAAACCGGCAGGGTCGTGGCCGTGCGATAAAGAACCAAGCCAGACCGAGGTCCTGTATCGTGCTGCTACAAAACTGCAAGGTTTTAAATGGGTGCTTAAGACTGAGTCACCACTCTTGTATTCCCATTTATAAATACCTTTCTATTAAAACATCAAAAACTTTTGAATGCTGAGAACAAATCTGACAGGAAGCCTCATCAGCTCACATCTACATTACGTTGAATTTCTATGCATGAGTTGAGAGCTAAGTAGCTCAGAGCACAATTTTCGAACATGCATGCTGAAGTTTCAAGCATCATCTGTGAGTTTTAAACTTGCACAAGCCAAATATGCGACCTAGGAATTTAAATTGGACCATGAGATTGAAATGTTTCACGCAACCCTCTTTGACTCAATGTCGTCAAGTCATTTTTAAATGGACAGAGATCGTGTTTGTATATCGCACATTTAAACATGGGCATGTGATTATCTCTCAATGACTCAGAATGGATAAACTGTCCCAGGTATTGATGAATGAATAACAAATCAAGATAGTGTAAAGTATTGACATAAAGCAATACTTGGAAGAGTACGGTTGTGTCATGGCCATCCTGACGGACTCTGTGTGTGGCTCATAGAGTTTTGATATAAGTAACTGCACTGCTTGGACTCTACTGTACTGTACATGTGTAGGTCTAGCACAGGATTCAGCCCAGGTTAGTTCCTACCCAGAAAGCTGTACTAACCTCATCTCTGACCTCCACAGCCACAAAGCTAGTAAACTGAGTAACAATGGAATACTTTTTGCTCAAGCTGATGATGTACGTCTTCTGCTCAGCCTTCCTTGCCTCATGGTGGGTGTGGTCAGTTGCTAAGGAACCCTCCTCCCAATCACGAATGATGTTGCGGGCTGTCAACTGATGCAGAATCTAAAAACAGGAAAAAAAGAGAAAAAAAATGTTTAATGGAAAATAATTTTAAAAACCCTGAATAAACACATAATAACAAATTTTAAAAACTGAGGGAGTAAGTTCATTAGTGGCATGTCTAGACTGAGTGGTTAAGAGCACCAGATTCGAGCTCTGGTGTTTCTGATCAGCAGAGAGTGGATTCGAGTTCCAGTCGTGGCACTTGAGTCCTTGAGCAAGATATTGTACCATTATTGCTTCCTCCTTTGGATGGGACACAAAGCCGTTGGTCTCGTGTGTTGTGTTATGCATGTTAAAGAACCCAGTTACACTTATCGCCAAGAGAAGGCGTTTGCCCCTGTGTTTCTGGCAGTGGCTGCCGAGGCGCTGCAGCACCCTGTCAACCTTAGAAGGTGCTACATAAATGGATCTCATGATTCAAAACATAGCTCTGCTTATCTTGTTGAAAAAAAATAGTGAACACTTCGATACACCTGTAGGGGTGTGATAAAGCGTTATTTAAGAACCCAGTACTACTATTATTACTAATTTAATATTGTTTTGCCTGTGGAGTATTTGTAGAGTCTTGAAAAGTGCTTACCTTTCCCTGTGTGATGCTAAGGTCATGAGTTGATACCATTGTAGATACCTCCTTGCCATCAATAGTAGCTGTTAATGTGGCCTGGAAGAATCAACACCAATGATTTATTGCTTTCCTTGCACATTATCCTCTTCTATAATCTTCATGCAATATTAAAACAATTTGTATTTACATAGTCCAAATCTATCTGATGACCCATGCTATATCAATCAAGAAAACTCCGTATAAAAAAAACAACAAATAAAACCCACCTTCTATTAAAGATCTTGTACAATTTCAACTGAACAATTTTTTAACATGCAAAGTTTTACGGTGACATGCAGCTATAAATCTCTCAATATTTATCTTACAAGAAAACAAAAACCCTTTAAGTTTCCCTTTTTAAGCAAACTGGGAGAGCTTGTATCAATACCTGAGTGCAATATGGTACGAAGCCATACACAACCTGCCGGGAACCACTGAATAATGAAGTGATGTGATTGGGTGCTTGGATTGGAGTCGGAGCATCATCATCAAATTGACACCACTTGACGTTGACAGACGACAGGACAGGCTGTGAGGCTCTACTCAGCTGTGACTTGACCTGTATGAAGCAACCAACATTATCAAATCAATCTTTGTTTAAACACAACCACATTTTTTTCTGATCTGTTGGAATTATATTCTTGATAAATTTTACAGAGCTAGTAAGCACATACATTTTTAAAGCGTACACTAAAACTTGTTTAATAGCTGAAACACCATAATGGTTACATGCTAGCTAGTCTGTAATATTTGCTTAGTAGCTTAATGACATTGAGCCCTGGGACCAATTTTATGGCTTTGCAGACCAAAAGAAAGGAATTGGCACTTGCGGAAGCAGGGAATTCCACGCTTACGTCAAGTGTATTTCAGATAGCAAGGAATTTTTGCTTGTAAGCGTGCGTACTCCACGAATACTAGGCATTCTCTGCTTACATAAGTAGCGCAGAAATTCAGCGCTTGCCCTGTAAGTGTAAGCTTAGAATGGTGATCGCAAGTGCAGAATTCAGCGGTAAGCAGAGCCATGAAATTGAGCCCTGATCAACTGAAGTAACATTGTCATAAACCTGATACAACCAAATGAGTTCACATTGATCAACATCTGAACTAAACCAATTTTCTCGGGCTATTAAAACAATCAGCCCCTTTTCCTGAAACAAAAGAGGGTGCTCATTCACAAGAAAGGACGGTATGGAAATGTAAACCCTACTTTACCAGACAAATTTGTTAAGCTTTGAGCTGGCTACTAACAACGTCCAACTGGGTAGCAATACGTGCGTCTTACTCTACCACACAACAGACGCCATGCAGCATACCAAATGGCAAAAACTTGTTTACATTTTGTAATGAGATTTTGACATGGCGGACTTTTGTCAGACTTTAGGGAGCACGTTTTGACACATCAATGCACACACATCAATGCTCACGGCTCACTCTATTTAAGAGTTTATAAATTCAAGACACTTAGGGTATATCCAGCAGCCTTTTTCCAGCTTGCAACTGACTCCTCAAAAGGCTATCAGTTCAACCTGTTCAACTTCAGTTATTCAAAAACAGGTTCGACTCAAACTACAGAAAGTTCTTGTTTAGTCACTGGTCATCAACTACTGGAGTGCTCTTCCACACAAGGCAGTTGATGCTACCAGTGTTGCTTCTCAAGGGTCAGTGTGACAAATTCTTGAAAAGTATTTTTTGGGGGGCTCTATACAAGCTTATCCAAGCTTCCTGCCACAGTAACTAGACCCACTGTCTCATGTTAATGCCATCTGTGGATTCAAGTAAGTTCAAGTAAGGTTGTGTCCAAATTGGTTGTTGCGGCTATAGCTGTGGCTGTTGCTAAGGTTGTTGCTATGGGCCTTTTATGCTTTATCACACATTCATGTGGTGATTAAGCCGTAGCTGCTAATTCGGACATGCCCAAGTTACAAAATATTGAGCATCCATATCCACAAGCTAAAGTAAGTTACATACATCCTTCAACTGAAGAAACCACATCCTAAGCTGATGCAGCTGACTACATACCTTGCCTTCCCATTTGGACTTGGTCTTGTTATCAAAATACTCAAAGGCACCAGCTCCAGTATTGGACACTGCACGCAGGAGGTACTTATTAGCTGTAGCACTGTGAACCAAATTAACCACAACAAGAATTACACTTCATGCAATTTGTATATTCATGTACAGGGACTGGATTACGGATTCTGGTTTAGGCTACCCAAGATGAGGTGATTTTACGTGGGTATTTGCATAAAAACGGTATATTTAGTTTTTACAATTAATTCGCAAGAGCAACAAACTCAATTTATGATGGTAAAGAGATTAGAGTGTGGGTTCGAATCCTGGTCATGACACTTGTGTCCTTGAGGAAAACACTTGACTATAGTTGCTTCTCATTACCCAGGGGTAAATAGGTACCTGCAAGGGTAAAATTATGAGCAACTTATGCTGCTGGTGCAGCATACTTCTAAGGAGTTGAGATGATTTCAGGGTTTGCTCAGGACCCAGTGAGCAGTGACTCTTTGAGAATAACAACTTAATAATTGCTGAGAGTAACATACTAACATAACTTTGCATAAATATTTAGTGATATAAGAACCGGATGGATATATTCATTTTTATATAAAAGGAAATTTTGTCCGGAAGATTAGGTAAGAAGTTCATGAATACCTGACACCAAATGTAAAGACCCTTGAGTGACGACAGTTCTTACGAACTGTTTCCAGTGTGGCTTCTTCATTGCTGACATGGCCATCAGAAATAAAGAAGATATTTCGGAGTTGTCCAGATTTCAGCATAAAGTATGCCTTGAGAGGGCGCCAGACATCTGTGTTGCCCATTGTGGCTGACAGACCTTGAATGAAGCTCTGAGCTGTTTTCATTGTCTCTTTGTTCACGACTTTGCTTTGTGGAAACAACTCTTCAAAATCTGAGGAAAGTAGATGAAATCCATGTACATCAATATAATCAGGAATGTAAATAAACATACAGGAATACAGTTATTATTCATATTATTAATTTCTGGGAAAAGAAACCAAGGGTGCCTCAAAAAGTGAACTTAATCACTGTAACTCGGAAGTCTGAGGAAACCACACCAAGCCAAACCCCTACTCATCCAAGATAAGTGTTCTGGGTTATTTTATGTGCACTACCAATCTACGAGACCTACAACATTTTGTCCTATCTGAAGGACAAAGCAATTATTGTATTTTGCTCAAGAATTGTGATAAACCAGGCCCATATTTATTGACTCATATTTATTTTCATATCACTCTGTGTCAATGAAAACAACAGTTTGTATTGATGGCATGTTTGGAAGACCGATTAATTCTGAAATCCAGAAGGCAGACAGTTTCCAATCTTGAAATACTAGAAGTAAAAAAACAAAATATATATCTGTTATTCTACAGAATAAATGGATTGTTTTCTTTGTTAATTACCTGTTCCAAAAACAACGATATTGAACTTGCAGTCCTTTGTCAGATGACGAAGGATCAACATCACAAGTTTCTTTGCGTCTTGTAGGTTGCTTCCTCCTCGCATTGAATTGGACAAGTCCAAAAGAATCACCACTTCTGATTGGCCAGAGCTGTTGGCATCAAACTCAGGGTAGAAAGTCAGCATGCATGCTTGGCTGTCTTTCTCTGTGGGGTGTCTCTCCGCCCACATTCGAGGAACATGAATTTCAGCTAAGCCAATCAGAAGTTGGAACCCATCATCCAGTCCGCTACACTTCTCTGATAAGCAAACAGTTGCTTTAGTTGCTGTTTGCTGTCAACAAAGAAATTTGCACACATTTTGAAAACGAAAAAACAAGAAGTATATTTTAAGATAAACACCATCAAAAGCTTATACAATCATTTCAACTATTTCATCTTCTTTAACCAGCTGATGCTGGTTGTTTTCCAATTGTTACCCAAGTGAATTTTTGTGTAAAATTGTTGACCAAATAAAACCGTGACTAAACAAGGTAAAGAGACCAAACATGGTGGTCTTTGGCACTGGGATTTACAACTTTCATTTGAAACAAACTTGCATGAAAGCCCTCTTTGTTCAGCATGACTCGGTTGCCTCTAGTTTGCAAGCCACCATAAAAAGTCACCCATGGCATGTTGGAATCTCACACTCAGTGTGGAGAACAATGGAAACAATCACGGCAGCTATTCGGTCTATTAGAATCCTGGTAGGTCAGAAACAAGTATCCCAGATAAAGAGTGAATTCGTTCATTGATTCCAGCGCCTTACTACCCAGCCAACAAAGCAGTACACCCCGAGTCCATGCATGGTGCACACAACACAATGAACCTTCCAAGTCAGCTCATCGCCTGCTGTTGAGCTCACCCTACACAGAACGTTAAAAGCAGGCTGCCACGTCAAACACTCCACACACAAAGACACACAAATGTGTGTTTAGACGCCTCCCCAAGTCTGTGAACTTTGCGTGATAACATGGCCTCTAGGGTTATGTGGTTAGAGCAATATAATTACATACCATGAAGGTAAGGGAACAATAACTAACAGGAAAAACAATGGATGAACAATAATGTTGGAGGCAACATGTTTTCTTCACACTTGATCTGAAGCTTTTCAAATATCTCTTAGTTACCTTTTGTTTAATTGGATGAGTAGGAGACTCCAAACTTCGGATGTCATAGGGCATCTCCACGGCAACGTGAACTGATAAAGATCTGAAATAAATCAATGCCAATATGGTGAATAGACATGTATTGCGCAATTTCAAAGATCTTATCTTCACTGTCAGGTAACTGTTGTGCTGTTATATTTTTTCTTTCAACAAATTTCGAGATTAGTGGTTTTAAGTGCCAATCCCTTTTAGTATTTCCCAAACAGAATATTCCTAACCTCTTTGTGTCTGAATTAACTTTGACCGTTTCAACATCTGTCTGAGTCTCCTGAGCTAAAGCTTCATCTTTCCTCCATGGTGCCACGCTCCCTGGTAATGTAAAGAGGATTTTATCGCCATCAACTGCAAGCTCAGCAACGTAGGTTATCTTGATGACAACAGTAGTATTGGGCGGGAGATTGCCAACGCTGACAGTGAAAACATCCTATAAAAAAAAAACATTAACAAGTGTATATATACAACTCCATAAGTTTCAGTCAGAACAATCACTCATTTGTTTTCCTGTAAAACCTGTCAGTCCTTCCTAATGGATATTACTGCAATTACATTGATCAGTGCAGTGGATGGGAAATGGAAACAATAAGGGCAATTCGCAATACAGAGCGCCCTCAGTTTGCCAAGGAGAGGATATTTTCACGGTGGATATTTTCACTGGGGAAAAGGTCAACAAGTATTTGGTTGTCATTCTGCTGCACCAAGTGGTTGTTTATGTTTGGTCATAGCTTGCACACAGATAAAGCAGGTTGTATTTCTCTTCTGTGTTTAAGGCATAAGACTGAATTATTTTGTGAGGCTGGTGCATTTCACATTAATGTCAGTCGGCCATTTCAATCAAGGTTCCAAACTGCCTTAGTGGCAAGTGTTTTTTTTTTCAGTCAACCATTTTAGGGAGAGATGGCCTCTTCTGGGTAAACTGTAGAGGGCAAAATTCCCCCGCACTCTGGTTTTGAGCACCAAGTAAGTGCACATTTTGATCAGTTCCTAGGAGGTAAACATACTGCAACCAGTAGCAACAAAGTACAAATCAACCAGCCACATAACTTGATATTTGTTTTAAACCCATGAGATAAACTCAGTGGCTCAGCTGTTGAATTTCTCATACAATTCTATCAAGAACTGATTTGATCTCCTTCACTTCAACATGCTCAATACTCTCTGCAAGTGCAACATTTGACCGTTGAACTATGACCTACCGGTTTCTCCTCATCCATGAGGTATGCTCCATGACCTTGGCTAATTGCCTCTTTATACTCCCTATGAGCAGTTTCTTTCTCCTTCACTTCACCCACGATGTGTTTGTCATTAATGAAGGCTTCAAAGCCACACACTGCAGCTTGTTCATCAAGGGGAAACACGTACTTGGCTTCTATGGGTATGTCGCTATCATTAGCATAGACTTGAAGAACAACAACCTGTTGAGGTAGACCAAATACATGCAAAGTTTAAATTGGTTTATCACAACACCAGGAGTTTTGTTTTAATGATCTTGGGAAATCATAAGAACAAATACAGTTTTCATACATACGATGGTCCAAATATTCTTACTTTTGTTTTGTAAACTATTCAAATTGTTTTTTCTCTGCAGAAACAAGTTGGGAAAGGACCCAGTATACAGTGTGTGTCACACATTGATGAATGGAAAAACTGAATCATATCATTGCAAAGTAACAAACCACAAATTAAACTGACTGGGTAAATTTGACTAGAAATTGACTAGAACAGGATATGAACTTGTGACCTCCGGTACTCTCTATTAACTGAGCAATCTAGCCTAATGTTGGAGGTCTCCCCATTTTATTAATTTCTATGTTCAAGGGTGATAACTCAGTTGGTACAGCACTTGTAAATTAATCCAGAGGTTGCAGGTTAATATCCTGTTTTAGTAAACGTTTCTTTTTTCACCCCCAAAATCATGTTATCGTTGTTCTAACCTGAGCAGCCAAGTCCAGTAGCCTGGCTCTTACATGGACAGCTTTCAATGGTATAGGTTGATCAGTGTTAGAGAGAAGACCAGGCTTGATCTTGGTTAGAGGATTCTCTACACTTTGCACATCGCTGAGATCTATGGGTTGAACAGGAATAAGATCATCGTTAAAGCACAATAGTTGGTTCAGAAATAACTTTAAACTTATTAAACTATAGCCAGCTTGTGTGTTTGGCTTAGTATTACACAAGTCACTGTCATTCAATTAGCCAACCTACAAGCCAATCAACTAGCCAAGCTACAAGCCAATCAACAAGCCAAACTACAAGCCAGTCAGCAAACCAGACTACTAGCCAATCAACAAGCCAAGCTACAAGCCAATCAACAAGCCAAGCTACAAACCAATCAACAAGCCAGACTACGAGCCAATCAAAAAGCCAAACTACAAGCCAGTCAGCAAGCCAAACTCAAGCAATCAATAAGCCAAACTACAGACCAATATACTAGCCAGTTTGCAAGCCAGTCAACAATCCAGACTACAAGCCCGTAAGCAAGCCAAACTACAAGACTGTCACCTCTCATCAGCCATTCAACAGTTCACTAAACAAATTTAACGCCACCATTATTTTTATGAAAATAAACCAGATATCCAGTCAGTCACTCGCATTATCGTGTAAATATCCCCTTAAAAGTTGTTGGTTATACAGTGTTTTTCATGGTCTCAAAATAACTTTTGAAGATGCATTTACAGGATGTGACCCAAAACTTCACCATAACAAAGTTATGCTTATCTTGAAAACTCTCATACAATTTTTTAAAATGCTACAAAACTTTCAACATTCAAACATACCAATGGCAGTTGAAAGCTCCTCTGTAATGTGATCCACATCAACGTCTTCTACAACATCTTTAGTGTCCTCATTGTCACACACAGATATTGTTGTCTGTTTATCATCAGGTAACAAAAACTCAATCAAGTAACGAAGACGCTGCTGATTTGTGTTGTACACAACAAACTCATCGTCCTGACAAATAAAAGGAAGACAAACTTTGGGCATGAATAACACAAATAATAAAATGAAAACCCTACTGACAGAAAACACAATAAAAGGCACCACTTTGCATCCGTCATGTTAGCAGTTGAAGCAAGTACCTGAAACCACCAAAAGTGTTTAAACATGTGAAAATAATTTGAATTGATTCATTGATGTTTAAACATTTTTTTCTTCAAATCACTCTTTAATTTACAAAAAAAGGGCAGCTTGTTTGGTATGTTCCACAGCCTGGGTGTAGACATACCAAACATATTACTCCATCACTCAGGGAACTTCATTGGCTACTGATTAGAGAATTAAACTTGCTCTTTTTGTTTATAAATGCTTGAACAAAACTACTCCAATTTACTGTCACATTACACTCCTACACGTTTTTCTTCGGTCCACGTTTGGCATCCCTCACTTAAATGCTCCCTGTGCGAACAAAGTTCTGGGTCAACAAGCATTCAGTGCAGCTTCACCAATAATTTGGAACAATCTTCGCCCTGTCACCAGGGAATCTGTTACTTTATCTCTCTTTTGTAAAGCTATTTTTAGAGCTTTATGAAAAAGAAAAAAAAACTAACATGGATAGATGCGAGTCTAAAAAGACTCACTTCTTTCCATGTTAATGTATATTATTTGTGCTATGATCTTGATCTTGTTGTGTTCAGTGAAAAGAAAAGTTGAAATTCTGAGGTGTAGCATTTAATTCCAACTCTAAGAACAAAAAACTGCTCCTCCAGTCAACTCCTCATATATTTAGACATCAGTCTTTTTTTTTATTCAAATAAATAATACCTTGAAGTCAGAATGGTTGGTGCCATTGTGTTTGAGGCCATGAACACTGTGGAATCCATCTGGTGGCTTCAGGAGATCTTTCTGATAGATTGTTGTGTCATGACAGTTTCCTAGTGCTACTTGGTTTACTGCCATGAGACGAGTTCCTGTAGTTTGGCTCGCGTGGGAGTACTTGGCACTTGTACTGTAACAACAACATTAGTTTAAGTGGAGAAAAACTTTAGCTGTTGCAAACTGCTTACCAACCAAAATGACCCATGTTCTAAATGCAAACAATTTTTAATGGCCGGACATTTTGTCCCTCGTAGAGTCTTTCTCAAAAGCTACATGAGTAAATATAACAAAATGAAACATATACAAATCAAAATATAACATTATATTTATCAAGTAATAAACCACAAGGGAAACTAATCGGGTAAGTTTTAATCAATTTTGGGTTGAACAATGAAAAATTGTCTAGAGCGGAGTTCTAAGTGTTGCTCAAAGGCAAGCTACTGCAAGCCTCGGCTTATGCTGGACCTTGCCTCCATCAAGAAACTTTCCTTTTTGTTGCTGTTCATGAATTGCCCATGGAAATATATATACAGTTATGATGATTGAGATAAAGAGAGTCAGACAACAAATAGTCAGATGTATGACAGTTAGATCGTTACTGTTATTCCAACGCAGGTAGTTAGTTTCATTTCAAGAATGTTTAGTAGTTTCACTTACCCAAAGCTATCAGCAAAATAAATTCCACTTCCCAGCATTCCAGCATCTGTCCTCTCACCTCCAAAATCATCCACGACTACCTTAGGTAGAACCAGACCCCTGTTAAATAAATAAAAAAACAAACCCAAAACCTTGATTAATAATTATGAAACTTAGCTCAATACATTACAAATGAGAGGAAATCTACAAACAACTGACTTACCGTGACAGAATACCAACAAAGTTGGCTGGTCGCGACGCGTGGAACAACAGCTGACTGTTATGAAGCCTTGTGTTATAACTAGTCAACTCCAGAGGGCGTGTCACAGCAAAAATATTCAAAATCTTTACTGGCCAGATCGTCCTGGGGAGCGAAATCAATTTCAAATGAGTATTTGGCTACATGACAATCACTTGAAACACTGAAAGGTAAGGATGATTTTAACAATAATTAAACTATTTCCAAGCTACTAAGTACATTTATGGGCTGATCCAAGCAGAATCTGTGTTTTTTTTAAAGAAAGGAAACCATAATCACATACAATCTGTTTAGTGCAGAAAAACTTTACTGCCAAGCAACCGATTTTCAAATACTAAGATCATGATGAAAAGGTTTGCTAATACTAAGTGAGGGTTACATCTTTTTGGGGAAAAAACTGAACTAAAAGTCTGCATAGAAGAAGTTCAAAATATGATTGTGTTAAACTCAAGGCCCTGGCCAGGAAGGATAATGCAACTGAAATTGAAGCATTTTAGTTTGAGAAGTTTGTTAACTTTGCAGTTAGGAAGTGTCTCAAAACTCTGAATCGTAGGAGCATTATTAAACAGATCGCTCTAGTATTCCAGCAGGTGCTTTTGTTCCTGTAGTTAGGTACAATGTTGCAGTCCAGCAGAGCATTCTGGCGGTCTACTGGATTGCCGGTGTGCCATAACTTTTCGCCTGGAATGTGCCGGACATTTGAGAAGCCTTCACAATTTAATGAGTGAACTTTTCTGCAAAGTCCAAAGCCAAAGACTAACCCTTGTGTGGAGAGTATGAAGTTCTTGACGTCATGGTATTCAGGATGATTGACAGGAAGGCAACTGATGTGACACCGCAGGGCTCTATACTTGGACTCTACGCTGCTCCGCTTTGACCAGTTGGTTGTCTCACTCACACTTACAATGTCTTTGATAAGCTAAATAGAGAAACATTCAACAACAAAGATTACTCTATTTATTAATCATAGAAAACAAACTAAAAAAAGCATATAAAGTATAAAAAGCCATAAAATCTGAGTTCGTTTTTGCTGTTAGGCAAAGTCTTTTTTAGGTTAGATTGTTGTCTTTTGATTCCAATTAACTTTCCTGCTCAAAATTGTCTGGCCATCAGGCATGTTTTCTATGGCCATATTTTACAGCATGGCTTCCTGCTTCTCATAATGATTTAATAACCACTTCTGTACTCACTTGTATTATCAGGTGGAGAGCAGCAATTAATGGTTATTTTTAGTACCTGGCAGAGGTCTTGCTTCTTAGCAATTACACTCTTTGTCTTGAAGTCTTCTTTATGATGTATCTTGTGTGGTATCTGACTGTAGAATTCCTGACTCAGTTCCTCAATGGCAGACTCGGATCTACTCTCATCAGTGTCTTCAGAATCCAGTGCCTTCTTGATTTGTAGAAGAATACTCTCTGCTTTAGTCACCTGTTACATTAATTAAGGTAATTGTAATAATGAGAAACCAATTGGCTGACCCTTTCTTTTGATCCTCTCATGAGACAAGAACTAAGATGTACATTAGAAAGTTCTTCTAATATACATCCAGCTAAACAAGACCATTGAAATCAAATTTTTAAAATGTTGCAACAAACTCTTTTCTGAGCTTCTACCTCTTCCAGCAGAAAGACCGATGTGTGGTATATATGCCAGTGTTTCCTCTGGCTGATGAACGGAGAGATGTAGAAAACATTGAAAAGGATGACTGAAGCAAAATTTACACAACCTGCAATCTGACAAGAATGCAGTGCTACCACAACTGTGCGATACGTCCATCTATATATCCAAATTGTGAGTTCTTGATACATACAGATCAAGAAAAAAGCTCATAAATTACATGAAAACAACATTTCAAATAGTATTTCCACTTTGTCATATCTTCACAGCTAGGTGGTGATATTGACAAAAAATGAGCAAGGTGGTCACTGAAAGTAGCAAGGTGGATTTCCTCACATTTGAATGGGCACGGAGAACACTGGTATAAGCATGAGGTACAACTATTTGAATGAAACTGACTTCTCTAAGCTATATTGGTTTCTCTTAGCTGTATTGTCTGAATTTCTTTTCTCCCTCGATGTCAGTGACAAACCTTTTCAGCAGAAAGGGTCTTGATGTCTACGGCTAAGACGTCTTCAAGTTCACCTACAACCTCCTTCCACAGACTTTGGACAAGTGATGAAACTTCTGGGCTCATCTCTCCGTCACAATCTCCTGAGATTGCTAGTTGATTCTAAATACGCAAACATAGCGAACAATAGGCTTAGATGCTAGTCACAATAGGGAGGTGCACTTGCAAGTCAAGGTAGATATCATTCTTGTAACAGAAAACAACACAAAAAACTAAACCCAACAATAATTGTCTTATTAATTGTTGGTTTTACCCTGAAAATAAATAATCTTTATCCCCGATGCAAAAATTAACATCTATTAAATAATTGTCTTAGATGCCTCCCCAAGGCTGCCCTCGGGCACGTGCTCTCGCCCCCCAGCTCCGTCATCATATCTCAATAACAAATCAAATCACACCCAATCTTGATAATAATGAAATCTTAAATCACCTGTCTGTATCGAGGAGATCCAATCCACTTTGATGCTGGCTTCTTACTCCTTTTCATTTTGAGGCACTGATTATAGAGAAAGCTGTACAACTCAACTGCAGACTCACTTGACTCACAATACATGACTTCTCGTATGCCAGAATCCTCGTTCTGTGTAAAAAACATCAACATCGATTTTGTCTAAATCTATAAAAAAATTCAAACTTAATTTAATTATAAAAGTTTAGATTTGTATAAATGAAGTACATACTTTTCTCTTACCATTGCAGTTTTCAATTATATATGGATGCATTTATTAATGAATGATTTGAGTTCAGGGTAAGAGGTTGTTCAAAGTTTTCAACATATTCACAAAATGTTGATATTTCTACATAAAATGAGCAAACCAAAGATGACCGAAAACATACTGAACAATCTAGTGGGTTTACCTAAAATTGTTTAACAACACTGGTCAACCCCAAACAACCTGGTCCCTTTTTGTCCATTAGCTGCCACCCTTCTGTAGCATATGAGCCACAATGAACAACATTTTAATCACACTTTTCAAACCCAACTGTGACGTTATCCCAGCAAAGAGAACATTTGTTTCTGGGGGTAACATACAAAAAAAAGACTGAGAGCGGATCAAGTAGGTTTGAGACCCTGTAAAACTGAGCATGGTGAAAAAAATGAGGTGCCTGTTCCTTCCTACACCCCCAGCCAACTGGTTATATTCTTATGGAGCTCATGGGTGTGTTGCATTCCGAAGCTACCTACCATCATGTCATGTAGATCCCCTCTATGGATGAACACCCTGAATCTGTACTTTACTTCATCATTGAGAATTTCTGTTGAAGTTCCATCAAACACATCATCAGGAATGACATGCAACTCAAGCTGATAGAAAGATCTCTCTTGGCTTCGGATTTCTGTCTTCTGGAAACAACATAAATGACAGTGGCGTGGCCATTTTCATTTGGGAGAGCAAGCAAGGGCAAAGGCATAATTTAGGGGGCTATTTAATGTATTGAACCATTACTTTGTGCATGTTTTTCAATCTCATTTAGGAGGGGGGGCAAGGGTTCTGAATGAGGGGGCTGATGCCACCCTCTGCCCCTCTCTGGTTCAGCCACTGGTAAATAACCGATAAAGCAAAAGTGCAATGTTGATTAAAAACATTTGCACATGTTGGTGAGAACCGTACATACTCCATTCCAAACTGTGTTTGTCTGTGGTCCTGAAAATCATTCTCATTGTCAAAGAGCATCAATTTATTCCTATAGTCTTGTCTAAGAAAACAGAGATGCACATTATAAATATTATGCGGCATGTCGTGGCCAAGCGGTCTAGTTAACTGGACCCAAGCTCTGGTGTTGTCAGCAGCAGAGTAAGGGTTCGAATCTCGGTCATGACACTTGTGCCCTTGAGCAAGGCACTTAACCATAATTGCTTTGTAAAAAGTTGGGAAGGTAGTGCATCTACTCTACCAGCCAGGCTTCTAGTGGATTACACCCATGCCTTCATCCTTACAGACTGTGAAGGGGGTAACCCTGTTTCAGCCCCAGGAGTAGGTGGCAACGTGCCCCTGGTGACAGTTGATTTGGATCGACAGCCCAAATCAGTGAAGTGTAGCCTCATCTTGAAGTGGCGATCCGGTCCTGTGATGTTAGGTGATATCTCATTAAAAAAATAATAAGAAATAATAAATAATTTGGGTGTAAATTGCTACAAATTTTATTTACCTCCAAAAGCACACTTTTAACTACTTCATAGTTGTCCTCAAGGTAAGCGGGTGAATTGATGCTTCCCCACTGCCAGACCCTAAGCAATAAATTGGAAATCAGTATCAATAAATACCTCAAAATAATAAGTTGTTTGTTATATTTGAACAAGTTTGGTAAAGTGTTAATCCAAGACAGTCATACTCACTTGAACTTATTGATGTTAAAAAACGATATTTTGACTGGCTTCTTTGTTTCTTGATGTGTCTTGGTTGCTGTTGATTGATAAAACAAAACCGAACATGAAGTATCAACGATTTGAAAAGCGAAACTAATGAGAGACAATTTTTACAGTGCAACCCAACAAGCATAATTCTTAAGATTCCACAGATCTCAGGTCAAAATTTTCATCAGATAATATTGTTGAACAGTTTTTCTCACTTGTAATTTTCCCTGAGCCAAACTGCATGTTCGCAGTAGTGCCAACCAGTAGGAAGTTATCCTGGTCCAGCAAGCGTCTCTCCTGTACACAATTCTCTATAAAGCCGACTCCAACAATTGGTACCCCTTGCTTCTGGGCAGTGCGACCTTTATAAGAGTCAGCCGTCTTCGCTCCATTGCTGGCAACTAAGAAGGATGTCTGCCAAAAAAAAACAGATTGTAAAAAAGGTTCAGCTTACAGAGGATCAATGCAATGGGTAAAGAGTAAAGAAACTTCCATCCCCCTGAGCCAGTGCATGCTGCCTGAGTTGGGGGAGGGGTGCTAAAAAAAACTGCTATTGAACTTGTTTGGGAGACTTTTCATTGGATGCATTGTCATGAATGGGTGGCTAGTTCGGGGAAAGATCGTTGTAACATACCAGGTTCTATAATCTGTACAGTTAAACAGCAAGGATGTTTACACACACACACAAAAAGTGTTTATACATGACTGTTTCTTGATCTCAGCAGAAACACAAAGTGCTTGTAGTTCATAATTACCTAAATGCGTGAGATTTTTTCCCACAAAACTTCTAAAACTGACATTTCTTCATTTTAGGCCTACAGGTCATAGTGGTTACTTTTGAGGTTCCCTTGGTTTTAATACCAGAAAGATAAAACATAATTAAAGCCGTTCACAAGCATTCAATAAGATACTACTCTAGTCTTACCTTCTTGGTGAGAATATATGAGATGACTCCTCCATTATCTGTGACTGCTTTCCTAAGCTGTTGTTTCTTCTTATAAGGGACTTGAGTACAGTCTAAATCCAGAACAAACTGATGCTGATTGAATATACCCATCTACATGTAAGACAAAATCAATGAAATGAAGAAAATTACACACAGTTTTCTTAATTTTTCTGTGCACTGAGTGAACCGTTTCTGTAGTTCTATTCCATGTAGTTAGATCGGTCGTTTCTTTATGATGGATCACTCAAACTTCAGTGGATGTTTTTGTATGTTCATGCTGATTACTGCAAAACCAGATAATGACATGATCAGGTGCCCTTGTCATTATTCCTGAGGAAACACTTTTGTGTGACATCTTATAATTGTTCAAGAGGCAGATTTGTTCTGGCAGTGTATATTGTGCGGGCATTGAACATGTGCAGTGACTGTCTCTTGGGGACTTAGACCATGTGTTACTTTTTGACTTTCCTCAGAAGCCACAAAGCATAGAATGTTGGAATAAACTTTTAATAATAAAAATAATAAAAATTTGCCTATTTGTTTGGATGAAGAAAACCAGTGGCAGCGGGATTCAAACTTGGAGCATGTCAGTTAGTAATATAAGTGGGAGGCATTCCACTGAGCTACGAAGGCCTAACAAAGGTAAAAGATTTCTGCAACTGAATGTGTTATATAATGTTGGTTACTTTTAATTAGTACGCGTCAAAAAGGGCGCTACAACTTACAAAATTTGCTGGCTTAGGCCTTAACAGCATTTACTAAAACTGGACTAGTAGTAGTGGTGTGGCAGGAGATTCTGTCCCCCCATATGGCGAACTGTGTACAAACTTCTTCTGAGTATTGAGAGCCCCCTCTTTTGAATCATCCTTCTTCAGCCCATGTTAATAATTTCCCATATGGGGGACAGATTCTTCAGCGGACAGATTTCCCTATGACACCGGCAATATCCACTAATCATCTCAAAGTCTCATTGGCTATCAGCTAGTATTAGGAGCTCGATTTGCAAAGTGCTTGAATTGAAATGAACAACTTTGACTCTTGTCTTGAATAAGTTAGTGCATGTTTACATTAATTATTAGACAACAAAAAGTGTTTACTGGGACAATTATTTTTTACTTAAACCTTTATAAGCAGTTGACCCTGATGATGGGTATGTCCATGGCAATAATAATGCCATGGTATGTCATTGATGATTGTGTGGTTTGGAGCTAGTCTGGACTTACTCCTAGAAGTTAGAACTATGAGGAGGTTTGTTCCTAAACGATAGCGGAACGAACCTCGTCATAGTTCTTGGAGTAGTCTGGATCTAGACTCACTCTGAGTCTGATTCCAGAATATTTTGGCACTATATTATGATTGATGGTGGTATGAATGATGAAAGACTTTTCGGGATAATACAAATAAATAATTAATAATTATACTTATTACAGCCAAAACTAATCAATTACCGTCCTAAGTACAGTAGTATTAAAAGTAAGTTTACAGTTGAGTTTACACCTCAGACCTGTACACGGCAAGCACTTAATTAATACAAATAAATCTGAAATAGCAATCAATTATTAATTTATTTTACCTTGTATAATTATTGTCGGCTGCTTCTACTGGCAGTCCAACACTCAACAGCCAAGCCAGGTGTAAGAATCAGAAATACAAAAGAAACAAGTTCATACTGGTGTTAAGAGGAAACACACTGCTAAAATGCTAACGTTCTGAACTGCTGAAAACTAAAAAACTTACCTATTTTTAGACATTACGCTGTGTTTGTGTTGATCGATCCGTATTTAGAACTAGACAAGTTCACTCGACACAAGTAGTTTGTTCAAATTTCTGTTTTTACAAAGTATTTAAATTAGATTCTGGGTTACAAAACATGTTTAAAAAATAGTATGCAATTATGCAATTTGAATTTCTAAAACCCCCCAAAACTAACACTAACTGAAAGGAAAGTATTTTGGAGATTCTGTCACGGTTTCAAACACCACGACGGACTGAATTAACTTTAAATTATATTGAAGACCGTGTTTTGGTTAGGGCGCCCTCTTTGTCTTGTTTGCTGGTTTGGCACCCAATCCCAAAAGAATGCATAAAATTACAAACGTGTGTTTTTTTCTCATACAGTTGCATAAAATTCTTAACCTTTTTTTCACAGGCACAGACTGTTTAAATGCATGACCCTTTAATTTCTTCTCGAGGCGAGTTGGCGAGGTGTGTCGATAAATATCTAGATTTCAACTGAAAAAATGTCAACAACTTTGTGACTTTTGATGATCTGTTGCATTTCCTGAAAGGTAGTGTATCTACTTTGCTATTAATCTTTATTTGGTACAATCTGCTAATGTTTCTAGAGATAAATTAACTGTGTAAAAATCACCCATTCAGTTTCTCTTTTATTTAGCTCATCAGCCCCTCCGGTTGCATACACAACGCGATGGAGTCCAGGGTATAAAATAAAGGTCCCCTGCCAATCCCATTGCGAACATTTTATAACAAAATATTATCATACTTGTATCTGATGGCGGAAGCTGAAGTTTTGCTCACATATCTCTTATGTCTGGTATTCAAAGACGGCTTTTTGGGGAAAAAATCCTGGCATGAAAAACATGGATTTCTATCCGAAAAATAATTTCACCTCCAGGAGCAGGAGGTACTGGGGCATAGGGCCAAGAAGCGGAGGGAGTCCAGCATATTGGCACTATTTATGGGGCTAGGTTCAGAATTGGGAATTGTCAATGTTATCCTTTTAAAACTTTTGTGACATAATTTTGAAAATAAAAAAGAAATTTGCATCTCTGTTGACGTTGTAACTTTCTGTACTGACTCGGTATGTGAAAACTTGCAAGCATGCGCGCCCACAATAATCAACAAGTTCATCACGCTCAGAGTATGGATTACTTACAATTATTTGAGTGGTGGTATCACCAAGTACAGTATCGACACATTAGCTTTATAACAAAATAATGTAGTATTGATACCAAACTTACTACAGATTGTTTTTCTTCAGTGAAAAATTGATCGGAGAAATTACGCATTTTGTGCATGTGCACACATGCTCACAGGTCAATTGGTACAAGATGTTTACAACAAAAGCCTGGATCTTCTTGTTATTTTCTGGAATTATATAACCTATGGATATTTTTGTTATTTGTGGACACATCAAAAGTATAGTTTTGGACATGAAGAAGATATGTAAGAAATTTCAGAATCTTAAATCAGTTTAACAATAAAAATGAACAAACATTGGTTGAAACTTTATTCGCGCTGTACAGACACTTTATACCCGCGATGTCAGTGAAGTGCAACAGAGACTGGCGCCGATTCACCTCCTTGTTTGATGAATGTTAGACTTTATTTCCCTTACTTAAAAATCCTCTCGAGCAACGTGTAGAAGTTACAGTAATTATGAACCTTACAACAAACCAAATAAATAAGGTAAGCATATTGAAAGAGAATTAGTGGAGGTCGGATTTGGTTACAGTTTGCGTTTATCATAACCCTCCACTGGGTTTATCATAGCCCTCCACTGGGTTTATCATAGCCCTCCTGGCCGGAGGGTTAGATGATGATCTTAACAAGGATACATCAAGTTTGCCTGTTCACTTCATTTTGTTATTATGATTTGCGAGAATTGTTTTCATTAATTTTATTGAGAATCTGTAGTCAAATCTCAATGTATCTAACGTCATTTTCTTTCTGGGGTCAGATGGTTGTTTAATTTAATGACAGTCTTGCGCTGGTAGTTTATCAAATACCTCTATCACATGCTTTGGGCACCTTTAAAACAAACATACCTTGAATTTCTTCCTATTTTGCTTTTTAAAATTGTTTGCACTTCAATGAGTTGCAGTATTTGTCATCTACTGTATAGGAAACACAGTGGTGAGCTAATTAAAATCTTGTCTTAGCCAGTATCGTGTATAAAATCCAAGCCAGTACCGTGCATCAAATCCAAGTTTGATGAAATCTTAACATGATGCCTCCCCCGTTAATGAATGCATTTACAGATGGAGCGCCTGTGTTCATTAACATTAACCACAGAGGTCTTAAACTTCATCTTTTCCTACATGTACCCCTCATAATAGGGCTGGGTGACCCCCAAGGTTATAATAATAATAATAATAATAATTACAACATTTATAGAGCGCTTAATACATATGTTTCTAAGCGCTAGTTACATATATTTTCCTGCAAGGTGTTGGGGGCTCTGTTTGAAGTATGAGACCTACTCCTTAACATAGCACCATGTAATGGTTTACAAGGTGCTGTGGCGCAATATGCAGCCAATCAGACCAGGAACACCAGGGCGGTGCACTGGGTTCTTTTACGTGCGTTACACAACACACGGGACCAACGGCTTTACGTCCCATCCGAAGGACGAAGCAATCATGGTTAAGTGTCTTGCTTAAGGACACAAGTGTCACGACCAGGACTCGAACCCACACTCTGCTGATCAGAAACACCAGAGCTTGAGTCCAGTGATCTTATTCGCTCGGCCACGACACGCTACTGTGTTGTAGTGCATTCTCTCTAGTATGCTCTCTTTTTGGACACAGGTTTGACTTCATTCCAAGACTTCTATCTCAGCCCTTTCCTTTCTCACAATCTAGAAAGGTACACACAAGTCATTTTACTCCCACTTTCTTATCTCAAAGACACATTTCAAGGAATAGCGGCATCTTATTCATCTCTCGTTTGCATTCACGCAGCCTTGGCAGCCATCTACTTCACTTTGAAATTATTTCCAGGCCACTCAATTTGAAATAACGTTCTTAAAGTTTTGCTCAGCTTCTGAATAATTTATAAAATGCTACATACAGGAATAAAAAATAAATAGCTTAAATATATGGTTGTTATTCTTCACTGTCTTAACGAGAAACAGAACAAATACGGTTGTACTTAAGCCAACAAAAACTTTCCTTTTTAAAATGCACAATGACCTACATGTACTTAGTATATGAGGTACTGTAAGTATTCAAGCATTTTTAGTTACACATGTCTAGTTAGCATGTGCATGTCAAGGAGACTCTTTTACCTTATTGGTTAATCATGCATGTATAATTTGAGTATAAAGTCAAGCAAATTGCTGCCATAATAGGGCCTAAACAAAAACCATTTTGTGTTTGTGAACTGGTGTGTCCTGCTGTTTTTAATAATTTATTACACTGTACAATAACAAAATATACTGTGTCTGGGGAATCTAAAACAAATTTATACATTCTGTGTGAATGTCGATGTAGCATAATTTAAATTGTCCCTTTTTGAATTAATACAGAAAAGTATATGTTGCATAGAAATAATCTCACAAAAACATCGGAAAAGGTACCGAAAGAATTACAGAACCTTAGTTATCAGACAGTTTTGCTTATTAGAACAAAGATAATTAAGTTGTGGGCAAAAATTTTAATGTTGCGTTCTCGGTCATGTCGGTAGCATAGACAAAAGAATAGATTGGTAGGTCGGCAGTGGAATTATTTTTTATGGACAAAATTTCTTTGTATGACCCCTGGGATATCCATGCATGCACAGTAATCTATGCAGATAGGCTTATAATATATTGTATGTGCCAGGATTAAAAAACATTTTATATATTATATATAAACCAGATGCACTGTGATTGGCTGCAGGTTTTTAAAAAAATGTGTTTTTCCTTTTCAAACATGGTTAATGATGTATAAATAGCATTTAAAACTGGCATCGAGATGCTTAGACCAAAAGAGCAAGAGACCCCCTCCCCCAGACCCTACTTCCTCGAATATTATTGAGTTGGTTTGGTTTATTCCTGAAGAAAAAGAATTAACATGTTGATGTCAAATGCATGAAACATTTGGATTTGGTTTTTTAACATTCCGAACCACACTGTTGCACTTTATAATATCAAATTGGTTTATTTTACAGTTCAGTGCAATAAAGTGAATATGGTTTTGGTTTTAAAACTAACAAAGAAAGACTAAAAAAGGTCGTTTCTGTACCATCTTTCTTTCAATGCTTATAATAAAATGTGTCTACAAAATTTTATCGTTAATTTCAAGGTCCTATATTTTTCTCACTTAACAAACAATATGAAAAAATAACAAGAAAATATACCATACTTAAGAGTTTCCATAGTTACGAACCTGAAGCATGATGTACACATAATTCCATAGCTATGCATTTCCTAATGAAACGTTGCCATGGTAATATGGAGGTTCTTTTAGAAAACACCAGTCGTGGTGTATTCAGTATTTTGTACATGTACTGTTTGGCTGCACTAACAGCACAGGGTTACTATATTAAGGGTTTTTTTCATTGGAGTTTACGGATACAGTCACCTTGTTGCCATGACATCCTTATAATTGCATCGATGAAGACAGAATAAAAGTCTGGATGATTTGAAGGAGCTTAATTGTGTAACCAGTCAGTCATGTGTACAGGATGTATCTTGGACCAATGTGTACATACTGCCATGGCTACCAGAATCATGCTCTAAATGGTGATGAATGTTGGCTTCCATTTGATTAATAGTCTATGCAGCCTTTGAACCTGATGCCATGAGGGTTGACACACCAGACCTTCAAGTAACTATTGTCTTTTAGTTGTAGGAAATAACAACGGATTTACATTGTGTTTGTCATGTCTGGGTTAGATTGCTGATGGGTTGATGTAAAACTGTTTACATCTAAATGAATGGAACAAATTGTGTACGATTACAAATATGGTTTTAGGGCAAACCGCCTTTCAGGCGGTAATGAATTGAAAGAGAGCAGTAAATTAAAAATGGTTAGACATTAAAGTGCAATTGTGATACTCATTAAAGAGGTATAATGGAGGGAAACACTGTGATGCAAATCGTTACGGTTTGGTGGTGTATAGGCAAGGAAGTGGCAAATACTAGTTATTCATTGAATAGATAAAGTGGTAGTGTCAACTAAAGTATACATTTTCAACTATGGAGAAAGCTTAGGAGTTATGGCGTTCAATAAACTACCAGCATTTTGTTGTTGTTTGTTTTTTTCTCAAAAACATGAGCCATGCTTTGAATAATCTGTGGGAAGTTTGTTAGTGAAACACATTATTTGTTGCTACATGTAGTTGGCAGGTTTGTTGAATGTGGTTCACTTAAATGCATTTCACAATTTTGTACAGACTGGCTTTGAAGTTCGGAATGGGGCGGGGTTTAAGTGTGTGTTTAGTTATTATAAAGTGGCGTGTCAGAGTGCTGGTTGCAAGTTCTCTGTATTATCTATTTGCATTCAAAGACCTCAGCTAAAAAGTGGAAAGACAATAATTGTTACATTTGTGTAACATTTTTTAGGGAAGGATTATTGCTAATTAATACGGTAACGCTTTAAAAAATAAACATGTTTATGCCCATTTTTAAGAGCCATACACTACAACCATGTCAATAGATTGCTGCGACATACATGTAGTGTGAGGTACATTGTTCGTGTAAACTTGGACTTTGCTATTCCAATAATTGATCTAGCATAATGGAATATCCACACATTTGATATCTTTGAACTTAATGTCAGCTTGACTTTGGTGAAGCTCTGTGTGTATTGATGCTCACAAAATGAATGCTTTAATAATATTTCACTTGTGAAGCCAACAATTCCTTGTTAGCGATCAATCACACTCATTTGAGGACTTGGCATGAGATTTCTAACCAGGTCTTACTTTATAAAGCTGTATAGACACTGACAAAAGCACAGACAAAATTTGCTCATATTTAAACACTTTATAAATACTTTGTCTCTGCCAACTAAATCACACATGATATTCTTTTTTCAATGTTGTTAATCTCTATTATACAGAGAGAAAATGACAAGATGACCCGACCCTAGCAGTAGAGAACATCAAAACCATGTTTTCAGTTCGGATTGTGACAGTCAACTACTATCAGGCTCAGCCAATCAGGGACCTTGATGTTGCTTTCTCTGATTTCCGAGGGTCAGAGGTCAAGCATGTTCCAGTTCTTCGTATATTTGGAGCAACTCCAGCTGGTAAGATTACATCTCAGAGAATTATAAAAAATGCACTTTTGTGTAAACCTCCCCCGCCCCCCAATAAAACATTTTAATGTCTTGTTTATTGCTGTTATGGTCTGTTCCCATTCATAATGGGAACGTCATTTGCTAAACTTGTTTATCCTTTTGCATATAATTTTTTTGTTTGGAAATGCTCCAAGTCAAACAGTTGAGGGGCACTAAAAAAAATCACTTCCCTCAACCTTCTCAGTTCACTGGATCTTTTGTGCCATAGTAATCATTGCAACGAGGAAGACGTGCGTGCAAACTAAAGTGTAAAAAAACATGTACATGTAATGTATTACAATGCAAGCCTTTTGCAAACACAAACAGGCAGATATAAACAAGTTTTGTAACTATACTTTATCAACCATTTGTACTGCTCTCAAAAGTGCTTTATTTGGAGAAGAATAGACGGTCTGTGGTTAAATTTGAATGTGCCCAATGTACTTCAGTTAGTCAGCAACATTATACAAAGATTTGATACCACTACATTTGTTGCGTGTATGCCTGTATTATTTTTTTTATTTTCCTTTATTTATTAATTGTAAACCCAGTTTCTCTGGCTAAAGCCCTCCTATATCCTACAATGAGTACTCCAGTCTATGGTTACTCACCACCCAAATAATTAGACTTTGATAAGGCAGAGTTGCCAACCCTCCCTGATTGTGCAGAAAGTTCCTGAAAATAAACCAATCTGTCCACGTTCTGATGAACAAATTTGCAAACCTCCCTGATAATGGAAACTTTTTCCCCAGTACGTTGAATGTAATCCAAAATATCTCCCAGATTGTTTGACAAAATCTGCCTGATTGCAAGGTGCAGATGTTGGCAGCTCTGATAAGGTTGGTATGCCTGGTCCAGAGGTTTGCAATTAATCTTTTGGCCTGCTGTATCGTACCTTTCAAAGTGGGACAACTTTCTAAACAGGGTTTTGGAGAATTTAGGACTGTCAGGGTGAATGATTTAAAAGTTAAACTTCCATTTTAATTATTGTCAAAGAAATGGGACTTTAAGTTGTCATTTCATCTAGGATCTCCTTTCTTAATGTAATTAACTAGAGCCATATAAAGACTGTTGAGACTAATTAAGAATTCTTATTTTCTAATCCAAGGGCAAAAGACATGTCTCCACGTTCATGGTGTGTTCCCATACATCTATATTGGGTGTGGTCCTCAAGACTTCACTACTGACAAGGACCTTCTCCAGTTTGCCACCAGTCTAGATCTTGCCTTACAGGTGTCTATGGGAAAGGCGTCTGGTAACACACATCATGTGTTCAAAGCCATATGTGTACAAGCAGTGTAAGTTGAAGGAAGAATTCATGGCTCTCTCATTGCTGTTCTATAAAGGCTATTTGTTGCCTTAAAATTCAAGTGGGTGTAAATAACTTAGTTTGAAGATATAAATAAGGGAACAAAGAGTGGTGACAAGGTCTTAAACAGCCATATAAAACTGGCAGGGTCATGACCTTATCTTTGGCTTTGTTCTTTATCACACGGCCACGACCTTGCCTGACAGTTTAGCCTCAGCTTACCTCGACTCTGCATTTGATTATTGATTTTGAGCGCTAAGTAGCTCCTCATGCAAGTTTTGAGCCTGTGCACTTAAGTTTCAAAATATCACACGTAACTTTCAAACTTGCACGAGCCAAATATGCGACCTACCAACTTAAATTGGGAGGTAAAATTTGCATGTTCCACGCATTCATCCGATAGTGCCCTCTTTTGACTCAATTTCCTTAGGCCTTTGTCTCAATTTCATATCTGCCAGGCAACACACGATTGCTAAATTTTGACAGCCTTTATAGACAGTCTTTTTAAATAAATACCTTTGTATTTATACTGTTAAAATTATTTTGTTTTGTGTGTTTATTTCATAGGCCGATGTACGGATATCACAGTAGATCCCGGAGGTTCCTCAAAGTCTATTTCTATAACCCATTCATGGTGAAAAGGTGAGATTATTACATTATGTCATACAATCATTGTTTTTCTCATCTTTTATTAGATTAAACTTTGAAAGAAGTTTTTGTTATAACCCTCAACTATTCACCCTCCTACTACATGTATCTAACCATTCAATATTATCCACTTTAGTTTTGATTGGTTGATAAACTACATCTATGCCAGCCTGCAATATGACATCATGTGGTGAATGGGTAGATATGCAGTACTCAGTCAATCCTCCTACTGTCTGATCATTCAACATCATCCACTGTGGTTTGGTATGATTTACAAACTATGCCAACCTGCAGTGTGTTATGTGGTGAATGCATCTACTCAATACACAGTCAAACTTAATTTCTGACCATTCAGAATCATCCACTGTGGTTTGAAATGATAGATAAACTATGTCAGTCTGCAAAATGATGTCATATGTAGTTTTCACAGGTGGGCTACCATACCATGCACAACATGCGCATTTGAATTGTTTCAAATGGTTGATTGACCCACTGGAATATGTTACCAAGAATAGAAGAGTTTTAAGATTCTATAATTCATGTAGATCTCAGACAATGAATGTTGAATTGATTTAACCGACAGGGCCGTGGAGTTGTTGCAGAGCGGTGCTGTTATGAACAAAGTATTCCAACCTCATGAAGCTCACATTCCATACATCTTGCAGGTAAGACATGCTTTTCATTTCGAATTTGAGGTTTGTTTCAAAGCACTCCCAATTTGTCCCTTGATCAAAAGTTACAGCAATTTTTCAGCCATGTTGTCAACTTTTTCTATTAGTATTGTCCCTTAAGGTACTAGTCTCCAAGCTGCAATTATTGTAGTGGTTTGAAGGTCACACAAGTGCTCTAAATTTGAAGACACATACTGTATGTACAGTCAAACTGCGATTTTATTTGTCTGGCAAAATAGTGTACTGTACCTCACATTATGATTATTCATATGATTCATGCAAGAAATTGTGTTGATCTCAAGCGTCTTTTTTTTATACAGTTATACAGCCAATTGGTTTATGAAAGAATGTGTCTCATATGCCACTTGTCTTGCACACTGATACCTCAACACACTTTGGAGCAATCAAACCCATGAAAAGATTGGCAATATGAACTTAGTTCCCAGCCTGTGTTTTCTTAAATAATGGCCTAATTCAAGAGAACTTTTTCATTTATCATTGACAGTTCTTGATTGATTACAATCTCTTTGGGATGAATTTGATTCATCTAGCTGCTGTCAAGTTCCGCTGTGGGCAGGAACAAAGTGGTAAGTTGGAACCCCATCAGGTCTGAGTGATTTTCTTATATCATTTAATATCCTTGATGATGCAGTCATTTATGTACATCTGGGGAGCAAATATTAAGTAATTTTGTTTGGTTTATGATCAGAAGTGAATAGTGAGATGAGCTCACAAGACACACAGCCAATCAGCATCGGGTCTGCCCAGTCCTGTCACTCTATCAGCTCCCAAAAATGGAACAAGGACAACATGACAAGGTACTTACCACAGTTTGCAATGGTTGTATTTCAACTGATTGACCCCATTGACCCCACCAATGTCACACATGGCTACTGTCTGCCATGATGGCCATTTTGGGAGTCAGTGGTATGCGTGTAAACACGGCATCGCCTTAAGTGTGTACTGCACTTTATAAAACACACAGGGACATTGACTCCTAAAATGGTGCAATCAAGATTATTGTGGTGATGGTGTTAGGTGAATTTGGTCTATAGATGAATTTCATAGAAGTCCATAATCTAATCAATGAAATTACATTGTTCAATCATAATCCCATACTTTATATATAATTGAACATTTTCAATAGATGTAGGATCTTCTTGTGTTTCATCACGTAAACATACTAGAAACATCTACTTCATTAAAAGTTATCAAATATGATTGAACCCTTAAAATTTATCTGCCTGCAATCTTGAAATGACTTTCATGTTTGTTTTTCTGTTTTGTTGAAGTGCTTTACTACTAGATGCTGACATTCAGAGGCAAAGTGTCTGCGAACTGGAAGTGGATGCTGTTGCCATGGACATCTTAAATCGTCACGAACTACAAAGTGAGTACTAATGTATTGTTTTTTTGTGTTTGTATCTGCATTTATTTGAAAGGGGAAAAAACTATTTTTTTTTTCTTGTTTGGTTTTGCTTTTAGGAAATACTGAAATGAACCCTGGACTCCTTGCTATTTATAATGAGGAAAGGGAGAGGAGAGAGGTCAAAGGCCAACTAGATGACCTCCACCCACCATCGTCACCAGGTATGGTTTTTAATGAGCAGTCCCATTGCTCAGTGGTACGTATAATGGCATCAACGCTACAATCCACATCTTACAGTCT
The DNA here is from genome assembly GCA_023634235.1 of Pisaster brevispinus. Lineage (NCBI taxonomy): Eukaryota > Metazoa > Echinodermata > Asteroidea > Forcipulatida > Asteriidae > Pisaster > Pisaster brevispinus. The sequence continues at coordinate 21,530,920 of JAMKCF010000007.1, read as the reverse complement.
AAAAAGACGTGGAACTAAAAACAGTGAAAAGAATCTCAAAGATTGTTTAACCCACCTTCGTCAAGTACCTCCCAAAGTTTGTTTTACTTACTTAAAAATCTTGGTAAGATTTTGCACACTTTGCCAGAAATGAATTTGTTTAATCAACAAGTTGTACATAATCTTAAGAGTGTTTTTTATTACATTGAATATTGTTTTCTCTGACAGAACGAGGGGTGATAGAGGACACAGACAGTGAACTGCATGGCAAGGCCAGACTAAGTGACATTGTTGACAAGCAACTCAGTGAACTGTAAGTACAGGTACCAGACTGTGCAGATGTTGTCATAAATGTGTTGTATTGAATCATAAAGTCAAAGATGATAAATTGACAAAGCAGTAAGTTTAGAGGAAGGCCTTAAACTTCGGTCTTGAAGGGGCACGGGAATTTTCCTCTGGTAAGGGGCCCTCTATGAGAAAAATATTAAATTGTATCAATTGGAACTTTGCAAAAGGGCTCCACAGCAAAAGCACAGGGCACCACTGCAATAAAACCTGGATTCTTTAAGACCATACATGTATTAAAAATCATAATTATGTAACTATAAGCATCAATTGTCTTTGACTGGTTTGAATTTGAATGGTTAAGCTGGGTGTTGAGTTGCGGTATTCAATGTTTGTTGCTTGTTAGGAGAGCAATGGTTGGAGAAGATGAAGATGAAGAAGATGAAAGTGAACTTCATGACACCATGGCAGAGTCATTACTGACTGCTAGTCAAATCATTGAACATGATTCCCAATATGCAGGTAGGATGATTGTACAGCCTCCTGACAATGACTAGAGATGAGTTGAAAAGTTGAGACCAATTAAGAACTCATTCCGTGGCAGTTAAGTTTATAATGAAAAGTCCCTCGATCCACCAAGTGAAAGTAGTAGTCCCGGACAATTTCCTACCCCCCCCCAAGGTAGTAGTGAGCAGGGCAGTTCTTTTTAGAACTAAGAACATTATACTAAAACTCTTACAGACTTGGCAGTTTTGCTAGAGTGTGGCCTTAATCATTCAATTTCCCCTTCTTTCTCTTGTGTCACTCCACACCAAATTGTTTGGACTTGGATAAGATTGTAATGCCTCACCCTGTGATAAGCAATTGTTATTTGGGCCAACTGGACCCCGGACCCTACTGAATCCTTCACCTTGGCAATTGGATGTTGAAGGAATTGGGAATGTATAAAAAGATGTCATCAAAATGTAAATTCTAAAGTAGAAGCACAGCAGGAATTTTAAATGAAAAAAGTACAAATTCAGCGGGCAGGAAGAATGGTGTTGGGGCATTGCTATGAACATTATGTTAATGCTACGAAAGGGACTCTGTATCTACTGTAAAATGTTCTATAAAAATTGTATTTCTCCAGAAGAAGAAAAGTAGGAAGTTTTTGCAAAGATGTAAGTGGGGAAAAAAGGAAAACCTCTATAGGCATGGAAGGGGCTACTACATAGTTATTGGCATCAATACTGCCGTCGTCATGCACAAACAAAATGTTGATAACGGGATCTAAAGATTTTGTACACTGTATGACATAAACAACTCTGGAGGACCTCTTAACGAAACAAGAATTTGTATGATGGAAGAATTGGCAAATAGAGAATCTTAGTGGCCTACTTTTCTGTTCGGCTGTCAAATGGGAGACTTTTGAACACAAGTTGGCAGCAGACTTGCCAGGTATATTTCCATCGTTTACGTCATTTCTGAGCATGCTCACATTTCCAAGAACAATGGATTTACCTGGTAAGTCTGCTGCCACCTAGAGTCCCCAAAAGTCTCCCATTGTCATGTCTGAAATTGTTTGTTTTAATTTCTGTTCAGGAGATGAGAGTTCTGTTGTGACACCAGAACATTCGCTGCCAATCATTGATGAGGAAATAGTGCAGTCTCTGGTGGAAGCATCTCAGCATAGCAGTCACTTCTCTCAAATGGCAGGTATGTAAGATTACATAAACCCTGTTCAAGTAGTCTAACTTCTGTGAACACCTGGGATTTTTGTATAAGATTTTAAAATGTGATTGATACACAACCATGTTTGATAATAGACTTACACAAACTAATACAGCCGGTGACAGCAGTGTACTGATGATTGGTTTGCTCTCAATTCTGTGAGGTCAAAGTGAGGGTCTTGAAATATTTGAATGGAACTGAGAAGAGAGAAGTTGACTAAATTGATTCTAAATTCATTGAACAGTTTAGTTTGGTTATAAGTGAGTAGTCTGTTCGGCAAGAACTTGAACATTGTGACATAATTATCTCTGAAAAGAGTGACCTGTACTTTTACTTGTTTATAAAATTCTATTGTACTTTATGCTTGAATATTAAACTACAACTCTGTTTACTCTGATGAATACTTCAATGCTTTTGTTTTATTAGATGAAGATGGAGAGTTGGTTCAGCTTCTTGTAGACCTGGCTCAAGGTAAAGAGTCTCCTGAAGATGGAAGCATCCTCTCCAGTCAACAGACGGATGATGGGAAGGAAGGCTGTGTAGATGATGAGGTGGATGAGGATGCGATGGAGTCCTTGGAGATGTCTCAAGCATGGGATGGAGACTCAGATGATGAGACACCTACTCAACAAAGGTACGCAGACTCAATCACGCAATGATAAATGAATTACCTCAATTGTAACAACAACAGCTCCTTCAATCAGTATGTTTCCTAGGTAAATGAGTGGAAGGTATGTCAACCGTAGCAAAAACTTCATGCTGCTGTGGTATTATACTTACACTCAAGCATGGAATGGTGACAAAATTCACAAGCTATCACAAAGAGGAAAAAACATTCACTGTTCAATTGTTCTCATTCTTTAATAGGTATAGAAAGGTCCTTTTAGAAAAGTGTCTTTTGTGGTACAGAAGTGCTCCTTTTGCTTGCAGTGCAGTTGGTTGCCTTCAAGTTGCCAGTTAAACTTGCCTCATGCACCATGGAGAAAGGCCCTCAAAATTAAATTTTATTCAGGGATAGGTATATTGGATGCCTATGAGTGCATTGAGTGTTGTGAAACCTGGAGTAATCCATTTCAGGAAGCGAAGCCAAGTGAAATGGGAACGACTGATTTCACTGAGTAATTATATTGTGCAACAATTAACAAATGAAATGTATTCATTATCTGTTTGATACAACTCACACATAGATCATTGTCATCGGAATGTCTTTTACAATAAACACAAAATACTCACAGAAACTCATCCATCCCACCTGAAAACTAAAAAAAAAACCGTCCAAACAACGTGAATGACTCCATGTAGAAACCAACCTTGTCCACTGTGACATGGCTTTGTCTCATTTGGACAAACATTTTGAGAATGGTGCTGCAAAGCATCCAGTAATTATCCATAATGGAATCCAATATTCAGTAATACATGGCAAAATGATGGATGACATGTGATGCATGTTCTACCAATCACATTACGAGGGTCTGTGTGGGTGGTATATAACAGATTATATACAATACAAATGGCCTATCTTTTGTGTCCCATTAAAGTTACTTTCCAAGCATGTTCACAAGTCAGCAGGGAAAATGGAGTAGGTAGCCTGGCTAACATTCTAATTTCCGCTTTTTATTCAGCCAAACAACTCATGATATATCATCTAGTGAAGAAAACACTCAGGGCAGCCAGGTTATCATTCCACAGTTGGATGGCAGCTCAGATGACAAACCAGGTAGACTGTTATTCACTTGTTCACAAGAACCATGAAATCTTTCTGTGGTGTTTACCTTCTGCCCGTATTATTTTCATTATTATTGTTATCACAACAACAATTTTATGATGGATTAACTCAACATCTGCGCACCAGGCCAGACTGTTGTGGCAGGGGACCAGGCCTTCTTGGCTTCTCCATTCAATCCAACAGTTGTAACATCAAATCACTTGACCATTTTAAATAAAAATTAGAAACATCTGTTCTCTGCAAATACCAAGTAAATTTTTATGGAGATGTCTTCTGCAACAAATGGTATTGTGTTCTGAGGCTTTTTATAAAGTTTTTTTTGTGTGTGTGAAGTAATTCAATTCCATTGTTCAATACGTACCAAATTCATCAACGACTTGACTGTTAACTTTTAAGTTTCATATTTACAGATATTTTCAGCATGTGTAATTTTACTTCTGTCTTGTTTTATTTCAGCTTATCCAAGTAAGAAGAAAACACTTGGAGTGAGAAGACAACCCCCTAATATTACCCCAAGTTTACCTCCTAGTCTGCTGGGTAAACTGACAGAGTTTGCTGCTCAAAGCGGTCCATCCAGCCATAAAAGATTGATAATGAAGAGCCCTGTCAAACATACCCAGAACATTTCCAATGATCAAGCCAATACAGACTTACAGAAAGCCGTCTTTGCAAAAGCCAAGAATTCTGATAGCTGTACCAGGAAGAAAATAAAAGCCAAGTCAAAAACGCAGGTTGTAGAAATGATAAGCTGTCAGGTAAAGGCTCCACATTCTCAAAATCAAAAGCCAAAGTCCAGTCAACAAAACAAATTGATTGGGATTCAACCTGAAGCAGTTCTACCATCGCTTAGTCCAACCCATCAAGCAAAGCCTGAATCAGGCAGCATGTTGAAAAACATTCTAGAAAATAAGCTATCTACAGCTTTGCCTTCATTCAGCAGCCTTACAAAGACCCCACCACGCCAAGGCCAATCAGGACCATCCAATGCATCAAAAAGTGCTTTATCTCATTCACCAGATCAAAAGTTGAACAGATATTCAATATCTGGCTCCTCACATCCACCAAACACGGAAACGGAATTGGAAAAGGTTCCATCAACTTCAAAGGAATTCCGCTTGACAGTGTGCAAGGAGCTGCAAAATGTTTGTAAGCTTTCTCTAGATAAGGTTAAGCAAGACCCAATGTGGAACCCAGTTGTAATGCTCATCAAGTGCCCAATAGAGACTGATGCAAAGGGACAGATTAGCTTTTCAGGAACTAGTCTGCCACGTAAGCAGTTGGAGCGCATCAGAAAGGATAATCTGAAAGCTCACCCTGGAAGGCGAAGCAGCTTCTCCAGGAAGATTAAGCCACCTAAGAGATTCATGGATGAACAATTCTGGATGAGTCAAGTTGTAAAAGTAGCTAAGTATAAAGATGAAGAGTCGTCAACTCTTAGTACGGATAGGTGCCCTGTTGTTGATCAAAAGCAGGTTCAAGAAAGAAATGACAAATTGGTAGAAGGGAAAACTTCACAAAAGGAAGAAACAAACAAGTCATTTGACTTGGCCATGGAGCCACCATGTTTGGAATCAGCCAGTAAGCACACACAGTTAAAGCCAATTTCATTGTTGACTGTTCAACCTGAGGACTTAAGTCATCAAGAAATGCCTATCCTGGAGAAAGTAAAAAACCCAAAGGATCTATTTATACGACAGTACAGCAAAAAATCAATCCATCGGACAAAGACAAAGGCTATTCTTCAACAGAAGTACACTAAAACTCTAAGAATGTCGGATAAGAAAAATAAATTGAGCCGAAGTGCCTCTCAAATCAAACATCGCAAACCCAGAGATGACAAGACTTATGAAATGCTGTCACAAACATTTGACAAGCTGGGATTATCAAGCGAAAAAATGGTGAATGAACCAACAGAAGGGTCTGCAATGAAGGGAGAATCTACAGCAGAAAACACTGACCTCAAAATAGTTGCATCAACAGCTGGGAGCAGTTTTATTTCATCTATATCAGAGAGCTCTCCAAGCTTGAACAGGAACATCAAGCAAAGTGATGGTCAGTCAACTAGCATGCAATCAACTCAAAGCCCAAGCAACAATACCAGTCCTCCGGGAACTCTCCATCAGTCTAAGAAGAAAAGTACAGGGATAAAGAAACGGCATGGCAGCGGTAACGGTGATGATTGGGCAAAAACAAAAGGCAGCCAAAAGTTTCAGAGCCATAAACGAAAACGAAGTCTGGAGGAGACCAACAATGAGGAAGTTCTAGATAAATCATACGGCTTTCGCAAGAGAGAAAGAATCAGTTATGATGATGGTGATTTTCCAGATGTTGGTTTTGATATTTTGTGTTGGTCTGATGAAGAGGACATAGCAGATTCTGCTTTGCCAACCACTACAGTGGACTCAATGTCTGAGCTGAAGCAAGCTGGAAGTGTCACTGAATCAAGTAACATAACTGAAGCTGTCAAAGGAGCCCCATGGAGCCCTCAGAAAAAAAGAGGGCGACCGCCGGGAAGCAAAAACAAAAAACCTAAAGCGTTAAAATCGGGATCTCTTTCTGCAAAGAAGGAAGACAAAAAGAGTAGTCCCTCAAGACCTAAACCCCAATTGTCTTTTACTGTTGACTCCATGCTGCATAATGGTAGATGTATAAAGAGCCCATCTAAAACAGATACAACTGAGAGGCAACCAGTTAACAACCTAAACCAGTCTATTATTTCTACAACTCATGGCTCATTGTATGGACCTATTACCTGCAGGACGACTATAGCAAGGCCAAGAATCAACCAGCCAAGTTTACTGTACTCTCATAGCAATGTCTCAATGACTGAACAACATAATGGGTCATGTCCAAGGGCTCCAGACTACCAACCTGCAGTCAATGGTCATTTTACTAGTTATCAAGACACCAACTCTGAAGCTACTTTATATCGTGATGCAATGTGGAACTTGGGATACTTCTCACCACGTAAAACAAAGAAGGAAGGCTCTCCTCCAAGATGCTGGTCACCGAGTGAAGAAATTGGAAAATTAGCGAAATCTCAACATTCTTCAAGTATGGGAGAAGGGTTCCAACAGGATCTCACACAAACTCAAAAGCGTGAAAATGGAGAAAGGTCAAACAGGATGGGTCACAACCTTAGCAACAAAATGGACACTTTAGTGAATAGATTCTCAGGCTCCATGAGCAAAGATGAGAATTCCCGGCGAGTAGGAGAGAATGGGACAAATATGCAGCTGATAACAAATGTTGATACCTCTAGAAATGGAACTGGTTTATTGTCCCAACAAATGTGCAATACTGGATTGTTAAGAAAGGACAATGTGACAGGAATCACAAGTACAAAGTTTAATGAGGCAAAACACCAAAACAGTTTTGGTGACTCTGAGGTTGGTGTTGTACATGACAAGCCGACACAAGCTACTCCCTTGATAGATGAAACCAATGTTGCCAAATCAAAACGTTATTTTGAAAGTGATGATGAATCCAGCCAAAGTGATGATCAATCAAGTAATCAAACACAGCAAGATGATGCAGATATAAGTGCAGATGCAGAGAGCACCACCTCGGTCCAATCTTTATCCAAGTTTTCACTCTCAGACAAGTTCCCTACAAGAAAAGCGTCTGAAGAATCAAGAGATAATGGTTCCAGAGAAGATGGAAAAACAACCTCTACTTGTAACATTGCCGGCCACAAAGAGAAAACAAGCAACTCTGAATCTAACAATCTAAATCGGTCTGTCATGCTGGACAGTACACAAGGTATGAGTACACTAGAAGATGCACCATCATCAAATTTGTCATCAGCTCAGAATTTGTTTGGCATGTTGGGTGGTGATACGGATGTTGATGGCAGTATTTCGACATGTGTAGATGGAAAAACAGTCATTGCCGGCCACAAAGAGAAAACAAGCAACTCTGAATCTAAAGATCTATGTCAATCTGTTCTGCTTGACAGTACACAAGGTGAACTCGAAGATGCACCATCATCAAATTTACCATCAGCTCAGAGATTTCTCAGCACATTGGCTGGTGATATGGATCTTGATAGCAGTGTTTCTACATGCGTAGTAGACGTCTTAACACCTCCACTCATTGTAGATACTGGCACAGATACATCCTTAAGCCCTTCCCCTGCTCCTTCACAAAGTGTGTCTCAAAAGGACACTCCTAATGAAAACATCACTCCGAAGACACAGGAGGGTTATGCTGAGGATATTGCTAGCTATAGCTTAAAGACAGTTGGTTTGAAAGATACACAAAGTAAAAGATCGGAGGAATCTGTAATAGAAGTTATTTCCCTGTCGGGTACCAAAACAATAAAATATGGAGAAAGGTCATCTGATGAAGAAAGTTTCTCCAAGAAGACGAAGAACAGTCCCCAAGATGAAGATGCTAAAAGTCAGTCTGAATCAACAGACATATCTTGCCGAAGGTTTTCTCCTGAAGAATCCTCCATGTTGTCTTGCCCTCATGTTTATTCTCCTCAAGTAAAGTATGAGGACATTTCATCAGATGATGAAAGTCAACCAAATATAGTTCTTCACGATAGCATGAGTAGCACTCACACTAAGCCTGATGATCTGAAAGACACATCTTCTGATCACTCTCCTCAAGTTAAGGGTGAAAAACTTTCTTCAGATGAGGAGACCATTGGTACCGACTCACTGTCTTATATCACACCAGGTCAGAGGAACCGCATACCCTCCAGTGATAGTGACGGTCCAGCGGAGAGTGATGATAGTGATATCTATGGTGCCTCTCATGGGTCTAGTAGCACAGGTGCATCCTTGTCTCTTGATATGTCGCAGATCATCAATTGTATACCCTCCATCTCACCAACTAGGGAAGTTTTTGAACCTTCAAGTGGTAGCATCTTGACTCCAGAAAAGCAAAGTGGGTCAGTGAGAACTTCTCAGGTAAATGAGATAGGGCACACGGAGACGGAAGGTGACTCAAGTCAGACCTCCTGTAAAAGCTCAAGCATTCTGAACATAACTGATGTGTCTTGTATAAAGACACAAAATGAGAGCACCTATAGAAACACAGACTCTGATTGTTCTGAAAGCAGTCAGTTTCAAAAGGATAGAGCAAGCAAGATGCCAAGCGCATCATCTTGGAGCAGCTCTGGTGAAAGCTCTTCATCCTTTTCAAAAGGGGAAACTTGTGCAAAACTGAACTCAAATGATAATCTGAGTGATAATAATGACTCTTTCTCTCAGCTTGTTTGCCCAGAGACCCCGTCACCACATGGTACGCAGTTTGTCAGTAGCCAGTCCAACTCGATCCCAGATTCTCAGCCAGATGCTGATGGGAAGACAACTCCAACAGCTCCTGGTAAAAGCCCAGCTTTACAATGTAAAGTAAAGCTTTCAACAAGTACAAAGAGTAAGATTGATCGAGACATTGCTGAAGGACTATTGAGAATCGTCTGCAAAGATAAATTTGATGAGGAGCCATCAAACTATGACAGAACAAATACCAACTTGCCAAACCCAGATTCATACCATGACAACTCAAACATGAAACCATCCAATCTTGAAGACTCCAGCTTCAACACCTCAGAGGAATTAGGAGATGAACCCTTGAACCTAGTTCTTAAACTCAGAGATCACCAGGCTCCATCCTTGGAGGGGTTTAGTGGGAGGAAAAACAGCAGAGAGAGTGAGTCAGATGAAGTTGAACCAATGGAAATTGATACATCACAGGAAGGAAGCATTTTTCCAGATTCATCTGAATCGGGTTCCTCAAATCCAATGTCCATGTCCACCTGTATTGTACATGAAAGGTCTATATCCCATGGACAGTCGGTTTCATCTCAGGAGGATTGTCTTTCTGCCAAACAAACTTCAACCATGAAACATTCCCAAAGCCATGGGGATAAGATATCAGATGAACCTAGTGATAAAGATCAGACACAATTTAGCAGTCAAATCTCTAAAGTTATGGTAGATAAAGCAATTGAGCTGTCTGCAAGTATTGACCACCCCAGCCAGCCATCAGACAGACAGGATGGGGCTCTAATACATTGTAAAAGAGGAAGCCAACAAAGTGATGTACAAGAGCCAGATGGAATCAGCACAGAGATGCTTCAAGACCTGACCACTTACAGTCTTCAACTCGGCTCACAACCAGTACAAGATCCTCTCCAATCAACAGCTGAATCATCACCTCCAACAACCTCAACAGATGTCGATAGAGTCCCATCAATTCTCAGAGATACTACAACAGAGGAAGATGAACGTTTATCAGAGCAGCCTAGTAAGGTGTGGACACCCCTTCATCCTCCTCCAAGTGCTGATGATATTCAAGCATCGCTGCAAGAGTATGGCCTCCCTCAGTTGCGACACAAAAAAGCATTTTGTGGGAATCCAGATGATGTCCGTCAGTCCAGGTATGTGAGTTGTAATAATCTCATTAAACATAAGTATCTCTCTATTTATTGCTAAAAATTAAGTTCTTTTTATAAAGGTAGAGTTACACCTCTTAATTCTAAGTGATTTAGTTGCAATCAACAATGATTTGATGTGAGTAAGAAGTTGTTTTACCATTAGTCTACATATATGTAATTGAAGTTGCACTTTTGATTTGTCTGAAGTTAACATTAAATTGAAGAATTTATTTTGAAATGTATACTTATGTTTTTCTTCAGTAAACCAGGTGTCCATGACGAAGGTCATTTGCAATCCAATCTGCCATCCTCTCTACCAGAAGCAGAAAGTAAACTTTCCCAAGCAGGTCTCAACCAATGGCAGGCCAACCTGATGGCCTTGAAGCCACACCCCTTATTGTTGCCAAGCAACATTGCCCCTGAATGTGGATTGAAAGCGGCTCTGCTGGGAGATGTGGATGCTGTGATTACACCTTGTAGGTCACCTCCCTCTGTTAAACAGGTTCAGGAGTGGTTGGATGATAAGAAAGATAAGACTGATAAATGTAAAGAAGATGAGAAAGATACAACTGACAAAGACAAGGGTAAAACAAGCCAAACTGTGACCAAAACCTCTCAGCTTAAAGAGGATGAAGACCATTTAGCAGCAACCATGAAGGAAGGTGTGCACAGTGCCATTCTTAACACACAGGCAAACGAATCACAGAGCAAACAATCACCTCAAGTGCAAACACAAAAGTTAAATCTACCCCTCTGGATTAGTAGCAGCACACAATCATCTAAAGTAGTTTCCTCACCAAAGGAAGGCACATCTGGATTGAGTCCGACCCCATGGAATAAAAACAGCTCTCAGCGGGACACACCATCGGTTGGGAGGGAGAGCAGCCAACCACAGCACAGCACTCCTCTACGCTTTCACACACAGTCAAAAGGTACTCCTCTTCCTGTCACCCCTATCAGTGGATGGAAGAAGCCGCATGACCCAATGTCAGCTGGACCATCTTGTGAGAGACAATCCTCTTCGTCAAGTATGAGACAGTCATTGCTTTTTACACCTAGAGAGGTAAAGTGGTTCATTGTTAAGAATTTATCTGATTCCCCGATTAGTACAAATATTATGGTGGTTTTTTTTTCCCATAGTAAGGACGAATTTCTGTAGTTTCAGTTGTGCACATATTTCTATACACTCAAAATTGCCAGCAATATTCTGAGGAAGCATAAACTAAGAGGAGAATGTGATGTGAAAGTTGGACAAGGAATAAACCACAAGTTATTTGAGGTGATGATATTTATATTTAGTAAGTTGGCACGTGTAAAGAGCTGTGAGATAATTAAGAACTTGAGCATATTTTAAAAAATTTGTTGTATTATTTGTTTGAAAATTTGACCATCAGGGTTCAAGAGATGGAAGGCAGGACAAGGACTGGTCTCAAATAGAAGGCGCCACGCCCAGTAACATTTGTGGCTTCAAGTTAGGAGACATTAATATGCAGGATGCCAAGGCTACCCATGAGGTACCAATCAAAATTCAGTCTGGATGAAATAAACCACAGTATCATCGTTTCATTGTGTTTGAATTCAAGGTTGTCTTGAATTATTTTTGAGTTTGTAACTTTAGGCTGTTTTATACAAATCAGATTTATATACCTTTTGCTTGGTATGTACTTGTACAAGTTGAACAAACTAGTTTAATTGAAGTTTATGTTGTTTAGTTCATTCAATTCAGGGTATATGCATGAATACTCGTAGAATTTTTCCAATGTAGATTCTGTTATCTATTGTGTTTCTAAAATCAGTCTCATCTCGGACAGTTCTTGCAGGTGATTTTTGTTATAATACATATACTGAATCCCTTGCGCTCTTAGTGATTTTGTTCAGTCTTTGACAGTTTCTGTTACATCATGAAGTCAATTTTAATTCCCTTCAAAATCACAACATGATTTGTTGTAACATGTTCTGTGTCTCTGTTTCATGATGTGATTCAAGGTTCAGCATTTGAGTATCATGAGCCTGGAGCTTCACATCAAGACGAGACGTGACTACCATCCAGACCCAGACTCAGATCCAATCAGAGCATTGTTTTATAGCATCCAACAAGATACACCTCTACAGCATGACGCGGCAAGCCAAGGAGGCAGTGAACAGGACAATGAGGGTAGGCAGTGTTTACTCTTAAACCTTGATGCATGATGTTCACTGTCTTTCCAATGATATTGACAAGGCCTGGAAGTACACCTAGGCCATGACCTTTGTTTCCCTGGTCTCGGCCTTGGGGCTTCTCCAAAAGTTACCTATAAACTGTAAGAATTCCTAATGGAATTACCCTTTGCAAACAAAATCAGCCTTGCCCTCTCAATTGTGAAATTCCAGGGTTGAGCAGCTGAGACCCCGTGGGTTCCATTTAAAGACAGACCAGCTTGCATAAAACAAACACAATTTTCAGTTTTGGAGCCAGATTATCAAAGAGTTGGTTCTTAGTAAACTAAGTGGAATACTTCACATGGATTGCGAAAGTGAAGTAAATTTGTTTGTGTCGCAATTGCTGATTATTTTCGTCTTGTATTTCACTTCGCATACGCTTTCTCAAGAAGCATGAACCAGTCTTTAGTCCCATTAAAATTATTTTGTTGTATCTTTAAAGAAAACTGTTTAGACAGACTTTGTATTTAAAGCACCAGAGGGAAAAACCGCTCATTAGTTTTAAAATGATATTTTTGATATTCCTTTGTTACCAGATCTGAATATGTTTCATGGTGTGATCATAGTTGATGATAACAATGCAGGACCATCAACCTCATCTCATGTACCATCCTCTCTAGCTCGTAGTGGTTTGAATGATACCAAAATCACATCAGTAACATCTGAGAGTGAACTCCTGGATGAGATTCTGTGTGTTATCAGGAAGTAAGTCTTGATCATTATTCATTTTGTGATATGAAGTATGTTAATACAAACATTTACCCGGTCAGTTTCCCTTGTGGTTTATTGTTTAATATGTGTTTTGGTAATTAGTTTTTTTTAATGTTTTTTATTTGTGGTGGGCATGGGTGGCTAGTGCGTAAAGTTCTCGCCTCTCACTTCTGTTGCCCTTGGTTTGATTTCCTACTAGGGCTATATGTGTGAGTACAAGTTATGCATGGGTTCTCTCCTGTGCCATGAGCATTTTTCTTCAGCTGATCGGTTTTCCTCCCTCTAGAAAAAGGAAACACTGGTCATGTGATCCGTGGTAATGTGGGTCTATGTGGCTGGCTGCCAAAAACTGTCTTTACATGCCTCCCAAATTATTCTTAATATTTTAAGTACATTGAATACTGTGTTTTTTTGGTTCAGAATAGACTTTGCCAGTCTTGCAGGTTTTCTAACTTCCATTTTTGGAAACCTTGTATACGAGTTTTATGTGTAGGAAACAAAATTATGCTCTTTAGCTAACTCAAATATGAACAAACTTTGTACTTTCTATGATGAACTTAGTGGTGAATCTTGGCCAAGATTATTGAGGCTGCGATAATGTTTATATATTGCCTATGTTTATTAAAAAAAGGAAAAAACAATTTTTAGCCTTTGTAAATGTAAACAAAGTCAACAATAAGCTGACGTGTCAGAACTTCTCTAAGAGTATTCCTGACATTCATTGGAATCAGTATTAATCATGAGATATTTCTTTGTAGATACGATCCAGATATCTTGGTTGGTTATGAGATCCAGCAGCATTCTTGGGGCTACCTCTTGGAGAGAGCAGCTTTTCTTGATGTTGATCTTTGTACTCAAATCTCAAGACTACCTGGTGAGAAAGCTTCCTTTCAGTTATTTTATTAAATTATCATGACATGAACTAAGACTGAGTGTATTTTGATTGTTTCAGAGTTCAAGAAGGAGAGCCATTTTGCATCTGAGCGTGACGCCTACGGAGCTGACCACCAATCAGAAATCAACATCGCTGGTCGCATCACACTCAATCTCTGGAGACTCATGAGGCATGAGGTAACACTCAATACTTCATTTCAAAGAAACTCATGAAGCAGTTTAACGGAATCATACTAGTGTTCACTTGGCTTTCATTTAACTGAAACTAGAAAATTTGTGTGTGGTTATTTTTCTACTGTATGTAAATCCAATTTATGTGAAATTTGCATTCAGCTATGATTTTATAACTCTGTTCCATTCAAACTGATGTTGTAAAAGCTCAAATGTGAGGCATCTTCATTTGTGTATTTCTATTCCTCAGGTGGCCTTAACCAACTACACATTTGAGAATATAGCATTCCATGTTTTACATCAGCGCATTCCTCTGTTCTCATATCGTACACTGACTGATTGGTTTGATCACAAGAATCCACAACTCTACAGGTCAGTTGATTTCTCTCATTCAGAAATGTAGAAATCCTTGCCCAATAACAATCATATCTGTCATCAAGCATTCTTCGTTCATTTGATCATTTTGACTTCATTGGTAATTGTGGAGTAACTTTCAGCTATTTCAAGTGATGGTTTTGAATTCACACTTCTGAAAGATTGTTTTAAAGTTATGAAGTATGGAATGATATTTGTGTGCATCCTTTACATTTTTTTTTTGTATTGGTTTAAAAAGCCTTCTTGATGAGTGTATTAATAATAATAATAATAATAATAGTGGCTTCTTATGTAGCGCTAAAATCTGTCACTCAGTGATGCTCATGGCACTCCAATATTGTTACCCCTTGTCACTGGGCCATTTATTTCATTCCTTAAACCATCTCAGCTCCCTTGGGAGTATACACCAAGCTAAATCAATCACAAGAACCATCTCTGCCCTCATAGGTACCCATTTACCCATTGGTTAAGAGAAGCAATTATAGTCAAGTGTCTTGCTTAAGGACACAAGTGTCTTGGCCAAGATCCGAACCCACATCCTGATGACTTAGCCACCAGAACTTGAGACCGACGCACTAAACCGCTCGGCCACGACACGCCAGTGTATGTTGATGTTTTTGTACATGATAGTTGCTGGTGATTTGTTTTATTTAGGTGGCGTGTTATGGAGTACTACACAGTGCGTGTGCGTGGCTCTCTTAAGCTTCTTCATCAGTTAGATCTGATTGGACGAACCAGTGAACTCGCTCGTGTATTTGGGATTCAGTTCTACTGTGTCCTGTCCAGAGGATCTCAGGTATTAAAGTACATCTGACTTGACTTGTAATCGCCTTTAACCTCTACATGTATGCCTATATCTTTTCTCAATATTAAATGATTTCAGCTGCTTCAGAGAAAGCAGAAAAGGGTTTGTCAAGTGATTGTAATTTGAGATTTCTTCTTTGTTGACAGTATCGTGTAGAGTCGATGATGTTGAGAACAGCCAAACCTCAGAATTATGCTGCCATGTCGCCCAGTGTACAGCAAAGATCTAGGTATGTACAACTTTCTTTTTGGAATAAGTTATCGACATCAGAACTACAAACGGTTTTAAGAAGGGAATAGTTTTAATCTGAAAATTGTGATATTTCCCTTGCAGAATGAAAGCTCCAGAGTGCATACCTTTGGTCATGGAGCCGGAATCGCGTTTCTACCAGAATCCGATCATCGTTCTAGACTTCCAGTCTCTGTATCCTTCAATGATGATTGCTTATAACTACTGCTACTCAACATGTCTAGGCCGATTAGAACACATTGCAAAGTGAGGCCAATAGTTAACTACAACTCCTTCCTGTTGCATTAACCATTGGTTAACCATTGGTTACAATTGTTTTTCATTGGTTATTGTTGGTTAACAGCCATTGGTTATCATTGGTTAACCATTAGTTACCCAGTGGCTACAATTAGTTACGGTTAACCATTGGTTAACCATTGTATGACCATTTGCTGACCATCGGTTACATGTTTAACATTTACTACAGATTTGACCGCCATCTTTGATGACAAACAATGGAAAAGTGCACACTTTTACTCGCAGCGTACGACTCTCAGCCAATGATAGCCTTTCACGCAAGCATGTTTCATCAACAATGGCGGCCAATGCAAGGAGTCCATTTAATATGAAATGAGCAATCTTGGTTGTAAAGTTGTGTTGTTTCTATTTTCAGTGGTGGGGAGTATGCTTTGGGATGCGGCACTTTGTCTGTTCCCGTAACTCAACTCAAGAAGCTTCTACAGTCAGACAGTCTTCATATATCACCTAATGGTATTGTGTATGTCAAGTCTCATATCAGACGTGGTGTCCTCCCAACGTAAGTCCATACTCAACTTAAAATAGCTTGAATTGAAGCTAATTAATGTGTGACTAGTACCTAAAGGTTTCAAAAGGGGCTGTTTCTGCATGAATCTAAACTCTTTATAGAGTGTGCAAGTCTCGCACGGATTCAAACATTTGTTTCCTTCACGCGTTAAAGCAATATGTGTGGTACCAAAATGGTCCCCAAAATGTTCAAATACGCACAAGACTTGCACGGTCTATTAAACAATGGGATGATATTACCAGTTTGTGTTCCATTGATTATTCACCTTTTTTTTTTTTACAGGTCTTTTATATATTCCATATTTGCACTTTCTCGATTTTACTGATGTTTTGTTATACTAGTAGATGTGTTATCTTTAAACCATTTCCCCTCCTCCTCCTCACTGTTGACTGGATTACTTCCCCTTTCTTTTAAATAAATGTATTCTTGTTTATTTTAACAATAGTTATCCATTTTGAATGTCCTGTAGGTGTTTTGAGAAACGATTTAGATATGTATTTGTAACTTTTTACTATACATTGAATTGACACCATAAGTTTAGTTGTATTTAGCCTGCCAGTTAGTTACTCTTATCAGATTTAAAAAAATAAACTATCAATAATAACAGTATAGTATAATAGTTTTGAGTAATTTTAGTGGTACATGCTGATACTATATCCATACGCATTAATCATTAATTAGTGAAAAGTGTATGTAAAATACAAACAGAACTAGCTAAATTGCGGCATCTATTGGAAAGTTTTATGCTCACTGTTTTTAAAATTTATTTTTAGGATGTTGGAACAGATTCTAAATCTTCGTCTAATTGTCAAGAAAGCGCTGAAGGACTTTAAGGATGACAAGGTATTAAAAACGTCTTTATTTTTGTAGAACAGACCTTTTGCACAAATTTGTACATGGCGTCACTGCAGTGGGGCGCCCTCATGCAGAGGTCAAAGGAGGTTACTCATTGGCCCATGCTGTGCGCTGCGCAGATAAAGCTGTGCATTTCTTTTGTTTCATCAACGTTTTACTTCTCAGAGCACATTCTTTGAATGGGTAGATTGCATGTAGTAAACATTTAACATTAAAGTACTTTTTTGAGTGACTACTTGTTTTCTTTTGTTGTCTCACAGACATTGCATCGTATGTTGAACAGTCGTCAGCTGGCCCTCAAACTGATTGCTAACTTCACCTATGGATATACATCTGCTAGCTTCTCAGGACGGATGCCTTGTATTGAGGTAGGTTCAAGATTCATTTAACTTCCTTGGTTAAAAAACTCCCCCTACTATCGCCCATGGACTACTTCGCAAATTCTTGGCATGTGGGCATTAGCCGTGATATGAGGTACATGTTGGTCTACCTAGCATCCGAAATTTGTCACGAACTAGACCAGCATGCACCTCATTCCCTGGCTAAAGTGTGCGCACCGAGTATTTACAAAGTATTCTATGTCCATTTCTACCAATGTGTAGGTAAATCTTCTAGGCTTGTTTCAACTAATGACTGCTTTAGTTTTTGGATGGCGACAGTTTGTCAGATTTGCTTATTACATCTTGCAGGTTGGTGACAGTGTTGTACGGAAGGGGCGTGAGACGTTGGAGAGAGCCATACATCTTGTAGAGACAACCAAGAAATGGGGAGCCAGAGTAGTGTATGGGGACACAGACAGGTGGGTTTCCCATAACCAATTCTGAGACATTCTGAAAGTTTTATGCATTTTCTCAAACTAGTGAGGTTTGCAGATAAAACTCCCTTCATGAGTTGTAGTGGTTCTGTGAGAAGAACCGGAGATTTAACAACTTGGTAAAACCACTGGTTGTTCTCAGAACCACCATCACTCAAAGAGTTTTTTATGTACATGGTGTTTTCGCAAACCTCACTAGACTGTATTCCCACCATGCAAAGTTTCAAAACCTGATATTCTCAAAGTCAAACGGACCTTAACTGTTGTTTCAAAAGTGTCTTGTGTTAATTCTTTCAGTGCAGTATGTTTGCACTTGTTGAAGTAGTCTGTAAGCTATTGTTGTAAGAGTTGGAATCTCCATAGAGCTGTTTTACTTTAAAAAGACTGTTATTAACTTTATGTTTGATGCAAGAAGGGTCTTTCTCCAGGTGAGCGATAGAGGGTATAGTTACAGAGTCACTTGACTGTTTTACCCTCCTCAGTAATTGAAGAAGTTTGCTGTTTCTCTAAGATTGAGGATTTTCAGTGAATTTCTTGTTGAAGTAATTTTGTTCACAATTGCATGGGATTGATTTTATGGCAAAAGAATCTCTTGTGCTTGTCCTCTCTCTGCAGTATGTTTGTATTAGTTGAAGGAGCCAGTAAGGAGCGAGCCTTTGAAGTTGGGCGTGAAATCCGAGACGCTGTGGATGCAACAAATCCTAAACCTGTCAAACTAAAACTGGAAAAGGTGAGTTAAACTATCTATGCCTTCATTTCATATCGAGAGAATCAACTCTTCAATCCAGTTTTCTCCCTAAATCTAAATAATGTTGTATTCTAGAAGTCGGTATAACAAAAACTGGAACTTTACATTTTGGACAAAATTTTAGTTTTTGACAACTACAGCTTTGTGTACCCAAATACCGCAAGCATATTGTTCTCTTTTGTCGTTGAAATGCAGGTCTACCATCCATGTGTCTTACAATCAAAGAAGCGCTATGTTGGTTATAGCTACGAGTCACCTGACCAATCAGAACCAGTCTTTGATGCTAAGGGAATTGAAACAGTGCGTCGTGATTCATGCCCTGCTGTTGGCAAGGTAACTAGTGATTTGTCTTGATAAATATCTGTTATATTGCCAGAGACAATGAAAGTACAAACAAACTTACTGAAGCAGGCTTTAAAAGTAAGTGCATTCAGGGTAACCTAGTTGTTTCTTCTCTGCCTTTCACCTCTGAGGCACCCGGTTCAAATACCACTTTGGACTAGAGCCTTGTGTGTGGGTTAGGTCTTCAGTCCCTACAAGATTGCATTGGTTTTTCCCAGTCGGGGTTTTCTTCTCACATCAAAAATTTAGATTTCCTCAACACCTTGTCTCCACAGGTATCTTCAGGACTACAGGTTACAGTGCAAGGCACTTTTAAGGGTTCTTTTGCTTTTATTACTAGAGAGAAATAATATGAATGCTCTATGAAGTAAGCTTTTGTACTCTATGATTTGTCAAACTTTTGTTTACATCTTTTAACAAGGACATAAGTTATGATTTGTTGAAGATCAATTCGGTAAACATTTTATCCCATTGTTCTTAGATACTTGAGAAAGCTCTGAAGACTCTCTTCACCACACATGATGTCTCGCAAGTCAAGAAGTACGTTCAGAAGCAGTTCCTGAAGATCCTTGATGGCCAAGCAACAATGCAAGACCTCATCTTTGCCAAGGAGTACCGTGGCCAGCAGTCCTACCGCCCAGGGGCATGTGTACCGTCCCTGGAAATCACTAGGTACGGATGGTTTGCTTGTAGGAAAGCTTTAGATTTTGAAGAAGGAATTCTGATTTTAGACACAATGGCAATGGCAGTAAGGCTGATGATGGTTTTTTAAACGTGTTTTGCAAAAGCAATTCAAAAGTATCACGAGTAATAATGTTTGTAAATTAATTTGCAGTCATTAACCAATACCCACCCGACAGGTCACATCACTTAACTCTGTTCTTACCTAAGCCCATGTTGCACTCGTATCTGCATTACAATAAACATTCAGTATTCACTGCATTGTAAATAAACATATCCCAACAAATTGTATACCTTTGGATAGAGTACATAATTTTCTTTAATGTGAAGTATAATTTGCCATGTTTCTCATCTGATACTCAGAGCTTGAATTAGGGGTGAACATCCACAAGTTGGCAGGGCTTGCAGCTCAAAACATTTACTGGACCAGAGTTTTTTTTTCAACACCAGAATTGAAACGAGAAAGATTTCCTACAAAGTTTAACAGTTAAACTGTTTTAACTTTAACAAGCACAAAGAAAATCTTTGTCTAATTTGTGTTATAGGTTTTCTTCAATACTCAACAGAATTGAAAGAAATTGATCAGACTGAAAGTCAACATTTGAACAAAAACACAAGACTGCTCGACTTCTCCAGTCATGAATTTACTTGCCCGATGCTATAATCACTGGCCTTGATACCACAAGCAAAACGAGTATAAAGAATGACACAACATTATTTTCCATCTACAGGTTTTTCTAGTAGCTGGGCAGTTAAGCATTAGTGTGTTCTATGGGAAATTCCATAGTTAGGCAGATGTGGATTAACAATACGAATAATAGTTGTTATCAATTTGTGTTTCTATTGGATGTAGACGTCTGCTTGCTGTTGATCGACGTGCAGAGCCTCGTGTGGGTCAGAGAGTGCCTTATGTTATTGTGTATGGCAGTCCTGGATTACCTCTCATTCAGCTTGTACGCACTCCAAGTCAAGTTCTTGAGGTAAAATCTATGATGAATAAATGTGGTTGAAAACAAAAATTGCCCAGTCACCAATGTGTCTTTAAACCACAATAGGTACTTTGCAGCAGTCTCAATATTTTGTTTTTATTCTTCAGAAATTCTTAACATACCTAGAAGTTTGCTTTTCTAACTTGACAAACACTTAAAACAACTTGTCGTGGTACTGTTTTGTTATGGACAATTTAAAATCCTAACATAGCTCTAATAAAGCCTACAACAATTGTGAGTTATTTATTAGGGTACAAGAATCAGAGTTTTTTGGTTTTTTTCCTTAGGATCCAAGCCTGAGATTGAACACAACCTACTACTTGACACGTCAACTGGTACCCTCCCTAAATAGGGTATTTGGATTGCTTGGAGTGGACACCATGCAGTGGTATCAGGAGTTACCACGGTGGCAAAGGGTGACATCACACCATCAACTTGGCACACCTTCGAAAAAGGTTAATCATTGTTTCATTTGGACATCTTTGAAAATGACTTAACCTTTTGGCAGATAGGAATAAGGCAAAACTGGAATATTTCATAAAAGTCATAGTGGGGGCTCATCTTCCTAAGGATTGGCTCATTTGAAACAGTGAAACCCATTATCAATGACAATTCAGAGATGAACAGCCCACTCATAGTTTTACACAGACATAACTGTAATCTGTAGGTAGATCACCCTCTACAGGTTTCTACTTGGTTTCTTTATCAAAGTATCTGAAGATTATTCTCAGTCCATAAAATCGATATGAAATTTTATAGAAATTTGAAAAATACCCTCTTTTCATTTCATTTCTCCAGGATCAGTATCAACTATTTAGCAATTTACACAATATTATTATCTTTTTGGAATCTGTCATGATGATATTTAAAACTGTTTCCAATTTTCAGGGTACGATATCTCAATACTTTGTTAGTTTGAATTGCGTCATCTGTGAGAAGGTTACCCAGACAAGTATCTGTGATGAGTGTAAGAGTAAAAGTCAAGCGACATCTACCGCCCTCATGAGTCGGGTTCAGCAATGGCAGAGAGCGCAGCAAGACATTGCCAAGGTAACTCTTGATTAGTTATTGCCCTCAATTTGCCGGTTTTTAAATCATCAAGATTTATAATGCTTACCCACCAATATTTTTATCTGTAAATAGAATTTGCTGTGAATGCAAATAATTGTTAATGGCCTCGAGTTTCTACCCTAGCCTAGTCTTTCCCAAAGGCTAGGTAAGAATTAGTCTTTCTAGAAGGACTCTGCTTTGGTAAAAACATGAGGCCATTAACAATTGTTTGAAATCTTGCATCTGTGTGTTCTGAGACTATTCCTGTCGTGTTGATCCAAAGTCACAATGAAATAATATGCAATATTCTCAACACAGTTGTGTGTTTTGTTAACAACATGGTCACGCTTTTTTGTGATGCTCATCATGTGTATTAGGAATCTGCCATACTTCTTGTGGCATTATTCACTTTTAGCCATGCTCTCTTCATACTAAGTTATTCCATTGATTGCCAAAAGCCGATAGGAAATGTCCTGAGCTAGTTTTTCAGATGATTTTAAGTGTGAACAAATGTGTTTTTGAATTTGCCTTTCACTTATGGTTTACAAAGTTTCAAGTCCACTTAAAAGTATTAGTTTCTGTGACAAGAAATGTCTTAAAGTGTCAATGGAGTGAGTGATTTGGGGTAAAACTATGCATAAGTGTATGCCAGCTTTGGTGCTGGAAGTAGCCAAAACTTTGCAGATACAGATGCACACACATGTATCATGTAATGACTTCAAAACAGGATTCAGCACAGCAAGGGTTCAAGTTGGCACACAAGTTGATTTTGTGTTGTGTTTGTTGTTGTTGGTAGATTTGTGCAAGTTGCTGCAATTTTAGTGAGCAGGACACAAAAAGCTGCATTTCTCTGGACTGCCCTGTGGTGTTCAAGACCAATAAACTACTAAGACAACTTGGGCAAGTACCTTTCTACCTACAGCTTCTAGAAGACCTGTGAGGATTGGCTGACTGTCGCGAAGACATGCTCTTCACTGGAAATTATGTCCAATCAGATGAGTTTATACTGTATCACCTTGAGCTGTTAATACACTCTATGCGATTGGTTGATTTTCATTAAGAGATGTGATGATGCTTTGGGTTTAACTCATAATATAGCCAGTTTATGTAGTTGTTTTTCAACTTGAATTACCTACTGCCTCAAAGAGGCTTGCTATCATTGGTTTATTTTTGTAAGTGCGTTTTTATCCGTTTTCTTTGAAAATAATCCATTCTATGCTGAAATATGGTCAAACTGTATTTGGCTAAAGTCAGAAAAATATTGTGATCTTTTGTTTATTCCTGCTATATGCTTTCTATTACCATGCAAATGAATGCAAATTTTATGCAAATTATGTCAAAAGTGCTGTCATGCTTTGCCACTTTTGAGCATAATCATGAAAATCAATGACCTTAAAGCATAAGCATAAGTACTAACTCTGTATTTGTGGTATCTTTCTCAGTTTTTTAAATAGGGTATTTTGGAAAAATATACTTGAAGTTAAAGAGAATTTGATTAAATGTTATCAACTTGTATAATATACAAACAGTGCCTATAGTTTTGGAGAGAGTTTCTTGGAGGATGTGTGATGAAGTTTGTTACCGGTAGTACTCTTGTACGTACTTGTTTTTTAAACACACTTAATGATGCCGTATTGTGTGAATATGTAAACTATTAAATAATTTTGTGAAGGTCACCTATTCATATATCGTTTGTCGTAGTTGTTTAACATTGACAAGTCTCAAAGACACAACAAATGTTGATAATGTTCAAGTTTTTACAATTCAGCATCAAGTAATACAAAATCGTATTGTTTGTGTCATGGACAGAACTAAAATGCATGCGTGTAAATGGCATTCAAATATTTTATCAATATATTTCTGTACTTTGGAATGAATTTGATGTTCTGAAAACATCATTTAAAGAAAATTGGGTATAAATTTATGTATACAGAAATTGGTAAAAGGGTAGGTTTTTAAAGATTTCTTCACATCAAATAGTTACCTTAGACATCGGTTAGTATTTTGAGCTCAGTGGTCAGTTGTGTGGCCAAGACAGATTAAAAATGCAAGTGTACATATAAAAGAACTTATTATCAAAGGTTAACAGTTTAATTCCATGGTATTTTTGAATGATTTTCACGTAGTTTGTAATGCAATTTTTTTTTATTAGCTCAATGAAGGCTTATTACATTCCATCAAGAACAAAATATAATAAAGTAGCTGGTCACAAAAGGGTATGTTATGATGTAATGATATAATGTGCACATTAACTGATGACATCCTAATTAATACTGATTTGTGATCCAATTTTTATAGTCTGACAAATACACATCTCAATGAAATGTGTGTGTTTTCTGTAGAATATATTTAATACTGTCAGCTGACACTTTTTTTACAAGTGGAATTATGTGTACATGTATTTTACAAATTTATATTTTCACCTTTTGGTATTTACACCAATGTACATGGTAGAGGGATTTCATTTGTTATACTTGGTCCGGGCTGTGTTTTTATCAGGATACACTGTATATGGATAAATATTTCACAATCAATTTAATGTTTTGTGGAATTGACCTTCGGGTTATTGTGGTGTTGGTAGAGAATCATCTTTTTACATTCAAGTGTGTTGAAAGTTCCTGCATGGTTTAGTAGGGATATCATATTGATGAAAGGCAGTGGTTCAACCTTATAATTTGTTGCAGCTTATGTTACAAGTATCAATAACTTGACCTAAGCAATAAACTCATTAAAAAAAAAAAAACACTAAATAATCTTGTTAACGTTGTTTTCCCGTTTTGATACAATTTTCTATTTTCTTGTCACTGGTTCATTATTGTTGTGGGGTTTTAAGATTATTATAAACAAAATATGGCGTAATAAAATAGTGGTTTTGTTCTATAGATTTAATTTTAATAGATGAATTACAATGTGTTTGGTTGAACATAATTCTGCATTCAAATGAAGGACTTGAAATAAAAGGTCGATACGTCCACATTTTAGTCCCTTTAGTCTTCAAGAAAGACACTGCTAGGGTCGAAGCATCAGGCCATTATCTTTTTGTTCATGTGTCCACATTTCTCTCACGATAGTTCCTCTGTGGACTCCAAGACTAAGTGTGTGTGACATTATTTGTGTTAGGTAGCCTTCAATAATAATGGAGTCATTCATTTATTGTTGAAACACAACCGTAGTATATGGGACAAGTAGCAACTGTTTGCAGTAGTATGCCATTGTGAGCTAGTAATAGTTGAGTAACAATCATACAAAAATGAGCCTCTAATCATGTATGTATCCTTAACCAGGGCTCAATTTCTCAAACCACCAAGATTCATCTTAAGATAAATTGTCAGTATTACCATAGTGATTTGTATTGTGACATCACACTTTGCTTATCAGTTAAGATCGATTCGCACTTTGTGAAATGAGCCCGGGGAACTCTTAAAAAAAACCTGTTTGATTATGTCTAGACAAAGTGTGAACCAGCGAACAAGTAATAATTCTGAACCGATATATGCAAAAGCCCTGAAATATTTCATACATTTTGGTGTTTTTTGAATGTTGAGAAATGCATTATTTTTTCATGGACATACAACTATGTGAACCTTTCTGGGGTTACTGTGTCCCTTCAAGGTTTCAGTGCCAATCTGTTCAGTTCAAACAATCAGTAAATTTTTTAGATTATGTATTTTTTTCATGCACTTTTCAGTGTCGGTTAATTCTTCACAGAGTTTGATTGAATTTTGTAGGGATATCTTGTTAGTATATTTGTGATATAACAAGTATTTGGAATAGTAAATGTTTAGCATGTGTTATTTTTTACCCAGTCAAGGTCACTTATAGGCTGGTACAGTTGTTATTTATTTACTTTGTCACTCTTTTTAACTCCCCCCCCAAAAAAAAAAAAAAAAAAAAACCACAATAAATAAACAATACAAAATATTATAATAATTTGGAGAGGTAGCCCAAACATTATTCTTGTAATTTAGAGAGGTAGCCCAAACAACTATTTTTTATCCAAACTTATTAAAGACAATTTTAATTTTCAATGCAATGTTATCCTGCCCATTATATTTATCTTAGTAAATAGTTTTGACCATAAGTTAATTTGCAAATAATTAAACAAAGTAACATTCACAGTTGCTTTTTGGAGGAAAATCACGAAGAAATGTCAAGGTGAAATTCTTTTACATTGTCCTGTTCTTATTGTAAGCCACACCACAAGTATGAACCATGAAGAAAACTGTCACTGTTTGTTATTGTTTTATTTAATCAGTAGTAAGAAATTTGTTAAAGCAATTAAACTGTACATTCAAAACTTATAATAATATAGATAAAAAGAAATTTCAGACTAAAAAGTCTTTAATTATATCATGAAACAGACTTCTTTCACAGCAGCCATCTTGGATTTCTAACTCTCGCAACTGTGGGGATCAAAGTGAAGCTGATGGTTAAGCTGGTGCCTATCAAACATTCTGCATAGCAGTTAGTGATTGGGAGCCTGGATACCAGGAGCAGATTTGCATTTCTAGTAGAGTTTGATTAATAATTGAAAACAAAAACCTGATTCTCGAGTCCTGCATTTAAATCTTAAAATATAGATTCCGGCAAAACCACATGAAACTACATTCAAATGTGTGTACAAGTTTGGATCCCTATCTCTATTGTCTCATTAAATTGATTATCTTGCACATGTATTTATTTTTTTCTTCTAATAGCCTATAAGCTATTGTATACCGACTCTAACAGAGCAAGAAATAACCCTTCACAAATTTGATGACACAAGAATTGTATCAAATAAAAGTATATTATTTTACAAAAATAAAATCTTTAGTACACATTTTGAAGTCATTAGGGAATCCGAAAAAATTATACCTTAACATAAAATATTTATTTAAAAAAAGAAAAAAAGAAAACTGAATCCAAATACTGTTAACATTTTAAAACCAATATTGTTGGCAATATTTTAAGTATTTTACATCTAGTTGCCAATTCCCAACAAATCCAACCACAAAGAAAGTTCAAACATAAACATATGGATACCTGAAAGGGTAGTAGTTGTTGGTATGCACACTTGGAAAGACACAAGGAGCTCTAGTGTTTGTTTATTGTTGTGTAAAGTTCATCTTCGGTAAGCTCTGTGCTTGTACCAAATTTAATCACCTTCATGTCAATCACCAGAGTGCGTTCTCACTTTTGTTTGCTCTTGCAAGTTCCAGTAGTGCCTGTGTACAAAAATATAGTTATAACAATCAATTTCCAAATGATTTTTACTTCCAGATGTGGTTGTGAGTTTTAGGAGGATGGTAGATAAACCCCCACTAAATTGGTGTGCTGAAATTGCTTCTGTAAATATAATCATTTAACGCCTTTCCGCGTTTTAGTTTGCCATCAAGACAAGGTTTACTGGCTGTAAGAGTATTGTAGACAATAGTTAATTAAAGACATTAGGTTTGGTTAATCTTCAGAAATTGCCCAAGTTGACTCACTTAATATTGCTTATCATCACATGTGTAAATAATAGAAGAAAATCAGATAAAATGCCGATGTCCTACAGGTCTGGGAGGTAAGTTGAATGACAAGAGACATTATTTCATGGTGTACTTACAGACATCTTTGCCTTCTCCTTGGCTCGATATTCCTCTGCCTTGGTGGCAGCTTTGTTTTCCCAATGCTCTCGTCTCTGCTCCTTTTTCTGCCTCTGTGCATCCACCTGTGACTGAATGTCAGTCCTATTGGTCAAAGACAAAGGGAAACATTTGATGGAGTCAAAGTAATAACATCATCTCCTAAAAGAGAATCTAGCACGGTAGTCTTTTCTCAAACGGTTGTTTTCTTGAAAAGAAACCAAAATGTGTGATGAAACCAAGGCTCAGCTGCGCAAATAGACTTTCTCCTCTTTGATAATAAAAGTTATTTTGTTACAATGTCTTATGCATAGAATACCAATCGTGAGGTTTTGAAATTGTTGAAGCTCACAGGTGTGTTTGCCTCTATGACTTGATGTGGTGAGGCGTGTCGTGGCCAAATAAATGAGTTAGTGTATCGGACTCAAGTACTTATGGCTAAGTCATCAGAGCGTGGGTTTGAATCCTGGCCGTGACACTTGTGTCCTTTAGTAAGACACTTAACTACAATTGCTTCTCTTCACCCAGGAGTAAATGGTTACCTGTGAGGGCAGAATGGTTTGTTTGATTGAAATAGCTTGGGGCGCTACATAGTTAGCAGCACAGGCTGTAATTTCTCTAGGGAGCTGAGATGGTTTAAGGAATGAAATAAATGGCCCAGTGACCAGGAGTAATGTTTGAAGCACAATGATCATTTCTTTGGAATTGCGCTGTATAAGAGCAGCTATTATTACTTACTTTCCCCCATACAAGAATGACTCTCTTGTCTCAGGGCTGTTTCCTCTTCTTTGTCTCTTCTCTGCTCGCAGCAATCTCTTTTCAATCTTGGCCTCGTGGCCAGTAGCCTTCGGTACAAGCTCTTCCATTACCTGCAGACAAAAAATGTCATTCACTTTCACAATCACTGTCAATGTAAACATGAAATGGTCTAAATGTAAACAATTTCTTACCATAACTTCAGTTATTCATGATATGCTCATTTAGTATGAAATTACCACTCCAACAAAACCCAAGATTCTTGGGCTGTTTTCACCACACTTTTGCTAGACTTATCTTTTAAAGAGAGTTTTTAAATTTTGCTTACCATTTTATCGTGTTCTCTGAATTGTTTTCGCTCTTTCCTGAGTTGCTTCATTTTCTGCTCTTGTGTATTCTCATACTCTGCTTGTGACAAAGACGGCTAGAAGGCACAAGAAGGATAAAAAAGAAGAAAAAAAGAACTGATTGATTCTGAAACATTTCAATTCATAAATCCCTAAAACAAAAGAAAACAAATGTTTACCTGTAGTTTTACATTGTACCACATTGATATATTGCCACCATCATTAAAGAATACACAAAATTTGGAAGGAAAAACACACATATTACAATGATATGATTTCTTACTGGCCGCATAGGTCCCTGTACTGGCCTTGAAGGTCCTTGGACAGGTCGACTTGGACCCTGTACAGGTCGACTTGGTCCAATCTGGTTGTCTGTTGACCCAGATGCTGCTGATTTGCCAAAGGTTGAGAAGGTCTTAGGTTTCATGAGACCGTCAGCCACCGGGGTCATGTGATCCCCACTGCGCGTTGTATTATGTCTGTTATCGTAGCTGGCAATATCAAGCTTCTTTGTGGGTGTGTGACGCTCTGCAAACTAAAGGGGAATTAGAAAGAGTTTCTGAGATTAAAGTGAAATCATGCAACTAGTTTGGTCAAGTTAAGTGACTGCTGAGCTTCCTGGGTCTGTCTGTGGTAAAAATAGTTGAGAGAAAGTTGTGCATCAGTAATGATAAATGCAGCCGTAAAAACAAAGAGCCAAATGAACATAATCACCTTCCATTTATATTTGGTAAGAGATGCTCTGGCGTCCTCATGATCTATTCCTCTGTAAAATTTCTGCAGTAGAAAAAAGAAAAAAAGATACATTAAATATCACACTTTTTAGTGGGAATTTCATATATTAAAACATACAACCCCTTGTACTATCTGGTAGATAGTGGAGCCCATGGTTTTACCATCAAAAACAATAACTGCATGCTTCACTAATCAAGCATGGTTGTGTACAATTGATCCAAATGTAAAGCTAAAGAGTGTGTACAAAGCTAAAGGAAAAGGGAATCGATTTTTGAATGGCTTAAAAGGGTCAATAGGCAGGAGGGTTAAAGAATGGAACAACAACTAAGTGATAGAACTAAGGCAAGGTATCGACTAAATACTAACCTTTGCAAGTTTCCCCGCGTTCCATCTCTTCACAAATTTCTTGAAATAGTTCTTGGCCTTTGCACCTGTTAGCTGATCAAAGTACTTGCCCTTCTGTACAGTGACACAAACAAATTACAGTTTAATTAATAGACACAAGAAATAACAAGAAATGACGACCAGGTATATATTTTGGGCATCTAATTTTAGGGGAAAATGTTATATACTTTACCTCTTCCACGAGCCATAATCTGAACTCTGTGCTCTTGTGGTAAAAATCATCCTTGGAGATTTTATCTGTACAAAAAATAAAGCACAAGTATTTTGGGTTTGATTGTGCAGAATATACATTGTACTGTATAATGTGGTCCTTTCATTAATTACAAAAAAAGTACTAATATTTTTGGTTCTGTTTTTGGCTCACTTCCACCTTTACTGAAAAAGAAACAATTCTTACAAATTACACACAAGAAATTCTTCATGGGAAAGTACTCAGATCTGACAACACATTTACTCCATCTTTTTCAATTGGAAGATGTTGCAAAAAATAACAATTAAAAACCTTTACCCTGTTAAAAAACTAAGATCTCCTAAGATTTCATTCTCACTTGTTTCCTTCTTTTTCTTCTTCTCTCGTTCTCGTTTCTTTTCCCGTTTCCGCTGCTTCTTAGTTGCTGAGTCAACTTTCTGCTTCTTGAAATGAATCTTAGATTCTGACTCAGACTCTGCATGGGAACAGTTTTAAATAAATTTTCTTATTTTACATATAAAAATAGTTTAGAATCGGCCAAGCAAGATCATGATAGTATAATAGTATGCAATAAACTGCAAAACCTTAACATATATAGGAGTAATCGCATCACCACAGACCAGGGGGAAGGGCAAGTGGGGGCTGAGTCCCAACTCAGCAACCTTGTGCTCTCCCTCAGGCCCCCTAATATGAGTTTCCTTGTACATTTGAATTTACAAAGGCAAATCTGGGAAAAGGCAGGAGTTGTCACATTGATTAATTAAATGTATCTTCAGAAAGTGTCTTGTTAAACATGCCAAGAATAAATTACCTGAAGATGAACTACCCGATGTGCTGTCCTCACTACTACTGCTGCTTACATGACGCTTACTAGATCTGCCTTCTTCCTTAGAACTTTTTCCCCTACACAGTTCAAAGATCAAAAAATATTAATTGAGAAAATGAAAATATTGGATGCCATTGCAGTGTTTATCAATGCTCATTGATGCCATGTCCCACAAATTTTCATTAACTGAAAACTGTCTATTATGGCGCTAGGTCTGTAGCAATTCATATCAGCAAGGCCTTCAGTCACCAAGCAGTCTAGCCCAGGTTGGACTCCTCAGTTGGAACAAACACTGATATCCTACCAGGGCTACAAGCAGTCATACTCATCATATCTTTGTTTATGATACTAACTGCTATGACTATCCCGTGTAATTTCCAATGTGGGTCAATAATTACATACAGATTTTTCATAAAAGTACACCAAAATGATCATATTGCTTTGCAGATTGCATTTGCTACTCCCATTGCTTTCAATACTTTTGCAGTAGGTTTTTGTATGAATATGGGTGGGTGTTTTATAAGGCTACAGTTGAGAGTTGCATTGTTCAATCAAGAGCAAACATTTTGTAATTCCTATATTAGACCATTCTTTCTAACAGCCTCCCCCCTAGAAGTTACATTGCTCATGCTTGAACGTGCCCACTTGCTGCAGCACCTGTAACCAGTGTGCTTAATACAGTCATTGATTTACATCCACTACCTAGAATGCATAATGCATCAACGGCAAACCAGACATGTGAGTGATGTGACCACATGATCTACACAGTGACAACAACGCAACGGCAATGATAGCCCAATGAGTAGGCCAGACTTATTGACAATGTTTCTCCTCTTGAGACTTGTAGACTTAAAAACTATTGATTTGGAACACACAAAAATTGAGTACATATGTACAATTAAATGCCTGTGCTGATGTTGCATCTTTGACGTATTGAGAATGTAGGCGATTTTTGAGCTATTTTATTTTGTCTTTTTGTCAATTTGGGTCATTTTTTTTAGGCTGGGTGTTCGGAAAATCATAGCAAATTATCGATTGCATTGTGTGGGAGAGAGAGTTTGTCTGGGGCGCCAGTGTACAACCAAAGATGTAAAAAATATTTTTGAAAACTTAAACAAGTTTAAAAAAAAGGATCGAGTACAGCTCCCCAGTTAGTACTGACTGCACTGGGTCCAACTTGAGACCAACGAAAACAGTTAAATAGGACTCGAGCAAATTGACTTGGTAGGACACAGGTTGTTGACCTCCTGCTGCATTCACCACCAAGCTCCGTGTGAGTCTGTGCAACCACAACTCTCACTCAACTTTATTGTGTAGTAGGTAGAGAATAGAACTTTTTTTTTTAGAAGTTCTAATGTCCGGAAATTGGACGTATAGACATATAGCCTCATTTTTGACATGTTATTTGGTTTTATGAGGATCAAAGTACATAAATTAAAACCGATGGTTACTATCTTTACCTTGAACTACTTCCCATTTTTGTTGGATATGCAGTTTTGTAGCTTCTATCTGGGTAAGATTATGTTGTTGAAATAAACTTCAAAAAATGTCAACGATCCGCCTTTTGCTAGAGCGCCCTCTTTTGTCAAATAATCGCCCGGCAATAACGCCCTCTTACGGTTAATTGTTTTTATATTTTCCTCTAACTTTGGCCGGGGTTATGTAGTTTTCTGTTGTTCTGCGCGTACGGGTACGGGACATAGAAGCACAACGCGTACCCAGAACATATAGTGTCGCTCGTTCCCCTTCAATGGGTATGTTTGTTTACAAGTGGTCAAAGTCTATTGAGTATTGTTTTTTTCTAATCAACGGTAGGCCTATTATGAGATTACAAGATGGCCTGAGATAATTTTGTGGATGTGGAGGACAGACCAGCTGAGATCTAGATAGAGGTAGGCGTTTGCAACAATCGGTTACAAACAAAGGTAAATTTAATCTTTATTATCTATAATAAATATGTGGGGAAAAAATATAAACTTTAAAGTAGTCAGGACTCAGGTATTCAGCTAAACATTATTTCTGACATTAGACGAGAAAGGAGGACATTCATGAGTTTGAGTCATTGAGCAACCTAAATCTATCTATAATATCCTCCTGATTTGTGTTCCCATGTTGAACTACATTTCACGAACCGGTGAATTAAAACATTTAAAAGTTAAAACCAAAGAACTTAATAAGATTGAGACTGATTACATCCTCAAGAGTCAAGTCCAAGAAAGTTATATTCTTTATAGCAATTGATGCCAATAATCATTAAATAGCAACAGCCATAATTTTGAAAAGCAAAAAAGTACTATGAGGAAAAATAGTTATGATAATTGTAACCCTCCATCCTCCCTCCCAATGGTCGGAGGGTTACAATTTATATTGCAACTCCGCATATAGCTTGAAATTTGAGTGCCATGTTTTGTTCATAACTTTGTCATAAATTACAGCCACTGACTAAAATAAAGAATATTCAACACAAGTCTACTAAGTACAAGTCACACCAGTTTGGAGTAAAATGGCAGATTCAACAGCAGAACCAACAGCTTCAACCAGAAAAGGAAAGATTGGAATTATTGGCAGGTATGTCAGTTGTTCTCGTAGAACTATGTGCGTTCCACTATCGCTCCACGGCCGTGTAGACGATAGCGGAACAAACCTCATCATAGTTCTAGGAGTATGTCAGAATGGTCAGATGGATACCCTGTCAGTTGTCACGTGAAATGGCTGTGGCATGATAAGGTTGTCAGTCCTTTTAGTATAATCATTCTGGTTCCGGCCACCCGAACTCTAGAATTGGCCCAACTTTGTTGTAATGAAGGATTTAGAAGGACTGAGGGCCGGCTGCAGGCCCAAATCACAAGTGCTGGGTCAGGCATTCCAATCTTATACAAGTCCAAGCATGTTGGTGTGAAGTGACAAGAGCATAAGAGTGGAAGATAGTGGAGGATTGAAGTCACCTGCAGGCAAGTGGGCCTAAGGAGTAAGGGGTAAGGCCTTGCTGAACCATTCTTCCTTCTTTTCCCTTCTTTTACAGTGGTCTGATTGGAAGGAGTTGGGCCTTGATTTTTGTCGGTGCAGGTTACAATGTCACTATATACGACATTGAACAATCACAGGTAAGCTTATTTAGGGTTTTTCTCCCTCACTGTCCACCAAGAAAAACAAAACAATTGGACAGTTAAACTTAAGGAACTTTCTTGTTTTGTCTCCCCTCCTCTCTTGGTACCTCACCAATTGAATTTTTCTGAATACTAACAGATTGATTATCTTTCAGTTGACCAATGCCCTTGCTGACATTGAAAAGCAGCTAGAGGAACTAAAGAAGTCTGGTCTGCTAAGAGGCTCACTGTCTCCTGAGCAACAGAGGGCTCTAATCAGTGTCACCATGGAGATGAAGGATGCAGTCACTGGTGCCTTGCATGTGCAGGTTGGTTCACAGTTATTTTGACATTGGATTTATTTTTGTCATAAAATCATAACAAGTTTACGATGTTCACTTTAACCCAGAAAACATTTCTCTCAGTGATGGGTACCACAAGACTTTGATCATGATGTGTACCCTATCTTTAACATTTTATGAGTTGATTTGAATTGTTTCTTGTCAGGAATGTGTGCCAGAGAATGAAGATCTCAAGAGGAAAGTCTTTACGCAGATGGAACAGTACGCTGATGATTCTACTGTCCTTTGTAGTTCTGTATCCTGTATAGTGCCATCTAAATTCACTGATCAACTCAAACGGCGCAACCAATGCATTGTGGCCCATCCAGTAAGTATTGACAGGTCTGTGTCAAACAAGGAACTTGGGACACTTTACCAGCTTTTGGTCATGAAGGAGAATAGTAGTTTGGAGTTGTGTGTATTTTGTTGTTTCTTTGATTACAGTGTAACCCGCCGTACTATTGCCCTCTAGTGGAGATCATACCCAACGCTTGGACTGACCAGTCCATTGTGTCACGGACCCGGTCACTACTGGAGGAAGTTGGTCAGGTTCCTGTGACTGTCAAGAAAGAGATTGATGGGTTTGCTTTGAACCGTATGCAGTTTGCCCTCATCAATGAAGCATGGAGGTTGGTTTCTGTAAGTATCAGTGTCCTGTTGCTGTAAGGGCTGCAGCTTTGGTGATGATTAAAAAATGTTTCAAAATGTGACCTTATAAGTCACGTGTCGGATACAACTTTTTTGCTCTGTAATCATGTTCGATATATGTTCAATCAGCTGATCTAATAATTGTCAATTTCTTCGGTGATGATGGTTCATAATAAAAATTATGGTTATAAATCCTGGCATATTGTTGACTCGGTCGTTAATTGTAATTTCAAACTTGTAATCAGTAAAAAGTCATTTAATGAAAAATTTGTGTAAATTTGAAAAAATTAATCAAAAGCAACAAATAAATGTTTTACTTTGAAAATGCATGTTTCTTTTTGCCAAACAAATACTCTGAAGACCACCTCTTTAACAATAAACCCCATTTACCAGGGGCTCAAAAATATGCAAAAAGCAATTTTATGGCATCCATACAATTTGCACTAACGACCTTATAGTCCTGAGCAGACGATTTTATCTTAATTAGGTACAAAATGATGTAGCGCTTGGGTAAATTTACTACAATAAAACGACTGGAAGTGACGGACATTCAGGTTTTTCCACTCATTATTATGAGCTTTGTCACTTTTTCTGTGCACAGGATGGTGTGATGTCATCAGAAGACGTGGACAAGGTTTTCACAGCTGGATTGGGAATGCGGTATGCCTTCTGTGGACCATTTGAAGTCATTCACCTCAATGCCGAGGGTAAGAATTATCAACAAAAACTTACAAAACCACCAAATGGACTTAAAACTTTGCCTCATTGTGAATAAGTCCGCCATTTTTTCATTCTTGTATTCTTTTATTTTGTTTTTAAAATCCGAGAAATTCTTAACTTGTTTAGGTACAGCCAACTACATGGAACGTTATGGTCCCACTATCAACAGAGTGACTTCATCATTTGGGCCACCTCCAACCTTCAAGGAAGAAGGAAGCAAGGCTATTTTTACAGAAAGTGCCGCAAGATTTCCACTTGATCAACTACAGGAGAGACGTCAATGGCGTGATGGAAGGCTGGTGGCCTTGGCTAAACTCAAACATGACATGAATGCTAAAGAGTGACTCTTGGTGATTTTCATGCAAAATATTAAATACTTAGCTGTGAAGTATAACATGTTGAGTCTTCTCTCTGAAACAACCAGAGAAATAATGTGTTTTTAATCAAAGTGAAAATTCGACAGAGATGTTGAGCACAATAATAAAAATAATTAAAACCATAACCCGCTTTAAACTTGGGTAGATTTTAAGTTTGCATTCAACAGAAAGAAACTAGAGTGATTGCACTATATAAATGCATGGTGATTGATTGATTAATTAATTCTTTTCGCTGTGGAAATTTAGAAATTATATTATCTGCAATAATAGTTCATACCTTGCCAAGTAAATTTATACTAAAACATTTAAAGGAATGTTCCAAATGTTTTATAAATTTAAAAACAATTTCCTACCAAGATCAGTGCAAGAAATATCTGTGATTTATTGCAATAAAAAATAAGTTTTTAAATCGACCTGTTATTGTGTTGTAATTTGTTTAAGGAGGTTAATTCTGCTTTCTGCTTTTAATGAGAGTCCAGGATCACTTGGATTATTGACTTTGTTTCAATAGACTTTATTTTAAAAAATGTGACTATTTTTACAATTTTGTTTTACATGCTTGTTCACCCCCAAACAAAACTAAAATCCATGGGTTCTCTTAGTAAGGGGATACACAGAAAAACCGATGAGATGTCAAAACTCAAGGAAGTTGAGGATAGGAATTGATATTTCTGTTGTAAAAGTCTTAGGCTGTAAGAAAAAGGTAAACATGCACCAGGCAAGGAGTAAAGAGATGAAGTATGTAGGAAGATTTAGAAGTGTCATACCTGTACTTATTGCAAAAGTTCTTTTGTGATTCAAACAATAGGCACATATTAAGTTGGAACTTGTTTGGCTTAAAACATTGGAAGTATGTACATGTGTACTGTGCTTGGGTGATGAAAAATGGTTGTGCAGACAATTGTTTTCAGTGATGTAGCCAAGGGGGTGCCTGGGGAGACGCCCCCCCCCAAAAAAAAAGATCCAGTTGCCCCCATGTGCCCCCCAGCATGACCCCACCACTG
Organism: Pisaster brevispinus; assembly: GCA_023634235.1. Classification (NCBI taxonomy): domain Eukaryota; kingdom Metazoa; phylum Echinodermata; class Asteroidea; order Forcipulatida; family Asteriidae; genus Pisaster; species Pisaster brevispinus. The sequence goes on along the minus strand of JAMKCF010000007.1, from coordinate 21,494,100 downwards.
AAAAACTCCTTCCCCCCACCCCCACTTATAAGCAACGCACCTCTGTGCCCCCCCATCACACACACTGAAAAAGCCCTGGCTACGCTGCTGATTGTTTTAAACAAAAAAAGGGTCTGATCAAGATGTCTGAAAGATAGAATAGTAAGTAGCATTCTAAGCTAAAAGAGCCAATATTGTGAATTATTTAAGTCAACCACTTCAGTCATTGGGATATTTTGAAGGTCATGAAGCAGGTCCTATCACCACCCGAGGTCTTCCCTCATCTCCTTGGTACTACTCCCACTATCAACAAACTTCCAGCAAATTATGATTCATTAGCAGGATGGAGGTAGACAGGGAATACTAAATTTCTTGAGAGTATAATCTTCCACGATCATCATGGAGGAAGTAATATTAATTCACAACTGAAACTGAAAGTGAAAGTTCATGTAACCATGGAGGAACCTGTCCTTGTCCAGAGCAGAAGTTGTGGAGGCCAACCTGGCTATAAAAAACGACGGTTCTTTTCATGTCTTAGACATTAAAATGTTTCTGAAAACTAAGCACATTGATGTTAATTTTAAAGTGTTATTCGATGTTAAAGCAGAACCAAAAAGGTATAAGCAAACCAAACGGGCATACATGTATTATATAGTTTGATCATGCTTGTAGAAATTGGTTTAAATAATTAACGGTGTCCATGAATAGCGCCCGCGTTGGTTAAGAAGTGGGTTAGTTTGCTTAACGGTGGCCTTGAATAGCGCCAGCTATGGTCTAATTGTGGGTTAGTTTAGTTAACGGTGTGTTTAAATAGCGCCCTCTTGTATTTGCATATACGCCGCATCAACTAACCTTTGACCCACCACCATCATGCTCTGGATTCAATACACAACGCACGAAAGCGGTAGATTGACCTTTGACATTGCCATACGCATTGAATGACGTCATATCTCTATGTCTAAACGTAAGAGGGCGGTATTTAATACCACCGTTAAATTTTATCGGAAAAAAAATACCACCGTTAAATCAGCATAGCGCCCCCTGTGTAGGTGTGGCGTGAGATGTCAGACCATGCATAAACATTAATGAATATGTTCGAAAAAGTGTCTCCTATTATTCCTAAAACACCATACCCTCCATCACCCACCAGCTTAAATTTCAGTTCTTGAACTTGGCCGGCAGGACTTGTGGTTTGGGTGCAAACAAGAATCGACCGCAAGGTCAAGGAAGGAAGGTTAGCAAATAGCAACACTGCATGTGATTGAAAAAAACATAATAGTACATTTTTAACACAACTCAACTCAACAGTACACTCACTCGGTCCGCACTACTAGTTTGTTAGTACTACTACTAGTACTACTACTACTACTAGTACTAGAAAGTACTATTTAACTGTATACTACTCCTAGGTACATCAGAAACCTAAATAATTGTTTTGTAACCGTCTGACAATGACCCACCTTATCTAGTTTTCTGGTACCAGCGCCAATGTAGTACTAACTACACTATTACAACTTACAAGTACAAAAAATATGATTAATATTTCACAGTCATCATGACTATTAAATAGCCCACCTTCTGTGACCTTGTTGGGCTGTGTTATGCAGTTATGGCTCTCTTTTAACATCGGTCTTATTATAGTCGCCATTACAAAACTTTGCATTTTAGACATGTTAGATGGTGGGCTGTAATGGCGACTATAATAAGACCGATGTTAAAAATAAAAGAGAGCCATAACAGCCCAACAAGGTGGGCTAGATGACAGTAGACCCAGTTACTTACTCATTACTGGGATGCTGTACTCCTACTCCTAGAACTATAACTTATAAGGGTCGTTCTGTTATCGTCTCCATGACCGCGATAGCGGAACGACCCTCATTGTCATAGTTAGGATTACTGTACTCCTAAAAAAAAATTGACATCAATTCGGTCGTACGACGAAGATGTCAACATTTTTTTAAAGGAGTACAGCACCCCAGTAACTGAGTCTAATTTCATATTGAGTAAGTCAAGTGACAATTACACAGCATGCAAAAGAAAGATTTGATTTTTCTTTGTCACGTGTCATTAGCTCCTGAAGTCAGGCAACGTCACACAAAATATTTAAAAAACAAGTTCAAAACATGAATGGTTGCTTCTGTGACAAAAGTTTCTCTCGCTGATCAAATTTCCATTTAAATTGCACATAAGTTTCAAATTAAAAAGCATCAATTATTAATATTATCAAACAAGTATTTGCTCTCTTTTTATTTTGGTGAATTTTCTTTGACTTCTAGGCAAAATTTAAACTATACTATCATAATCAATCAAACAAAGATTTATAAAGACATTTTCAATGTGGTGGCAAATATAAATAAGAAGGCGAAATATGACCATACTACTGGACTCCCTAGTCCCTATTAAGTTCTGAATTTCTTGTGACAGAGCGCTGGACAGGGGGATGCTGGGATACAATTCAAGATGGCTGATTGCTCTAGATGTGTTTTAGCAACAATGTGAATTTCATGTGAACTGTGTTCTTGTTATTATCATCCCTCAGTTGTTGCCTGTCACAAACCGAGCGCATATAGGAGCTTGTTCAAATTTGTGTGTGTAAAGTAGAATTTATAATTTTTGTACTTGCAGTTTTAAACATTGCGCATGCAAATAAAAAAACGCATGTCTTTAAAGGTTATGCTCAACACTACAACTAGACAAGGCCAGCTTGAAGCAGGGAGCGGGACTGTGTGTAGGGTAGTGCAGTTGCAGCCCAGTTGATCGTCCAGCCAGGTCGATGATTGCGATTCTCAGAGGACCAGTGAGTGGTTGGATCATTTCTGGCACTTGGGGTCAGGAAATACAGGGCCATCAACCACTCACTGTTCACATTCGGCTCTGTAGTATTAGGAAAAGAATCATGACAGGTCTAACTAAAGTGACCTTGATTTGTGTTTCCAAAACAGTGCAATATAATTTATAAACCAGTGATTGACAGAGTTTCACTGTATTGTGAGTGAAAGCAACAGCAATAAATAATCAACAAAATAACTTGAAATTTGAGTGTCATCTTTTATTCATATATACAGCCACGAGCATAAAATTAACAGTTTTTGGAGTAAAATGGCAGGTTCAAGTGCAGCAGGATCAACCGATTCAACCACAAAAGGAAAGATTGGAATTATTGGCAGGTATGTCACATAAAGGTATAGCACGATGAAGATATCGTCATTAAGTCATTCTGTAATTTCCCATCATGGCATCATCCCATCATAGTCTTTCATTCTACCCAGTCACCCCAACTATAGAATGGGCCCAAGTATAGTTAGGATTGGCCCACTTATAGTTGGGATTAGTCCAACTATAGTTGGAGCTGTTGGATAGTTTCTGGCGCAACACGGGCACATTTGTTGGTTGTGCTCTCTGTGTGATGGCTGAATCAAAGTCCCAACCCACATTGTTTTACTTTGATGGCAGTAAGAATTTATGACAACGAGGAAATAGACCCCAGGGGCAAAAACACAAATGGAATCGGCCTCTTTAGATAAAAGGAGCATGGTCATAGTTTCTCAACAGATTAAATGTCTTCCTCCTTCTACAAGGCAGTCCAGTTTGATTATAACTTGGTTCCACCAGAAAGGTTGTTTTCTGTTAGAATGTACAAACAGTTCCTGAGCATTTTAAAGGCCTTGCTGAACCATTCCTCCTTCAAGGTTAAATTGTTGTTGGTAATTCTTTTCTGAAATTCTTCTGCTCTTTTTCCTAGTGGTCTGATTGGAAGGAGTTGGGCTTTGATTTTTGGCAGTGCAGGTTACAATGTCACTATATACGACATTGAACAATCACAGGTTAGTGTTTTCTTTTGTTTCTATCAAGTGGTACAATCTTACCAATGCACATTGGGGAAACAATACACATGTTTGACAGTTACTTTTTCAAATTTTGGGATGAATAAAGAAAAATTGGCTAGATCAGAATTTGAACTTATGACCCTCCGGGTTTACGTCCTGGTGCTCTACCAACTGAGCTAACTAGCCCAATGTAGGCATCTCCAATGTTTTGTCAATATCTTTTCCGGGGGCACAAGTCAAAAGTCATACAACCTTATACTGCTGAATTGTTCTAAATTCTAACAGATTGATTGTCTTTCAGTTGACCAATGCTCTTGCTGACATTGAAAAGCAGCTAGAGGAACTAAAGAAGTCTGGTCTGCTAAGAGGCTCACTGTCTCCTGAGCAACAGAGGGCTCTAATCAGTGTCACCATGGAGATGAAGGATGCAGTCACTGGTGCCTTGCATGTGCAGGTTGGTTCACAGTTATTTTGACATTGGATTTATTTTTGTCATAAAATCATAACAAGTTTACGATGTTCACTTTAACCCAGAAAACATTTCTCTCAGTGATGGGTACCACAATACTTTGATCTTGATGTGTACCCTATCCTTAACATGAGTTGATTTGAATTGTTTCTTGTCAGGAATGTGTGCCAGAGAATGAAGATCTCAAGAGGAAAGTCTTTACGCAGATGGAACAGTACGCTGATGATTCTACTGTCCTTTGTAGTTCTACATCCTGTATAGTGCCATCTAAATTCACTGATCAACTCAAACGGCGCAACCAATGCATTGTGGCCCATCCAGTAAGTATTGACAGGTCTGTGTCAAACAAGGAACTTGGGACACTACTTTACAAGCTTTTGGTCATGAAGGAGAATAGTACTTTGAAGTTGTGTGTATTTTGTTGTTTCTTTGATTACAGTGTAACCCGCCGTACTATTGCCCTCTAGTGGAGATCATACCCAACGCTTGGACTGACCAGTCCATTATGTCACGGACCCGGTCACTACTGGAGGAAGTTGGTCAGGTTCCTGTGACTGTCAAGAAAGAGATTGATGGGTTTGCTTCGAACCGTTTGCAGTATGCCCTCATCAATGAAGCATGGAGGCTGGTTTCTGTAAGTATCCAGAGCTAAAGATTAATCTTAAGCTGAGTTGTCAACATGCCACAGTGATTTGTATTGTGACTTCAAACCTTGCTTAGAATTAAGATTGATATACATCTTAAGATCAATCATATCTCCTAGTGAAATCGATCCATGGTGCTTTAATGGCTGCAGCTTTGATGTGATGATTGGAAAAAACTTATTTTATTTTTTTCTGAAACCTGGCTAGTATCTTCTACTTTTATGCTTCACAAAGTCATGTGTCTGATACACCTTTTGTTACTCTGAAATAATGTTGAATATATCCTAATCAGGTTTGGGAAAGTTTACTACTATGTTAATTTATAAAGCAACTGGAAACTATAACAATTCAGGTTTTTTTTGTCACTCATAATGTGATAAGATTGATTCAAAACTAAAAGATACTCATCTGTTTCTGTTATGCCACATTTTCTGTGCACAGGATGGTGTGATGTCATCTGAAGATGTGGATAAGGTTTTCACAGCTGGATTGGGAATGCGGTATGCCTTCTGTGGACCATTTGAAGTCATTCACCTCAATGCCGAGGGTAAGAATTATCAACAACAAAAACACCAAACACCCTTTTTGACCTACTTGTGAAAAAAATATGCAAAAGTCTTCAAAATGTGTCAAGGCTTTTTTTCTTCAAAATCTGACACTGAGAAATGTTTAACTTGTTTAGGTACAGCCAACTACATGGAACGTTACGGTCCCACTATCAACAGAGTGACTTCATCATTTGGGCCACCTCCAACCTTCAAGGAAGAAGGAAGCGAAGCTATTTTTGCAGAAAGTGCTGCAAGATTTCCACTTGATCAACTACAGGAGAGACGTCAATGGCGTGATGGAAGGCTGGTGGCCTTGGCTAAACTCAAACATGACATGAGTGCTAAAGAGTGAATCCTGGTGATTTTCATGCAAAATATTAAATATTTTTGCTTTGAAGTTTATTATGTTGAGTCTTAACACTGAAATAATGTGTTTTTAATAAAAATTTAAATGTGTTTCAATAAAAATTTAAAATTTAATAGAGATGTCAAGTAACCTGTTTAAAACCATAACCTGCTTTAAACTTGAGCAGGTTTCAAGTTTGAATTTGGGCTCGAATTTGGGGAAAAACCTACATGACCGCAGGGCTTGTAGCTAAAAATATTCATTGGACCCAAATTTTGTGTACAATACCAGAATTGAAAAGAGACAAAAAAGCCTACACAGTAGTAACAATTGAACTGTTTGGATGTGAAAAAGCACTAAGAGAAGATTTATTTCATTTTTGATTATGGGTAAGTGTTCTTTAACAATAAATATTTATCAGACTGAAAGTCAACATTTGAACACAAACGCAAGACCACCGGACTTGTCCAGTCATGAGTTTACAGTCCCGATGCTAAAATCACTGGTCTTGGGCCTACTGTCCTGTGTAAAATTTGAACCCTGTATCTAAGTCGGAATAGTAATCTTGATTTTTAGTGTAACTGCGAATAAATAGAATGATTGCACTCTACAAAGGCAAGGTGATTGATTGGTTGAATAATTGATTGATTGATTGATTGAGTGATTGATTGATTGTCTGATTGAGTGATTGATTGATTGTCTGATTGAGTGATTGAGTGATTGACTTTTCAAAACAATACTTTATTCAAACACAGAATATACAAAATTTACAAACAACAAAGAAATATAAAAAAGAGATACATTTACAAGACAAGTCTGTTACAAAGAACAGCTGGGGATGAAATTACATCCAAATTACTACATTATTAAGCAATTACATTAGAAGAACTGCATGGTAGAAAGATAAAAATCCGCAAGATTACAGAATCCATTCAATTTCATTGTCAGTGATTTGGAATATGTTGCATAGATCACATTTCTTAAGGAAAAGGGGAACATTGTTCTGTAGCTGGTAATAGCGGTGTTCTACTAAGATTTTACTCTTAATGCGATATTTCCAGGTCTCTAAACAGTCTTTAAAGTTCGAGTGTACTAAGATTGAGTGATTAATTGATTGTCTGATTGAGTGATTGATTGTCTGAATCTTTTCTCTGTGAAAAGCATGGCACAAAGATATTAACATCTTGTCTGAAATTACATTAACTAATTAATGATAATTTATCTGCAATAATAGTTCATACCTTGCCAAGTAATTTAATTTTAAAAACCTTTAAAGGAATATTCCAAACGTTTTGATACATTTGTGATTTAGTTTAATAAAAAAAGTATTTTTAAATCAACCCTCTTTTGTGTTAGTATTACAATATGTTTATTTTAAGGAGGCTAATTTTGTTATTGCTTTAAATGAGGGTCCCGGATCCCTTGGATTAATGGCTTTGTTTCAATAGACTTTGACCCATTACAATCATGCTCTGGGTTCAATACATAACACACGAAAGCGGTAGATTGACCCTTGACATTGTCCCATCATGCATTGTGTGTCTGATGACGTCACATCTTTATATCAAAACGTAAGAGGGCGGTATTTAACATGACCGTTAATTTTTCTGCAAAAAAAAAAAATACCTCCATTAAATCAGCATAGCGCCCTCCTGCGTAGGTGCAATGCCAGACGATAGTACACGGCCTTTTCCCTAGCAGGTAGACAAAATGAAGTGAGTAGCTGGAAATGGATCTTATTTAATCTCACCACATCAGCATAAAATCGGGAAAGTGGATATTTTTTCGTAATGCCTGTTCAAATTTCAGTTCTTAAATGTTATATCTGTTTGTATTTTGTTCACTTTTAGGCAGGAGCTGTGCCATTTCAGTGGGTACAAAATTCATGCCGGACATGGCATTCGATTCGCAAGAACCGATGGCAAGGTAAGCAATACAGTCGTCCTACTCCTCCTAATTTGTAAATATTGTAATTCCGATTTGGTACTGAGCTGAGTGACAACTTCTTTCCGTTGCCCAAACTTCTCTGGGAAAAATTTCCGTATCCTGCCACCACTTTTCCACTCATTTTTACCCAAAGGAATATCTCATTTGAGTAAATTGGATACTATTTTATTTCATAACGAATGAACAAAAAGTGGTGGCTTGATACGGACATTTTCTCCCGTCCGGACCCATTTTTTCTTAAGCTTACCGATAACAAATTTAAGGCGCATTCCCTACGGGCGGGTCGGCAGTTTAAACCAGCTCAGGTCAATGTATTCACTCACCTCTCTTAGTCTTAGCTTGACCTGGGTGTTTTGGATGATGAAATAAATACAGTTTTAAAAAGATATTTAATAAAGAAATAATTTTTCTATTTCCTCTAAACTAAGGCTCTACTTTTGTTTACTGACCCCGGCCATTTTGGATCGATCCTAAGGCCAAATAAAATAAATGTTGTGTTTACGGTAACCCGACCGACCTGGATTTTTTGCGGCTAAATTGCCGACCTCAAATCTTTTTACTAACTATTTTGTGAGTCGGTAAATGAATTCTACTTTAGACACAAACAATATTTCGTTTCATGTTCCAAAACTCTCAATTATTCAACGACCGATTCAGATCCGGAGTTGGCACTTTTTAGAAATTTTACATCGCTGCAACAAAAAACAAGTTAGAAACATGCAACAGCCGTTGCGGTATCAAACATTGCACATCACGTGATTGTGTACTTCTAGCTCCACACGGAAACAAATCGTAAGCCATTTTGTTTTCACTTTGGCGACATAATGTTGACAGTTTACAATTGATTGTACGGTTGACATAGTTTGTGTGTGGTTGTTGATTAAAGGCATGGACAAAATGCAATCTGGGTGAAAAAACTTTAAAGAACGTGCCGTGAATGTGATGATTTTGTCCTCCGTGTACTGTACAGGGTTAACAACGTGTCTTCATTTGCTACATCAAAGGCTCAAGGGTTACGATCTCGTAACTTATTACGGTCTGATTTTTGATGTTTTTTAGTTTAAAAAAAAAAAGGATTTTAATAAAGAAAACAATGTTTCAGAATGAAAACTGCAACCTCAAGATTTTGAACAGTTTATGAGCTGAAAGTTGTGGTTAAAAATTCCATTTAGTTTCTGTTAAACTGAACGATTTTCCCATCAACAGATTGAAAACCCAAAACACCAGGATAATTTACTGTAACCCTCTTGATCCTACTGACTTGTCAATGTTGACCAGGATGCAAATGAGGCAAGAGACTTTATGTGTTACTTCTAGCTACTTGTATTCTGATCAGTTTACATTTGTCCATCTCCTAAATCAGGTGTTCAGCTTTGTCAGCAACAAATGCCTGGCCTCTTTCATGATGAAGCGTAACCCCAGGAAGATCAACTGGACAGTCCTCTACCGTCGCAAACACAAGAAGGGAACTCAAGAAGAGGTGTCCAAGAAGAGGACGAGGCGTGCCACAAAGTTCCATCGTGCTATCGTTGGTGTCTCCCTGGAGCAGATCAATGCCAAGAGAAACCAGAAGCCTGAGGTGCGCAAGGCTCAGAGAGAGCAGGCCATCAAGTAAGTACATAGGGACTGAGGGGGTGTTAGTTGGGAGTTGGGGGTTCAGGGTCAAATGGAAGAGGAGACCAAGTATTAGCATTCTGGGGTGCAGCCGTTGAAAGTTAACCTCTATTCATAAAGTATACAATAAAATATAGGTTTGAACAATTGACTTGGCGATTACTGAAAGCTGGGATTCAAAGATATTTTACCATGCAGGGGACCAGGGAGTGTTGTACATTCCATGGGTTGGTCGCAACACTAGCCTGCTAGCAGCTGGAAGGATAAATTTATTTGCGTGTACGTGATGGAGTAACAACTGATTCGTCTTAAGTTTTGCCATGAAAATTACCATGTATGATGTAAGGGCCTCGTTGTAAGCCTAGAGAAATTCAAGAGGATTGAAAGTTACTTAAGAGGCCCACTGGTAGATGTTAATATCTTTATCGCTGTCACTGTAACTATTGCTCTCACTATCACAATCATTCAATTCCAGGTATAGATGGGACTAGTCTCAACCATAGTTGGGACGGAACATAAGCACAATAGACACAATCGGCTAGTAGAACCACGTGACTTATAGTGGGTATACAATGTAAACAAACCAAGCAGCCACGCCCAGTGTGCGTGGTCAAGCACGGCTGCTTCCGCACCTACAGCAGAAGCACTCGGAAGCAACCATGCTATTGCTTGTCCACGCACACTAATGCGTTGCTAGCTTGGTTTGTTTACACTGTATGCTCACCATGAGTCACATGACTCCGTTCGCCGATTGTGTCTTTTGTCCAAAAAAAATCTTCTAATCAGTTATTGAAAAAAGACATCAGAGTTACGAATTTATTAATGATTTGTTTTGAATTTGCAATCCTAGTGGATTATGCATCAAAGAACTTGGACCTTAGATATAGAATAATGTTTAATGATCTACCTAGTTATTTTCGAGGTACATTTAATGTGATTACAATTTGTATGAATTAACTCATGACATGGACAATAATTTCAAAAACTTTTTGTCTAATTTGTGTTGCGGGTTTTTGCCTTAGATTTCTTGATGGTCCATTTTAAAAATGTATTTTGTTTTGTGTTAAATTAACAGAGCGGCAAAGGAGAAGGCTAAAGCAACCAGTGCTTCAAAGAAGGCATCACAGGTGAAGGTAAGTTTAGAGGACTACTCACATTGTAGATAGCTGCTTCTTGTTGCTTTCCACAGACCTGACACTTTGTTGTAGGGACAAAGCAGATTTTACTTAGCTAAGGGCACCTCTTGTGAGGAAATTTTTAAGTTCTAGAATATTTCAAGAGGCACCTAGGCAATGGTCATGGGCATGGAGGCACTGAGGCAGTTGCCACTCTTGTCACTGGAGTATCAGGGCTGCTAATGGTGCAGAAGATCCATTATTTTGACTTAAATTGCTGTTGAGTAGTGAGTGTATTTGAACCTGTGTGTGATTTTTTCTATAATACTTCAAAGCAATGAACACGGGAAGCCAAGGTTCTCCAGGGCCAATTTCACAGAGCTGCTTTTGCCATCAACTATTACTTTAAAATTTTCTGCTAAGCAAAAATAAGCAGGATACCAGTCACAGATTGTACATGTATCATGATTTTTCAGCTGGTAACCTTTTTCTGGTAAGCGTATTTTTGTTGTGCTTTGGCACCTCTTGTGTTTAAGCAGCTCAATGAAATTGGCCCTGAATTATTGAAAACATGCAAGACTTCCATGGTCTGTATTAATGTGGATGCAAAGAGCACTTTTCATTTCTGTCAATAAGCAGGGAACCAGTCACAAACAACACATTTTATGATTTTGGGGGCTGGTAAACTGTTCTTTATAAACGGAACTATTCTGTTCTTTTGCCATGCATGGGCTTAATACATGTAGCTCTGTCAACAGACCTATCCATGAAGCCTTGCCTATATTAAGGTGACCATATGGGGTGGAAACACACAGCTGTACATCCTGTCACATACAAAATGCACAAGGCAGTCAGCAAAACGTGAACAGCTTCTCTGCATTTTGCAATGTTTTGGACATTTTTTTAAATAGATGTAATAATTTGCATCAGGGATAAAGAATAAAATGTTGGTTTTACCATAGACGCTTTTGTTTTGCATTGATTTAGAGCTTGTTGGGTTTGTTTATTTGCACCCGGTTGCACACGTTTCATTATAATCGAATCATTATTTTGAAAGTCCAAGTTGGTTTTACACTGTATGCATGTTGGGATTTGACACTATACTTTATGCTTTTTTTTTTTCCCACAGACGCAGTCCAAGCCAGTGAAGCAAAAGGCAGCCCAGATGCCCAAGACGAAAGCACCACGTGTGTCTGGCAAAAGATAAACACTAACATCTGATAATCATTCACTAATAATCAATATCAAATCCTGGTAACCCGGTTGCCTTCACTCAAGAAGCTCAGAATTACTGCTCATTCATTGATGGTTATGTACAAATATGAATAAAAAGCCAGTTCACGGTTGAAAAACTGACAAAGCAGTTGTCATCAAATTTATTTCTTGTCTTGGTTTTAATTAAGGACTGAGGTTGTTGACAGACCGGATACTTCATTCTGGTAAGATTGAGGCAGTTTAACATTGCTTAAGGGCTTTCCTCTGTAATGTAAATTTAAACTGAACAGTTTCAAGGGGCACCAAGGCAATTGCCTCGGTTCCTTGAAGTATCAGGCCTGTGTTTTGAACCCACTTCCCCCATAAAACCCCCAAAAATTTAAACCCATCATCAGCTTATCGGCCCTTTTGAAACCTTGTAATTGAGTGTGCAATTTAAAGCAAATCTTGAAGCCCTTTGTCCAAATTCGAGCCAACGTCCTGCCCCCGCAGTGTGAGTGCCATGTGATTTTGAAGTGGTGGCATCAACATGCAGCAGCTGTCTCTTGTTTGACTTTGAGGAACCTCCGAGTGTTTACAAAAAGGTATTCTAAGTTGTAGTTATCTTTGCATCAAACGATTCAATATGTTTTTATCATCCCCAGTAGAAAGCAGTCTGTCACTTCAGGAATCCATATTTTGGGGCTTAAATGTATAATAAATAAATTTAAGCAACACACTCTGGTATCATTTAATAAAAGCAAAGGCAGTTTTCATTTAATTACTGAAACAATACTTGCTGGAAATGTTACTTTGTTACAGTTTACATTGTGCATTTATGTCCACAGTGATAGTTAAAATAGGGAGAAACCAAATTATTTTTTAAAAGGAAGGTACAGCGTAGGGCCAGAAAAAGCAGAAACATTAAATTATTAACTAAGATACACATCAAACCATTACCCGCTAAATTTTTCTTGGACTACTCCATTTTCATCATAATGGTCTGTCCTCAATTGGGTTTGTTATACCTGTCCCCAATGCGAGCCATAACTGGTCCAGCTTTATCTTTACAGCTCGGTAAAAAAGGACTCTGGAGGCCAGGGGAATAAGTATTTCAAATAGTTCTCATCGATACCCCACATGAAGGGTCGATACATTAAAATTTCAAATTTCCAATACATAACCAATGCTGTACCTTGGGACAAAAATTACCAAAATGTTTACTGTTATTAAATGCGTGGCCATCAAAGTTGGCCATTTTTTGTTTTAGGTAAGGCCATAAATCTTGGACTTGCCTATTAGATACTAAAATACTTGTAAAATCAATCTAAAATTATGTCAAGATTATGGGAAAAAACGAAAAACAAAACACAGAATGTGCCAGTTGTAAATACATGTAGTAGTGAATAGTTGGGTAAGATTTACCGAAGAACATCCTTTGCCCAAAACTGAAACCCAAGTTCCAAGTTCGTTGATGATAAATAAAGTGGAATTTTGTGTACACAACCATTAAATGCTTCAAGCTATTGATACCAATCTAAATAGCTTCGTTATGTGATTTTCTTAGTATTTTGAGTACATGATCCTTACACACAGATATTTATTGAAATTATACATTATTTACAAAATGCAAGAGCCTTACAGGACTTGCGTAAATGGTGGGAGTTTTTCTTTCAAATTTATAAAAAATATACAAATTGTAAACTAAAATGGTTTTCACCCCTGAAAGTTGAAAGACGGTTAAGCATTGTAACTGACGACTCGGCAAAGCATTACATAAAATTCACCCTTTGTTTACAAAATAACGAGCATTTCTGTTAATTGTATTTGTGGAACAAAAATATCTTTAACCGCAACCAAAGATACATACCAATCTAAATACATAAATGTAAAGTAAAAATTAAAGATTAAAACTCATAGAACCAGGTTTGACAATACATGTACAACAATATCTTACATCTTGATTATACATCTGTCATTGGATTGGTAATTATAATATTAATAATAGTCGTGTCTTATGAATAACTGGGGCTTGAGATGTTTTTACTGTCATTCTTCATTCTTGAATGGGGGGGGGGGTGTCAATTCCCTATCCCTTACCATGAATTATGAAAGAAAGCAAGATTTAGAGTTTCACTAAATGGCAATCAAAACTTATGTCTCCAAACTGGGATGCGAGTTTCACTTTTTCAATTTTCATATTCAGTGAATTTAAGCCTATCATCTAAACACAAAAACTTGATTGATGGATAGTTTACCAACCAAAATGTCTTGAAGACTTTCTGCACAGGAGGTTAGTTGTAAGGATGCATTGCATTTTACACACATTTGATAAAATACCAGAGTTTGGAAAAATTCCAAAGGTTTCATTGAGTTTGAAGTTGGTCATCCTCTACACAAGTTGGGTCCCCAAAATGTATTTTACCTGGACAATAATCATTAGGACTACAGTTGAGCCAATTGGGTATCCATGTTGTAACAAAGGCCCAAGTTAAATATTTCCAAGCTACAACATTGATCTGGGTTCAACACTTGGTATCCTGAAGTTATGCTGCCTCACTTGGTGTAGTAGCACACACACCTCCATCATGGATATCTAAAGACGGGTTGACTAGTAAGATTATCACAGACATTGCAACTGTGAAGCAGGCATAGATGTAGAACAGCAAGCGGTCAGTTACTGTGGCCACCAGGGCCCATTCTCTATGCACTCTGCTGTTGCGGTCAGTCTTTTTCTGCACTGTACGGATCTGTCTGAGGATTCCATAGACGTTGGATTCCATCTTGGTTAGTCTTATGTTATCCGATTCTCCAAGATTCTCGACAAAGTGGTCTAACTCAGCTTGTGCATTGTGGCCATTACTGCAGCCTCCTTGCATGCCATCATTATTCAACCTTGATGAGTCTTGAATTAGTGGAGTATAAGACGTGCCGTACCTGAGCAAGTAGCAAAAGAAATGAGGTCAGTTTTTATCATTCAAGATTACAAGCCATTACCACAGGGTATACAGAAAGTTCCCTGGAAATAAACCAATCTTTTCATGTTCTGATGAACAAATTTGAAAGTCTTCCTGATTATGGAAACTTTTCCTGTTATGTTGAAGTAACTCTAATTATCTCCCTGATTGTTTTACAAAATCTCCCTGATTGCAAGATGCAAATCATGGCAGCTCTGGGTATAAAATAAATGTTGTATTCCGAAGTAGACTTGTACATTGAAATATCTTTTATGAAAATATCTCCATTTATACCAACGATCATAATGTGTAGTCATTGTAGAAATTGTTAAAATTGTGATTATTGTTGGGTTCAAATGTGAAGATCAAAAAAGAATTTGACTATGGTTTCCGAAACTAATGTTCAAAAACACTATTCTCAACATCTTGCACACCATGGCCCAATATGATACTGCTTACAATCCCTGTAAAGCATATGATTCAATGAACAATAACTGCATACTTGTTTCGCATTAAAGAAGTTCTACTAAATTATGGCCTAGGTTGTTGAAACTTGAAAGACTTGGAGGGGGCTTTCCCACTTCCATTTTCACAATTTACAAAGAATCAACTAACTCTTCACCTTGCATTGAACCATCTTTGTTTCCTGAGCATTGCCAGTCGTGCTTGGTCAATCTTGGGCTCATTGGGTCTGGTTAGGAAGTATTCACCCTTACAATCCATACACATGATCCTAGCCATGTACTTGAGCACCAACGTCCGCAGCCATTGAGGCACCTCAACACTACCATCCTCCCCACGGTGGAAAATGTTTAGAACGGTGATGTTCATCGCAGTGGAGATTGCTATGAGGAACATGATGCTCAGGTAGTATTCACCTGTAGTTGATGATATGCAAACAAGATTAAAATGTCATTGTGATGGGAACAAATTTGATTGTGAGGCGGAGGATGACTGGAAGGAACACAGCTGCAAGATGATTGTTTCCTTCAGGGTCACTCTCCAGCTATCAGTAAGGTTTAGAAATGATTGTCAAGTGTTTCTGTATAATTTTTCTCCAAGAGGACAGAGTTAAATGAATGTTATTTGTTTGTATTCTCCTGAGGGTTTTTGGTTGTGAAAAGGACTGTGAACTTAGTGCATTGAATGTATGCCATACAAGTGCAGAGAATATCCAAGACAAAGAAGATTTATTCAATCAATCCAAATGAGACAAATACTTACTGATAAGTGGAAGTCCTTCTGATGTCTTAGGAATAGTCTCAGCCACCAGAAGTAGGAAGACAGTCATTGACAAGATAAGAGTGATGCTGAGATTTGCCTTGACCACGCCCACATTATAAGGCATCAGGAAACCCACCATAGACAATGCAGACAGTAGAACAATCGGCATCACCAACTTGTACATGTAGTAAAGAGGCTTCCTGCGTATGCCGATGAAAAGCGTCACATCCACATACTTGGTTGGGCAACATATGTAGCTCTCAAGATGCCTCTTGAAACAGGAATACATCAAGTCCCATTGTTCATTCTGTAAATACAAAGATTTGTCAGGTCCTGCTGTAGAATTCTGTAGGTCCACGTGGCTCCAGTCATATGTCCATAGCCCAAATTTGAGTTGGCATTTCTGTTCGTCGAAAGGAAAGAAGCGAATCTTGATGTGGCACGTGCTACGTTGTATGTAAGGTTTGGTCTTCATCTGTACCAGCCCATTGTGTCTCAGTACAACATTTGTGCCTGTGATACCAGCATAGGCAGAGTTTGTGTCCGCTCTGTAAAAAAATAACATTGATGCTGTTGAAATCCCTGAGCCCTTGTTCAATTCTAGCTAAACAAAGATACTCTCACACCATAATTTTCCTTAAATCTGTGACCTTGGCGTTTGACCTGTTGACTTTAAAACAATCTCAAGTTGCCTTTAATCTCAATGGTATCTATCTCCTTACCTCCCACTCCCATTCAAGTTTTGTGACAAAAAAGCTATCCTAACTTAAGATTATAATGCAAAAAACATGTAATAACTCACCACTGTAACTTTGACCTTTGACTGCGAAGAAATGCAAACTTTCCTTTCTTCAGGAGGGACCCCCTCCCCCACTAAGTCCAAATGCTACTTCTAACTAGTTTTAGTCAGGAAACCATTTAGCTATGACCAGAACTGATCAATGTGACCTTGACCTTTGACCTTTTCACTCCAAAACGATACCACTTTCCTTTTCCCAAGGGCACCCCCATCAAAGTTTCAAGTCCACTAACCAGAGTTAAGGGCCAGAAACCGTTCAGCTAAACTCACCACCTTAACCTTGACCCCCCACCCACCAAAGCTTCAAGTTCATGTGTCATGCCTTATTTGAGTTGCAGTACAGAAAACTCAAGTGCCCAGCCAGTAGGCAATGACAATACCACTTCAACCTAGGGGCTGAAGGGTAAAAATGATTACATTAATTAATTTGAAAATTTTGATGGGCGGCGAGCAAATAACGTATTTTAAAATTTGGTTTTGATCTGGGTCGGTAGGTGGATACAATTTTATGCATTTGCTTACAGTAATATTGTTGTGACTGTCCTTAATACTGAGTACACAGTGACAGCTTCAGGAGGGTGAGTTGTTGGGAACATTTGTAACAAAATGTATTTATTTAATTTTCTATTTTTGCTCCTTGTTCATCAGTACTCTACCCTTTTGTCTACACCAAAATCTTTGAAAGACCAAAACAGTAAATTCTTCTTTTATTCAACCATCCTGGAACTGCCTCTGTTGCTATTAAGTCAGTGTATAAACAAACCCTACGTGTCATAAAGTGTGGTGTCAGGGAGCCAGACATCATAAGCAGGGACTCTTAGCTCTTTCAATCCTCCATAGTCATCAGGATCCCAATGTATCCAGTGATCTTTCCATTCCTGCTCTAATATGATGTTCATCTTCATTATCTGATTCCGTTCGTCCTGTTTAACAAATTTATGAAATTCAGAAACTATGCTATTAATGTTGCCATTATTTAAACAAATGCCTAAGTAAGGCTGTAAAAGGTATAAAGTCTGACCTCTTTTTGGTTTAACGAGAATTGGTCTTCATGAATACTATCACATACTTGATATATATAGGGACTCAACAGTGATAGTGAAAGGGTGAAAACAACTGATTTGACTGAAACAATAACTTCACAATTAATATTATAGATATTTTCTCAGAATTGTTCTTATTCTTTTGTAGAGTAGTACTGACAAGTAGCTATTGTACTGTTTTAGTCTCAGGGTCAGAATATGTATGAAACTAGTGTAGGCAGCACTCCACACCATTGAACGAAAGAAAGAACAAGTGCCTTTCCTTGAATGTCAGTCAATGCCATTTTGTACATTTTATGTTGGAAATCAAACTTACAATGTCAACAATCTGCTTTATTTTCATTGTGAACTGTACGACGACCTGATCCGAATTATTCTTCAGCGGTCGTAGCTGGTTGTTGTAGTATGGTTTCTTTAGAAAGAGTTGCTGATATAAACGCTGCTCATCTCCTAGAAATGGGGCTCCACCTGAATAGATTAATATTAATGTAATAGTGTCAGTTCAGTTCTTTAATATTTTTTCCACACTATGCAAATAAATATAAGCAAATATGCAGTCATCTTTAAAAGTTGTAAACAATAACAATATAATAAAGTGAAAAATTAATAAAAATATGAGGTAGACAATTTACATGCATGTGGAAGGAGGCCCTCAAAAAGCAGTGCTTGACTAGTTTTTATTTAGGATCCCCAGGAAAGTACAAAGAAAAATAGTGAACAGTTTTATAGAACGTTAAGTACTTGTGAACAATAATTACAAATTAATACCAAGATAAGTGACAATATTAACATGTTTACATGGATCAAGAAGTTGCCTAGGTTAGTTAATTCAGCTTCAGTGTTGAATTAGGCATTCATTTAGGAAACTTGCAGTGTTACTTTTCATAAAGTAAGCATGGTAAGTTGGTGATCAGTGAAATGTTCCCGTGAACGGCTAAGTATAGCAATGAAAAACATGTGACAAATGCCAATTACACAACCACACAGCCAAATGACCATTTGGTGTTATTTTAATGCCCACATACCTTATTTCAGTGAAATTTTAGGAGATGATCAAATCGTCTCGTATGAAAACAAAGCCATTAACACGTAGTCTATGGAGTTTCTGACCACCCAATTACCGCCATTTTTAGGAAGTGTATCAACGCACGGTTGAAACAGTGTAGTTCCGTAATTGTGGGTCTCCCTTTATTAGTTGCCCATGTAAGTAATGTTTTACCATTTGGTTAATTGGTGTTATATCTGTAAAATTATTTTAATTGCTGAATTAATACCATGAGTCATTTAAATTTGAGTTTCTCGATTTATTAACTGGCGTAGAGATACAGAAGTTATAACTTGGCTCAGCTTATACTCTTGAGGGCGCTGTTTTAGAGGGCGTAGAAAGAATCGGTAGACTCTAAAAGGTAACTAGTACCGTGACATTCTTGATGTCATCAACGTGGATTCACGTTATGTCAAGCAAGATAGCAGCTAACAGTTACACTTTAGAGCATGTGTAACTGTTAGTCTAACTTTCACATAGAGGGCGCTATGTAGGACCACCGTTAAAAATACAAGAATCGACATACACTGACATAAGACTGAAGTGTCAGGTCGTCTGTTAAAAAGAATGTTTTTGCTGGAATATAAAGAAGTGAAAGTCTACCAGGAGGTTGACAGCATAAAACAACACTAAGAGATAAATGTAAGTACAATGTGTGTAAAACAGATGACAAACTGCATTTCATCTCGTGTACTTTGTGACTGTAAATATCGATACATGCAGGCACCTATCGTAAGTTTTGTGAATTGAACGTCTGCAAATGCGCGCGCAAATTTGAAACTGTCTCGACCAGTTTGTGCACACAATTACCGTTCAAAGAATCAAAGTATGAGTTATTGCAATGGACCGTATTTAAAGATTTCAATAAACATAATATATATGTATGCTTCATGTTCGAAAATTTATGTGCTAATTCTAGAGCTCTGACTTTTTAAAAATTTTGAACTGTCAAATATAGTCATAGATAGTGAATGTTGATATATAATGTAGAAGAGGCCAGGCCTTTCATGAGCAGGAGAATGTGTCCCCACATTCTGTTCCGCGGACCGAATTGCCCAGGTTGCCTAGAAAACTGTAGCTCACCATCCTCCTATTAGGCCTACAAGCTGCCCTCTACTAGGACATTCCGTCCGACCTATAGTTGTAGCTTGTACCATGTAGGTCTATGTTGTCTTAGTTTCCAATGCCTGTATGTAGTGTAGTTTTTGTGTACAGGAAATGTTGGTCTCCACCGGAGAATGTCTCCCTTGAAATTTTTCCCTCACATTCAGCGCCGTAAACTGATGTAAAATTTTAGGGGGTGCATCTTCTTCTTTTTTCTAGGGGGGCACTTCTGCCCTGGCCAAGTTTTCATGTATGCCTTTTTCAAAAGCCCCTTTTCAGTGCTTTTTAAAAATGTTATTTTGTGCTATTTTTTTATAAGATAATCTGATAATCTGGCGTAAAGCAAATACATTGGCTGCGTGTAGGCCTAAATGGAAACATGGTTTTAAAAAAATCGACATTATCACATTAAAACTCTGGAAAGTTCCAATTCAAAAGGGGATTTAAAAGAGGGCAGCAAGGGGGACATCAATGGTGGTGATGGGGGGGGGGGACATCCCCCGGTGCCCCCCCCCCAGCTACGCCACTGCTCACTTTACAATTAACTTTGCCTAATTAATGCACTGGTGGGCAGCATGGAATGTTATGCTTTTGCATGGACTATAACATAAGGCTTTTGCATGGACTATAACATAAGTATACATTTAAAAGTCTCTCCATTCGCAAAGATTAAAAGCATTCCTCATGCACGTAGCTAATGTAGTTGTTTATGCGGAGATAATTCTGTTAAGAGGAAAGCAATGGTCGTTAGGTGAATTGGAATTGGCAGCAGCATAAAATTGTACCCCGGGGTCCCAATTTCATGCCGCTACTTACTCCTGTAAGCAGGAGTCTACATTCGCGTGAAACGTATTTAAATTCCCAAACGAAGCAAAATAAACTTTAAATGAAAGGGGAAAAAATCAACCGAAGTAGGCTATACTTGCAACTGTCTCGTAAAGATAAAATAAAGTCAATACCTGATTGCTTTGAGCGAGATTGATTGCAGGACAAAACCCCCTACCTATAGATAGATATATAGACAAGATACTGGGGGGGGGGGGTGCACGTTTCCGTTTCGGGTTTTTCTGTCCGGCCGTACACCGTTGCGTGGGGGTACATAATTATCTATGACACCTACATGACACAAGTGATGCGAAATGTAATCACAGTTCCTGAAAAAATAATTGTGTCCTTCCCAGTCATGCCTTTGAACAATGACAATGACCGCGAAATGTAGAATTTTCTACATCAATACACATGTAAATACAATTATCGTTGGGATGTCATAGACCTAATGGACGATGAAATAAATAAACAAATGGCCGTGGGAATTTGACAAAAATCTATATACAAAGCAAGAATGTATTCTACATGAATTCTTAGTATGGAGGCTGTACTTCTGGAATAAACAGTAGCACGTATGCCTACTTTGTGAATTAATTAATGGATTTTTAAATTACGTATAGACTTTTTAATAAAGGTTATATACTGCCCTCTGTTGTCTACATTTGTTATGCTCAGGGGGGGGGGGGGTATAACAAAAGGGGGTATAGATGTAAGATTGGCACACTGAACGTATGGTTCAAAATAATTACTTTGTTTACATTCCTCAAATTGTGAGCATCAATATACGCTGCAAATTCTCGTCATGGTCAAAACTTAAATAATGTTTTTAAAATTTGTCATCTACTGCCAGTAAAGCCAGAGAATTCGGTCTTTGTTTCCCCATGGTTTTTCAATGTACTCAACGTAGGACTCTAGATGTAAATCACAACGTTTGCACCATATCAATACATTCTTTTTCTCTGACCTAAGCTTTTTCGACATCATTGTAGAATAACAGTAACACCTTCATAACACAAAACAGTGCATTAATAATAATAATGTTCAGGCGCGGTCATTATATTTAGGTCATTGCAACTGGAGTAAATAACCTCTCCTTTACGTCTTATTTCTTTTTATAAATAAATGGATGCTCTTGTGTCTGTGACTGCGTTATTCTAATGATGTATCCTGCGTCGCTCGGTCCGCTGTATTCTCATTCACGCATGACGTTGTACATGATCGGCAGTTGTCAGACGGACACGCATTAAGTTGTCACACGGTACCAAAATGAAGTCAATTTGATTAAGGCGCAATTACTGCACAATTGGCTTCCTGGTAGGTTTTCTGATGGGGACACAAATCACTCAGGTAATGAATGATTCGGAGACTACGCATCGGAGCGTGCATTTCAAACAGGCGGTTCACAGCTAAACGACTTGTAGGAGACTACTAGACGACAATTGTATGGCTAATTAATAAAAACATAATGTGCTTTGTATATTATTGGCTTATGCCTGGGTGATGCAACATTAATTTAACGTTGAACAGATGTCATTCGTATGCAAATTATTCATGCACACAATCTGCCATGATGGTGTGACCATGGAGGCCTGACCTTCCTCGTTGGTTTGACTCGTCCTCGAATTCGTCCATGTAGAATTTAGGCTAAATAAACTAGCTACCTAAACTATGAAAGAATGAACAACCTTCGATAAATGCATTAAAGTTTCCAGACTTTGCAAAGGATGATATTGGTGTCAATGGTGGCGCTGTGCAAAATAAAATCAAATTAGAAAGTTGGATACTGTTCTGGTCATTTTAAATCAAATAAGTACATGATGGTGTTACGTGTACTGCAATAACCCTGCATTTGACAACTATATTACGCAATCCACAGGATGAACTTGTTTGAGATGGTCAAGAACCTGATAGTCCTTTGATACCTAGCTTGACAAGATGCACATTTCAATCTCCTTAGACTGACACCTTACAGGTATTCACACTATGCATTGTGTGACTCGCAGGCAAAACGTATCAATAATACATCAGTTATGACACACTCTACGGGTGATACGACTTAGCATACACCTGCGCTCACGCCAACCACTTACTTATAAGATTTGAAGATTTTGTTTTGGTGTCTTTACTTTGAAAATACGTGATCATAAATATGGACGTGGGTAAACGTGGACACTGGTGCAGGGCGAATATTCAAACTGCTTAATCTGAGCTAAGTTCAGAATAGCTAAGAATAAGATAGTTTACGCTTAAAGCATGCAGCGATAAGCGTAAGCTGCCTATAAATTTAACCTTTAGCTTGACAAAAAAAACCCTGAAAAATAATAAACCCTTTTCTAGTAAGAATGAGAGATCGTTAGGTGTTTCATTGACAACGGTTAAGAGAATAATTTTAAAAAATCCAATAAATCAAAACGTTTTCCCGTCACCATATTATTTTCAAAAAGATGCACAACTCATTGCATCATCCAATATGCTTATAAAGATTTGCCCTTTTTAGTCGTGACTTCACAGATTGTTAGTTATCAATAACATATACGTCTTTTCAATTCAACGTGAGACATAAATCTGAATACAGTGCATGTAATTAAAAGGAAGGAAACACGCTATGTCTTTACTATAGACTTGTTTTGGCCAACATTATCAATGGTGCAGTGGTTCTTCTTTACATGGCTGGGGATATATAGCTGTTCTCTCCCTGGAGGAATATTTGAAAAGTAAGTGGGCCTTTGATCTGTGGTCTCATAAACATTAAGACCCAGGCATCAATTCCAATCATCGGGTATAAGGAAGATTAAAAGATTGCCCTGGATGTCCCAGCAGTAATTTGCGACGGTTTGCATCGGCCATCATTTGGGGTGGGTTTTTCTTATGAGATCCACGATGTACATCTCTCCAGTTTTCGCTCATTCTAGTGGGTAAATGGGTGATAAAAATCATGATTTATTTGTTGAGACGTAGTAATGGATTGTACCGCCGGCAAATCTTTCATGATTACTGACTATCACTTTCGATAAATCAGTAGCTTAACATGTAAAACATTGCCGCCGTTTTTCCTTGTTTTGTTTTTTGCCTATACTCAAGTTCTATACTTAATGAACGGAATACTTTAGGCGTTTTCTTTAATAAAACAAACGAGACAGCATAGAAATGATTGTTTCTGCCTCTGTAAGCTTATAACGAAACTAATTATGGATTTATTTTGTCAAAGCATTTTCATTTTCATAGCAATAATGGATTGTATTATAGGGAAGGCACGCGTACAAACATCTCTAAACTCAACGCTGCAGTAATTTCGCATTAAAACCATCAAAGCAAATTAATTGTGTAGGAAAGTCCAACGCCTCCCATAAGTAATGCAATTTTCATCTGAAAACAGTCGTTAAGTTGGTCTGCACTTAAAAGATTTGCCATACTTTTACTGTTTAATTTTATTAACCAAGCTCAACCAACACTGCACTAAGAAAAATTCTATAGTCGTTACGGCTTTCAAAATGAATTCCCAAACCGAATGCTGGGGGAGCCTGGACAGCATGCCGCCGCGCTTGAAAGACACTGAAGTGGGTAACCTAATGTTCCTTTCATTGAAAGCACCTACGCTCAAAGAAAACAGCAAATTTATGTCAACAGCTATTTGTGATTCGCTCAGATTTTATTCCTCAGAGAAATTACATATTAACTCGTGTTTTGTTGTTGGGGGGAAAGCGGGCATGTACAGGGACATTTTCAAAGATGAGTTGTACATCAGCGATGCGGAATTATTCTGGTATGTTTTCTTCGTACAAGCAGTGTAGTATTTGCAATGCCAATTATATAGTCCAACGAGCAAGGCACGAAAATATATTGATACTCGGTTTTGGTTTCCTTAAAGATTAGACTGTCTATGTAGATGTACATAAATATTTCCATGAGATACCTCCAGGTAACATCTCTGGGGTGGATATATTATCTCTGCTCTCACCCTCCCAGTTAAAAACTAATAGCTTGGGCTCGATAATCATTGAAAACTTTACTTTTGATTTGCTGAGCTATATTAGAAAGACTTTCACCATTTGAACTGAGATTTTGTCATTAAGGTAACACTATGAGTCATATACATAATGTTCTTTGACTAGCATTCTCATTTCAAAATACCAAATGGTCGTGCGTCATCACCCTGTGTCTGGTTCTAATATTCTCGTAAAAAAAATGGCAGCTCATTATAAACATTTTGCCATTTTCATTTAGATAAGTGCATCAGTGGCGACAAGGAAGACAATGAAACAATTGCTGCAGCGGCTGGAGTGAAGGTCACAATCCAATAGCAGAGGGATTACATATCACCATGATCAAGGGTAGGTGTGCTGATGCACTTTTCCCCTACTTTTACTCAGATAGCTAACGGGGTTTAGGGCGTTCAGGGACAACTATAGAGTCTTGCTTCATCGATTGTCAAATGTTCAGTCGCTGTACTTCGAGACATAAAAAACGCGCAGGTGCGCATGGTGCTGATGTAATTTTATATGTAAAGCATAATGAAATGAAACTCATGTCAAAGTTTAAAGAGCAAGACACGATTCAGATAAAGGATTTTAGATGATGGACAAAAGAGTCTGGATTTTTTTTTCAGCGGGAAATGTTTTCCAACGCCGGCTCCAGAGACCCCCAATGTCTGTGTTAGATCAGCCCCTTCCCATCCACTCGTGATTACGCACGACTAGTCTTCGATCTAGAGCTCAACCTTAAAGTTTCTGGTTTGCATAAGTGCCCGTTTTGCTGAACTAAAAGCTCACATGCACTTTTGATAGAGAAGTACGGTAATTCCGTTTCAAGGATGACGAACGCAATGACATCAAGAGTGCTTGTACCCGTATTTATCATATGCACGTGTTTACGGGCAGAGGGTGGGCCGATATGCCGGTTCGCCTCCAAAGATAAATTTGTGTGTTTGAAATCGATATCTAGTGAAAGTGTTCACCAGGCATACACAATCAGCTATGCATTAAAGATATAAGCAAGCATTATACACATATGAAAATCACGAATAAGGATGAAAGTGGAACACCAAATAGGCCATTCATTAAAAAGAGCACTTGCATGGGCATCACAACCAGTTCCCATTTCAGTATCCCCCCCTATTACTGTGAACATGCTGTGAATGAACTCGTGGTTGAACCAGTCACAATCTGACTCTTGCACATGGCTGTAAGCATTCGCCCTGCCTGGTGCAGCAAATGAAGCGAGCAATTGGTAGATACTGTAGCAGAGCAATGGCGTGGAATGAACAGCGACCCTTTTCGCCTCATCGCAGGCCCAGATTTAGTCTCATCAGTGATAGTGGATATGTTATCTTAAGATTTCCTTGGGCTTCTATTGGTTTCAGTGTACTTTCAGTGTACTTTAAAGGCAATGTGATATATTTGATGAACCATGGCAGAAGACCGTCATTTCAAGTCATTATAATGTCATTGTATATCTCTGCGTGTAATACCAAACCAGGCATCATTGACTCTGCTGGGCACGTACTTGTACACGCCTTAAACCAACACTATTCAAGTTCAATCGATTTACCCTGGACATATTTCCCCTTTCCTTAAAAGTATATTGTTGACCTTTCAACGGTGTAAAACACTGCATAATCATGTTTGCTTTCTGATCGATTAACATAGCAAGGGGAAGGTCCCCATTTAACGATATCTGAATCATCTGCACTGTACATGTTGTATTTAAGAATCTCATAAGTGCCTGTAACTATGGTTAAATTTGATTGGAGTCAACCAAAATTGATTTAAAGTGACCATTTCATCAGTTATTTTTTTACATCATTTCTACTGGCTGTGTATAACAATTATTATTACTACTTCATAGTAAATGCAATTACAGCGTGACCTAAGTGTACAGGTCGTAATGTTAATCATCTATTTGGTTGTAATTGAATTTGAGCCAATGGTCCGTCTTTACCCTTGCCCTCACGCCATAAACACGTCAAACCTTGCTGTGGGTTATATCAATGCCTTAGCCTGAACTCAATATCCAAACGGTCACTTCACGCATAATAATATAAATCATCTGATTCTTGCAAGAATTTCATGACAGGAACATTCTAAGAGATAAGCCATACAAATAAATGTGATATCAGTGATACGTGTGGGGAATCAGTACATGTTTTCCCCAAAGGATTTGCTCCCCACACCTTGTTTTCACAAGAAAACACATCCTTATTATATGTGTTTTTGACGTCTGTAAAGATAGACAAACCATGGTCGTCTTTATAAACAATAGATACCACAAATTTGACCTTCCAGCCATACAAATTCGCTCAGTTCAATATTTGATATTACTTCTGCAATCCTCACAGGATGGGAAATGGAAAACATTGAGTAAACAGTAGGATGGAATAGTAAACAGCGTGACGGGAAGGATTGCGACCCTACAGTTGAAAGCAACATGTTAACCTAGGAAATGACGTTATCCGAATTAAATTACACCCGAATGGAAAATAATTGTTTCGACAGTACTTATTAGGCCAACAAACCCAACGTCCTGTAGTCCGCTTACAGAAAAAACCCATATTTGTAGATATCTTTCATTTGGACCGACTCACACTTCAGTGATGACTTTCTCTACAATAATTTATGAACCGTGCGATGTAATAACCGGTTATCTCTGGCCCCAGTGTTAATATTGCCCAGCGGTTGTGTCATTACCACAACTACAGTAGAGTGTCCCCTGCCCAGGAAATTAAAGCGAAGTCTCATTTCGTTTCCTGAGAGCTGAAACTAATAGTCACTATAATACAAGAGCCAAAACCATTTATTGTGAAGACAGGGAGAGAGTTTGGTTCCCTTAAGCCGTGAAACATGACGAAGCTCTACGAGAGACAGGGTTTTAATGTTGCTTGAGTGTTGAGTTACAGTCTAGCCATGAGTGTTTTCACTAGCAGAGAGACATCAACCGCGGTAACAGGTTCTGATACCCCTGCCGCTGAAAGATAAGATATGTTTTTAATATAGCCGAAACAGGCAGGATGAAGATCAATTTCAAAGAAGACGACGAACTTCTTTTAAACCCCAGCTTTGCATTTGGGCTAAGCTGGCTATAATCATGGACGGAGCCCTTCAAAAGATGGCATTATTACCTCATGGTGTGCTAGGTGGTGATTATGAAATGGTAGTTTCAGATCTGTTAAATCCTGGGGGAAATTATCACGCTTAGAGCAAACCACGCATGCGCATTCACCTCGCGTATCTTTGTATGCATAATAATTTTGAAACCCATTTTGAATGATCTGTTATATTAATAATCAAATCGTTTTTACAGAAGTATGTGAAAACGTCTTTAAAACGAGTACAATAAAAACATTTGCCTGCATGCTTTGCTTATCATTTTCTAGCCTTATTATAGCATACATGTTGCGAGCTCAAAATGACTAATATCCCTGAAGTGGAAGAAAACTAGGTACCTTCCAATGACAACAGTGACCGATTGTTAATAATCTCGCCTGTCAAACTCCTTGCACATCATCAAGTGATTTCACATTTGAACCTTGAAATTGCCATCAGGCTTGAGGCGGCCGTCTAAAACCTGCCCTTCAAGATAAATTCGCAAGCAATATTAACTGTGAACGACGAGTTGTGTCTGGCGAGACTTGAGTGTTGCTCAAGTGTTTTATCTTATACTTCCAACTGCTAAAAGGTTACCTGGTCTATTGGGGATCTCTTACAGGTCTTGTTTGACAACCCACTGGATGATAGACCAGAAAACGAACATTAGGCTAAAGGTCCATCTTAAAGATGTGTCCATTTTATGTCAAGTCGTTTAGCCATAACAAACAACAGAACGGTTTGTTTAAAAACGAATTGTATCGTGGATAACATTGCGTTTATCCATTTCAATCATTGAAAACGAGGGTGAAGTAAAACAACAACTCTTTTATACCATAGAGTTATGGTTTTACCCATTGTGCGAACTGATTACAAACCAGTATCCGTTGATATTACTTGAAGCAAGATATGAGACTTAACGCACGTGACGCACACTGTTTACTGCAACGCCTTCGTTGTTTACAGATTTAGGATCTACAACAACAGGTTAATTGAAAAGTCATGCCATTTTATATAACAAATAACTGAACAAGGCGCCAGTACCATTTCTTCTTTTTAAAGTGATGACCTTTCTGTGTAGTTGCCATGAAGCAAACAAACACGGTGTGTTCCTTTAAGGACGGCGGGAGGGGAGGCTGTTATAAATGGCATTCTCAAAGAATTAGGCAGAGCGGAGGGGAAAATAATGTGAACAGGGAACATGAAGCGATGATGGAAGGACGGGGCGCGCTCGGCAAAAAGAGTCAAAATGAAAATAATAATAACCTTGGGCAACTGTGATCGAGTCCGAATCAAAGATGATAATAAAATTAGCGTGGGAATCAGGTCTGGGCCACCTTATAGAGATAGCTGCGAAAGGGTCATATGCAATGGCGTCGATTGGGATTAAATCCAGCGCTGACCATGCCTTAATAATAACTGATGTCAAAATAGTCAAGACGCGAGCTCCATGCAGGGCAGAATTATATGCGTAGAAAATATACTGATAGTATTGTCAAACTTCAACAAGGCATGTCTTGTTATATACGTTGGAAAACACACCAACAAATATTGTATATGTATCAAAAATCCCACACACAAAAATACCATCCCATATGCTTGGGAAAACAAGCTGGAAAATTGTATGAGTGTTGTTCCTGTTGAATTCTTATTACCTTACATTTTAAGTGAGCTATAGGTAAGAATGAAGATCCACTCCTGCAATGTTGACCATACTTCGGTTACTGTTATGAAACACTATGTGTAAAAACACTACTTTGCCCTCGTTTTTGAAAAGCAACACATGCAGCATTTAACTGTCTTCTCGATAAGGTGAGACTGTATAAGTATTTCCACTGGTACACTCGTTCATTGAAAATACAATTCTTTGAAAAGTCAATCATCTTTGATATATACCAAGACATTAATGACTCACAGCCATGATATATGCTGGCTATCATAGGAAATATCAAAATGAGAGTGAAATATGTTATAACTGATCTCGCCTAATATAAAATTATAATAGAATACAAACTTCGTCCAAATAAAACGTTATATTCACGGTCATAAATTGTCCTTTTATCTATTTACATAACAATATGACGTTATGCATGCGCCAATATCAGCATTTGCGGCAATATCAATGAGTTAATTTGCATGTCTTCGCGTTCTATTTTGACTTTGCGGTTCATACATTATATTGCAATAAATCAGCCTTCAGCAAACATGCTCCAACATGTTTCATCTATAGGGTTTTGTTAAAACATGTATTACGACAAAACCGGTTTCGTGTAAATACATCTAGCCTAGTTATATTAGGTCAGAACAGACGTGTCACCATACATAAAATGTCATTTCTATGCAAATTAGATCAGTGTTTGTGCACGCCATGTTATGATACCAAGTTCGCATATCGCTCCACTAATCAAACGAAATCTCACCATGCTCATTGTTTGTCCAATTTCCCCCAAGACGAGATTTCAATGACGAGAGTTATTGAGTGATGGAATGCCGCGGGCTAAACAATACTGCAATGGATCGGGCCATGTGCATGTTGTATTGATACAATCAAAATATTAATTATGCTGATTTTTGTATTACGCGATTACTGTTATGTTGTGTATACGATAAAGGCATGTGTAATTTACTGTAGCTTAGAATATGCATTGTGAAAGTAGGTATGGCAACATTAACAATTGATAAAAACGCAATTAATTGTATTTGTTAATAATTGATACTTGTATTATTAAAGCCTTGGCCTGTTTATTGGTGTGTTGTCATATGGTTGCCGATTGGTTTACACACCAGATACTATTGACCCATTACTGATTGATAGTATGATTGATTCACGATACAGGATCGATTAATCGATACTGGTTTATGTCCTCAATATTTAATGTCTGCGAAGATTTCTTTCAGGAGGTATCATGACCATGCCCTGTATGCTGGCTTAATTTAATCCTAAATTACACAGGCACAGTGACATCTTCTTTGTTTTCTTAAACAGCACGTCCTCTGCCTTTTATTTGTATTGGGTTACTACTTGCAAAGAGACTTGATAAATTTGAACTATATATAGTGTGGCCCTGAAATGTCTTCACATAACACTCAGCTTCAGCGTATATGTGAACATTTACAAAATCAGAATGCTTCAAAATTCTATTTGAGATTAACACGTGGAATTTACTTCGGAGATCTCATAAAATCACATGACCCAAGTTTCTGAAATCTGTGCAATAAATTGCGTTCATTCAAACGAAAATGTATGCTATTTTACGGTTTATCCTGAGCGGATAATTCTTTCCTGTGTATATGAATTTATTAATTACAATTCATATTTTGAGTCAGTTTGAATTGGTTTAACTACGTAAGATAACCAACTAACTCTACACTGAGCCACAATTTGTGACTCTTTTCTATTTCTGAGTAGGATTACCGAAACGCCATTGTGTAATGCTTCACAGGATTTGACCGATGTGATTTGAGAAGCAGATTGAGTTAAATTTTGACAAGTTTAATATCAAGAAAGTTGATGATTGCCGTCACCATGGTGATGAAGATCCTCAACAAAAAGATGAAAACATAATCACACGGAAAACTTGAAAATGTATTTTCTATTTGCATGTTTGAAGAAAGTAAATGCATGATTCGCCTAGACTTGACAGCGACAAAGTATACAACACGCTCTTTGAAATTGACGAATTCAGCGACGGGTAAATTTCAAGACGTGTTTAAAAATTAACCAAAGTTCCCCCGAGGCAAAGAGTGGCGATCGTGCGAACACCGCGCCCAGAGATACTGAGACAAAATACAATTTGATCAGGCTGGAGACATTATCTTGTATCGCTTACTGCTTTCGTCAATTAAATGTAAAAATCAGATTTTAATTCCCCTTTTATCTGGACACGCACGCCTTTTAGCGTTTGGAAAAAGGCTCTTTCGCTTACCTGTGTAAAGCAGTTTACGTATAGTAAGAGCCAAGTTCGTGACAGTATTAATCACAGTCTGCCTGTGGTGATTCTACTCTAGAGATATCAGAGTCAATTTGCGAATGATTTGTTTTAAAAGCACAATAATGCACTGGGATGAGAGAAGCGTATTTTGTAAAAATGCGTCAGGTATGGGCGTTTCCATTTTCCACCCATTTCCCATCCACCTGTGATCCTGTTATATAAATTCATTTCTTCATCCACTACGTGAACTCGAGTTATCTCACCCGATAGCTAGTTATCTCAAACAATAACTTTATCTACTAAACCGTTTATTATGTCTTCGTTGCTAGTTAACAGCTAGATGGCAAAGCAGATAGTCAAAACGATTTATAGACGACAGCAAAAAATTAATGATGCACTAATCCGCACAGACATTCAGTTGTTTTGATATACCCTTATTTCTCTGATGCGAACTCATGGTGGAAAGTTCATGTCACTGTCATGAATTTCATGATTGCCAAAACTTGCTCTTGGCAACACATCAGTCTATACTCGTAAGGTATTTGTGGGAATTAGTGTCAGTTTCAAACAAATTATTGGCTCATTGCAAACAGTTAAAAAACCTGCTTATAAAACAGTTTGTCACAATCTGTTCTTATAAAAACTCATAAGTGGCTAGTAATTTCCCCTGTTTAATATAGATGACGCTTATTGTCAACACACATTTGATACTTTACACAAAAATTAATTTACACTTATCAGAAACTGATTTACCTTGTGTGCAGTTCATGCAAAGCCAGTCCTGCGGTGAGTAGTCCGAGTAGCAAGACGCACATGACATACAATTGTTTCCATCTAACGTTCGCACAGTGTGGATCGGGCATTCTCCATTTGCAGTCAAGGGCACCACTAGGGCAGAAGTCATTCGAGATAAGACAATTATCGTCATTAGGAAAGATAATAGCATTGTTCTTAGGGGACAGGTTGCCATCTTGACACTCCTCTTGGTTGAGTGGTATGAAGGTGGGCAATGCACGGTGGATCTTAGCTGATGAGGATGACACGTCCTGCTGCTGCCACACGGCAGTGATATCAGGTACTCTGACGTGGTCATGGCCGCTTCGTCGCGTTGCTTTGTCCCCAAGGGCTCCCCTTCTCCTCCCTGCAATACATCATCAGAAATAAGCCTCATTAATTCCTATGATAGGCGAGCCTTGTCTACAGTAGACTGATTAAACGAATGCATTCTGCATATCAAAACAACCAAAGAGATGCGCTCTGCCTATCAAAAAGATGGGCCATTTAGAAATAGTCTGTTGGATACGGTCGAGTACCCTGTAAGGTCACCAATATACCGCTAGTCTAGTGCCGAGGTCACACTATGTGACAACATCAACAATCGATGACACACATCGGCTTGATTGATACATTTTTGTATAGTGAGCAATTTTCGACCTATTGTGAACGTTTGATGAAAATAATATTCGTATAACGGTCATTTGGTAACAACAATTACTCTGGTCACAGTTAAGTGAACGATAAGGTCACTGTTTAGCCACCAGTCTGGCTGCGAGGCCACACCACGTGCCAGTATCAACAAACGGCAATCGCTAGCATAACAACCGTGGCCGCATTGTCAACTTGTTATTAATAAATTGCTGGCTAAATGGCGTGTATCGACTGGGAACAAAAACCGATGAGAACGATCATAATATGACGTTGATAAATATTGTTTCCATTGTATATACTATGTACGGCAAAATTGACAACAGTAAACTGGATACGAGGCAGTTATATGTCCCTTGTTCATTATAAAGCCGGTCTTGGGCAGTTCCTAATATTGATGTTTGGATGATGTAGGCCTAATTGGAGGATAACAAACTATAGTACTTTGAATAATATTCATATTTCAAAAATGATATTCCTTAAGGTGGTGTGGATTACAAAAGAAAACAAATTTTGTTCAAGAAGTGTTTTATTTTCTAGGTAAATTCGTCTGAAGTTAAATGTCACATGCATGTAACTAGACCTATCGTTCTTTCTACGTGCACCACGTACATATCAGATGTACAACATTACCTTGTGACCAAAATACTGTACTGGCGGTAATCATAGATTGCGTTGTATTTAACTTGGTTGTTGTGTATTTTTTTTCTCTCGTGATTCTCATCCGTCATAACGTAAGCTGGAAGTGTTTTCTTTCCTTTTTAGCGAAAACAGATGCTGGGTGTATTTTATTTCCCCGTGGTACGGATGACATATCAGCTGATAATCGTTGAAATACCCTGGTACAGCCTTGGCTTCTTTTTGTGGTTCAAGCTGCCAAAGTATAGAAAACCTAGCCTTACACAAGACTCAAAGTTGTTTTTTAGTGAATTGAATTGTAATTAAGGGTTCTCAAAATGTAGTTGTTTGTGTAGTGACATTAATTGAATCTTAATTTGCATTTGAAGTCGAGCAATATACTTCATGGCAGGCAGAATTCAGAAAAATTGTCACTATCTTCGGTCACTATCTTCTTCTATTTTTTAAAATAAGATATTGTTCCAGTGACCTTCATTAAGTCAGCTTGCATCACTTCTTGTACCTCCATTATCCACTGCTTGCCATCGTTCCAGTCTACTTTAACTGTGTCAGTTGTTTTACCTTTAATTAAAGATTACCTTCGAATGAATTTTTGATACACATTATATGAGGTCCATTAGCGGCCGTGTTTATGGAGAGACGCCTTTGTTTGTGTATTTGATCTGGATTATTGTGGTACTAATCCAAACCCTTGACCATTATTGTACAAGGTTGCACCCAAAACAGTAACATTCAGAATGTACGTCAATGCTCTTATACTATGTAAAATCACGGAAGTTTATGACGTCACTGCTGCAATGTCTTTGATAGTATTAAATGTGAACAATGCGCTGTGGCATGCAGTCACACCTAAAGTTAAATTACAATGTTCCGTAATTTATGACAATAGCCTCCTCGTTTGTTTCTCGTGCCAACTTGCTCACCACGTTGCACAATATACAAAACCATTAGAACCCGTTTCTCTCATACGTGCTTACTTGCTATACTTCCCTAAGCAGTTGGTTTAAATTGTTGGTTTACAAACATTGTCGATTCTCGATGTATACGTTCTTGACCAAGGTGCGAATCCCACTCGGTTCTATCAGTCGATGTGAGTGCACAGGCCTATACCCAGTGTTTGAGTGTACCATTTGCTATGCTGTCTGTGTTTCTTTCACACTAGAGCACTCGTATGTGTTCACCGTCCTCTTACTTTTCAGACCTTTCTTCAAGCTTGCCGGCTCCGGTGTTCCAAATAGCCTTTTGTGTAGCTCTGATTTCATTATGGAAACTAGACCATGAGTCGGAAGAGCACCACGCACCCCGCCAAGCTTTTATCCAGATTGGATTGGGATCTTCACCACAATCAGAATCGATCTTGTTTTCCACATGTTCAACATATCCAGCATGTTCATTATTACACACACTGCTCAACGAACAAGTCATTTTTAATCCAAATGGGCCCACCCTCACCCCAACTTGGATGGTGAGCGCCCTGCAAACTTTATACGGCAAATTTCGGCATTAAGATATGCATGCACGGTCTTCATTAAACGATAGCGTCGTCATGCAGAAACTTTATTTCCTCTCATCTTCATAAAATATCATGAATGTCTATCCATTCGATGTATCATTGACTTCCAATAAAATACCATTCTACTTGCTATTTCTATAGTGGTTAGAAGTGCTAGTTAATACTTCATGACATAAGTCGCAAGAAGAACATCAAATTGATAGCATTAAATACATTACAATCCCCATTACATTCTAACCGCAAAGGATTGGATCACATCTGTTCAAATCTCCATCCATTTTTATTGCTCTAACGACTACATGCCCTCGTCGATGATTATCTATAATTATCTTAATACTAAAGTGCAGCTGGGATTGCTGTATACTCCCATTAAAGATTTCCCGTAGAAACACAGACCTTTAAGGAAGCGTAAAAAGCACTCCAACTCCCATCCAGTTAGCTCTGTTCTCGTCTCACACTGTGCTTTCTTTGCTTCTCAATGCACAACATATAGAGCGGCCACTGCCTGCCTCCTACGAATGCAAATGCCGCCTTGGCAAAGCAGCTCACGTTGCTTGATGACTTTTCAAAATCTCCTGCCGATGTTTTCTTTCTTTGAAAGGGCAACTGCGGATGATTCTTCACCGTTCTGCTCACGTCTTCAAACCCTCCCGCCACCATAGGAGCATGCAGGCAAGCATGACGGTGGGAGATAATGAATTCTCCGTCCTCCGGGCTGTCTCACCGAGAACTGTGAGTGAAAGTCCCCCATGAAATGGGATGAAGGGTCTCTGTGGATGAGCCGTGTATGTGACCGGCAATACAACGGCTCCCAAGGACCGCAGGGGTGTCAACGTGGTGGTAAACTCCAGCGGACAGCGTCATTGACATTCTCGCTTACTCGTCAATGTTAATGATTATATTGCGCGGGTATTAATATTCATTTTCTGATATTAATAATACAGGCACCACGAGGTAATGCGATACCGCAGGCTGCAGTTCATATACTCCTATCGAAGAACTATGGAAGCAGCTCGTGGTGAATACATACACGAGGCTAACAAGTGAAATTTGATAGCCACTTTTAATATCAATTGCTTGAATTTGTATCTTTTGGGTATGAACCTGTCTAATAAGACAGACTAGCCTCTCGGAAGATGTATGCAAAGCGGCATCGACCTCACAAATTGGTTTTAAATGCGGATATGAGAAAATAAATCTGTAAGTTGACACTTCGTATCGGGGATGGGAATCAAGACCAATGTAAATACAGCGTGTGACTATTTTCCCTTCTTCGGAACTCAGCCTTACAATGTACTTCATTATTATGCACGCTGTTCTCCGTACAATTTTCATGTTAACTTCACCTGATTATGCTTTGCCCCTAACATTTTGCATTTGCCCTTGACTCTTACACATCAATGCCACCTGTAAGCTGGCTAGGAAAACATTGTACATCATTATATCCAACTTATTGCATTACCTTAAAGGTAAACAGTCTGTGAAAATATCCAAAGATTCTTTAAAAGTTTATAAAATAAATGATGTTTAACACTAAATCCCATCTTTATCAATAGGGTTTATCATTATTATCTATATATACAACTTTCAATCAAGAGTGTGTGCCAAAAGACAGGGTACTACACCGCGTTGTGATAAAGGAACAGTGATACGTAAACATCAGTCTGACTATTTTGCTGCAGATAGTGAGTCTTTGGCGTAACTTTCCACAATCGCTAATCTCAAAGCTTCCCTGATCATGGATCCATGTCATTGCTGATGGCTAGGAATGGCATTTTTAAGGAAACAAGGGCAGTACTTGAAGAAGATTCCTGGATTGAATTTCACCGCAAAGTCAATGATGAAACTAAAATACCGTGGCACTTCGTATCTATTTACCGCCCTGATGTGGTGGACGTGCCTGTCCTTGAGGCAAACTACTAAACAAATCTCCCATAAACATGTTATAAAAGGGATCCGGCATAAGTATGGTCCTTTCTTGTAAAAGGGGTTGGACAAACTTTTGTCAACAATATTTCTGATACGCATCTCTTATTAAAAGAGCTGAGCGAAATGATTGACTGATAACGCCGCCATGATATCTCCTTGAGATGCATGGTTTCTGGGATTATTGATTGGAAGAGGTGAGAAGAAATGTTCATGTCATTGGCATTGGTTAAAGTGTATGGCGTGGGAAAGGCAGACAGTTATGTTGCTATGATGTTTAGTGATTTATCAAAAGACTTTGCTTAATAGAGGGTTGATGTTTCATCTTTAAGCACCATATTTATTTTGTGATTTCAAAATGATTACGTAGACCTGAACAATACAATTAGATGTGTTTTGATTGTCGTGTGTATGGAGCTTTAGGGCATTGGATTTCAATGTAAAATATTGATTCCAATGAATCAATTCAATACGGACTGATTGCTCTCTTGTCCATGTCATTTCCTGATGTAATAACAAAAACACAAATCTGTAAATATATTTTGTGATTTACAGGACTATCCATAGTGATGTCTCACAGTATTCTTCAGCATTATCGATTTCCAAGATTCATTTTGTGTCACAAGAGTGAAGAATTCCGTTTGAATGGTGCCTGAATGGAGCTTAACTTTATTTGGTTAAAAAATGTGCTGAAAGCATCAGGAAAAATGCTCCAAAGGTTTTATATACAGTGATTCAGCCCAGACCAAGGTCGCTTTTAGATGTTTGGACAAAATTAGTGAAACATATATTCCGACTGATTGTTGTGATATGCTAGTTTTACACTTAACATAAGTTCCCCGTAAAATAATTATATTGATTTTCCTTTAAACTGATCTGAATAAGTTTTGTTTTTCAGTATACCATGATGTGAGTTTTAGCTGCGGGTATTCTGCAGCATCGAATGTTTTATTACCGTGACATTGCGGGTTTATACTTCTTGACTTTTATTGATTTTGGTTAAGAGTAATGACGCTTCACTCACTCTCTCTGATAAAGGGGGAATCAGTTACCTCTGGCAATTTCTTCACTATCATTTTCCAATTTACCAAACTGAACTCTCGACCAACGATTGTCTCGTAATTACATGGGAGACTCTCACATTGAAATGGAACCAAAATTTTATTGATTTTGATTAAGACTAATGGGTAAGCCTCGTTTCATTTCGCCTTCTTTATAAAACATGAACTGGAATCGGAAAGCTGCAAATGCCCCTAGCCATTCCCTTTAATAATCACCTCCATATACCCCGGGATTGTAAGCAGGGGCCAGCTAGATTCACCCCCTTCGCCTTCCCCCACCCGCAGTCGATGAACAGGTCTTTAATGTACGTGTGTACCTGACCACAAAGCGATTAGAAGGAGAAACCCATACCGTACCAATCGTCTGAATTACGGGCTCCGGTGAGGAATGTAATGAAGTTAACCGAAATAGATCCTCGGCAGCAACCGTAAAGCGATCGCGCGGCAACGGGAGACGTTACAACCCCAAGTCTTACCTATATTGTTTTCACGTTTTTCTGTATGGAACATTAAGATTTTTCTCACCCCATTTTTTGTAATGATATTACTTAAATGCTGGTGGGTTTGATAATCGAGGACAAAAATAATATTGTAATTCCAACCCTTTACCATTTGTAATAGGATACTGTTTAACCTTTCACACCGTCAGTGTTATGTTTAGAAAGCTGCGCAAGTTCTAATCGTTACAAAAATGTTAAACTATCATGGACTGCATGGGCTGCAGCACAGCTTCAGTTTGTGTATGCTTTGATATCCCCAATTGGTAGACTACATGCATCATAGGAACCAGTCAGTTTTGTACCTGAATTAAGTTCGCACATCTTGAAAGAGAAATTGCAATATGGTAACTTTAAAGCGACCATGCGCCGAAACAAATCTACCCATGCGCCCTCAACGATTCAGTGCCGATGAGACGAGGTCATGTGTTGTTACGATTTTGAAGTGTCAGTCGTCGATTTCAGTTCTCCATCCACCCTCCAACATATGCCATTATGCATGATGTGAAACAACTCCAACATGTTCAAGGGTATAGCACTCTAGCCTCTTAGACAAGGAGATTATAAAATTATACCCCTCACCTCTCGGGTGTTTTAGTCTCCTCCGGGCTGTCGAGTCTTAATGACGCCACAAGGCAAAAGACCGTCCACTCACACTCAAGATAGAAGAAAAAAGTCAGCCAAGCATTCTAGATGTGTGAAGAATAGAGAGATTTATAGAGAACATGCATCGGTGAGCATCCATATGTTTTGACACCTTGGTTATATGGTTCGTGCGCTGAAAACTACAGATTTCCATTGAGGATGATACCATGCATGAAGCATTTATCTCAGTTGTGATTTAGAGCCCGTATTGCTTTGCATCTATTAGCGTAAAATATCACGTGACAATTTGTTTTAACAAAACTTTTTGTCATAATAGTAAACAACGTAAAACAACGCAAAGTCCTGTTGACTAAGAAAATCTGCAGCAAACACTGAATGCATAAAACAATAGCCATTTAAATGTACTTATTGTCCAAACATTTTAGGCTCACCTCGACCCCATGACACGATCGCCTTGTTCGCTCCCTTGTTATCTTTTCAGCTGTTAATTTCCTGAAAATTGTTAGCACGGCTTACGAAGATTCATTTTAATCACCATATCTCAGCAAATCCATGTATATATTTACGCTACAGTAGACATGAGATGGAGGGCTAGCTGCATGTTACGACAACTTCGCAGTCAGAAAAGAAATTGGTTTCAAAATATCAAGCATTATAACTATCGGTACAAATGAAGCAGTGTGAATGACAATATGCAGTTTATCATCGGATCCAGGCCTTTTTTTCATGATTTATTGAAGCAAAATTTGTATTCACTGTCAGTCCATGTACGTCACTGGTCCAACCGTGTATTATTCCCTGTGTCATGTGACCCAAGTTGTTTTCCCACAGTCAACCTTGCTTGGGGTGTTGGCTTGTGGTATAGTCATTAGTATAGGGACATTTACTCGTTTCAACATGTTCGAATAGCGACATTAATATTGCATTGACGTCCATGTTTTTTAATTAATCAATGGCTGTTGTAAAATATTTGGGAAACACGTATAAAAGGTACACCAGTGACGGTTTCCGTCAAAGATTAAACTTTCATGGCAATTTATACACTTTTTGCCACCAACCTCATTTTGTGTTATCATGAATATTAATGATCAAAAGTACAACATTTAGGTCGCGCGTGTTTTTTAAAGTTGCTTTGTGCGTGTGTTTCCCCCTCTTTTTTCATTGAGTTATTAATAGCAAACTTTCCCATTACCTGGGATGAAGGGATGGCTTTTATTCCGCCGATTTCTTCTTCTAAAAAATCGATCAACTATCATCGTGACAAAGCGACTCAACACAAGCCGCGGTGGCTGGCGTACACTAATCCTGCATTCGGTACTATAACGCAACCCGGACAGCGATTCAATTTAAAGAAGCTCTTTCAAGCGATCGTCCGCTTGAAAGCCGACACCGTTGAATGATTGAGCTTCACTCTCACCGGCCAAGACGGTGAAGATAGCGCTGGATGCAGAGTCGATATCTTTATTAAACTTGAAGAAAGTTCGGGAAGTTCCAATCTTGCCTATTTTGCCAATGAGTGAGTCTGAAGCTTTGCGAGTGACATGAATTGTGCACGTCACAACCATGCACTTAGCACATCATTGCTTTTTTCCAACTTGGAATGGTTTGTTCACCCAAACAAAAGTGTTTACTTGCAGCAAGTTCTAAGACATTAGAACAATATGTCAGTAAAACTTTTATGACACTAAAAAACTTGGAAAACAAATTGTTATTAAACATAGATTAAATTCGTGTAGCCTTATTATAGTACACATCAATTTTTTACACAAACCACAATAACTGTGCTAAACCATGAACTATAACTGCATCCTCCGTAAGGATAAAAGCTCAACAATACTCTTTTAATCTTGTTTGTTTTCTTAACCACTTTTCTACCCATCCTGACGTGATCCTCAAAAAAGAATATCACCTGCAATACTGAGATAATAAACAGATGTTGCGTTATTTATAAGCTAAATGTTGTCATGGTAACTGCTTGAGAATCGTTCCTGTTATCTTCAGTTATCATGTTTTCACAGCGGAAACAACGGAGCTCAATAAACAGCACAAAGCTCTTCATCCTCTTGCAGACAAGATGTATATAGGTCTTTTCTCTCAGAGTGTCGCGTTCGGTAGCACGGATATCTTGTCGTCCCGTGCATTAAATGAAAGATGCGTTTCCATGGTGATTAGCCATCGCGTAATGCATTCTTTTCATCGGCGATCAGCGAGAGCTTAACTGCCAATTTCCCAGATGTAATTTTGTTTTCAAGGCTTTGAACAGTTTTCCCTCCGACGGGAATCACTTTGTCAAATCCATTTGAGTTTTTCCCTTGTTTTATTTTGTCTACACGACGAGGACTTAGTAATTGCTCAAGTGCTGTTGTCCACCTGCATGAAAAGACCATCGCTAAACACGCGAATTCAATCAAGACGTCTATGCCAACCAACAAATTAGGAAAAGTGAGGTTCGGTTCAGATGCAGAGTGGTTCACTGCCGAGCTTTAAATTTCAGTCAAATCATATGTTGACATTTTGCATTCATTTTACTTATTAGTTTGTAAATCAGAATTGACTTGTAAATCATCAGTGACAGTAATATGCAATATGAAGTGACGAACGAAATTATTCATTCTCAACTTCGAAGGTATGCTTCTCATATCAGATTGTTATAAAATTGAGGTCCACGAGGGCCTCTCCATTCAGCATTCCACTACCATGCAACAGCCCCTGGGCATCCGTGATCACGAAGCTCCTCAATATTTCTACTTGTCGCAATTCTATTTCAAATTCACTTCAAATGATCTCGGGGTATGCCCCACTACGCCCAAGGCTTTTGTCAATAATTCCAATCATTGTGTGGCTCCTATTTTTATTTCCCTCCACTATTTCGTCACCACTGACCCTCAGTGAGAGGGGTAATATTTGTAGTTGTCATGGTAACTTATTTTTAAATTTATAACAAACAGGGCATCTACAAGATCCATCTAGAAACTAAAGACAAGGCACAGGTGTGTATTTCTTGATATTTCATTGGAAAAAACACATTGGAGGAATGCATGTGATTAGAATACATCGACCTTGCTACGGTTTACAGGACTGCATGCAGCATAATATTCGCTATCTTTAACGTTCTTCATCGAACGATTCATTTCACATGATTCATTTATTGACAGTGTGTAAAACAATACAGGTTAGTAATTATGCATAAATGCAAATAAGGTTAATAATTGATAAATGAATAAGTAAAGGTCAACTCCCATCCCACTTTTTCTCCCATTGCCCGAGGCCTTCGATCGTACACCGCTGTCCTCCACGAGCGATTGT
This sequence comes from Pisaster brevispinus, assembly GCA_023634235.1. Lineage (NCBI taxonomy): Eukaryota > Metazoa > Echinodermata > Asteroidea > Forcipulatida > Asteriidae > Pisaster > Pisaster brevispinus. The sequence continues at coordinate 21,451,433 of JAMKCF010000007.1, read as the reverse complement.
GGTCGTACTATATGTAACCAAATGTTTACGGCAAAATGGCCAGATGGAGAGTTAACTAGCAAAGCAAGTCATCTTTGAATTACATTAATGTATATATGTCCAAAAAGCTTTGAAGTTTGTGACCTACTTTGATCGTGACTTGTACTTTTTCTTTGCATGTAAAGGATCAACCTTGTTTGAATAATATACTTAACATTATTGTGATAGGCTAAAATTGATACTCATCAACCCCAGTCAAGAAGACGTGGTAAAACACAGATGAAAATAGGCCTTAGAGCTCGATTTCACCACTAAAGACTAACTAAGATGACTTGTAAATATTGCCACAATGATATATCTTGTGACATCACACTTTGCTATAAGCAAATATGTTTGATACACAATTAAACATCAATCTGAGCTATTATCAAGCGAAATCAAGCTGAACATTAGCTCTTACTAGCAAATCAATACGACGATTACCAAAATAGCACCACAAAGACAAGACAGAGGTTCGGTGTTTACATTCATTCACCCCACCCTGGCAATTACCACAATACAATTGCCAGATTATGTACTTACCTTTAAGCTACCGTTGAACCTTGAGAAGGGCACCAACACCTTAGCTCATTAACAGCGTCTTCAGTTCTCTTGCTCGTCGACCTGGGTTTCTCTTCAACGCGAAGAAACATTTACACATTGCTGTTTTTAGCAGATATCGTTTACATGAGTGGTTTGTCACTGGGAAATATAACAAACCACTTATTCGGGATGAATGATTTCGAATCTTACGACCAATAACTTGCCAAATAAGTTATATCGATTAACAAGGTACACTTAGACCTCTTAGTGAAACCGAAGCCAGTAAGTCATACTTACGGAGCAGTTTAACATTGTTGTGAAACGCTTGACATAAAAAATAGGTCTGAGGACGATTCACTGTTGGACTCTTGAAGATTAAATAAGGTTGTGCGTTGCCAGGGAGACTGAATCACTGAAGAGGGAGGAAATAGCGGCCTGCCATCGGCTGCACAATGCGTTCCTATTCAGTTAAACCGTGTCTCATCAAAGGCTTTGCCACGAACAACCCGTGCGAATCCCAGCATTTCTACAGGCAAAGTCACTACGCTAAAGCATGCTGCGCGCACACAAATCAAAACGCACAAGATAGCATGAGTGCACCAATCGATGACGTCATATTGATTTTTGGCGGCACTATTTTGACGCCCGTGGCGGGAACGGAAGTCGTAACCTTCTGCGCAGACGACAAGCACGCGTGGATTGGCAATCTGTTCCCTGGTTACGACTATAAAATAGCCAGGAAATTTGGGGAAAAGGGATTTCCAGGGGCTAAGCTTTGATTACGACAGCATTCACTTACATAGTTTATAATTGGTTAACATCCTTGGGTTTAAAGTAGACAATATCAGTACATTATCAAAGGGAAATGTCATTACCGGTCAATTAAAATATCCCATTTGCCAATTATCAATAGCAAACCGTATGTTAATACATGTATACTTAATGAACACATCTGAAGGAGTTCTTGATAATGCGTGCTGACAATGGTGGTGACTATCTCTAAGAAAACTGTTGGTGGTACCAACTGGTATTTCATATATAATTCTAACGCCTCAATCTCGCCATGACTGTGTCTTCTTTCAGGAGAGAGGGTCATAGTTTGAATATTGTTTTGAACAAATAATTTTCCGTGAATGAAGCATATTGTTATTATGGATGTGATGTGGTCTATTTTCAAACTCTCCCACAGGAGAACAGCCTACCCTACCCTGGACAACCCAGATTAAATCGGTTGTAGTTTGTTTACTGAGGCGCAAACAACAATTTGCCCACTGACTCGATAGATAACCGTGGTACCACGAGTCCCAATCGAAGACATTCATCATGGTCACACAACATCATCAAGCTCAACTCTCCATCTCTAGCCTAGCTAGGCATCTAGCGTGGCAACCTTGACAATATGATCGAACCATCACTTGGTGATGTTGTTGGTGATAAAGAAGCAGCCAGGTTCTGTTATCGAGCAGCACTGGACAGAAAGAGAAGCCGACAATACCCTCCTGGTTCCGGTACAGGTGGCCATACATGATGGATGACGAGATTCAGATCGGTTTACTGCTACGATGATCAACCACGGCAGGTGTTCCACTCTCAATATCCATAATCAGAAATCACACACAAGAAATCTACAACCTACTCAGCAAAACACATCTCTGTCAAGAGATCGCATGTTTGCAGTAAATATCTCAGTCGCCTATCTCTCCTTACAAGTTTACCTTAGCTCCTGTTACTTTTCATCGCGTCTACGCCGAAAATAACATAAAGATGTATTCGAGGTCAATTAAAAATACGAAGAAATGAAACCATGAAGAAGAACCTTGTGGGAAAACTCAAACCTTGAATGTTTTCAGAACAAGCATAATAACGATTCTTCGAAATGCCAGATTCTAAATTTAGAATGACAGAGCTGAACACTGAAAAACAGCTCAATTCTAGCAGTGCATGACATTATCAGCAGCATCATTCATACATACAACTTATTCGTTAATATTAATGGTTGGGTTTTGCTGAAAACTGTTATGACAATATTTACTAAATAATCTGCTCTAACCTCTAACTGGATGAGCAGATAATATTGTGATGTTTTTCCCCATCTTCTCTAAAGGTACATGCGTGCATGGCTGAAACAAACATTAGCCCATATGAGTCCATTAATCCATTAGGTAAAATCATCCATGAAACTAGACATGGCCAATACGACTGAACTAAACAAACATTTAGAGCAATTTCACTCATAATCCTTTGTGATTCCTGAACCAGTTTTGCCAGCAGCCAATGCACTCTAAACCTTAATAGCACAAATCTTTCTTCTTGTAGGTCTATAAAAGCCAGCCTCCCCATAGGGGCTGGAATTGGAGCTTGCACAGTCCATGTCAATATTGAAACAGCCACATTGCTGGCGTCAGAACACGCGGGAATCTCAAATGATAAACACAAAGACATCGTCTTCATTAGAGTCCTAAGAGATGGGTACAGTCTCTGGAACTTGCACTTAAACAAACAGTGATGCTGTCTGCGTGGTTGTTATGATTATCACAGCTTTACTCTGACAAAGTTCGAAGAGAACTCTGCATTGTACTTTTGACATCATTTTGTTTTGTCTTTTCCAGTTTATATGGATGTGTCTCTATCTGATACACAATAAGATGCTATCGAAACTCTGTAATTTTGGATTAGCTTTAAGAAAGGTTAATTAGCCCCACCCCACAACCAACTAATCATTTACTCGATTGAGTTCAATGTTAGGCCTACAGTTAATCCAGAGGAGTTTAGTTTCAGGACGTCAAAGTCAAATAGAGAAATGGATTTATAGCTTTTGAGACAACAAATCAATATTCCAGCGAATTTTATAACTATTCAGCTTTAAGCTTCATTTTACTTTTTTAAATATCTTACTTTGTAATTGATAAGAAGTAAGCCAAAATATTCGAAGTTTCTTATAGCTTATAAGTCTATCTCGGCTTCTACTGGAAATATCAACACACTAATTAGAGTTTCACGTGTGCGATTGTCGGAGTTGCTTGTTTTAAAATTAGTCAGCCTGAGAATTGCCAATAACATGCTCTGATAACTTACAACTGAGAAATAAATGAGCACCCTGTGAGTTTCCTGATGACATTTGACTTAAAATTTATTAATTCTAAACCTTACCGGTACGCCTCAAAACTAAAATGTTGGTGCAAGTATCATTAAAGTAAATTGTTTAACCCGGTAGAAAAATTGACAGAGTACTTTCAGAAAGCATAGCGCCCTCACTCGATAATATCAATCCAGATTTCTCCTGGCTATAGATTGAAAGACATTGGTTTTCTGCTTCTAACCATTCAGTTTCGATAATACCAATGGATTTTTAAGGTCACTTCTAACATGTGCTTCATATCTGATTAGACACAGTACAATACTGTGAATGATCTAAAAACCATTTATACAGCAACATTTTAAATTTGGAACGATAAAATCTGTGTTATCTATATTTTATAATAAATATAGTGGATTATATAATATGATGTAATACTGAATCGTAATACTTATACAAATTAATTTGGTAATTTCTGTAAATGGCAAAACTTGAAAAATAAAGTCCTTGACTTAAATCAATAAATTTAAATTGCAGAATTAAATGTCTGGTGCATTTTCCAACAACAAAGAGTTACATGGTCAAATGATGACAACGAATCAGTTCAGCTCAATGTCAAAACCTCTTCAAATAGAAATTATTTTGTTATGCCCCATTAAGAACTAACTATTGTGTAGTAAGTATAGTCACCTAAAATTATTTCCTACTTCTTTGAACAAGTGGACAATTGTTGTTCACAAAGAAAATACCCTGATACTTGTTCAACTCCTTGCATGCTGCATACCATGAATAGTTTAACCTTAAATTAAAAGTAATGCAGAAATGTCTCTCATAAAATCTTACTAGACATTGAATTGGCTACTAATTTTAACCAATTTGGAATGTCTGCAGTTTGAATGTCACTCTTTAGCATTCATGTCATGTTTGAGTTTAGCCAAGGCCACCAGCCTTCCATCTCGCCATTGACGTCTCTCCTGTAGTTGATCAAGTGGAAATCTTGCGGCACTTTCTGCAAAAATAGCTTCGCTTCCTTCTTCCTTGAAGGTTGGAGGTGGCCCAAATGATGAAGTCACTCTGTTGATAGTGGGACCGTAACGTTCCATGTAGTTGGCTGTACCTATGAATGACAAGTCATTGAACAAGCCATATTAAACAAAATTCCTAATGTCTAGACAGAGTACAATATAGAATATTGTAATCCAATATTTCTTCCTGGTCTAACTGATACACAATTTGCGGATAGTGTTCATAACACAACAATGTAACTTTGCGTTATATTTGCCCCCAGGAGTCCTCAGCTCTTTTCAGAGAGCGGTCAGGCGGGCTTCCCTTTCAGAGACAGCCATTTGTATGGATTGGCCCAGCGTGTCTTTTTGATTGGGATGAAATGGGTGAAAGCAGGGTAGAAATGAATAAGTTTGATTATGTTTTGATTTTGAACTCTATCCTTACCTTCAGCATTGAGGTGAATGACTTCAAATGGTCCACAGAAGGCATACCGCATTCCTAATCCAGCTGTGAAAACCTTATCCACATCTTCTGATGACATCACACCATCCTGTGCAGAGAGTTATGACAATGTGATTGGTAAGAGCATTTTTATTTTCTACTCTCAATATCATAGAGCTGGGCTCAAGACAACTGTGCAAGGCATAATTTATAAGCAGTTAAGCAGAAAATGGTGCTCAGCAAACTGTTCTGCTAAGCAAGAATTAACAAGTCACAAGTTTCTGCTCAGCAAGAATTCTCTGTGTTTTATGAAAGTGTGGCCTGGCTATGGATAGGGCTAAATCTCTGCATTGATACTGAAGCCATTAGCCAAGGATACATACAGGACTTAATTGAAATTTGGATCAGAGAAAGTGGCTCTCCATTGGCACACCAACTGCTATGACAGAGTAACAGTAGCACTTACCGACACCAACCTCCATGCTTCATTGATGAGGGCATACTGCATACGGTTCAAAGCAAACCCATCAATCTCGCTCTTGACAGTCACAGGAACCTGACCAACTTCCTCCAGTAGTGACCGGGTCCGTGACATAATGGACTGGTCAGTCCAAGCGTTGGGTATAATCTCCACTAGAGGGCAATAGTACGGCGGGTTACACTGTAATCAAAGAAATAACAAAATAAACACAACTTCAAACTACTATTCTCCTTTATGACCAAAAGCTGGTAAAGTGTCCCAAGTTCCTTGTTTGACACAGACCTGTCAATACTTACTGGATGGGCCACAATGCATTGGTTGCGCCGTTTGAGTTGATCAGTGAATTTAGATGGCACTATACAGGATGTAGAACTACAAAGGACAGTAGAATCATCAGCGTACTGTTCCATCTGCGTAAAGACTTTCCTCTTGAGATCTTCATTCTCTGGCACACATTCCTGACAAGAAACAATTCAAATCAAGTCATGTTAAGGATAGGGTACACATCATGATCAAAGTATTGTGGTACCCATCACTGAGAGAAATGTTTTCTGGGTTAAAGTGAACATTGTAAACTTGTTATGATTTTATGACAAAAATAAATCCAATGTCAAAATAACTGTGAACCAACCTGCACATGCAAGGCACCAGTGACTGCATCCTTCATCTCCATGGTGACACTGATTAGAGCCCTCTGTTGCTCAGGAGACAGTGAGCCTCTTAGCAGACCAGACTTCTTTAGTTCCTCTAGCTGCTTTTCAATGTCAGCAAGGGCATTGGTCAACTGAAAGATAATCAATCTGTTAGTATTCAGAACAATTCAATTGGTGAGGTAGCAAGAGAGGAGGGGAGACAAAACAAGAAAGTTCCTTAAGTTTAACTGTCCAATTGTTTTGTTTTTTGGTGGACAGTGAGGGAGAAAAACCCCAAATAAGCTTACCTGTGATTGTTCAATGTCGTATATGGTGACATTGTAACCTGCACCGACAAAAATCAAGGCCCAACTCCTTCCGATCAGACCACTAGCAAAGTAGGAAAGAAGATATTGTAAATGATTATTAACATCACACAAAAAAACCCAAATGACTTTACGTACACCCCTTTGAGATTCCTTACTGAATGGTTTCTTGGGAAACACACCATTCATGACTCCCCTGAGTACATTGTTGAATTGATCTCACAGTGTTCAGAGTGTTCAATTTATGTTTTAGAATGTCTGTAACTCACCTGCCAATGACTGCAACTTTCCCTTTTCCTGTTGAGGCTGCCATGTTTTATTAAAATCTGTCATGATAAGATCATATCAATAGGCAGTTACGGCAGAAGTCAGACAGAATTACCTACTAGAAAAGTAAGTGCACAGTAAATTTAGTATTTTTTAAACTTAAATGTCAAATCATGTCAAAGTCCGATTAAACATTTTAGGACAGCATCATAACAATTTAAGAGAAAGTACTGCGTAAACTAACTCCGATTCTCTAGTTTTCAAGAAACATACCATAGAACCTGGTCATGTTTTAGAGAAAACAAGAAAAACATTTCAGGTTTTATTAGAGATTTGATGCAAATTCATATTGGGCTTATTACGGTAGCAATGAAATAAGCAACGGTAATTGGGGGTCTTGCAATAATCCTAGTCAATGACGCTGTATGCAACGGAGGAGTCCAACCTGGGCTAGATGTGATCATGACAAAAGTCCCATTTTAAAGTTTAACTAAATGGCATCACAAAAATCTTGCATATTGCATAGTTCTTTATCTAAAACCAAAGTAAGGCTAAAATTAAAAAGCATGGTTTACCATCAGACCATTACTATATCATATGATGATAAGTCGATATAATTATTTATCAATGATCAACAAAGATTGAAAGAGTCAAGGAGCGTTAACTTGCTATGGCCACGCAAAAAATGGCTGAACTGAATATTTTTAAACACTTAAAAAAACAGTACATAGCACTCAACAGGCAACATTCATGCTGTCAGTTTATATACTAAAATTACTACTACTACTAGCTCAAAAATAGCTGAAAATCAATAAACCCATTCCCGAATAAGAATACAAATATTTTTAGAAGTAACGTTACCCTCCATCACGATGTAATTTACAATGTAGAACAACTATTTATAAATAAATTTCTTACCAAGCAAGGCTGTCGTGTAGGCACGAAATCTTTTGTTTCTCTACTGGCAAATGTTAAGGTGGTAATTGGATTATGTAATGGGGATTCTGTGTTGTCACAGCGCAGAACAACTTGGTTCCACCCTTCTTTAGGTGGCGATTTAGGGGAGGGGGCACTTGCTCAGGTTTACCTAACTGTTATTGGCCGTTTGCAATCAATTGAGGGCGCAAAACGGTAACTAATTACTATTTTCAATGAAACTTAATTTCTCACAATAAGCCTCAAAGATTACAAGATATGTATCTTGTTATTTAAAACATTTGATTGTATTTCAGTAAAATTAAACATTAATTTGGGTTTTGTTGTGGACTGACCAGTGAAAATTTAATGGTCGCAGCTTACTTTATTGAAGAAAAAAATGAGACCGTAAAAGTGAAATGGCGCCCTCTTGTGTTTTTTCTTAAAAGAACTCTTAATTAGACTGGTCCCTTGTCCCTTGTCTTCAGATTGGTTCCCCGACTTACTCTTGTCAAGCGCCTCACGCTGTTTCCAGTTTATGCAAAATCGTGGATGAAAGTGTTTTTACTCACACTTTAAACGTAATTAGCATTTAATATAGGTAGTTTGTTGTACATTATTATTATAAATTAAACAATTTTGAGCTTTCTAGCTATCTTTATAAATATAATTTGTGTCTCGATCGGGTGATGATGTTGCAGACGACATCGAAATAACCGTTAACGTAGAATAGCGCCACCTCGTGTTCATTTATTTTAATTTTTATTAAAATTATTATGGAAGTGAGGGTTTTTTAAGCATGTGAGAATCGTATGTTTTCGGAATTAGCGCAGAATCAGGGCGATTAAAGTATTGAACTATTCTTTGATTCACTTGTTTTTCTCATAAGCCTCTGAAATACCAACAATTGAATCGCCGCACCCCCCCCCCCCCCGCGTTCGTGAACTTTTTGTGTATACCTAGCAACCAAATTGTAGTCTGGAAACAGACGCCACCAGCGTGGCATTATAATCACGACAAATGTTCGTACTCCAGACTGATTGCAAAATGGCGAGTGGAAAGCAGCTTCAACTCCGAGTGGTCGGGTTATTACCCGATCCCAGCTTTCATCAGGCAAGATCGTGTGCTCAGGTTTGTTAAAAGTTTCCATCGTAGTGTGTTTACATTTCTACTAATCACTTATTTGTGTCTGTTTGTTTTGTAATTGTAGGCCGTACTAAGGTGGTTATTAAAAGTTAGTTAAATTAAAGGGTCTACTCTTTCACTCAGTTGCACTTCACCGCACAGCTCATGAGCTACTGAACTGGCTAGTTAATGCTGTGGGCATGCTGGGAGTACTTGCTAGTTTAGTTACTAAAGGACCTTCTCAAATGAATTACCGATTAGGTCCTTAATGTAAGGCTTTAATTAAACAATTTGAATTAAAATACAGGATTGTAAAAAATTGTTCCAAAACTTCCCAAAAGCATTATTTGACAAGTGTTTGAAGTGCTTAGTAATAAATTAAAATTTTATTTTCCTCAATACAATAGACCCATCTGGGGCGCTGTACTCCTATAAAAAATATATTGACATCTTCGGAGTATGACCGAGGATGTCAAACAATTTTTTAAAGGAGTACAGCGCTCCAGTTCCTGGACCTGAGTCTACTTCCTCAATATGTTTTTGGCATAAGTAATCTTGAATTTGCTCGGATACAAAAGCATTTATGTTTGGGTGTTTGATTACATGTTTTTGTCTGATTTATTAGTACTTAATTTAGTTTAAATAGGCCCCCCACCATGTTGATTTAGTTTTAAGATCTTTTTGTTTTATTCCAAATAAAAAGGAAAAGATGTCATATCCAACTAGAATTATTCCACTCATTATCAAATTATTATTAATTCTTATACACAAACATGACAACTGAGTTTATGTTTTTGTCATACTGAGAAAAGAGAGTGGCAGATGGCTTTGGCATCTTGCCCATATAAAGTTGCAAATAAAGACACTTGCACTGAGTTAAATAAAACTTAAATTTACAATTTAGAGAGTCAACTGTTGCGGTTAATCGCAGCGTTGGACACCAAGCATGCCAAGTCCGTTCGTCTCATGGCCTCCATTTACGAAATAATTCAGTTCCTCTCAATTTCTTTTTTATTTGTATAGTTTGGTCTAAACATTGCCGAGGAGAAAAACAAACATTTCTAATTATCTGAAATAAATTGGAAGTTGTCATTTCCTGACAGATCTTTAGTGAAACTGAACTTGGTGACTGAAGTGATATGGTTGCAAAATCTTATATGTCAGTTCTTATGATCATAATCAGCTCAGTAGCCTACTAGTCATACATGCATTTAATTGTATTGTGGATGAAAAAGATGATGTTACAGTTGCGTGTACTTATCTTGACAGGATCTTTATCAAAACAACCCTGATAAGTTTGCAACACCACAGATCCAGGGTCTTCTTGAGTTTGAATGGGAGATGTATCTAAGAGATGAAAGGAAATCCCTGCGGGGAGAGACTTGGGTGTTTGAAGATAAAGCCATTGCATATCTAGATGGTGATCTGATAGGTAAGTCTCGCTAAACATTGCTATATAGATTGTGTAGGATTTGTTTGTATCATTCAATTTGGAAATAGTGAGGCAGAAAGGTTACACAGACTTCTATTGTACTGTATTCACATCCATACAGACATTGATTTCAATGTGAATTGATACATATAAGCTGTTAGACATAATAGTATGTAAACTACTTGGGGTTCTTTGTTTTGTTTTGTCTTTTCTTCTAATAAATAAATGTTGACTTTGGTTTCTGCTCTAAAATAGGCGGGCCAACAGATTTAGAGAATTGGGCAACACAGCACTGGAGCTTCAACTCTTATCGTCCAAAAGAATTGTTACTGGCTTATGCTGAGGAATCATACAAAGACTATCTCAATGGAACTGGGGTAAGTCAACATTTATAACCCATGGGATTATTTTGCTTTTTGCACTCAAATTCTCAGGGTTGTGTGAGAGATTTTTTCTCAAATTAGTCTGGGACTACATGTATTTTGATAAAGCTGTAAGAAGATGTATTGCATAACTGCTGCTTACCGTAAGCAAATCAAACTGCATGCCAACTTGCCAGCAGCTTTTTGCAAGAAGATGATTGATGCAACATTGCAAATCCATTGTGTATAACCACTGTGAAATCTTCTTGAACATTTATAAAATACACTTTTGCTTATGCACATTTTTAGACTATAGTAAGCAAACAAATTTGCTTCCTGGTAAACAGCATGTATGAAAGACAAACATTTTTTAAACCTGCAGCTAAAAGTTGAAGAGAGGATGTGGATCTGTATTGATGTATATAAATCAGGTGTTACATTTCACCTTTAAATCGTATTTTCATTTCCTACAGTTAATGCACATTCAATGGTTTTGTTTGCTTTAACAGCACACTTTTGTTTATTTGGATATTTCCATCAATGAGCAACCATGCCAGAGGCTCCTGTTTGAGGTAAGTTTCTTTATCAACACCTAATAAAATCAGTACATATTTTAAACTCCATTTCTGATAAGATTTTGATAGCCTTTGAGAAAACAAGGGTCGAAATGGGGTCTGCTAAGGTCAAAATGTGAGGCCACTTTGCCATCAGTACTCTATGCATATACCATATGCCATTTTGGTTGGAAAGCTTTTATTCAATTAAGTCATTTGCCATGCATGATTTGATTTCATTCACAGTTATCCCGGATACTTTGATCTTTTTTCGTTATTATAAAACAGTTGTACACAGACAAATGCCCCAGAACCTGTGAGAATTTCCGAGCTTTGTGCACTGGTGAGAAAGGACAAAAGACAGATGAGACGCTGATGAAATATCATTACAAGGACAGTATCATTCACAGAATAGTACCCAACGGTTGGCTGCAGGGTGGAGGTAAGACTATCTCCATGTATCAAAACAGTGATTTATAAATTAGTAACTGAGGAGGGCTAGTGAGGACAAAGTACATATAGCTGCATGCAAGTCTGCAAGGGGTCCACACTGGGTCTTGTTATAATGTTGATTAGGTGCTTTTTCCAGCCAAGTAGGTCCCTCAAAGTGCCTTACAACTATCCCTGTTCATCGGGTCTTAAGCATTCCTGAAACCATCTCAACTCCTTAGGAGTATGCAACACCGCAACCATGTGGGTGCACAGGTTGCTAAACCATTCACATTAACAATCTCTACCCATTTTCTCCTGGGTGATGATAAGCAATCATAGTAAAGTCTTGCTTTACTGGTGTCATGACTGGGATTAGAACTTGCACTCTAATGCCTCGGCCACAAGAACTTGAGTTTGATGCGATAGACAGCTCGGCCACAATACATCACATTAAACCTGTGCAGGAGTTCATTATTAACATTAGTTCATGAAGGAATTGAAAACAAAATTGTGGAGAATTGTTGTTCTGATATTAAGAAAAATCAGTGGTGTGTGTATAAAGCTCATTTATTTTATAATTCAGCAAAACTATTTTTTATTTGAATTGCAGATATCCTGTTTGGTAAAGGTGATGGTGGAGAGGCTATTTATGGACAGTTCTTTGAAGGTAAATGACTCAATTTGTGATTCTTTAAAAGAAATCATATGATGTCCTGCAGTGTGTACCATACAGTGTTTGTCATGTTGTGAAGATTGAGGGCAGTTGTTTCACTCTTGTGTATGTTTTTTATTATGATAGATGAGAACTACTCGGTCAAGCACACTTCACGAGGTATCCTAGGCATGGCCAATCAAGGCAGACACACCAATGGCTCCCAGTACTACATCACATTCCAACCAGCTCCTTGGATGGACACTAAATATGTGGCATTCGGGTATGTACAATGCATCATTATCACAAATGGAATGAATAATATCAGTAGTAATGAGGCTGTTTTGAATTGGCTTAAAATATTGACTAATGCCTCAGATTGAAATCCAGGGAAAAAACAACTCAAGCAATCCCTGCTACAAATGCTTTATGAGAATGTTATTCCAGAGTTCCAATTATATCTATTTGTTGTGGTTTTGTTATGTCTTCAGGAAGCTGATTGAAGGTACACATTTGCTGGACTTCCTGGAAAAACAAGAGACTTATAATGAGCGTCCCAAGAAAGAATGCAAGGTTGTTGATTGTGGAGTATTTCAACCTTGATCTTTACATATAATCCACATGTACATCTTCTTTGACAAGTAAACCGACCAAAGCTTTGTAGGAAATCACCAAGGGTTTTTATATTAACTATTTGTTAAATTGTAATCTCATTTTGATTTTACCATTAGAAGTTATTTTGCAACCTAGGCAATGTAACTTTAAAAAAAAAGGGAAATTAGATTTTGGTAATAAATGCTTTTTGAAATAATTGCAGGCCTGGTACTTCGTTGGTGTAAGGGCAAGACAGTGTTTTTCTTGATAAAGGACACCTCAATGAGGGAAATTTAAATTTCTAGTGGAATATTTCAAGGGCCAACAAGGCATTACCCTGGGCATGGAGGTGATTGTCTTCGGAGTCTCTTACCTCGCCTCAATGTAGCATCAGGCCTGTCATTTCATTATTTTTGATATAAAGACAAGGTACTTTCCCCTACAAAAGACTTGATAATTAAACAATTAAAATGGGCATGTTTTTAAAAAATGTCAGCTTTCATTTTGAGGGCATTATAAAAATGGTACAAGCAACCTTGTTATGAAGTGACACCAGAGTTTCCTAACTATTTTAATGAACAAACTTTTGGTACATGTTGTCCCATTTAAAATTGATCAACATCCATTCCCAAGATTTCAAATTGTACCTTCATTAAATATATTTTCATTGACTGTAGCTTCATACATTGTAATCGACAACAGCATTGGCCAAACTGAAAAACTTCTCCTGATGTAAATATTGTGCGTATACTTAAAAAGATTTACAAACCAATTTTGTTCAAAAGAGATCATCAGTGTTGTAAATAGTTTGTTTTGATTTCACAATTAATTTCAAAGACAAATTAACTGTGATGTGTACAGTTTAAAATAAATACGTTTGTTTGAAGAACCTCAATGTTATCCTCGTTTATCAAATTTTCTTTCACTTTTATTATAAATGTTATCAGTTTAAAGAGATTGGGTTGTTAAGGTTTTATTGTAGTTGATGTCACTTAGTTTGTACTTAATATCCATATGTTCGTACTCATTCAGTCAACAGTGATCAGACACATGTAGGAATTTATCCACGCATTTTCCAATCAATGTACAATATCAGCATTTTAATTTTCTGTTATTGATTCAATACATATACACGAAGATTTAAAACAAAACAAAAACTAAAATATTGTCCTTATAAGTGAGCCATCCGGATAGAAAATTGTAATTTCAGTGAAAAATGTTTTGAGGGAAGAGATGGGCCCATGGTTTTTGTTTTCTTTCTGTTTTTCTTTGGTTTAATCTATGAAGGTTTGCACAGCAGTAACACCATGTACATGAAAATAATCTCTCTATGAGTTGTAGTGGTTCTGAGAAGAACCGATTGTTTACTGTGACATCATCTTTTACCAAAATTAACAGGGCAAAGCTCAAATTGCAGTGTTAGCTGAATTTATTAAAAATAAACATTCACTTCAAATGTCCAGCAGATAGTAAACAGCAAAAGTGGACAAAGCAATAATTTCATCTAGTTCTAGGCTACTATTGATATATTGTACAAGGAACTGCTTCAAAAAACATAATTAATTTGAATGAAATTATTCACAAAACTGGCATCACAAAATCTACTGATTTTGATCCTCAAGGAGACATGTATGGGACAAACAGATGGAAAATGAATAATATAAACAATACAATACATGTATTTTCAATCGTCTACATTTTATAAATGATTTTCACCAGGCAGTGCCTTTATAGACAGCCTGTTTCCCACTCTCCACACATCATCATGAGATATATTACTGCGTTGACACGAGTCAAGCTAGGGGAGCCTGGTGAATGCTTTTTTGCAGATTAATTTCAAATTGAATTACACAATGCAGTAAATAATTTGTAGGTTTTTCCTGTGATGTTGAGGCCAAAGGATTGACATGTGAACAGAAGGATTGCTTCTGAAAGAAAAAGAACTCATTTAGGGTACACATTGGTTTGGGACAGTACAGACACTTTTGCCATAACATTGGGTTGATGCATTTTACAATAGACCCAAAACGATACATAAATATAGTCTATTATGTACACGCTTGAATCTAAAGGAAATATTGCATTTGGACCGACTGTGACACGTGGGACTTCATTTCCTATATACATAATGAAGTATCTAGTTCACAATTTAATAATTTATTATGTATCAACATTTTCCAATGACCTTCACTTTATGTCAAATCCAGACATGTGAACGCTTGACAAATCTGACGATGGGAACTGATGAAATTCCAGCCTACTGCCCATTTCATTCATGTATACTTTTTTGGTACAATTACAACTAAATTCATCTTAGTAATCATTTCTATACAAAGGTGAAAAATATGGCCAATATAATCAAATTTGCTTGCTAAGTACATGAACGTTAAAACAGGAGTCAACTTTGCATAAACATAAATTTACTAAACTTCATTCCAGATATAAAGAAAAAGAACACAATTAAATGCATTCCATTATAAAATATCATTCTCCTCAGGCATTACATAGTTTTTTAAATAACATGTTATTCTTCAAGCAACAGCGTTTTTTAGTATAATACTGGTGATATTGTAAGAATATTAAAGCCTTGACTGAGTTCTTGTGACACCATGCATACAAACAGAGAGAGCTATAGTTTTCACCTAGCATGCATTGTCCTTTGCTCCACCCCACTGGGCTCACTTTGGTTAAGGCGCTGGAAATGAGGGAAGCAATGTCTTGAAACCATGCACTGATCTGAAATTGCCAAATCATAATTTAATGGTTCTAAATGCCCTCAGATGATTATTGTAATTGGTTTAGCACCATGGTATGATTTTAGCTTGAATTATTCAGCTTGTTAATGCTATAATAAGCAGCTGCTCTGTCCTTGCCATAAAATATTTGCAAATCAACATGCTTTTTTTGCAGTGGTATGCGATATGGCTATCAAAGTCCATGTGCAAGGAACTCCTGAACTGGTGGACCAGTCAAACCAGGCTTTTATAATCCATTGATGAATGCCATGAATTGTTTGCATCTGTGAGAAAAGTGCAAGTCTACTGGGGGTGGTTAATGTTGTAGCTATCTTTAGAAAGAAAAATAACAGGCAAGCGCAGTTTTGAGTTATGTTATATATGATGCATTTAATTTCTGTTAACCAACGGTTAAACTAAACTACATGTAAACCAATTATAGTACAGTATTCTTGAGAGTAAACCAGTTGATTACAGAAGCAACAAACAAATATCAAAACATAAGACATCTTCCTACTCATGTGAGATTTTCTTAACGGGTGGAAAGTACATGTAAAACAATTTAACAGATAAAATAATTAATATACTTTTAAACTATCTAGATATCTAAAGTCTGAGTAGAAGGGGGTCATTGTTGATAAAAATGTGTCCGCAAAAGAATGTATGTTTACAAATTTGTACAACTGTACACTGTGCACGTGTACAATACTTGGGAAAAGTATGGATGTATTCATTATACCAACACATTTATTAACACTATAATCACTTGTTCCTAAATTATTTTCAAATCATCATTAACTGCCACAGTGTTTCATAAACCACCAAACTTTGATTAAACATTAAACATCAGTTTGTAATTTCATTACAGACTTCAAAAGGGAGGAGTATGTCTAATCTTATAAGGTTCCATCTGATTGCTGAACTATTCCATGCATTGACGTAAATCTCCACAACACTTGCATGAACTGTGAGATCTGCAAATAACCACTATTTGCGCCCAATTAAGAGGCCCATCTCAGTATCATAATGCTGTAATTGCTGCTGATGGTGTATATGTTTTCTTAACCGTAACCACATAATCTTTGCAGATGTCACTGTTAATGAAGCATGTTTAGATTAGGTCAAATATGTCATAAACTGAACCTAATTCATTTCAATGAGCTTTTGTCTTTTATTTCGTTTTTTCCGTCGGGATGAAAATCTATTTGACAGGGGAATGGTTTTTGTAATTACTTATGTTAAAATAGAGATTCTGTACAAATCAACACAAACTTCAAACTTAAAAAATTATAAAGAAAGAGCGTAAATCAAGAGAAAAAAAAGATCAGTGGATGCAAAAAAAATTGATACTCTAGCTGTGATTTTAACTTGTTTCAAAATTCTGTGGTCATATTCTTGCGTGTTATTTTAAAAGTTTCCATGACAATGTACTTAACATTTGTAATTAACATGTTAATATAAGTAAACTTTTTTTTTACATGAGGATTCAATTGACTTTTTATATTAAGGAAAATAAGCTGAATATATATCTGCTACATGTACAATGTAGGTGCAAGGTATAATTTGATTAGTTTCATTGTGTGTGTTATTTGTGACAATTTTTAACTGCATTTTATCTACAGAAATTTATGTGGAAAACTTTTTCTGCAGAATCAAAATGTTTTAAATTAAAGAATGATATAATGTAGGGGTATTTCAAAGATGTGCACTTTGGTTTGTTCTGTATTTTCCAAAAGTCAAAGGCTCCTTGCTTCAAAGTATCTCAAATGATGAATACATTGTGAAAATCAAGAATAATTACAAGGCAAAACCTAAAGGGTTTAGGAGATTAATGGTGATGTCATCAGCTTGAAAGCACAAAACAGTCAAGAAATAATTTATTTTGAAATATTTATGACAATTTGTAGAGATGGCAGTGCACGAGACCTTAAGCCAAAAGCTGCTAGAAAGTAGGGCTGGCAAGGAAAAGGACTGTGCCATGTTTAGAAACAATTTATGTAACTATCGTGTGTATGTGGAATCTGACCAACATGGCTGCAGCATAAAGGCCTACTTGCTACAAAAAGGAATCTATTACCTGACTAACCAAGAAAAGCTTAAATAAGCTTACCCTCACCACATCCCCCAAATCTAGTAAACAATCAAAATACAGGTTTGTCAATGACTATACTGTACAAGTGTACATTGTTGTCCTCAATTTATTGACGACATGTTGGGAGAAAATCCCAGACAAATAATTTGGTGTATCTCTATGATACTTCATACAAAAAGAAACTGATGATACAACCTGCACATACACAAGTCCTACAAACTCTTGGGGTGGACGTTATGCAGCCCGGTCAAGTTTTTCTATGTGGTGCGTATTTTCCCTGCCACGTAGTTTTTATCTATGACTGGCTCCTGAAGAAACATGTGTAGGCAGCGCTCGCTTTGAGCGAGAGGATGGCCTGAAATTCTGAATAGTGCAAAAAAAAGTGCCAAATTATTTATCACTTCTTGAAGAAAATAAGAAGTTGTCTGCAGAATTGCCATGGTTAGCCTTTATTTGAACAAAATTGTATAGGCATACACGGTATGTGCAACAAAACTAAACAAATATGGTTCAACTTGTGTGTTGATAAAGTGATAAAGCAGGTTCTCCCTTAACAGTGGTCCGCTAGCCAAATGCCACTTAAATCACATGAAGACCAGTCAGACTTCTTTCCAAGTGGTCTGGCTGACTAGTTCATTTGAAAGACTGACTGGTGAAAAAGCAGACGGACTAGTAAAATGGCAAGCTTACTAGTCCTGCTGGCAAGTCTCTAAAAAAGTTAAAGGCAAATTATTTTAATGACGGCATAAAGTACTCACTTGTTTATAAATGACTCAAGGCCCTGACGTCGATTCTCAATGAAGCCATCTTCAAAAATACCATCATCGTTTCTAAAAGGCAACTGTAACTTCAATGCTTTACCAGGTAATGGTGGAACTACAATCTATGAAAAGGAAACAAAGCCATCTTGATTTCAGTCATAATTCCTACCAACAATT
Organism: Pisaster brevispinus; assembly: GCA_023634235.1. NCBI lineage: Eukaryota > Metazoa > Echinodermata > Asteroidea > Forcipulatida > Asteriidae > Pisaster > Pisaster brevispinus. Next base: position 21,432,810 of record JAMKCF010000007.1, on the reverse strand, counting down.
CTCAAAATGAAATGAAAACTTATTTGGAAAATAAAATGAAATCATCAACCTCAAAGAGTCAAAGGAAAAACAATTAATAAAAAAAGTGACTGTAAAATTTGGCTGAGTGGGACTCAAAGCTCAGTTTGGTTGACAAAAATGCTTGGATAGATTTGTAGATCTTAATGCAATCCCAATGATACTCACTAAGAGTTAATGGTTTGTTTACTCAGGGATGGACTTAAGCTATTACAAGTAATTATGAGTGGACATTATACCAACAAGTTGTTTCTAAAACAAACTATTAACTTCATACATTTATAATTTTTTAAATTTTAGACAAGAAGTTAAATAAAAAGCCAGAGGACTAGACATTTAAGCTTTTACTTCAATGAAATACAACAAAAACAACATACCTTACTGTCTCTTTCTAGCTCATTCCTAAGCCACTCAAAATCACTGTATCTCCGTCGAACAGAGGATTCTTTCAGCTTAAAAACAGGAAGGTTAGTCTATGGAAAAAGGGCATTGTGTCAATGGTAAAAGTAGGTACAACATTCCACTAAATATACGTACGACTGTAGCAATAACCTTGCAAAACATTCTTATTTTAAAGCACATTTCATTAACATGACTGGTTGTTGATGGTCAGATGAGTGTTTCCTTGAAAATGACAAAAAGTTAGATTGAGCAAACACTTCCCATAACCCTTTGTCATAATCAATGAATGTTATTGGGAAATATTCAAGAATATATTTGTTTCCTACATTCAATGATTGTCATCGCTTGTCAGGTCGGAATATGTTTAATGAGTGTATAGGTAGACCTTATCGCCAATCCGCCTGGTTGATTTATGCTGAATGGCCGAAAGGCATTGTGGGAAGGGAAAAGGGGCATACTGTGCTCCCTTTTCCTTCCCACAACACCTTTCGGCCATTCAGCAAAATCAACCAGGCGGATTGGCGATAAGGTCTATGCCATGATGTCTGACTCTGAATCTGATGATCATTGTAAAACAACTGAGCACTGACTCTGACTCCTGAGCTGAGATTTGACTCTTCTTGAGAATAAATTATGAAGAGTGAATATCCCGTGAACTCTGAATATCATATGAAAACACAACATTCGAGAGATCTGTCTCTAATCAAAGTAAATGCCAAAAATGGGTTGATAACTGTTGTAGTGAATGTAAAGGTAATGCATTTAATTTATATGCATCTATTACATTAGATATTTAACACCATCAACTTTAATTCAATCCAACTTCGACTCCAACCAAGCAATGTGGAAATGAATAGCGGTGTCCGGAAAGTGGGCACCACCCCCATTAGCATTGCACTACACACACTGGGCAAAGTCAAAGACTTTAAAAACAACACCCACCTTCATCCGGACTTCATAATCGGTGTATCTCTTCTTTCCAATGCCGTGTGTCTCTGGATTTAACAAATCTATCTCAAGGAAGTTTGCCGGTACTGCATACGCGTCGTCTAGAGTCTGTTTCTTCGCCCCAAGGCGCCGTGTATCGGCATTTGCTGCGGCCGCGGCTGCTGCCTTCTCGCTTTCGTCCGCCATGCTGAAAATTATATAGTGCGATGAACTTATATGCTGAATTGCAACGTACAATTAGTCGTAGCGTTCTCCATTTTTCTTTATGGGGGTGTTAGTCAATCTATGAAAGGAGAAAAAGGAAAAAAGATTAATATAAAGGAAGGAAATAGCCATAAAAATACTAAAATTAATGCTGTGAAATATATTTTTATCAGAAATTGCTTTTTTATTTTATTTTTTGTGCTTGAATGAATATGAGTAAGTCATTTTGATTGTTATTTACAAACAGGTACCCATTAAAATAAGTTGACTGGTTCTAATTGTTCGCCCTTTGACCTTTCGCAATTTGTCCTTATCGTCCGCTCAATCATAACTTGAACCGGTGAAATTAGTTTGTCTTCATTTCTTCTTCGTTTGCGGTATTTTTGTATGACAATATGACTCATGAATATGGCATTGATGCTTTGTAGGTTAGAGGAGTATTTATTCTCTAAAGGTGAGGTATTACTATTGAAAAGGTCAAGTTTGGTTGTAATTTTGTTTTAACTTGCTAATGCTAGTTGTTTGGTAATTAATGCCAATCAATGGTGTAATCTAATAATAATACTCGTCTCTAGACCCCTCTACTCTAGACTCTGACTCAACAATACAATTACAATTTACAATACCTAACTCATGAACTATGATGAATATGATATGAATGATATGAATGATATGAATGTGGCTTAAGTTTTTACTTTAGTTATGCAATTTACAACTATCTCCTATCCCAAAGTCATACTTTGTAAGAAAGCAAGTTAACAATAACACTAGTCTGTAGGGGCGGTCTGTAGTACCTGTAGTAGTACAGTAGTAGTATTTTCACCTGTTCACTGTTCACTAAAGTAACAGTAACACTAACACTGTGTAACACTAACACTGTGTAACACTACAGGTATGATTTATTTTAAAAAAAAATTATAAGAAAGATATAGCGAAAGAAAGTTTTTAAAGGCTATGTATGTGTGATGATATAATTAAACAATATTTTTCCCATATTGTGCTTGAAGTTAAAGTGTACTTTAACAGAAACCTAGGCCTGTATTACATCATCCTGTGTCTAGTTTTGATTGTTGCAACAATCGTAACCCTTGATCTCCAAAATGAAGGTTGTACTGTAGCACTTTTTCCTTCAGGCCCTTTTGTTAGCCTGGAGACACTTGTATTTCTACTGCTTGAGAACCAATCAACCACCCTTAGCATTACGTTCAAACTTATGGATCCTGCTGAGTCAATCAACGTAAACGTAAACCAGAGGATTACAACTGACAGTGACAGTCACAGTGTTGCGGGGTGGATCATCAACGGGCATTGTTTATTGCAAAACTATGAATTGAAAATGGAAGTAAGCAACGTTAGGATTTTGACTGAATATGGTTTTGTGTATGGAGTAGTTGTGATGATTGTTTAGGTTTAGGTCAAGCTAGTCACAGCCACAGCTATGACAGGCAGCTACATCTAAGCAAAGTCAACTTGTGGATGTAAAGCTGAGATGAAAACTAGGTGCATGTGAAGCAGGTAGAGGTTGTGCAGAGTAATTTAGTAAATAAGTGCAAGTAAAAAGAATGACTAGAATAGATATTGTCGTCTAGTCAATACAGAATCGCAATTTATGGATTTATGAATTCATAATTGTAGACGTTAAACCAATGTTTGTATGAGAGAGATTGGCTGTTGCCAGCTTGGTGTTTATATCACCTTATGGGAGCTTTGTCGAGTTCCCTTGTTAGGAAGATAATCTAAACAAACAAACATAAATTGTAATAAGGCCATGGGATTTTTTGTACAAAACATGGTCTAAATAGGCGCTTCCCTTCTGGATTGAAGTGAAGCTCATTGCAGATTCTGGAGAATTTCAGTTGTGCTTACGGTGTGGTGATAGATGTATTACCAACACTGATAGTCATATCAGTGTTGGTTGTGATTAAAGTATTGTGTGTAAACTTACATTGCACAATTTACGAACCAATTTTTTTTTAAATTTTCTGCAGGTACATGAACATCTGATGAAATTAGTTGTGTAAGCTAGTTGAAGTAGCCTGGTACAGTCTAGTAAGCTGAACAATCTTGATATGTGGAGAGCGTATCAATCCAGTAGTAACATAACAGAATAGCGAAAGAGGTCAGAGGTCAACATGCTCAACGTGGTTAAAGAAGTTATCTTGCAGCCTTCAGTTACTCCAGTACTTTGCAGAGGGTTATTTCAAAAAGCTAGGCTTCCACATCGGACTGTAAGCATCTGTACTGGTTGCCGACTAAAAAGTACAACAACAAATCCTTCAAGAACAGCAAGTGAGTCTTGACTATTGTTTTCCAGTGTCCTGAAGTAGCCGCCAAGCTATTTCATATGGTTATTGATAGTTTGTTAGCAATAAGTCATTGTATATGAATCAAAAATTTTCATATTAAACTAAATGTTTTTCTTTTGAACAGCATCCACATACTTCAGTGAGACGATATCATCGGAAAACATAACCTACACCCAACACCTAAGCAGTAAGACAAGCCGAGTGAAAAGGCAAGAAAGACCAGGTCCCCTGTCTGCATATGACAGCTTGATACAACAGGGTGAACTCAGTGATGATGCTCATCAAAGGACAATTGTCAAAAGTCTACAAGATTTATTTGACAAGATATCAGGATATCGGCCAGCAGAGCCTGGCTTCTTCAAGAAAGTACGTATTTGTCCGGCGAAAGCAACTTGAATGGGAACCATCTGGATCCTTCCATTGCTGAGCATTGTATTCATGTATCTTTTTCGTTGTTCAAAACTTTCAAGTAATGGACTTCGACCGATTGTTTCTCCCCAATATGAAACAAAGAAATATCTGTTTTGTTGTCATGCAGTATTGACAATCAACAGTGCACAGTACGAGGAGGGAAAATATCTTCACCAAAGTAAATGTCAATAATTTGTCTTGTTTTGTAGTTATTAGGAAAAGCTCCCACTCCTGGACCCAGAGGTTTGTACCTGCATGGCAGTGTAGGATCAGGCAAGACAATGCTAATGGACCTATTCTATCAAGATGTAAAAGTCGACCGTAAGAAGAGGGCTCACTTCAACTCCTTCATGCTAGATGTTCACTCTAGTAAGTAACTCTCTTCAGCATAAAACGATCTTGAAAGGACTGACTTGGAATAAACTATTTCAGTTTCAACTCAAGTTCACTTATCAGTTTAGTAGAAGGCTATTACGTTGATATGTTATTCTTGAATACCAAATTAATGAGACTTCATCAGAAATTATTTTGTAGTGTTTACCTTTACGCCATTTTTTGATCAATTGATACATTGTCAAAGAGTAGTTATTATTCTAAATTGTTCACCCAATATTTTACCCTTTCTTCTCAAAGGAATTCATGAAGTGAAGAGACAGATCCCCAGGAATCATGATAGTCACAAGCCTCGTCCCTTTGATCCCATCTCACCTGTAGCTAAGGATATCAGTAGTGAAACATGGCTACTCTGCTTTGATGAGTTCCAGGTAAGGCATTTGTATACCTTTCTTACCAGGTAATCTTTGTGAAATTCCCTCTCAATTAAGATGTGCTTTCTCAGCATGAGGATCATATCCAGTTTCTGGTTGCTATCGGGTCGTCTTACAGTGTTGTCTTTGAGAGAGACAGGCATTCAACTTCTCAGTTATTTTTGTGTGTGCATTGTTTAATATGTTTTTGTCCCTCCTGTGTAAATTAAATTGTAATGTGAATTGAACTGTATTGACTTTACTTGCTGTATTTTGTTTCCTTCATTTAATAAATCAGCTGTTCTTATTTTGTTACACTGATGGTTACATTTTTAGTGTTGAATGTATGTTATTAGCTTTCTTTCACACTGTAAGCTTTTTCCATTAAGAAACATGAATGTTGTCATGCAACATAAATATTGACTTGTGTTGTGCAATGGATTTTGAAAGTTATGACCATTGATAACTTCCTTATAAGATACATTTTGTGCAATATTTTTCATTTCTCTGTAAGTCTACTGTAAAATAATCCTACACATTTGATGAATGTGTTGACGCTAGGGATCTTGAAATTTATTGCGTTATTTAAAATTTTAATTTTTAAGGGCCACTGTCGTTGTGATCACAGCAAATCTGTGGCCAGACTTTAAACTCTAACCCTCACTCAGTTACTGTACACCCGCACGTGATAATAGTGACGACGCCCTTCTATCTCCAGCCACAAGCAGACTATGATCACAACGACAGTTTCCCTTTAAGGCTTATTGCATGAACTAAACAGTATTCATTCTTGTGTACGCTAAACATCGTTTTGTTACTTTCATTTTGTTGCTGATTACTTTAATTTCGTTGCTGTATGTAAAAAAACTAATGTTTAAGTAAAGTTGTGATAAGTACAAATTTAATATTTACCAAAGAAACTATTTAATACAAGTTCTACTACACTCCTCGCTTACAGGTGACTGATATAGCAGATGCCATGATCCTAAAGAGATTGTTTACTGAGTTGTTTGACAATGGAGTTGTTGTTGTGGCAACATCTAATAGAGAGCCGGATGACTTGTACAAGAATGGACTTCAACGCAGTAATTTTGTTCCTTTTATTGAAGTACTTAAGGTAATAATTCAGCACTGTGAGGAAGGAGGGGGTTGATTGACTTGCGTTTTCTCTAAAATTATTTCACCAAGATAAAAAGTTTTGTAATTTTTGCTGTGCTATTAAAAGTCTTAATTTTATTCACTAATTTACTCTTCTTAATATTTTAATAATAATAATGGGCGCTTTTTTACCTATTTAACCTTTTTCACTATATTACTACCCCTTTCATTGGCCTTTAGCACTCCTGTAACCATCTCAACTCCTGTGTAGTATGCAGATTTGGAGTATGCAGCACAAATGGGTGCACAGGCTGCTAGTTATTCACATCAAAATCTCTACCCTCGCAGGTACCAGATTACTCCTGGGTGACGAGAAGCAATTTTTGTTTGAATTGCCCAAGACAGGGATTCAAACCCACACTCTGATGACTCAACCATCAGAACTTGAGTCCGGTACTCTAAACCACTCGGCCACGATGCACAGCATACACTGATGAATTTCTGTACTTTTGTTATTTTCAGTGTCATTGTAATAGGCTTCAACTAGACTCGGGCATTGATTATCGAAAATTAGGTCAGTTGGTTTTCCTTTATAACACTTTACTTTTTTCCATGCAATGAAATATTGTTATAGCCAAGATAATGTATGAATGAAAAACCATAATTCAACTGTACACCATTAGCTACATGTCAACAAGTGAAAGTAAAGTGCTTTTGACTGAAGCAAACACATTTTAACTTGATGTTTAGGCCTACTTGCAGGATAAGGACAGATTAATAATCATTTATTTACACATTGTATATCGATTATGTGTTTCAGATGCCATTGAAAGAGGCCAAGTATTCTTTGTAAAGAGTAAGTGCAATGCTGATGAGGAAATGGACAGGATATTTGAAAGCTTGGCACAGAGAGAGGATGCTGGTAAGTTGTGGCAGACAAGATATGAAATTATGGAACTGTCAGGATACTTGTGTCCTTGAACAAAACATTTGGCTGCAATTTCTTCTTCCTTCCAGGAGTAAATGGGTACATGGGAGGGCAGAAATGGTTTTTGTGATTTGTTTAACTTGATGTGTTACATACTCGGCAGCACAGACTGTGTACTCCACAGGGAGCTGAGAATGGTTCAAGGAATGAAATAAACAGTGATAAGAGTAATAATTAGCGTGCCATGGCCAAGCAGTATAGTGCTCTGGACTTAAGTTCTGGTGGTCAAGTCATCGAGTTGTGGGTTTGAATCTCACTCATGACACTTGTGTCCTTGATCAAGATGCATTGCTATAATTGCTTCTCTTCACCTAGGGGTAGAAATGGTTACATGCCAGGATAGAGGTTGATATTGTGTTTGAAAAAGCCTTTAGAATACCCGGCAGCTTGTGGCTGTATACTCCCAAGGGAGCTGAGAAAGATTACAGGATGTTATTGGCCCAACTACCAGGGCACTAATGTAAAGTGCATTGATAAATCAAATGCGCTAGATAAGAACTAGTTATCATTATCAATGTTCATGGGCAATGACCCTCAAAATTGATGGACTCTGGCAGTGTTCTCCCTCAACAGTGGTCTGCTGGCCAAATGCCAGTTAAAACAGCCTAGGACCAGTCAGAATTCTGTCCAACTAGTCCGGCTGGCTTGTTGATTGCTTGCCACTGCTAGTATATGTTGAAAAGAAACTCTAATTAAAGACCATTGAAAAAGCTGACAGACCAGCAAAATGACTTGCTTGCTAGTCGCTGAAAAGGGGCAAATGCTGGCTGGTGCTGTACTGATGTCTTTTAATATTATAGTCCTTTACTGTTGGCTCTTACATCAATGTTGGCATCAACCCAAAATCATGTTTCTTGTTTCTTTGTTTCAGTTATACATAGTCGAACCATCCATCTTATGGGCAGGGAATTGAGAATACCCATAGCATGTGGACGAATTGCAAGCTTTTCATTCTCTGATCTGTGTGAAAAGGTAAGATCTATTTCAGATTGTTTCTTAAACCCCATCAGGATAGCCATGTGAAGGATTAAGAAAAGATCATGAAAACTCTGCAGAGATATTTCTTAATAGTTTTTCTTGTTAAATTGTCACTGGCTTATTAATTGTTTAGAAGTGTGTACTGACAATATTGAATGTATGTATGTATTGAATTGTAGCAATGTACCTTTGTGAAATTAGCCAGTAATTCCAGGAAAAGGCTAGATTGTATGGAGGAATTGGTCTATCTAATTCTGCATTAGTTTAATATGAAGAAATAATGGTGCAGTGTTATGTTTTCCCCGTATAACAAAGGAATTTTAGAGTCTTGAGTACAGAAGGAATAAGTTTGTAGTAAGTGAAATATGTTAGATGTGGTGAAGGAAAAGTTGCCATAAAGGAATAGGTTTAAGGAAGAAGGGTTACACTGAAATTGAAGAATAGGTTTGACCTTATGAAGGAATAGGTTCAATGTAATGTGAAGGAGAAGGTTTGAAGGATTGATGGAAAAGGTACACTTTAATGAAGGAATAGGTTTGACCTGTTGAAGGAGTAGGTTCAATGTAATGTGAAGGAGTAGGTTTGAAGGATTGATAGAAAAGGTACACTTTAATGAAGGAATAGGTTTGTCCTAATGAAGGAGTAGGTTCAATGTAATGTGAAGGAGAAGGTTTGAAGGAATGATAGAAAAGATGCACTGTAATGAAGGAATTGGTTTGACCTGTTGAAAGAGTAGGTTCAATGTAATGTAAAGGAGAAGGTTTGAAGGAATGATAGAAAAGATGCACTGTAATGAAGGAATCGGTTTGACCTGTTGAAAGAGTAGGTTCAATGTAATGTAAAGGAGTAGGTTTGAAGGAATGATGGAAGAGTTACTCTGTAATGAAGGAATCAGTTTGACCTGTTGATGGGATTGGATGAATATAATGTGGAGGAATAGGTTTGATTGGATAAAAGGAAAAGGTACAATAAAATTAAGAAATTGGTTTGTTGTACTGAAGGAGTAGGTCTTAATGTGTTGAAGGGGTAGGTACAATGAAATTGTAAGGAATAGGTTTGATACATCGAAGGAAAAGTTACAATGCAATAAAGGAACGTGTTCAAATATTTAGATTTGTTGTGATGAAAGAAAAGATACAGGTTCCACACATTGAAGAAGCATATTCAATGTAATGTTAAGGAATAGGTTTGAAGAGTTTGAAGTGCACGAGAGAATAGGTTTGACATGCTGAAGGAGTAGTTTCAGTGGAATAGAATTGACACAGTGAATGAAAGGGTACAATTCTAGAAATGAAAGCAAAGCAATGTAATGCACACTAGGATAAATGTAAACTAAATCTAGGCAATGTTTAATTCAAAAAGGTATGTTTGTATCCAGGACAAGAAAAATGCAAATGCCAATTAAGGTTCAATATTTTCCTGTTGTGGAGTCAAAGGGATTCAGAATATTTGACAAGCCATTTGTGAGTTAGATTTGAAGAATGTCTGGTACAATGACTCGCTCAGTCACAAGTTCCTGCTTAAATTTGAATTCCTCAAACTATATTGACAGTTGCTATTTTACATGGTTTTGAGCAAGCTTTTGCATAGTTACATAACAGACAGCGAACACCCCATACACAGTTCTGATTCTGAATGAATGTCTGTGGCACGATGGTACCAGGGTTTGCTCATCTGGAGGTTGCTATACAAAAGCTTGCCTCAAACCATTTGACACATCAACAGAATCTCTATAGTCTGTCTGAGGAATTCAAGATTCGTCGATATACTGTTACTAAGCAAGTAGTTGCACCAGACATTATTCAAATCTAATAAGCAAAAATAGTTTATTTGAAAACAGATAGAATGCTTCCCAGGACATTGTCAGAGTTAAACAAGGAATAGCAGCAAAAGGTTCCAGTTATAGGATTACACACTGAAATAAATACTGTATTATCTAAGAATCAGATTGATGTAATGTAAAAATAGCTGCAGCTAGTGGTTGCTACTGTCAACAAGGTCATAAGATTGCCTGAAAATTCTTTGAATATCATAGTGATTGTGCATAGTAATTCTGAATGGAGAAGATATTGTATTGGTTTGTATAAAGGCTTGATGTTAGGGTGTGTACATAAATCCAATAGTGATCATATTAAGCTAAAACAGGTGTGAAATTGACTGCTAGCCTCCTAGTCAGAATATTGATTCTTGGTTATTAGATTGATCAACCAGAAACAATGCTAGATCCTTGTCCTGTAGTATAAAACATTATGAGGATAAGACCGCTGTAACTGCCAATAGGATAGGACAACAAAATACTTCAATCTTCACAAAGACAACTATGCTTTTTTACTGTGTAAAGCCGTTGGGGGCTGCTGACTACCTGGCTATTGGGCGTGAGTTTGATACAGTCTTTATACGAGACATCCCCCAGATGTCTCTGAACATGAAGACGGCTGCCAGACGATTCATCACGCTGGTTGACAATTTCTACGATAACAAGGTAACCAACATGTACCAATTTTTGTATTACAAATTTGAATTGACTGATTTTTTCCTCTAGTAGATTGTTGTTTTGTTTACTCTATTACTTTGTTGTAAAGGAATGCAGTTGATTACGATCAGATATGGGAAAAGTGGCCTGCAAAAAATCCAATCCTATGATAGAGCTACTTTGTGAAAGTTTATGACGGCGAAAACTTTATGCTAACTCAATCTTGTAATGCGTAATTTCTGTGTCATAGGTGAGACTTGTGTGTTCTTCCGATGCAGAACCAGAGCAGCTATTTGCAACAAGTAATTTGACCCAACGTGACCTTGACGATCGTAGGATGCTCATGGATGACCTCAATATAAGTATGGTGAGTGTTCATGAATTCTTCTTTTAAAGCTGTGTGTCACTGTCTTTTCCACTAGAGGGCTCCCTTCAGATTAATTTTCCAAACAATATCTTACAACAGTAACTACCACAAGAGGGCTCCCTTTAAATTTGCTGTCTAAACAATTGACCAGAGCGAGTTGCAATTTTTTTATACAGGATGTCAGTAGTTCATCAGCAAGTATATTTACTGGTGAAGAAGAACTCTTTGCCTTCGAGAGAACAATTTCAAGATTGACTGAGATGCAAACGGAGGAATATTGGAAGAGTAACATGGAGACAGACGAAGCTATGAGGAAGGAAGAGTTATGATAACTGCTATAAACTCTCCCCAATTTTAGTTTTTTCCTGAAATGTGTTTTGGCATTTTTTTGATCACTTATAATGAAAACTACCCCAAGCAATTGTTTGGAATACCCCATTTTTTCATACTCAGGTTTGACCAAAAAATTGAAAATGATGAAATGATCTCGTTAACTTACATGGCTGATAAAAGTGGGAAAGTGTCCTCCACTCCTTACATTTCCTCTTGATCTTCAATGCTACATTAAGGTCTGAATCAGGTGAACCAGGTCTGCATTGTGAGTATAGTCCACTGCACCCCTATACCGAAGTTTCCACATTTTGCCCATATCAGTTGGAATTTCCCTTTAGTTGAGATGCTTTTGAGAAAGTGTTTCCATTAAAGACTCCCTTTTCTTCAATTTTTCTTGTATTCTTGGTCCCATCAGGAGCATTTGGATGGAAGGCAAATTCTTTTTTTCCCTTAAACTATATTAGTAAAATCCCTTCAAACCCCCAAAATCTGAGGAATATTGAAGCATTAGAAGAAGTATTTTGAACACATGACTAGAAATATGGCTAAAATTTGCACTAAATTTGAACCTTTTTATAAACTTCCTTATTTTACTGTTACATTAAATTTAACACTTTGCGCTTCCATTGAAATAACTTTCGGATGCAGTTTGTGAATAAAATTATTTTAACAACGAAAGTATATGTATTATCAAATGAGATTTTGGAATGGAAGATGTTTTTAAACAACTAGGTTTTTATTTATTGAAATAAATTTTGGGCAGACAAATGACCAGTAAACTTGTATTGATTTTTTAAATAAATTGACCTTGTTTCTTAAAAAAAAATTGCCAAAAAGGAGAAGGTATGTTAATGATTATAAATTGTTTTTACCTTTGTGTATTAAGCACTGTATACCAGTATACAGTGCTTAATACACATCGGTGTAAGGGTAACAACAGTTAAAATTCTTTATCCCGATGCAAAATTAACATCTATTATATGTTAGAGATGAGAACAACTATTATATTTTCAATCTCTAAGCACAACTACTCAGGGGAACTAATACACAAATAAAAGGAATACAAAAACTGAAAACATGTAATAAGTCTTACTAACAAAACAAAGTCTTTATTTAGAAATCCTTCAATATCAAATCTAAAAAGGCACTGTCGGTTGTCCAAAAGCCGGCCCGTTTACGGAACCCACTTTTTTCTTATCACTGAGTAACGAATACATCGTTAAAATATGGAATAGCTTCATCTTTATTGTATAAAAACTATTTACACTATTATTCACATTCATCTAATTAAGGTTTTAACACAGGGAATTATGTCGCTTAATACTGTGCAGTTTAGATTGTCTCTACGAAAACAAACAATTGAGGATATTCGCAATAAATTAGGGCCAACTAATCATGTGATGAATACGTGTACACGGTTGAAGATTATGCCTAAAGTTCTAATGCAAGTTATTTATTGGCGCTATTTTGTTTGACTTGTTAAGGGTTTTAAAAGTCAAAACTGTGAAGTCTTGATGCTGACGATCTCAAGTATCTTACAGCAAAACTGGTATAAGAACAATACAACTAAGTAACCAACTTTGATTCTCAAAAGTGTTGACTGGAACCCCAACCCGTAATAATAAAAGATTTGTTAAATCTGTGCTGTCCAATTTCATCGTACTAGCTTACATCTTTGAAAACATCGCTGAGAAAAATAAACAAATTTGATGATAAAGGTACAACTGCGTTATGAACATCAGCTTACACTAATGGCAAGAAGACTTGTCTACGTCTTGGATTATCTAACCTGCATTTTGAAATATTCTATTACTTTATACTAAATTAATTTCAACAATGTGTCTTTATAGTAACAGTCTGGCTGGGCCAACACTGTCTCGTTGTGATAAAGATGGAGAAGGAATGGTCAAAATTAGTGCATACTAATGTTGTCATGTTTAGTGGGAGTGAGTTCAGATTCACAGTGATGGGCTGAAATGCTTTGCAAATGCAACAACGTTGACTAAAAAAATACACATTATTTTGGAAAATCTATTTCTTTTAAATGTCATTTTTAAAAATGTAAAAACCCGTCCGCTTTACAACTGAATTATTATAACAGCAACCCAAGTTTAACATAATCTTTGGAATCGTAAATGTTTAAGGCACTTAACTTTGGCTTTAACTGATTATGACGAATGTTTTCAGAATTCGTGGGCTTTATACAAATCGCACAGGAGTCTACTCATAGGCATTGAACCAATGGTCTGGCGGAAGAATAAGGTCTCGAGGGTGCTGGGTCTGACGGCTCTAAGGGTCGGTAGGAGCAGCAAAAGCTTCCCAAAGCGGAAGGGTTGGGTCGGATGTCGGAGTGTAATGTATTTGCTGAGGGTGAGTTGCGACTGGTCTTGGAGACTAGCAACGGAGGAGGTCTCATGGACACCGGAGACGTCTGTGTGTAAAGAACATGAATAATTATTGAGGACTTGTATTGTTTCCATATGAAATAATCACCAGTGTGTTTGTCTCTTTCAAAATGCGCCTTGAGAGACTTTTGTTCAAGAAAATCACTCTAACCACTCACCTGTCTTGAAGACGACAATTCCCTTGAGGCATGCATATTCAGTAGCGTCTACCTCTAACTGTCTCAGCTTTACAATGATTTCTTCAAGCACTCTTAGCTCGCTGGAGATTGCTGCAAACTTTTCAGCCGGTGTGTTTTCTGGTTGCATACCTAGAGAAATTGTTGTTACTTGTTACTTTCAGTGACACGGAAAGAGAAATAATGTTTTTGATATACGGTTTTGTGGAAGCCATAACTTGTTCCATTAGTCTAATCTGTGTGTACTCTGCAGTTAGTCAAATTTGAGTTATCACAATTTTGTTTCCTTATTAATTTCATTTTCGTTAATCCTTAGCCTAATTGTTGTTTGGTGGTAAATCAAACATTTTGAGTTTCGCAAAATTGAATGTAAAATGTTATACCTGTTGCATTCATTAGAGCTGTGGCGTCCATTGTCATATGCCACTGTGCTGCACCAAGTATGAAGAGTTCCCTCCACCCTTCCTCTAATAACAGCAACTGAAAACGAACCAGTAACATCACACTTACTCACAAATATCTAAGACCATTAATAAAAAAGTCTGCAATTTTCATCTCCCCTCCTATAAAAAAGGAATATACCCTGGACCTTTATTTGTCAAAGAATCATGACCGTTCACCTACCCAGCTCAAACACTTTTAGGCATTAATTAAAAATAAACTACGTGTAATTATAGCGATGAATGACCTATGTAATTAGGATTATGTGAAATGATGGGTGTTCTGACGTCTGCCTGTTCAATGATGGTACCATTGATTTATATTAGTCTCAGTATAGATCTATATATTGGAAGTTTCTCACGGGGGTATTAATTACACAACACATGTCATTAGCTGCAAGGCCACGTGTGAAAAAGTCAATATATAAAAGATCTTATTACCGATGTGTAATTACTTTGGTGTACAGGACATTTGTTGATATTCATTAACTTTCCCGTGAAAGGTTTTTAGCATGTACCTAAGAACTACTGACGTCATTCCTGTCCATTGTGCGAGATATCATTGACGAGTTGGAATTAATATAATTTTTTTTTTTTTTTTTTGGGGGGGGGGGGAAGTAAAACAAAATATAAAGTCCGAAGCACAATATGAACGCAGTTGTAATGTTGGTGTCTTACCTGATCTCTGAGAGGTAGCGATACAAATGCAGGTACATTTTTGGCCCACTTGACACTCATAAATAAGAGTCTGGCAGCCGTCTCACACACCGTCTCCACACTCGTGTGAATTGGTCGGATGTAGTCTCGGGGATAGTGCTGAAATTTTACAAAGGAATCTATTAATTAATAACTGTTTTGATTATCTTAACGAACTTTTATGAAATTTGTTAAGAAACTTTACTATTTGAATAAGAGTGCACTTTGAACCACTTTCATTCTGCACAACATAAAAGTGTTACAAACAAGTTCGCATTGGTCTTAATTATGGTAGGCTAGTTCTCGCTGCTGAACATGATTAATATTGAGGTCCCATTTTCGTTTATTGTGTGGTGGATGGCTGACATTGACATTTAAACTCGTAAGCTTACCTTTGGTGTTGGGTAACACGGGAACGGCCCGGCTGGCAGGGCATACTCTGGCGTGCTGACAAGGAGTGTTCCGTACGCCTCCACTCCACCAAGCGGACTAATTACGGTCTGTGCATGGGGGGAATAAGCAGTTACCAACGGGCCTGAGACATCGTTGACGGCTGCTGCTGACTCCTTCAGATATAACGCCATTTGTTTCCTTATTGTTGAGTTTCGTGGCCCTCTCTCATGTTGAACGGCTGACAAGACAATTTTAAATAATATTGTTATAAGTTGTATGTATTGTCATGGCACTTGGGTATATTGTGATGATTTGTAACCACAAAAAAGCGTTTTATAAAGTCATGTTGACCTTAAAATAATATTGACTTCAAGAAGAGGCAGTAAGCCTAAGGCAAGCTGAAAAAAAGTTATTTCAACATTACGTGTAAACACCATTATGAGAGAAAAAATAATACACGATGAAATAAATCTCTTTTCCTATGAAAATTAATATAAGAAAATGAAACCAGCTTAATTCACTTGTCGAGGTATGCTAGTCTTTGGTTAAGGACCAGGTCTCTTTGAAGGGTGCCTTTGGGGAGTATTGTCCCAGTCAGTCCCTGTTTATGCAGCTGGCATGTGCCTCTCATGCGCCCGTCTTCCTTTTCACGAAGCCCGGGGAGCGCTGCACAAAAGACGGGTAGATTTTTTGTCCTTTTTCGACGTAGAAAATCGGAAAGTTGACAACATTGTGTTGATTTTTACCCCATGATACAATTTGAAGGTGCAAAGGGAATACTTCTGAACATGTTATCTTCAGTAGTTACTTAACCCAGTTCTATAATACTTGTATTTGGTTAGTGTTTCACTAAAACATAACAGTAGCAACAGGTGAAGAAAACACAAACAGTTCAGCTTCATAGTAGGTTTGTTTACTATAACTACTAGATGTCAATTATTTTCTAAAGCAGTGTCGTTTTATAGTGGACAAATGTGAATGCACAATACTGTTTTTACCTTCTCTTCCTGTTTTTTTTTAATTTATTTTTTTACCGTCCCTGCCAGCGCACTCCCATCACATTTCCAATACTTTGCCATGCAAGTGAATTGTTTTTATACCGGTAAATTAAAATGTGAAACCTTATAACCTGAAACTTACCATCTTTATTCATATCCACGTGGATACATTTTTTGAGGCGACACGCCCTGCACTGGTTCCGATGGGTCTTGTCAATGGGGCACGGTCCACCGCTTCGGTTCTTACACGCATAGGTACGATTACGTCGAATACTTCGCTTGAAGAACCCACTGCAGCCGTCACAGGCGTACACACCGTAGTGCTTGCCGGAACTACGGTCACCACACACCTTGCATGGGATGTCTAGTATACGACCTGGGGAAAATATTATTGAAAAATGAGAAATTAGCCCATTACACACAAAAATACAGTAGACCATTACCTAACATAAGTGAAACGAAGGGGGCGTGTTTGCTGCACAAAATCACTTATCCTATTGTTACTCTAAAAATCCATTCAAATGTTTGCTGCCTTTGGACATCAAGTTAATTGAAGGTGCTTCATTAAAATAAAATGTATTTAGAAAAGATTATAAATCATTGATAAAGAGAAAAGAGAATGTGGTTTCGGCAGATTTAATCAAATCTATAATATTGTGATTGTTTTTAAGCGCAAGGTTGCACTGCAGGAGATATACAAAAACATTGCCATTGCTTCATACTGTATGTAAACTTGTGAGGAAAAGATCCTCATAAAATATCTGTTAAAACCATTTCGATTGTACAATATTTTGTGACACTCAGTTTCATCTGTAATCATCAAAACCTATGGAATCTGACAAAAATGTTCCGTCTGACACTCATCCCCCCCCCCCAACAAAAAAAATATCATTGAATACAAATAAATGAATTAAATAAAATGAGTAACAGCGATTTCCTCCGCATCATTGAAGTCATTTATCAACATGAGCCTCCGCCCCCGGTGGTCAGCCTAATTGGGCCCTCATCATTGCCCTATCAAAACCCTCTCGACAAGTACCCTCCACTCACACTCTTTCTTCTGTGTGAGGTACCGGCAACCTTGCGCGTCACCAGCAAGCCAGGCAGGCCTGAGATCAGTCGAGTGGTCGGGCCTTGAGCCATCCGGCCCGTCAATGATTATCACCCGTTCCTTTGTATAAAGTTGACACCATTTCAGAATTTGGATATTTTGACAGTATTGTCACTCAAAAATAACTGGCCAAGTTTTAGACTCTGTTGTTTAAGGCCGAAAGACTGCATCGAATAAACACTTAATTTTATTTTCTTCTAATGTATGTTTTTGTTTTGATTTTTTTCAACACATTATACTTGTCGATAAAGACACTATGGCGAAACGCTTTTGCTCTGCAGAGCTCAGCCACTGACGAAATGAAATCCCCAAATGGTACCGTGGTTGAAGGGTTCAGTGAGAGTATTTGTATGTAACCCTGCTCTAGAGTAAAGAGGGCCCATAACTTTGGAGAGGTCCATCTGACCTTCTTTCATCTGTCTTTTTAGGGGAGGTCTTCAACTCAATCGCTGTTCGAGTTGACCACAAAAGATCATCCCTCATTAAGATGAGTTAATAGGTTGACCATTGCTGACATGGGGAGTTAGGGTCTCAAAGACGAAGCCAGCCCATCTTTACAACTAATGAGCTGTGCTAACAATCCTACTTATTTAGGCGCGATTTATCTTAAGAGTTGTCGTTAATGAATACAAAAATAAACCACGACACCTGTTTTGGACTAGATTTCCTTTTCATTCTACTCCAACTATAACCCTGCATACTATTTTTGTCATGGCCTTTAGAGATACAAACCAATTAAATTTTGGTTTACTTTTTCGAAAAAATAAAAAATTGATTCGTGATCTTTTACAAAATGAACCAAACTCGTGGATACTGACTATAAGATCCATATTTGCGTGCAATAAAGCTCATTTTATGTGTTGGATGCTAGAGAATCTTGAATACAGCACTCGGATATCATTATGATAAACTCTTTCATGTTTAGATTATCCATTCCCTATTGACATTGATTTGTTATGATGAGGGAACGTAAAAACAACAACAAAATGGATTCTTCAAATCACTCGCGTTCAATGTACTTACATTCCGAAAGGCATTGCAATTGATCGATACGGACCATTTATCGATACGGACTTTACAACCACTGACTTTGTATGTTTTCTTATGACTCTTAAGCAATCTAAACGTTATTTTTTGCAAAAAGAAATCTCGAAAGCGGTGCAATAAAAGCACAATTTACTTCAAATAGCAGTGGAGCTCTTTTATTTATAATACAATCTGCGTTAAGTGTCGTCCTGTCATGAGGATAAAAACGTACAAAATCTTGTATTTTGAAGCTAAGTGATAACTAATGTTATGAACATAATTTATGTGGATATACTTCCCAAAATAATTTTTTTTTAAATCAGTTCATTTCACTTTATTTTTTTAAACTTTAATAACAGCACATATAAATACTGTTTTCAAGGGAAAGAAGTTCTAAAATTAAAATATTGTTATTCTTTGTATATTTTCTATGGTGTTGATATGCTAGGCCCTAAATGATCTATGTGCTATCATCACATTAATGTTCAATTAGTATCACAAATGTGCTTGTATAACAGCAACAAAGTCAGTTTGGATTTCTAGTTCGCTCGTCTTCGTCCAGGTAATATGACCGTTCTAAATATAACCCTTCCTTCTACTCGTTGTCTAAATTAACCTTGGGTCTTAAGATTAGAACATAATTAGCAATCTGAGTTTGGCAGAGAGTTAAACACTCGACAAGAAACAGACGAGGGAAAAAAAGACTGGATTAGACTTAAGATTAACGATAAAGGAGAAAGATTTCGACGGTACGTGCACAGAGTAAAGGCGATTTACCGTTAAAAAGCTTTCATAAATAACGTGTGCCCAGTTTAGTCGAAACTCCCACAAAAGCCGTGTTGAGGGCCGAATCATTCGCCTGGATTTGAGCGCCTTTTGCCTTGCCCAGCGTGGTCCGAAAGCCCCTGCATTGTTCCGAGTACACTTAGGGATTTCAGCAAGTCAGTGTGGCAGTAATACCAGGCATTCTTACAAGTTGTATTCCTATTATTTTTCAGGCGTTGACTTCATCTTAGAAGTTATTAATGACGGGTTTAACGTCTGAGTATGAAATCCGATTTTTGTTGGGACTCTTTTCTTGGGCTGCGTGTTGTGTCTTTGATGGACGGCATGTTGTGGGGATACAAAGTCGCTCCATTATTCTCTACGGGACACACACTATTTCTCAACTCTAGAACTTTGTATCCATGGAGATCTTTTAACTTCATCACTAGGATCTCAAATTGAAGGCTATATTCAACCAGATTATCCCTTTAATCCGTCATGAATAGATGCAAACTACAAGTTAATTTTTAATAAAGCTTTTATGACTTGGTGATTTTCTGTTGAAACACATAAAAATCAATAATCTTCGAGAGAGGTTAGACTGAAACTGATGGTATAAAAGTAAGTGGTGTGTATCCCTTAAGTTTCTACGCGATTGATGTACTGAGATAGTAGAAGTAAAAACTAAAATTAGAGGCATAATCCTCGTCACTTGAGATCGTCTTCCGTGCTGACAAAAAACAAACATGGTCATTTCAATTTCTGAATATTAGAAAGGATTGTAAATACCAGTTTAACTAAAGGTTGGCAAGTTATTTAAAAACTTTAATATTGATTCATTAAAATAGAAACAAGCCAAGATGTGTTTTTGTTTGTCATAATTGATTACTTTCTGCACGGTTAACTGAAAATAGTCCTGCAGCAATCTATTTGCAATTTTTATTTTCGTAAAGAGCGAACAATTTAAACGAGGCATAGGAAGGATTGAATTCTACCTGAACTTTTTTACTGGGGTGCCGTTTATGTTAATTGGTACAGAATTTGGCACCTTTACACGCCAACAAAATTCGAATCTGACTTGCGGTTTTTTAACTGACGTCTATTTTCCGTGGTGCCCGGGTTTCAAAAAGTCGCCTTGAAATCTCAAGATTGCCCTTTTCAGTTTTTAATTGTTGCTCTCAAGATTTTGCACATCAAAACGTCTATGCAAGAGGCTAACAATGAGTTACTTTAACAATTAAAGAAAAACCACTTCACTAAGCCATTTGATTTGGAATGACTGACAGCTTAGCTTCTCAATTGGAATCTACTTTTCCTGGGCTGGAATCTTCTCGAGTAGTTTATTATTCTGGTCCTCAAGCAAGCGATAAAGGAAATGTATTTCCTTAAAAACCACAATTATGTTTTGTTCAAACTATATTAAGAATGCATTACCCAATTGAAACACGTGGAGAAAACGATGGTTTGAGTGATTGTGTGCACCAAACAATAATTGTGCCGATTTCCCTTAGTTTTGATTTTTTGTTTTCCCCCAGCTTCATAGCTGCCAAATTTCGAGTGTGACCAAAGCTGATTTTATGAACAGTACCCATAGATGTACGTGCCTGCAGCAACAGATGTCAGATCCTATTTAAGAGTGGTCATTTAAGTCACAACAGAAGTATAGCATTCCGATTGAGTCCGACCGTAATGGCTAATGCGTTGACTAATGACCAACACGTCACCCTTTGACGGATTGTAAACGTTGGGAATTAACTCTTTGCCAAAGAAATGTTTCATCTTCTGCTTTTCTTAGAGGATAATAAAGCGGTGTAGCCTTCCCCGAGGGAGGGGATCTTTTTTTTTAAGACGGTGGAGGATTTATGTTTCTGGAGGTGGGAGATGGGAGGGGGAGAGATGGTTAGAAGGATGTCGACTAGAACATAGAATATGTTAACTTTAGTTCAGATACACTCTGATTTATAAACAAATGTAGAGACTCTAGATAACGGCAGTTAACTTTATAGCATGTAATTCGTCGCCTAAAAAGCTGAATTTTGTATTTATACTTTGTGACTTGCTTTCTAGCAATTCAATTGAAACACCAGACAAATCAAGCATCACGGATCGACTAATCGTCAAATCTGCACCATAAAAATATAGCACATTAAATTAATTGTGTAGATTCATTGTGGTCTTCTTCTTGTTGGTTTTACTCACTCTATTACAATTAGAAATACACCTGTTGCTTTGACTCAGGAAATCATTAACAAGTTAAATTGCGTGAAACATATTTGAATGTTGAGGAATTACTTGTGAAAGTAAACATGTACAGGACTGATTTACAACATCATCAAAAAGTGGAGACTCGGTAACTATTAAACGTGTATGAGATCAATGAACTAAAATATTGAAATAGCTTATCTTTTAAAAAATTGTGCACGCCTTCTGTATTAATTGAAAAGGAAATATTTTAATTGGTTCTGTTGTTGTTTTTGTACGCTGGCTGTAATGAGTCTATATTAGAAGTAATGTTGTTGGCACATTCTGGTTGCGTAGAAATCTTCTAAAACCATAAAATGAAAAAAAAAACCTAGGCTGGAACTAGTGACTCAGAGCCACAGCGAACCGCAGTAGTTAAGCAGGTGCAAAAACAGCTACTGGTGTTACGCGCGGTGTTACCTCTGCGTGGGTAACTACCGGGCTTACGCACAGTATCAGCACTACCGGTCTTACGCACGGCTCGCTGCTGTGTTACACGCTAGCCTTCTGTGTCGGCACATAGTTTTACTCATGTAAAAAAAAAGGTTTGTTTAAAATTATCTGCGAAATAAAAAAAAAAACATTGAATGAAACAAACTGATAACAGTTATCATGAATCTGAAAACTTTTAGTGTGTTTTACCGAGTAAGTAGGCTATGCTTTTATCGTAATATTGATTAAACTTAACAGCGTTTTTAATTTATTTATACAAATTTGTTGAAATTCAAATACAAAGTCATAGTTAACAAAGCAGTTAAGGTTTCATATTTTCATATTTTTGAAATAATAATGTGACACTTACTTGATGTAGACGTGACTTTGGCATTCATCGCCCGTTGAGCAGCATTTACCATTTCCATGGTCCGACCAGGGTGAGATGTGCTCATAATTTGCGTGGAACGATCCGTACAAACTGCCATTATACACGCAATACAATTACACAAGCGTCTAAAATCAAAGATGGTCCAGCAGGGATACTTGTGGTTGTTATGCCCAAAGTTTTCAAGAACTATGGGGGTCTAGTGGTCCTGAACTCCAGTCAAATCCATCAAGTTATTAGGGTCGCCTTTTGCTTATTCATAACACAGGGCCATTCGACAGGGCCACCCTGTCAGTCACGTGGGCCACTGAGGGGCCAAGTTAAGGACGAATCATACCCCCTATTTGGATTAGCATGACAATACAATGGCGGATAATTCTATTTGGGGGCTTTTGTTATTGCGGCTCAGTCCCCCCAAAAAACGAAATCTCTGGATGATGATTGGACAATGGCGATGCCATGTATGTTGATATTATAGAAACATTGGCTGAATGCATGAGCAGGATAGGATCATGATTCTGACCGGATGGTTGGCAGTCAGTCCGATCCTCCGGCCCGTACGATGCCCGTATGCCCCAGTAGAGCGTCCCCAGGCGTGTAGGTCGCAACCCCATCAGACAAATAGACGCGACCAATGTAACAACAGAGCAATTTCCTGCTAAAAATGATACTGTTATACAGTGAAATTCACTCCTTTGTCATGCGATTACAATAACTGAGTACCGTGTCTTGACCGAGAGAATGAAGCGAGCGAGTCCACTGAGGTGGCGGATAATTTGCTCAATATCACGGCACCCTTCCAATCGGAAAGCCTCTCTGAATGCCAATAAATAAAAATGACATTTAATAAATATGCTCCTGCTATCACTCTGAATTCAATTTAAACTATTAGTGATATTTGGAAAAGTTAATGAAGCAATAATTGTGATTTTGTAATGATATTAGATTCGTTAGAGACGACTTCTCAGCACATCACAATGCACGTCAAACTTTAGGTTAATTAATTAATAATTCATCTGTGCCCAACGTCATGACTGTGCTTACCGTGGAATTATGTGCTTATGGGGCTCCGTAAGCATAGAATTCTATGAGCCATGAAATTGGGCATTGCATTCAAATATAAGTAATATTGGGAAATTTCCACTGGCCGTATTAAGAGATTTGAGCAAATCTTAACGTGTTTGTTTGGAGAAAACCTAAGAAAGTTTACATAGTGACATGAATAATATTTTTGCAGTAACATTATGAGAACTGCCCTACTGTATTATTGGGCTTCAGTGTTTGGTTGATTCTTTGTTCAATCAATCCACACCTGAAATACCAGAAATAAACAAATGAGGTGTCAAGAGAAGAGAAACGCAACATTTTATTTATTTTATTAACACTTTAACTTTAAGAGTCCAAAATGCTGTGACTGAAAGTCAATTGGCCCGTCACGTAGAAAAACAAGACAACAAAAGTGAGTCCATTTTGCTTAGGGAATGAAGGGCGATCAACGGGGGAATGGTAAATTTGGTTTGTCATGTGAAATTGCTTTGCCTGCAGCTATAGTGGGTGTTGATTGTGGCTTGCTAGGTGTCCGTCTCTACATGAGAAGGGTCACCGTAATGGTGGTGACTCAAGGGATGTTTCATTGTAAATTGTCACTTCGTCAGTGTCACACACTACTGTTGTGTTGTGTTATGTTGTAAAATTGGATCCATTAGTTTAGAATGGTTTGGTGTCAGGAAGATGGGATAAAAAGCCTACCATAAGGCTGCTGGCCAACCTCCAAACAGCAGTCTTACAAGGTCTCACCGATGCTTCTCCTATCTCCTTCAAAGTGTATTGTAACCTTAAAGCAAATGTTAGCTCTGTGTGTTTTATTTTGTTCATGTGTGTTTTATGGTTAGTAATTTTTTTCACGAAGTCTTGCCATTAGGGTAGAAAATTCTACCTCCATGGTCTTGCATTCTCTGGATGATGAACCTTCCCATGACTTTCCAAAGCAGCTATCATTTTGTTTCGACAACCCGTGAAGTCATCTCCTCACAATGGGGGCAAACACCTGGCAAAACTCCCCCATTGTCTCTAGCCGGACACCCCTAGGCATGGTGTGGGTGCGAAGCTGTTCCTGGGTAGGGCACACTTGGCTTGTTTGCTATGTTCTTGATCTATGTGCTCTGGTGATGGTGGTTAGCCCTCGTTGCACTACTTCACCAGTCGGTTTGTCTCTTTTATCGGTCTATTTGTACCAGTGCTGTGTTTGTTTGTCTGGTCTATGATTTAGTGGATGGGAGGATAGCTCGTGTGATTTTTTTCTAAAAGAAAGATTACTGATGTGTTCCATGATTGTTTCTTATTCGGTTACAACGGTCAGATTTACGTAAAGGAATTAGCAGACCTGGACCGTGAAGGTTTAAGGAGGGGGCAAAACTGGCGTGTGCCTTTCTATAGTCGCTAAACATGTGTGTAAATTTACCGTTTGGTTTGACTATTATTTATTTACAGTACGCACGTCTTCTTTTTTCGAAACCCTTCATCTACCTATCACGCATTTCTAAAATTAGGTTTATTATGGTTGCAGGTGGATAGGAACAGGACAATCCGTGTGTTTCCATAAAGAAAGAGGTTTAAATTCATAATGTTAAGCTTTCCTCGTACTGGTGTCCAGAGTGGGGTAATTTAAAAGAAAACATATAGTAAATATTGTATCCGTGTAATGTTGGATAGTGAAAACTGGAGAGTGCCTTCAAATAGTTTTGTATAAATTGAGAGCTGAGATTCCGCGTGAAACGGGGAGAGCTGGCTCTGCATGCTGTTGTTCTTGTGTAAGCAAAATATAGTGGGCAATGTGCGTAAATATGAACCAAGTTGGAACTCGTGCGGTTTGGCTAATTAATCACAACTATACAAACCAGAGGTAGTAATTATGTTAATTCATTTTATTCTCAAGCAAAACTAGGCCTATTCAAGTAATAAGTTTGCCCCATCTATAATCTCAGTATCAGAGTGAAGCTGTACACGAAATGCAAGGACTCGCCAAACAGTCGCCGACCGATTCAGTTTCACACTGGATACCCTTTATAGTATCTGACAACTAACAAGAAAAGATCCCTGCAGACAGATCGTGTCACGTTAAATTTGAGTCGTGCTCATCCATTCAGAGTGCCAGAAAGTGGCAGTCTCCTTGGTGTAGTTAATCGCCCAATTACTACACCTAATGAGCACGTGTTACCCCTAATCACCAAGAGGTGTTGTCAAAATACATCTACCTAAGTGCCAAGATTTGTACATTGACTACCTTTTATAAAGGAAGTTTTATAAGATTCAGAGACCGTTTATTTGACCGGACACTTTCTTTGTATAGGTCTTCTTGTACTGAGATCGAAAGTAAATGTTGGGAAGATCCAAATGGTTCATAATTTGTTTGACGAAGCAGAAACTTGGTCCATTTGTGAACCTGTGGTATAGGGATGACTGCTCGTGTGACGAATTCACTACGAATGTACGAGGTTGAAAATGCGCCTTAATTGATCAAAATCTTAACTTTACCCACACAAATTAAAATGACTATTCGTGAAATTATTCGTTTCTTGTTATATTGGATTGGGATCACTGTGCTATTGCGGTCGTCTGGTTCTTGTAATGAAAGCAGCTATTATAATTACTGGCCTCCAATGACGTCACTAGTCAACAATTTGGAGTGTTCCTAATTTCCGTGCAGCACCTCGTTACTTGATGGAACCATAAGCACTAATAATCCACTTCAGAAGGCTTATGATAACGACAGGCGAAATGTCTGTTAGCATGGCTTAACTTCCAGACGGTATTCACTCATAAAGACACATTCTCATGTGGCTTCCACAAAAAAGAACAAAAGCTAAAAGTCCGGCTTTTAATCCTCAAATCTTTTGGTGTTTGCTTTCGTCCAACCCCCGGGGATTACTCCATAAAAACGAGCAGTTGATCCCCGTAACCATCTTCATCTGATATAAAGTGATTACAGGATTTCAAAACATGTGTAATTGCTCGTTGTTCTTTTCAGTTTCAAATGTCCTCCTTAAAAGTGCAAAATGTCATGATGACTTTTAAAAACACTGTCAAGTTTGTTAGGGTTGCATCATCAGTCTTATGTACTGCTCTCTGTGTCCCCAACCTACCCAAGACAGTTATATTGTGGTTGTCTCCAAGAAAGAAAACTCAATACCTCCTCCCCCATCTCCAGGAAGAAGCAAAACAGTTATAAGCCAGTGAGAGCAAAGTATGCGAATCTTGTCCAAAACTCACTCTTAGCGGATTTAAACACGACCATTCCAAATAACTGAGTGTTGTCTTTAACAAGTCATTCTTACATGCTCACTCGGCAAAGGTGTAATCCCCGCGGAAGGTCAGACAGTTTGATTGTTAGCCCTCTCCCAATCGGGAACTTAATTATCAAGAGTAAATACCACAGACAGTGTTAAACCCTAAAAGGTGTCAGTACTTTGGAATATAACAACACCATAGAATGCTAGCATTTAGTGATGTCCTGTGATGGTATACTCGCCAGAGGCATGGTTTGCTGGGTTTTCTTGAAATAGTTCTTTGACATGATTTGTGACAGCTCGTCATGATCTCATAGCATATAGGCCCAAAGTGACATACGAAAACTCGAATAAGGCCATGGTAACAAAGACTGCCAGAAAATGGTGCCCTTTATCGGTTTGTTCGTTTTATTTATTTGCTGCTTATAAATAACACAAAATACTGTTTCCTTAATATACGTTAAGGGTATGACAGAAACACAAATGTAATATGAATCCTACCCGAGACCATTCAAAGTCTTCGTAGCCGTGCCACCACAAGGCAGCTCTGATCATGGTTTTAAGATTGTGTGAACTAGTCTTAATGCAGACTTGTTACCTTTTTACATCCAAATTGAGGCTAACTGCAAACCGTGCCTGCTGACTTCAGCTAGTCTTACACTTGAAAAGATGTCTGAGACTATTTAGTCTGGATCAGCACACTATTAAATAGCACAACAAAAGTATGCTTACCGTGTCACATGCACCACCTTTGACTGGTATCCTGCTCATTTTTGCGTAGCAGAAAATTGTTAAGCAAAATCGTCTGAAAGAGAAGGTATGCATCTTCGGTAATCAACTGTTTTTAAAGTGAAATATTTTCCAAAAAGCTCACTTTGTTTCTTGACAACTGTTCTCATACATTGGTAATTTTTTTCGGAAATAAGACGTAAAGTTCAATTAAAATTCCGAAAAGGAAATCAATTTGCGCATTAAACAAGACAATAAAATAAAGTAAACCTCTTACGTTGGTCTTGATGGTCTTGAATGAAGTCTGTACAGGTTTGGAACTAATGCGAAAAACAAATTAACGAACTTTGTTTACATAAAATCCCACTTTTAAACTTGACACCACGACTAATTGTCCAAATTTAGTTAAATGGACATGGTCAAAAAGTATGCACGAAAAAACTAACAAAACAAAACAATTTAAAACCGTTTTTTTCGCTATTCTCACAAACGCATCACCTGTTCAAGTTTGATTTCCACGGGTTGATCGAATGTAATTAAAAACTAGAGAATTTCAATTAGCGAAATAATCCTGACCATTATTCCTGATAAACTTACCTACTCCTCTCTTTTGCCCCGAGTATAATTTACTTAATAATTTCTGGATGAGAAGTCATGATGTATTTAAAAGTTAACGTTGTGGCGGATAGTACATACTAGCACTGTCAGAAAAATGTTGTTAAATCAAATGTTGATAATGGAAGATAATTGGATGACATTAGTTCATATAGGGCACATTTTCCCATATACAGGCATTGTTGTATGACCTATTTATTTCGTTATGATTTTCCAGTCTTTGTAGCCCACGTTAGTTTGAGGCTTTGCTGTTGGTTTAGTGCGTGGGCTTCTTCATATTGCATCAGCAATTAAATACAGTTACAGTTTCGAAATAACTCCCAAAGTGTTGGAAACCAACGAACCAATAGCGGAGTGTATTTGTTGTTGTGTGTTTTCCACGAGTCATTCAAACATCACCTCCCGCGGATAGGGCAACAAAACATCGGCTTTGAGAAAATTCGCGACAATTTCTCGACCTATTGCCTTGGCAAATTATTATAATCACAAAGTCAGTCGGTGACAAGAATGCATTTGTATCCAATTTATGTAACTCGTATTCATTGTACACAAAACAAACTCCTCGCGCGCAGTGAGGAAGAATTCGTAGAGCGTAAAACTTGACAAATGTACCGGAGTGGAAGTAAAAACTGGCGTTAGATTTGAATGCCTAAAGACCAACCGCGGTGCTCGTCTGGGCTGGCTATTGACACTTATGATGTAGTTATTAAAACCATTCTTGTGCTCGTTTTTCGCCCTGTTGACAAATATAAAGAGTAACGGGCCGGTACCCCCGTCGCGATGTCGTCAGGAGATGGCTTGGCCGTCCGTGAGCCCGACGCCTCGGCCAAGTTCACACTGAGGTCTGCGTGACGAGCTGGAAATGCATTGATGAGCCAAGGACTTCTGACAAACGGGAAAAATAAACGATTAACTTCAGTCCCGGGCGCATTGATGTGTTATTTAATCTGGACTTAACTGGTTACACAGAAGATGACCTTCTGGGTTTTTTCCCTTCTCTTTTTGTAGATTGGGTCGGGTTTTATTCTTTTGCTCTGGTTTGTTGTTCAGCAAGGGGGGAGGAGAAACCAAAGAACAACACCCCGGCGAGGAGAGAAAACAAGCCTTGTCCTCGGCCTTGTCGCTTGGCCAGTGTGGCTTGGTGTGTTGTTGTTTGTCGCTGGTCCTCTCTTCGTGGTCTCAAACTCTTCATTACACTTGTTCTTCTCATTCAGGTCACTTCCCGTCGCTGTTTCACGATTGATTGAATCTTCCTGTTTTCTTTCGCCCTTTGTTATTAGCGCTACCGTTAGAACAATCCCTGCGTTAAGAACCCATCTACCCCAGACACCGTGTTCACTTTCAAACTTCGGTGGGAAGGACACGGGGTCCTCTCTGGTCTTCGTTATTGAAACTCCGAAGCAGTCGCTAAAAATGATAATTGAACAATCAACTTAAAATAAACACAACCAAACCATTTATCTTCGCTATGTTTTGTTAATCTACAAAGTTATTATAAGGAGAAAACGGGACTTCGCTTTGGACAAAGCAATGCAAGGATTTCGTCCCGGGGCCTGTGGATGATAATATTGTCTGGTGGGTGGACCTCGAAACACCGCCGAAGAATACCTTGATGGGTCATTAGTCATTCAGTCGTACAGGCCTTTAAGAAAACATAATTTGTAGCTCATAAAAGAAGGTTTAAAAAAAAGCAAATTCGATTAAAATGGCACAATTGCTCTGTGTAAATCCGATGATTAAATTAACTAGAGAAACTCTCGTATAAGACATATCGTATTGGTATATTTTGCTGACAAAAATACAGTTAAAATTAAATTAAATTTTAGTTTACATTATTTTCATTAACCTCAGCCATCTCTTACCTGTACCTATCATGTAATTAATACAACAAAATAGTAATATATGTTCATTATTTGTTAGTGAAACATGAAGAGTGTAGTATAAATTAGGGCCTATTTCAAAGACTGTTTGATATATTTACCAACTTGAACACTGGGCGCCTATTGACCGTAGGCCTGCTACACGGAGCTAATTGGAAATAATGTACACTATACAGGTTTTTCAGCAGAGACAGTCGTGTGTTATTAATTAGTCCCAACATCAATTATGTAGACATGATTGTGTCGGTGGTTTTAAGCTGAAATCTCTGCAATATTAAAACCTCGACGGTCTGACCTCTAACCGCTCAATAATGAATGAACACTAAATTTGAGTTTTATGGCAATGATATCATGAGAAGGTTTGTCTTGTTTGTCTAGAAGACGGCTGTGTATTACGCAGCGAAGCGCGTAACCTCCCAAATATTACGGGAAGTCTGCATCGTGCAGCCCCCAGCCAGCCAGACCGGCTCGCCTGCTAAATGCCTCCGAGCCCCGGTCAAACATCAACGCAGATTTCAATTGTTTCGGACTCAAATTGTTAATACTCAGCCCAATGTCCAGGAAGCTAGCCCCAACGAACTGATTAGCATTGCATTGACTTATTCGATTGTAATCTACCTCTGCTTTTTGTTCTGTGATTATTAAATGGCCGGAAAGGGGGAAGGCAGTGTCTTGCCCCATGCACGGTCCGATGAGGCTCGTCTTAGTTACTATTTAATCAGGCGACCGTAAAACGGAAATTGAGTTTTGTGGCATTTTCAGCCCCTTCACTGTTGACCGCAATGTTGTGGCAAATCATGATATGGCGCAATAGGGTCTCTGTTTAAACAATACTACAATACCGCAATAGTATTTTGTTTATTGATTTTAACAAAAACATCAGTATAAAAGTTGCATTATTTTATTAATATTTGGCGTCGACCAGACACGTCGGGGATATGTTTTGCCAGATTTCAGTTGTGGTTCGGCGAATTTTGCTGGTGCTGATGTAAACATGTTTTGTCAGGAGACCAAACAGCCTTCAGAAAAAAATGTAATTCATTTTCTAGTTATTTATTTAACTGTTGCTTAACCCCTGTTGAAGCCCTTTTCATTACAACAGATAATAAACCAAAGCTTTTATTAGTTTGGAATAAATAAAACAAAAAGCAATCTGGGGAAGAGATCTAATGATAGATCTATAAGTTTTATTGAATACTTGCAAAGCTATCACCGTGATCTCAGGCAAAATGTCTTTGTTCTAATTTAGCTGTCGAAACAAGCTCATAGCTTGCAATTGAAAGATCGCAAAGTTGGTGAAATTAAAAAGGTATTTAGGGGAAGTAAGAATAAAACGAAGAAAATAAGTTAAGTTCCTCCAAAATCCAAATAGTATTATTTTTTTAACTGACAACGGTCTATGAATGGCTGTTCTGCTCAATACGTATCACTCACAACTCTGTGAACCTAAATTACCAATCGAAAACTAGAGTTTGGCGTCCTTGTTCTAACTCTTATTGGGTCACTTGCCTCCATGTTGAGGGGTTCGATCTGGAACATGGGTACAAGATTGTAACTTACAAACTTCGTTGACAGAACCTTCCATTGTAATGGAATTGAATAACTCACTCCAGATTCTTAAAGAAAAATAGTCCATTTTGATGCTGTCCTTTCAATCAACTCTTTTCATTAACCACAGCTACATCGGTGATTGATCACATCCTTTTTCCAAATTGACTTGAATTGTATCGTAACTATGACAACCAGCAACGCTGTCAATCTTCCTCAACAAATTGGAAAAGTCTGCGGGCGGGAAATGCTGGAAACTCAATGTGAAGCTATATGGGATTGCTTCGTGAGTCACACAGCGTCACTTTATAATCCATGTATTGTGCTGATATTATACTAGTTTGCATGTCAAAGAAAGTCAGGGTTAAGTTGCTTACAAATACCCCCTTATCACACAGAAGTCGAGCTGGCATAATTTGTTTGTCGAAATTGTTCGTTCTTTCTGTAGTTGAAAGCTCAGCGGAAGTTGGGATTTTGAGTGTGGTTGGTAGCCCTTCTATAAAGAGGTAGAATTCTAAACAGTTAATAGGTTTGCTTGGTACAACGTTGACCTTATATTAAACTGGACCTTCCGGTATAATGGTTGTAAGGGGATGAAGATTGAACTTTGTGCTGTGACAGAAGTCATCATCTCAGGTCACATTATTATGAGCCAGGCCATTTCCTCATTCAGTTCAGCTTTGTCCATCATTTTAAGTTCTGTATTGGTGTTTTCTTTATATAAAGGTATAGCCTAATTGTAAAGGTCATTAGTCCGTAAAGTGCAGTGTTTTTGTTTGTCTATTCTCTCCTAACCCAACGTGCGTATTAACTAGGCTTATAGTCTAAATCAATCTGATAAGATCATCAGATGTTCATGTGGTCATTTTCCTCTACACGATTGATTGAGATTGAATCAAACTTGAAAATTGGGCAATTGTAGAAATCAAATGTCAACTGGTTGATTATTGTCCCCTCGGGAGAAGCGTACAGGTGTTGGGATCTGTCCTCCATGACCCCTGCTTCAAACCCGCCGACACAAACAAGCCGTTTTCCAGGCCCATAAGTTATCATAATACGAGCCTTTCACCACGGCTCTGCCATCAAGTTCCTAAACCTCACTGAATACAGGGGACATTAACTCGAAGCATGCTCGAATCGACCGCCATATAGTGCCGACATTGACTCCCATTCTGCTCCACTTGGTGCATTGTCAACACCCCCCCTTAAAAACTCAACCCCTTGGAAAAATCCCCATACGGTAGAGTCGGATAGAGTTTATTTGGCTTACGGATCAGACCTAATTCTAATCCTTTCTCACAATTTCACTCCATCATTCATTCATTCGGAATTATTATTCGCCGTGAATTTCGGGATATCCACACCGGTCAGACTCCACTGGGACCCGGGCTGTGTCGCTGCCAGCGTCCTGCCTAAGCACCAACGAAATAACTTTTCAAAGTCTCCCGGTGTTATTATCAAAGCATTGCAAAGGACCATTGGAACAAACTTACAGTAAATTGGTGTTGGGTATCCGATAATAAACTACAATCCAGAAGAAACTGATATCGGGATCAAAGCTGGCTGGTCCAAAGGAAACAAACAAGGTGTTTTACAAGAACTTTTCGGTGGAAACAAGCAAGAAAGGACTTAACTTTCCTTTCCTGTTCTCTAAATTTCCAGCAGGTAAATTACAGGGAACTTTGCGAAAAGGTTAAGCGATTTATACGTGTCCGTGGGAGGGTTGTAAAGTATTCGTGTGTGGGTTTTTTTTAATATATGAAATAAATACATTTTTGTATTGCACTTTTGACTGATATATTAATAGAGTGTACAAAACCATGATGATCTCTGTTGATGATCTCTGTTGATGATCTCTGTTGATGATCTCTGTTGATGATCTCTGTTGATGATCTCTGTTGATGATCTCTGTTGATGATCTCTGTTGATGATCTCTGTTGATGATCTCTGTTGATGATCTCTGTTGATGATCTCTGTTGATGATCTCTGTTGATGATCTCTGTTGATGATCTCTGTTGATGATCTCTGTTGATGATCTCTGTTGATGATCTCTGTTGATGATCTCTGTTGATGATCTCTGTTGATGATCTCTGTTGATGATCTCTGTTGATGATCTCTGTTGATGATCTCTGTTGATGATCTCTGTTGATGATCTCTGTTGATGATCTCTGTTGATGATCTCTGTTGATGATCTCTGTTGATGATCTCTGTTGATGATCTCTGTTGATGATCTCTGCTGATGATCTCTGTTGATGATCTCTGTTGATGATCTCTGTTGATGATCTCTGTTGATGATCTCTGTTGATGATCTCTGTTGATGATCTCTGTTGATGATCTCTGTTGATGATCTCTGTTGATGATCTCTGTTGATGATCTCTGTTGATGATCTCTGTTGATGATCTCTGTTGATGATCTCTGTTGATGATCTTAGGCTATAAAGTCATGTACCCAACTTTTCAACTCTCGCATCGGTTGTCGTAGTAACTTTTTAAAATCACATAATCCATAGAAATTAACAACATTACCACATTCTTTCGTTCATTTTCAATCGTAGACATTTTATATTTCCTTTACTATCTACCATAACGCGAGTAGATGGTCCAAACGAATCATAACCTACTGTTTTTAAGACACGCTTTGTAAGGTCATGAACTCACTCTATTCATCATCATATCCATCAGTCATGCTACTTCCAAACTCGGTTCGTTGACCAACTGAAAACCGGTCGACTCTTTGTCTGTCAAATCATATTGTGATCTCCTTTTTCCAAAGTGAGACATGAAATTCCCATTTAAAAAACCTCTTTTCAACAAGACCTAATTTAAAACGCAAACAACGAATGACAAAAAAATAACTTCACCTAAAAAACCGCAGCTGCAAGACCTTTCACACCTGAAACCATTGCTTTAAAATCTTGGAACAAATTTTGCTAAGTGGGTTTAACAAAGCACCGATTTGACTCAATGACAAACTGCGGTCATGACATTCCAAAATGGACTCCTACGTACATTATAACTACCATACACCTCCATGGTATGACAAGGGAAACGAAGAAGGCTACTTAATAGCCACACAGGTGTCGATCAGAAGATTTTAAAAACCTGTCAGAATGTGGTAAAAGGTCATTTTTAGGAGATGAGAGTCCCTCCAAAGTGCAATGACTGGACGATCAAAGAAACTGTACTCCTCATTGTCGTTGGCGGCGCTCGAAACAAGAGGTTTTAAAAGTAAACTGCTGGAATGTAGTATATGCATGTTAGTCAATATTGATAATGTTTTTGGTTTGAATCACAGTAGTCTTTGACGTTTAACTTGATGTGAGTGTTACCCTGTACACCAACTTTGGCCAACCAAAACAATTGAGGGTAAAGTCAACGTTAGGATATCATCCCTATAAATCTAACCATAATCTTATGATTCATTTCAACGAACTGTCTTGAAAATAGAAATAGAAACGATGAAATACGAATGGCTATGATTGGGTTGGTTGAATCATTTATGAGCAACAACACAGCCGAGTCGAGTAAAAACACAAACTGTAAAACTTGAGTTGAGAAATGGCCTATGACCTGCAGGCTATATAGTTAAACTAAACAACACCGTTTTGAAGACTATCGGGCGACAGAGTGTTTAAATCATGTTATTTTTAAATCATGAACCCTCTTTTTGGCGATTTCACGCCACCGTTCTATCGAGGTGAGAACAGTCAATAGAAGAACCAGACGGTAGACGCCCAGTGTCTGTGACCAACTTGTCCCATTACACGCTGGTAATGCAGAATCAAAAGGGAGCAATCTGATTCACCCATCGCTTGGTGGGACGGCATTTGTTACCTTAGCGTCTGCTTAAGAAGATTGAAACTGCTACAGCTTCAGCCACACCGCTTTTAGTCTTTCATGACTTCTAAACCGACACCAACCTTACAACAAAGTGTGAAGTTATGGGTTGTGGACGTTTAACTGGCGAGAGAGAGAGCTCTCTATTTTGAAGCTAGAACTCTTTTCACCTGGCGCGCTTTTCGTTTAGCTAGATAAATAGCTTCGTGGCATTTCTGGGTCCAAAGTGCCCGTGGTGTTTTTAACGGGTCGCACTCTGTAATATCGCATACGCACGAGAGAAAAAAATGCTCCCGGTTTTTTCTTTTTGTTGTCACAATCGACTTGGTGTGTTGGCGTGATTGGCACCTCTATTTTATTTCCACACAAAGATTTTGATTTTTAAGACGTTAAAAAGTTTTGAAAGATTCGGTGTCGGAGTGAAAAAGCCGCGAGGATGTCAAAAAAATGGCAAATTGAAAAGATTTTATACAAAAAGTGAACGCTGTTTGGTTTTAAGTTCGCCCCTTGCGGGTTGTAAGGTACACGCACAAGTCAAACTCTACCTGGGGGTTTGTGGCCAATCTTTGGCTCTCTCTCCCCGCCGCACGGTGTGTGCAGGTGGCTACGGCAAATAACAAAACAAGTCGGGATAAAAACCGCCCACGGGACTTCTTAGCAAGAGTTTGGGATCAAGCCACGGCGGCCGAACTGCTAAGGAGAAAAGTAAAGAAAGCAAAATAAAAGAACTATGAGCAA
The DNA here is from genome assembly GCA_023634235.1 of Pisaster brevispinus. Classification (NCBI taxonomy): domain Eukaryota; kingdom Metazoa; phylum Echinodermata; class Asteroidea; order Forcipulatida; family Asteriidae; genus Pisaster; species Pisaster brevispinus. The sequence goes on along the minus strand of JAMKCF010000007.1, from coordinate 21,396,835 downwards.
TTGCATGCAACGGTTGGCTATCAAGACCTTGTATTGGTTTTATAGTCTAACAACACCTGGTATATATCCCTCTATAGTCTATGGTTGAAAATCCTATAACTGATGAGGGCAGACCGGCATACTAGGTAGATGTACTGTGGTCTCTGGAGGGAGTTGAGCGAAGTAGAGGGGAGAGAGGGCCTGGGATTGGGATAAGCCGACCCCGCGGTCATTTTTGCAGAAGTTAATTGGCCAAGATTGGTCTCCCTTGAGGAGCTGAGGCCCTTAATGCCCCTGGCATGGGATTACCCGCACCTTCTTCTGAGGATTCGCTTGGGAGGAAAAAATCAAATTCAGGCATCACAATGAGGACTTACAGAGTCTTAAGAAGGGTTTCAAAGAGCTTGAGAGACCTTAGAGAAGTCGTGTATGCACGCCCTCAACGGTCATATAACCGAAGAAAAGATTTAAGACAGCTTTACTTTTCTGCTCGGAGAGAGCAAACAGTAAAAATGACAATGAAAAGGTGGCTTGTATAGACTATTATTAAATCGAATGTAAACTTGATTTCCTATCACAAGGGGGCGCTGTTAGAGAATAACTCCCCACATTTCGTAAGGGGCTACGCAAAGCTCTACCATTAAAAGGAGAACGACCTACTAAACAATGTAATAAACCAATTGAATTTGTTTTAGCTGAAACTTCCCTTTATCGACAATAGGATTACTAAAAGCCGAATCCTTAAACATAAAAAGAGAGTAGCAACCCCTTCTGATAAGTAGAGATACACAATGTAAAAAGAACATACAAAACGATCCCAACAGCTCTTTAGCTCTGGTGGAGGATTGAATTATTGCAATTACCAGCGTAAAATATTTGAAATCAACTTTACAATGCCTACGTGCATGAAGTTTGATTATTGCAAGAGTTACTGAATACCTCTGATCCTATGTAAACACTACTCGTCATGTTATCCATCTCTTCAGAATATCGTATTTGACGAGAAGCCGAGAGTGAAGAATCTGAAGAGACCTCGTAACATCTTCAAGAGAGATTTATTTACCCTCACCTCCACTCAAGGATATAGCCGAGTCCTCGCCCAGTCAATCTTGCAACACCTGTTGAGCTTTTACGGGTTCACAAGACAAAGGCCTTGCAAAAAGCCCTATGAAAGTGGGGGAGGGTGGTCATAAATCTGTACTATGACACAAAATATTATATTGCTTTCACACTTTTGATGCTCTTTAGTTGAACGAGTCTTCCAAGTTGGCGACCGTGTTGATTTTCATTTGAATTCCGTTCTTCTGAGACAACGCTTCGGGTCCGTTACTTTTCCCACTTTCTTTTCAACCATTTTAAGATGGGTAAACAATTTGTTTACATTCTTTGTTTATTCACCAGGTTACAGTCTCGTGGACTGGGTTGCTTGTGTGTGATGGAAAAAACAACATGTTGTATAAAGTTCAGTGTACAATGTACTGAATTTGAGTTTTGACTTGAAGGCATGATTCATAAATAGTTCATCTGCTGTTAGCCAAGAACCTCCAACCATAGAGAAAGGACCTTTCTCTATGCTCCAACAAACCTTATTTTGTCAAATTCCCATTAAGCAAGGGACTTCTTTTCCGCTACATCAGTCTCGAAACAAAATTAACCGGATTTTCCTGTAAACCGATCTTAGTGGATGGCCACCTATCACCTGAAAACCTTAATAACATCTCAAAGTACCAGTGTCCTGCCTGAGCAGCTTCATCCTTAACACCCAAATAAAGTGTTCGTCCATTAACCCCACTCCATTTATCAAAATGCCTTTTCTACTTTTCTCTTTGTTTGAAACACGCATCTCAACCACTTGCAGATGTTTTTACCCATGTACCGCGACCCCTTTTTGTGAAGTACATCCTCTCAATCGGTTAGGTACAGAAGCCTTTAAAGACTGGATTAAAAGTCATGTCTAGATCTCTTGAAGAGGTTCTGTTCGCCCGCACGATTTATCACCATCATCCTCTGTAGTCTTTACACCCAACCCCGTCTCAACTCTCTGTGGGACCAACACTAAGCTCTTGGTTGCAATGGGGCAGTCGACTTCACTGTAGTCCAGGTGCTTTTTCTCCTTGGGCAAGCAATCCTATCACAGCCTATTGGATTGGCCAAGGGGATTACATGATACCAAGGGGCGGTAGATTAAAGAGGAGGCCGCCCAAGTGAAGACTCTTTGTCTTCTTGTTGAAATTCTGAAGTGGGATTTGAAATCACTCGAGTCAAGGGGTGACAAACTAATATCTTTAGGGACAAACTATTGACTCATTGGTAGGATTTGAATCATGACGTCAACATACACCAGGAATGTCGAGAAATACAATCGATACGTGGGAAGTGCAAACTGTAGGCCCCAGTGGGTCCATGACTTAAATAGCGGTCTAGAGAATGTAAATACTCAATATACATGTATTATTCATTTTTATTTTGAAAATGGCTTTATTACCAAAATAACACAACTCATTTAGACATCTTATCGATGGCAATGTTCAATTTTTATGATATTGTAAATAGTAAAACAACTTTGCTTGATTTATACGACAGCCATTAGCCAGGCTACTGTTTTTCTGAAGTGTAATCCTCGTAGATGTTCATTTGGAAATTCCTATGTAAAAATGACAGAAATCCACATTGACCAAACCGCTTTTCATTTTTCACAAGGTTTGCTTCATTTTAATCTGCTTCAAATTTGCTTCATTTTACACTGAGCAGTTAATGCACAACATTGATCGTACTAGCGCCCTCTGTTGATTTTACTTTAAAATTTCCCCATGTAGTGTAAACATCTATGGTTTGAAAACGAGGATGTCTCATTCCTAAAGTTTTCGACAAAAACATCAGAGTATAACCAGTCTGTGAAATTGTTGATACATTAGGTGATCCTGATTTTGAGAGGAGAAAGTGAGAAACAGCTCATGGTTTCTCATATAATGTGCAGGGATGAGACTAACATGAACAATCCTGAAAGTTTGATAAAAGTTCCTTCTTTGTGTGGAAATAAAGCCAATATAATTCTGGAAAATAGATATCTGAAAGTTTGGTCATTTGGTCACAACAAGGGTCAAGTCTTTCATCTCTGTAATGGCAACCTCACCTCTTTCAAGAGAATCTAATGGTGCAGGGAGAAAAATATCAAATCCTGATAAATCACATTTCTGAATGTATTTATTTCAATCTGATTATCGCTCATTTTCAGGGAAACCTATACAGGCATCACGTTTATAGAAAGCAAGCTTTTGAAATAGCTTCTGACCAGTACCTATCATTGATCATACCTAGCGCTAGTTCAAAAAAATTGTTTTTAACATTAAAACAATCGAGTTGTGCACACTTTATTTTATCAACAATGTTTTCATTTTGATTGAAGATGTGTTAGGAAACATTGATCGGTTTCTTTCATAACTCCTTGTCTTTTTCTCTGCCAAATCTGTCCTGATTTCCACTCACTGCATCAGTGAAAGACTTCTCACTAATTATTATCCAAGAGACAATGCATCTGGCAACATAACGAACAAGACATATCGAAGGGAACTGTGGTTGCAGACAACTAAACAAAATCATCCTGCAATGCACCTCATAATGTGGATCTTTTTATCAACAAAATGTCAAGTAGATCATTTTTACTCATGAAAGGTGCCACTCAGATTCATTAACAGTCATTTGAAGAATACAGAATTGTCATTAGACAACCAATCCTCTTGCTTCTTCAGCTTTTTCGGCATCCAGTGCTTCCTTGATCACCGTTTTCCTCTCCATGAAGTATTTCTTGAACCATTCTATGTGATCATGTTTCTGCTGCACTGTGAGGTACGGATTCTTACTCAACCCAACACAAACCAGTTCCATAAAGTTAATAATTGGTTCAATCTGAGGAAGATCTTCAAGAAGATGGTCAAAGAAAACATGCTCATGAAAACCAATCGCTTGCTCCTCCTCAAGACCTGAAATACAAATTTAATCAATCAGAAATCAAGTAGTTTTGAGTTATGATCTTGAACATTTAATTCAACGAAGTTGTTGTAAATCTAGCATTTCACTGCAGCTAACCACTTTAAGATCTATCAATCAGCCAAGTCACATGCATTATGTTGTGACAATTGAAACTCGTACTTTGAATATTAAGAATTTCATTTTATCATCAGAAGGATAATAATGTCATATTTTGATCTCATTCCTAGGCACATCTAGATCCATAATGGTAATGTGCTGTATCAATATCAAACTACATTTTCAAAAAATGATTCAAAATTGTATCGAAACACTAGAGGGTAAACTGCAGAAACTACTCACCTTGTTCATTGTTGATTGGATACTGCCATAACTTCCCCTCTTCCGTCCATTTAATCATTTCCTCAAATCCATGGTTGATTGTTGAGTGCGACAATGCCCTCAGTTTCTTCTTTTCCTCCTTATCCCAGAGTGTCAGGACATCAGTCTCTGTGTCAACTAATGCTGTAATAAAAGATACACAAATACTGTTGTCAAGAGGATGGGTAGCACAGGGATAGTTGAACTGTAACGTTAGGTCCTTCATTGCTGTTTAAAAGTGTTATCTCTAGGATTGAGAGTATTTTGCAGTGTGGTTGTTAAGTATCTTGATTTTCTGCATCAGTGTACAAATACCAACCTTGTGTCTCAGGAGCTTTGTCAGAAGATACTTTGAATAAGTTCAGTCTCTGCCGGTCGAATAAAGTTCTCCTATGAAAAGACAAGAAAATTTACATGCACTTATTTTGTCATTGATTCTGTATTCATCAATGTCTAGAGGAGTTTAACCCTTTGTATGCTGCCAACTCTCCCTGATTCCGCAGAAAGTTCCCTGAAAATAAACCAATCTTTGCATGTTCTTATGAACAAATTTGAAAATCTCCCTGATTATGGAAACTTTTTCCCTATTATGTAGAATGCAATTCTAAACATCTCCCTGATTGTTGTACAAAATCTCCCTGATTGCAAGATGCAAATGTTGGCAGCTCTGTATTTGTACAAATGTGTAGAGTAAAGCAAGTCTGATGTCCCGTGTTGTTTTTCTCCATAACTAAAGCTCTTACATCTTTTGTCGTTTATACGGTTCTGGTTTTTCACTTCGTCTTGATTCTTCTCCAAACTGGTTCCCCAACATCTCTGTTAGTGCTCTCTCATCACTGGATGTACGTTCTACTTTCTTTCGTAGGGTTGCTTGCTTCTGGACTTTGATCCCCGATAGAATTGAACTGTACAAGAAGAGCATAGAAATATTACAGTCACCTGTAAGTGGTAAGTGTCACAAGTTTAAAGTGTCATGACAGGAAAATGTAGTATTACAGTAGACTAACCAGGTGGTAGTTATTCATTTATGCTCAAAGTACTAAGTGGATGCCTGCAATGAAGCTAGATGAAATTATTCCCCAATGCAGAAGGGGGTAATATCATATCATTAAGTTTGAAAGTTCCCAAGAAAATCTTTCAGATACTTATACATGTGATGTCATCAGGATCAGGACTATTTCATTAAGGATACAAATTACAATACTTTCAGAATCAATCTAGAGCAGATTAAAAAGCCCTCTAATAGTAAAGTAATGGAGTTTGGCCTTTTGTAAATGACCTGACCAATCACGTACTGCAGAACCCTTTCCCTCCTCTCAGTAAACTCAAAGAATAACAAACAACATACCTAACTGCATCTAGATCCCCCTGTTGACCAGCTGCAGTTGCCTCATCGTGCCTCCGTAGCTGTTTCAGTAAATCTGACTCAACGACTTCCTTCTCTGGGAAAATCTCAGCTACTTTGGTAACATTCTCCAGCACCATTTTCTGAATGATCTCTGGACTGAGAAAGTAGCAGGGAAAAGATACTGTTACACACACTGTTTAGAAAGTACACCATTGTTTGGCATTTGAGATGATCTCTTGATACGAGAGAGCTGATTGGCAGTACTGAAGTTATCTTGATAAAAAACTATACAAATGAATAAATATTTGTCAATTCCAACAGTGGGAAAATGTTATGTGGCAGCAGACTTACCAGGAGAATTTTTAATGTTTACACAGTTCTGAGCATGAGAACATTTCTAAGAACGATGGATTTACCTGGTAAGTATGCTGCCACCTATTGCCCCCCAAAATCGTCCATTCCATTCCTAAAGTGTGATAGCATCAGTTGTTACCTTTGAATGTCATCACTTGAGCTGTCTTTTTCGTCAGGTTTCTTCTCCTTAAGCTGAAGAAAATCAGCTGCAGCTGACCTTAACCTTGGTGACCTCCCAACCTTTGAATCTAAATTCTTCATAACCTTTAACCCTGTAAGGGTGCTGAGGAGTTTGTCTGCTGAAAGACGACTCTTTGGTGGAGTCTTTGCTGACGACTCATTATTTTTGTTTTCTTCATTTTCTTTCGGCGAGTCAAGCCTGCCAGTTGTTGTGTGTACACATCTGGAGATGTTAAATCTTGCCAAAATCAAAGGCCTGAAAAAAGGGGAAAAAAAATGCAAACACTAAGAATACCTTCTATTTTACAATCATAATACAATCAATAGGGGAAATGGTTTACAACAGTGACAACATTTTATTATTTTTTTAAAAAGAAGTTTATTAACAACATGATTGAGTAATTCCAAGAATCTTGCATAAATTATTTCTACTGCATCTATTTGCGCAAAATCATACTCCTTGATCTTCCCCACGGTTGTAGACCAGTGGAACAAGGGTTTCGATTATCACAACTTGACTGCACCCCAAGCTCCCAACATTCCCAATATTACCCCCTTTTTTTAGGTCTACCTAGGCTTGGGTGATCTACCAATAGTACCATGGCTTCCTACTGTTCTTGTGTTACTTACACTACAGAGTATTAAGAAGTATTACAAGGGCTACTCCATCGTTTTCTCCACAAAAAAGAGCAACCCCCCCCCCCTACAACAAAAAACCAAAAAACCCAAAACCCCCAAAATTAAAAATAAACAATAACACACATTATTTAAAAACAAAACAAAAATAAACTATAAGTATATAGTAATTAGTGTAGTATTTAAAATAACAAATAGGGAGAATACAACTGTGAAGTTGAGGTTATGCACATGATTGGTTGTTCTATTTTTAGCGGAGAAATGGCTTGCTGGGCTGATTTGATGACAGTACCCCCCCCCCCCAATCCCCACTCGCGGAGCGGCGTGAGTCAAGCCCCAGCGCTTAAGCGGGGGCTTGCCCGGCCGACTGCGCCGCGAAGCCCCCGGCCCCGCTCCTCTGCGGGCCTGCTCTTCACACTGCGTGCAGCCGAGGCTCCGCTCTGCCTGTCGGGGACTAGAGTAGAGGGTTAAGTTATCGCAACTATCAAGAGTAAGTCCACACAAACTAGGGGTGGTGATTTAAAAATGCACTTACTCGTGTTTAACACCATAGATAAGAGGAATTCTCCGCCAAATTCTGCTCATTATTGCTAGCTTTTTGGAGCACTCAACACATGCATAACTATATCTGTATATTGACAGATACCAGACTTACACTGTACAAAACCCATTTAAAAAAAATGCACCCTTCTTGGCCCCGAACCAGACTAGATTGTAGTCTTTTTTACATCTTTTATCTTAAAAATATTTTAACAAATTAATATATTGAAATATGTAAAATCAAATATTGTCTGAGTAATTAAAGTATGTTTAATAATTTTTATTTATGTGATCAATTTATAAAAGTATTAAATACAATTAGTTCATGAGAAACTTGTTTTGAATTAAAACGAAAGAGGCTAAAATTTAAATGGCGACGTCCATAAAGAAAGAAGGAAGTTGAACTGAATGAAACTGAAAATAAGTCATAAGATACGTCTGTCACAAAACCATGTCGAAATTACTTTTGATCGAAGTATTTGTCGTTCTAATACACCTGGGATGTACAGAGGAAGACTTCATTAACACTTCGGAGACTTTCAATTCGCCTGGTACAATTTACGGAGGAAGATATCTTGTTCGGAACGATACACAATTACACTTACAGAACAAAACTGCATATACGGTTCAACGCGCACAAAAACAAGATGGACTGAAAATCCCAGGGAAAATTCTGAGCTCTTACACTGAGGCGAGTGAGAAGCATTTCATCCCCGTTTTGGACGCAGATTGTCAACGTATGTTACAGGACTATGCAAGTGCGTCATCAAGTGTTATCTACTGTGCCCTCGCATTTTCCAAGCCACTGCTATTTTGCGAAACTTGTGTCGACAAATTTATAGAGGCTGATCAAAAATTCAAGGAGATAGAAAAGGTGAGAAATAAATAGTGAAATTGAAATACTACATGTATGTAGTTTCTTTTTTACTACTGTATGTTAATTATGGAGGTGAAAATGGTGACTACTTCATTGCTTGTGCCTGAGGTATCCTCCTATGGTATAGACAAGAGTGGACAAGAGCTTAATTTTTGTGGGTGCTCCGTGTCCACATTATCATTATGACGTTAATTGGTTTGTATATTTCTTGTCCATTTTCTTGTTTTTTAAATCACTTTTTGGTGTGATCATATTCATGGTGATGGACTCGCATTTACGAAAGATGTAAATGTTTACTATCTATAGATTTTGAAAAATAGTATTAGTTTAGACAACTTCAAGTTCAATGATTAAATTTGATTGTAGCAATTTCACAAATAAATTATTTTGTTTGTTCAGCTAATCTAATAATCACTGATAAATTGAATACAAATTTCACCTGGAGATTATTAAATAATTGTTAATGTTATTTGCCCTGAAAAAGAAGAATAGCTTTTAGTTTTACTAATATAGCAAATTGCCTGTTTTTATGTTGGTTTTTTGTATGGGTTGTTTTTTATTTCAATTTTTTTTTTTTTTTTTTTTTTTTTTGGGGGGGGGGCAATAAAACATACACTATAGTTGCAATAATCGAAACCCTCCCTTCTCCCTACGGTTGCAGAAGAAGGGAGGGCTACGACTATCACAACTGTAAAACATAGATTTCTTCCATGCACTTATGGAACAGTCAAACTCAAAGGGAACATGGCGGAATATACAAGTTTTTACTACTTCGTGGAAGAAAATGGGTTTTTCCTAAAAAATATTATATTTAACTCTTCTAGCTACATATTTATTCAATGGTTTATTTATGTTCTAACATGGTTTTTTTAGTGCACTTAAAACTTGTCGGCAGTTGTCGTCAGGCATTGTCAGATCGTCAGGCATTGTCAGTTGTCGGCTTTAGTGCAACCGCTTATGGCAAAGACACTTGATTAATCCTTCGAGAAGACTGCTCTAGGGTCAAAACATCAGAACATTAACTATTTTTTGCATAATTCTCACTCGGGACATTTTGTCTTACTCTTGTGTACTTAATCCAGCTGTCAACATGTGATGGACCATTGCTGAGATCTGATCGAGTACAAATACTTAGAGAAACTCATGAGTTTTTAAGAGAACTATGGCACAAGGGCAGCTGTAAAAGTAAGAATAAGCTCTTAGTTTTTTCCACTTCATATGCACTCATCACAGTGGATCATAGTGCAAGTCATTGGATACTTACATTTTATTTTCATATATAAGTTCAGTTGTAATTTTATAAGATTGTTCTGTTAAGCAATGATGACATAAAGTATAAGAAAAAAATCAAGCATGCAACTTTTCAGCTCATCCGGTGATTTATTATTTTTTCTTCATCTTTTTTAGTGCCAAAACAAACTGAAATACACTGTTGTTTGTTCTCAGCAGTTTCCTCTTTTGTTCAATAACCAAGTTTCTTGTCTGAATCATAATGTGATTTGAAAATGCACAACAATGATTGTACTTTGTTGTCTTACGTGTATATCATAGACTGCTTCAAGGACATAGACTCCTGTGAGAAGAAAAAGCATCCATCCGGGTGTGAAGTGACAGATGATGTCGTAAAATTCCAAAACCACATCAACGAAACACTTGCCTGCTTTGATAAAGCATCAGCTGTAAGTTTCTTAGATGAGTGAGATTCTTATATAATTGATTTTTCCCAACCTGTATATTATCCACCTGTGTTTTAATAACAAACTCAGTTGTTTCCCAAATACGTCTAACCTTTAGTGTGTGTGTGTGTGGCGTTTTTGTGTGTGTGTAAAACAGTAATTGATTATCACACAGACATAATTATACATGAATGATATATTCTTTGTAGTAATTTGTGCATAATTTTGTTTAGAAGTAAGTTTTCTTGTAAATATATTTTGTACTAATTGTAATCTTTTTAGATGAAATATTGAAATTATATTTTCCCTTTATCTTTTGTCAACAGAGTGGTGAGGATGTTTGCGATAACTGTTCACTTGTATACCGGAATCTGTGCAAATTCTTCTCCTCCATGGGTGGTGTTGAAGATATCTGCATAGATTGTGTTGAACAGGTAGGCAAGAAACTTTTTTATTTATTATTTAAACTTTCTCCAAAGAGACACAACAAGTGAAATAATTTAAATACATGTACACCTTTCTTTGGTTTTCACCAGATGAACAGTACAAGAAAGGTATGGAGTACTATTTATAACTGCACTAACGCCAAGAGAGATGTTGTGTCTGTTGTTTCAATCAGCATGTTTTTCTGCTCGCTCCCTATCTTCTTCTACTTTGGATCAAAAGTACATACCACAAAAACTGAACTCAAACTGATGAAATGTGAGTATTGGAGGAAAATATACCCCATCTGCTCTGGTATTGCATTTGCCATCAATATCAACCCCATAATTTCTGTCATTTTACTTGTTCAACTTGAATAGAGTTATTACATACATGAGACTGTCACCAGTCCACTTCCTTTCCCCCATCCCATCCCAGCCCATTCAAAGAAATGTTGGTGTCTTTTCTTTAAGGCATAATGGTTTGTATTGCAGTTTGCTTATAAACAACTTCCCCTCAACCTTTTTTCGGTATTGTTTTAACAAAGAAAATTTGCTCTAAAATATGTCACAATTTCGTATAATGTCCGATTTTCCATCTTTGAGAGATAATAACTCTCACATGAAAAAGTCATAACACTGTTTTTGTCATGTATAATTGTATTTAAAAGTTACTAAAGATGATTACATGTTGTTCTTGAATTGTGTGACTTCCCATAATGATGTATCTCTTGATCATACTTATGCTTTGTCTCAAACCTGCAGTAAATCGAATGAAAAAGACTCAAGCACATACAAGGCAGAGCCTACCAACACTACCAGAACATGGCGAGGACTTTCTCTCGAATGACAGAACGTAACTGGAGTTTTATCATTCTACCTTTTGGTGTTTAAAGAAAGAGAGATTTTGGGAAACTGGTGTTGCATGCACTAATTCAATGCACATTGCACATTGGCACATTGCACAGATAATTTGTTAAATTACATAGAAAAGGGGTTAACTTAATTGTATTGCCTTAGTTCCATGAAAAAACTATAAAACAAAGCAACTTTGTTATTTTTTCGATATAAAGATCAGTAGGATTTGAAACTCTGGATGGTGGAAACCACAACTCATAAGAGAGATTTATGTACATTGCCTTTCCCCAAACATTAACTCAGAATGATATAAAGATTAATATATATTTTAACTAACTGTGTTTTTAAGAAATTGAAACAAGACTTCTTGGAATGGTTTGCTCTCTTATAAATGTGTGCTATACACTCTTCAGCTTATTTGCTATAAAATCAAAATGCTTTGATTAATGGCAACATTTCTGAAAACAAGTTCAATTTTATGAGGATATTTTTTTTATTTGAGCGCAATTAAAAGTACTAAAATAATTCGCATCCGAATTTGATCTGTATGTACATATGTAATTTTGTTTTATTTCACACATTCTTCTTGTATATGCAAAATTTACAAATTTGTACAGGCTTATAAAATAAACAGTGATTACTGATATGAAAACACAATTGCAAGACAAAACTTTTGTTATTTACTAACATGTATTCGCCTCTGAAACCTACCTAGTGATTCATATGGTTGATATAATTGATTTCTCTTCAAAGTCTCATTGCATTTTTTTCTCTCATAAGGAGAAACATATCAGTCAGAACGCCATGAAAGTGAATCCACAAAAAAAACCTTCTGTCTTAAGACTGTTGATACTAACACAGTCATCGGATTACAAGTCTGCCAAGTATTACAAGATTAAACAATAATTTTTGAATGACATTTACCAAACATTCTCGAAATTCTCAATTTCTAAAAAATATACACTTGCTGTACATGTACTCTATATACATTTATCTTATGGAACAAGTTTATTTCAAATTTTGAATTCTACTTTATAAGAATGATTCTCTATTTTTTAATACCGGACAGTTTTATTCATTTCTGAAAGGGAAAAAAATGGTGATGATTGATAACTACAATTTTGAAAAAAAAAAGGTATTTCATACTAGATACCGTCAAGATATTACTGAAGTGTTTACCAGGCCTTGAGTTAACCCACGGCACCCACAGCAATTGCTATTTTCTACAAACTCTGATTACAGACGTGAAAAAACAACCAATTCATAACTGTTTTTTTTCAGTAGACACTTTGAAGGGACAAAGCATGACGTCTACAGACAATTATACATGTCAATTGAATACTTGGTTTAACATGACCGGATCTGTTAATGTGTACTTCTTGATGGTGAATAACAAACCTAAAATCAGGCTATCGTACAAGTTCATTAAATATTACTTTGAAGTATGAAACCGTCAAGATATTACTGAAGTGTTTACCAGGCCTTGAGTTAACCCACGGCACCCACAGCAATTGCTGTGGTGCCCTGTGCTTTTGCTGTGGTGCCCTGTGCAAAGTTCCAATACAAATTTACACTTTCCTCACAGAAGTGCCCGTTACTAGAGGAAAACTGCCGTGACCCTTCAAGAGCGAAGTTCAAGGCCTGGTTTACATTTCACTGACAACCCTGTCTTACATTCAATTTTTTAGACTGCAATTGCAAAATCAAAAGTTACCCCAAATTTATTTTAAAACATTCTCACATCAACCAACTTGCTAAACCTATACTCTCGGATAAGTTAACAAAATAAAAATACAATACATTACTTTATTAGAAGAGTAAACAGATGACAAAAACTTGCATAGAAAAGTAGAAAACAAGATACTTAAAGCATGAAAACTAAAACAAAATTATAATCAGCTTATTAAAACATGAACATTGGTCACTAACATTTAAGATTGTTTACAAACTCTTGTGTTTACATAGCCCTTGTAGATAACGTGAACAACTGTCAAACGTAGATGAGCTTTGGTCCATGTTGAGAGAGAAAAAGAAGAATCATGACATGAAATAATACATCTGTGGAGATAAACCACAGGGCAAAGTACTGATTTTACCTTTACTAATGATCGACAAGAAACTTGAACCCTTCAATTCATCACAGGGCAAGAACCTCAACGATCTCAAAATTGTTTTTTTGACAATCAGTCAGACTGTTTGAAAAGGTGTGCAGGTTCATCCTTGCTAGAACACTTGGGCGGCAGAACCAATCCTGTCAGTTTGACCTTTGATCTCAGCATTGTTCAATTAGCATCTTCTGAGTGTCTGCTCTTTTTCAATCGAGCCTCTAGCCTGAAATAAATGACAAGAAGAGCATAAAGAAATTATTTATGATATAAAAAATAGTAATGGCATCACTTTTCAACCCGAGTAGAATCTTTCACAAAGGCTAAAAGACAACACAGCAGAAGCAGTCAGGTGGAAAAGTTGCTATGGAGTAGAGAGGAGATTGACACATATTAATAACAACCTTCTTCAATGGAGAGTTTTACAGATATGAGATTCAACTTACCGATGTCTACTTTTATTTTTCCTTTTCTTGTGGCCATGTGAGCTGCGGTGTGTCTTGCCCACATGATTTGATGAATTTCCCGCGCTGTTCATGTGTTTCTCTGAATCACCTTCATTCTTACCGTCCATCTCTGACTTGGAGGATGATGCTGAGGCATCCCGACTGCTCTGCATCTCATGCAATTCTCCTGACAAGGAGACGAGTTCAGAAAATTACAACAAAATATAATGAAATATAAAATCTGGAAAGTCACAACTTCAGCAAATAAACCAGGAATATGGAACATGTTAGTTGGTCATGCATGTAATATTTGCAGGGAGAAGGTGAAAAAAAAAATAGCAACAAGGATAACAATAAACAATTTCAATGTTGTTATGAGAGACTACAAAGAATATAACAAGCAACAACTATACATTGACCATGTAACTTGTGTCATCAAATGTTTATAAAAGAGCCACAGAGCCTGTACTTCTTGCAGGCTGCAGGAAACTTTTGCATAGCTCAATGGAAGAAAACAAAATCTTTAGTTATCAGTTTATGGAGACTGTGCTGTACATTTAAAAAAACTTTTGATGTAAAGAAAGGGGGCAAATAAAAAACTTGCTAGCTGTAATTTTTTACAATTCTTTATTTTATGTAGTATTTTGGACAGTATCTTGACTGTCAGTAAATGCACTGGAATGCACAAGGTCGCTCATTATGTAAACAAGATGAAATGGTCGATATGCAAACAGTTTGAAAACAAACACTTCAGGAATCTAATACAAAAAAACACACAAAAGACAAAATCTGTCCTTTTTTTTAGAAGATCATCTTAAAGAGATCAACATGCAAAAACTAATGAAGAAGTTCACTACAAATAACATGAACATCAATAACAGCCATCTATAGAGACAGTAAAACTTGATGGCAAAAACAAATGTATCTGCTACGAAACTCAACATGCAACAAAACTTTCAAAAAAATAAAACCACAACAGGAAATACGTGAGTCGTCTCACCATCAGTGGGAGTAGAAAGAGAAGAGGTAGATTGGGAAGATGACTGTGATGGTTGAGAGGACGATGGTTCTATATGAGGGTCACCAAATGGCAAAGGTCAATTAATACAGATTGCGCATTAATTGCATGGTTTAATAACTCGTTGGATGGCAACTCAACTTCCTCTACCACACAAGATTAAGATGACAGTTTGGTTCCGTTTATACATTATGGCTCATTACTTATTTAAGGTCCTCTTTAAAAAAATTCTGACAATAAATGTAAATGCAATAATGGAAAAAGCACAATAGTATAGTTATGTAAAGTAGATTTTTGATTGAACTTACTTTTGTCTGGCATTTGCTGCGAATCTGACAAACCGAGGCATCCCTGTTGGTATTAAAAAAATTAATATCCTATCAAATAACTCTTCATTTTTTATCTTGATCCCATAAATAAATAAAGTTAGTTCCAAAATCAATGGCGTTTCTCGAACCAGATACAAGGTTATTTTAATGTATTCTGTGTCGACCAAACTGTACAAAAAGTACCTCCTAAATAAACTTCCAGTTTGAGGAAGTAACGCTGTTTTCCCCTGACTGAGACTTACATGGGATGTAATAGATGACTTTGAGAAGAGTCTATCAGCTTCTTTGAACTTCCGATTTCTCTTGTCTGTCTTGCTGTTTGTGTTCCTACATCGTAATGAAAACAAGACATCATAATGAGATACAGACATATCTGAAGTAATTACTGGCTTCCCTGTGCCTCTGACACTTGGCTACATGGAGCTTAATGCTGACTGTTTATACATGTATCATGTTTGTCCAAGCACAATGCTTCTTGCATCTTGCAATGTTGTACTCGCCTAAAAGCATTGCTGCTGTCCTGGAAAGAGTGGGTTGCAATTCCAGGTGTGCTGTGTGTATGCGCTGTTAGGGTGCTTATAAGATGGGGATATTTGAAATTTGTCCTGAAAGACTCCTGAGAGAGATTGGAAGCTCCATCCGTCTTTTGGCTGGCAGTTCTTCTCTCGGGAATCCTTTCAGATTTGTTGCAGTGGCAAATTTTTTTAATCAAAATTTTGTCCAAATTAAGTAATTCTAGGGGAAAGGAGATCAACTGTAGTGCTTGTTCTCATTTTATGATAAAATATCAATATATTCTAAAGTATGAATTAATATGCAATTTCTCGAGTGAGTCTTACTTGTTAGTGAGGTAGCGATCCCATCCTCTAATGATATTGCCATAGAGGGCAGTATCTTCAAGGTAACTTCCCTCAAAAGCGTAGATTTGCCTCTCAAGGTTAGCAAGTGTCTCCTGTCAATAATACAAAATAAATACATACTTAATCAACTGATTACTTGATCTTCAATTAAGTGAACAATCATAAGCACAAAGAATTTTGTTGAATCTATTGATGACATTCCATTAAAAAACAAGAAATTGTAAGTTAAATACAACTGCATAAATGATGGAGATCTTTATTTTAATCACCTTTTTGTGCGACTGTTTTTTTGTAACAAATACCAATTAATTAGCATCGGATCACAAACAGGGCATATAACATTGTCAAAACAACTGATTTAATTTACCAATGAATCATTAATATGAATTTTTGTTGGTTAAGGGACATTTTTAACGAATTTATGACAAAACATCCCTTTTCCATCAGCAAGTTGATTTGGTCGCCAACAGAGGGCGCTATTGTGTTACGATCGACTTCTCTACATTCATGTTTTATTTGGTTTTTATTCCTTTAACTGGAGCCGATTTTACATTTTATAACTATAAATACACAGTTTTAACCCAAACTTATCGGCTTATGGTACTGTAATATTGTAGCAAACTCTGAAAATCACATTTTTATGGAATTTTTATAATCGATTGACGTCACATACACAATTTGCACTACAAAAATTACCCGCCATAATTCCGTACAAAAATAACGAATTCACAAGTCAGCGGTGCACATTGAACTATAAAATCTCCGTTTGAACAAAATATAAGTTACAAGGAACACACAGAACCCGATTCATACCGCAATTTCGGCTCTCCTCTTCACCAATTCGGCTAATTCTGCTCTCGTATCAGTTTGCACCGGCAAAGCTTTGGACGACATTTTGCCCGGGTTCCCGGATGAAGCTCTTACCACGAGAGCCGCTGATTGGTCAATCGACCAATTTTCTGGGCGGAACTTTTTTTCTAAGCCAATCAGCATTACTTTTATTTTACATGGGCCGAGGCAAAATTTGTTCTTAGGACAAGATGGCGGCGCCCATGTCAAAACATTTTACACGTGTGTTAACAAACTGGAGGTAATGTCACTTTTAATTTGTCTGCCTGTGTTGATACTTTTATTTGAAATTATGAGTTTAAGCGTTTGACATTTGTGGAGACCCATTTCAGACATTTTGGGGTCGATTTATTATTTTTAATGGATTTTGACCGATGGCAATTTTTTCGTATCGTAATGATGTCCGGAAACTAGACAGTTATTTTAAGACTCTAAAAATAAAAAAAATACTAAACATTATTTAGTTGTTGTGGTGATTGCAACCCCCAAACCTGAGTCATTGTGTTTACTAATACTAATACAGTAATAATAGCAAACAAATAAAGAATTTTAAAAAAGCAGTCCTCACTTGGACATGTTGGAAGTTGTACGGACGTTTCTTCCTTTGTTGGGGGTTACGATTAACTAAATAACTACTCTAGACTACCACAAAAGGTTATTTTAAAACACATGTTCACATAATTAATATATCCCAGGTTAGACTCCTCCTTTGGCTTTGCATACAACGCTACGGAGGTCACCTGACATTGCATTGACAATTTTATTCCTTGTGTCCAGAATCCATGACTGATGGGTTCAGAATTGTTAATTTATCCTTGGGTGACATTATTTTCAAAAATAAAATGGAAGTTTAACCCATAACTTTCTGTACTGACTCCATATGTGAAAACTTGCGTGCATGCACACCCGCAATACTTGTTGCAAGTTTGTCACGCTCGGCATGCTCAGGATATTGATTATTTGCAACAACTTGAGTACCCGGTAACCAAGTACAGTATCAATACATCCACTTTGCATACAAAATAATGTAGTACTAAGACTAAGAGGTAACAGACTAATTAAAAACACTAATCAATCAGTCCAAGATGTTTACAATGGAATCATTGATCTGCTTTTTATTTTCTGGACTAATGTTACCTAAAGATAAATTTGTAATTTGCGAATCCATCAAAAGTGTATTTATGGACATAAGAATATAGGAACAAAAATTCAGCTTCTTTAATCAAGTAAAAATATGAGCCAACATTAACAGTTGAAAGTTTATTCTCATTGTAGAGAAACTTTATATACCCAGGACATCAGCATAGTGCAACAGAGACTGGCATCCTTCTAGGGCTAGTTCACATTTTATATTAAAATAATAGCTTGTTGTTTCTTTGTCCATCAGATTCAGTGTCTTCCAGAGACAATGCTCAACACAAAACAAGCCAATCAAGCCCAAGCGTCGGACAAAGTCAAAAGTACAGCCAAGTCAGCTCACAGAATTAGAAGTTGAAAAGCCTCTCCAAGAGTTCACATCAGCTTTTGCGGAAACAAAAAAGGTTGTTCAACATCAGCCACCAGCCAATACTGATCAAGCAACAGAGTATCTTAACAACAAACTCAGAGAGGCTGTCACACCTCTATGGAAACTTTCATATGAGAAGCAGCTGGACTTGAAACAGCTTAGGAATTCTAGTGTAGTGTTGAACTTCACAAATGAGCTGATTAAACAAGAAGCTCCAGTTGGCTCAACAGAAACTCTTGACAGATCAAAGAAACATAATGGGCTGTGTTGCCATCTAGAGAGAATAAAGCCATCAGTAAGTGCTATCTATGTTTTCTACAATAAATATTGTTCAGACAAACTAGTGTAATTACATGGTTGTGTCTACATTCAGAATTGATAGCCAAACCTGCTTACTTGGACTTGGCGCCCTATTTAGGTGAACAGAAGGATTGTCAACTCTGTCCAGTGTTGGACTTTTGACTCGGACTCAAACTTTAATGTATACTTCACAGTTTGCTCTTTTCAACTAAAAACTTTGAAATTCATGTAAACCTTTCTTTTAAAATGTACAGTTATTCCAACAAAGAAACATGTAATCATTCATTTTCTTTATATGCCAGATGGAGCTTTAGTAACAGGAAAGTATTTGAGGGTTAAAAATCCCTACAAAACAATTTGTGTATGTTCTTAGATCCAATCCTTAACACTGGGCTGCATTGGTATCTTCACCATAAATACGCTCTCTTTTTAACTTGTTGTATTTCTCCAGCCTGTTGTTGATGGCTACCGAAACAAATCAGTATTCAATGTAGGCACCGGTGCAGATGGAAGTAGGAAGACAGTCGGACTATTCGTTGGAGAATGGAGAAGTATTGCTTTCTTTTTCTTTTCTTTCTCTTTTTTGTGGCTTGTTTACTCTATTGTTTTTTGTCATATTATGCTTTGATCACAACAAGCATAACTAGGTCTCTGGATGCTAATAGTATCAAGGTTATTTTTGTTTCAGAAAAAAATGTTGTATGCCTCCCTTCGGGCCCGTGCCAAAACATCAGCCAAGCTCATAAAAATGTTGAAAAGGTAACAATTGATTTATTAGGATTAAAAGATGGTTATTTCTGGAAAGGCTCCTTATGGAGTTTAGTTACTGAGTGCCACCATGTTCACTATCACCATTGACTTTTTTATCATCACCAATATTGTCATCATCCCATGAACATAGTTCAAATATCTCAACTAAATAATCCTGTATTTGACAATTTTTTAGGCTTACAAGCAGTTCCTTTTGCAGTCCCCACTTGATGTGTCCCACAGTTTTGAGGACAGTGGTAACTGGCGAGAGATGGTTGTGCGCTCCAACCATGTGGGTGATCTTATGGCTATTGTCAGATTCGTCCAGAATGAATTAAGTGACATGGAGAAGGAGGATGCAATTCTCTCCTTGCAGGATTTCTTTGCTTATGGAGAAGGCAAGGATTGTCGGCTCAGCTCACTCTACTTTCAATCCAGGTCAGTAGAAGCTCTTGATTGCTTTTAGAAGGGAATCTTTACTTTGATCAAGAACAGGAAACATTTGTATCGTTGGTATGATATCATCTCTGAGCACTCCTATCGGTCAACTCCACTGGCTAATGAATTATGCATAATTCATTAACAGCAGTGGACTTGACCAAAAGGAACGCTGATAATAGAGAAGTAAGGCCGGCTTGGCAAACTTGATAAAGGCCCTCATGGCTTCTTTCTTTATGTTGGTCTCTTTTTGCACACAATGCCGCGTATGCCTTGACTACAGGCTATCATGTCGTTAGTTATGTGTTCTCTTTCCTGAAATCCACAGTACCACCACAACAGCAACCAATGATGAGGCCCCATATCACCTCCTTCTTGGCAAGAAATATCTGCATGAGACTCTCTTTGACCTGCAGTTTCGCATCTCCCCTGATTCCTTCTTCCAAGTCAACACTGCAGCTGCAGAGGTTCTCTATTCCACAGTCATGGACCTCTGCAGCCTGGGAGGAAACACAACAGTGTTGGATTTATGCTGTGGGACAGGCACCATTGGGCTAGTTATGGCAGATAAGGTTAGAGAGGTCGTGGGGATAGAAGTGATACAACAGGCAGTAGAGGATGCCAGAATCAATGCTGAGATTAATGGTATGTAGTGATAAGATTAGTATTTGTTTGTTTTTTAGGTTGTGCATTGTGCTGTCACAGCTGCAGTCATTGTCTAGTTCTACATTCAAAGCTGTTATAGGATTCATCCAAGAATGAGGATGTTCCACCCAGACTATGATTTCAGACCCGATTGCCTTTTTTTTTCTTTCTCTGATTTGATTTTATCTGATGATAAGATCTTATAAAACCAGAATGATTCAATTTGTTCAACTCTCCATATCCCATTCATGTGCCCATGGATAATGCCTTAATCAGCATAAAGCAATGATCATTATAAATTCTAACTTGTTTTTCTTTTCTTTAAACAGCTATATCCAATGCGACATTTGTTTGTGGCTCAGTGGAAGAAGTTTTGCCTGACATTCTCCCAACACTAGAGGGTGCTGGTGATTTATTAGTGGTAGCAAACCCTGCCAGAGCTGGACTGCGTAAGTGCATGTACTACTATGTTATATTTGTGAGGAATATTATACAAATATTGGATGCAAATGAGAGCATTGTCACAGAATATAATCCCGAGGTGAAATCTGGTCTATTTCATTTCCCAAGGTGAGGTAGAGTGAAATGGAAAAGCTGGATTTCATCGTGTGATTATATTCTGTGCCAATGCACAAACGAAATGCATTCAATGTTTGTTTTATATAACTCACACAGATCCTTGTCATTTGAAAAATTAATCATAGCATCCAATAATTACCCATATTGGACAGGCAACACGTGATGCCTGTTCGACCAATCAAACGACAAGGATCTGTGTTGTGATATATAATTTTTGTTGATGCATCCTTGAACACTTCTTTAAAGATTTCTTAATTTGTGTTCTTTCTCAGGAATTTGAAGAATTGTTTTATGTTTGTTTTTAGATCCGAGGGTAGTGAGAATCATCAGGAATAGTCCATCCATCAAGAAGCTGGTTTATATATGCTGTAAACCAGAGGGCACAGCAGCTAAAAACTTTACAGAGTCAGTATTGATACACATGTTACTTTACAACTTTTCTAAGTCAACCTCTTGTCTTTACATATAAGAAAGTCCCTTTGGATGTACTCTAACAAATGATTGGACTGGACTGGACTGGACTGGACTGGACTGGACAGACACAACATGAGCTGAAATTATAATTCAAACTTGTTAACTACTTTTTTTCCAAAATGACTTGTTCTGAAAGACACCAGATGATCAGATGATCCCTAACATAAACCACCATTGACCTTTAAATTATTAGGCTTTCTAATTTTGTCAGTTTTTGTTCTGTTTGGTGGACAAACTTATCAACGACAGAGACTGTGTCTAACAGTGTACTTGTCTTCCTACCCCATTTAGCCTATGCTGTCCCCCTACTACCAGACTGTATGGCAATCCATTCACCGCTATCAAGGCTGTACCAGTGGACCTCTTCCCACACACCCATCACTGTGAAATCGTTCTTCTCTTTGAAAGGCCATAAGGTAAAAAGTAAGCAAATAAAGCAAGCAATAATGATGGAACCACAAATTAGTGTTTGAGCATTTCTGCAAGTTGGCTCCCTACAAATGTCTCTGAATGTTTCAGGTTTGTACTCCATTCGGGCTTCGAGAGGATTTCAAATATTGTATATGGAATAGAATTATCGTATTAAGGGCCAAATACTTTTTTATCCAAGTAGACTTAATGAGTGAAACCAGATATAGTCTCATGAAATGAGACATTTACATCTCAGAGAAAATAACTCCTTCAAAAAATGGTAGAAGACTACAGTTGTGAAGGCTTAGTGTATGACAACTTAAGATATGTAGTGCTCATTCGTCAGTCTTGATTCAAAGTTAGTCAAATTGTATCTGAGAGAAGGACATGCAAGATCTTCAATAAAAATTCTCTTTCAAGCTTTTTACATTTTTATCAACATTTATTTACTCACAATAAATTAACAACTTGAGGATCCGTCTCCATAAATTAAATAATACACATGAAGTAGTATATTTACATCCGAAGTCATGCACCATATTTACACTTGGTTTTTCAGTAAAAATATAATACATTATCTACATCATAATTGATGCTCTAACTAATACTTACAACAAACAAGTAGTATTTTCGTGCTAGCCCTACCACTAAATTAAAGACTTGGACCAGTGATCAAGTCTGTCTGGACAGGAACGTGTGATAAATGTTTTCTTGATAATGTGAGATTAACATTTCAAGAGAATTGGACGAAATTTTTGAATACTTATTCACTGTTAAAATAAAATGCTTGAGGCATTTTTTAAATGAACAACATTTTACTTACTACTTAATTTTTCTTATTTGTTTACCTACTAGCACTGTTTCAAAGCTTCTGTTTTTGTTTGTTTCTTAGGATTGTCTTCTACCCAAATCTATCTGAAGCAAAATGGGCCTCATGTCCAAAGAGACTGGTGCCTTAAAAACTTTGCATTACTTTTGTTGTAGTTGAGTTCAGGGAACAAAGCATGATAAGTAAAATTACTTGTCAATGGCATGGAAGCAACTTCAGATTATTATTGAAATAAATAAATCAAAATAATTTACGCTGTAAAGATACTGTATAGATAAATAAACAAATAAATAAAAGAAGAAATATAGTACTGAACATGTTATGGAATATTATTTCATCGGTGAAGGGTAAAAACAAAGTAATAATCTTGATCCCTGATGCATTTATTGCATCTTTCAACTAATTATGGATTTTCCCGAGCATTATCTTGATGTTCATTGAGATTTTCAAATACCTTAATTGTATGCTTAATTACAGCACATGATTTGACGGCAAATTTCAATATAACATAGAAGTTTGCCCATTTCTTCTTGTGACTGACAATATCAGATTTTCCTGTTTTCTTCCTATTTCCCCCGGTATAGTTTGATTAAAAACACTTGTTTTTATCACCTACGCATATAAAGTTATAAACTCCATCGTTAACATAAGTTGTGTTTTGATATTTCAAAGATCACATTGTTTTACAGTACAGTATCTGACAGTACTGAATTTGAGAGCACATTGTAGTTTGTTATCTCTGTTATCTCATACAAACTTTAACAAGTCCACTGTGAGGAAACATTAAGAAGCACCCTATTTGCCAGTGTACAGCGCCCTCTGTCTTTGGCTGTAAATCTTTACTGGCTGAGGAGTTCTAATCGATTGTCAGTCAATTTGACATTGTGTCAGACAGTGTTTGCCGCCTAGCTACTCTGAAACATGTCACTGAGGAGACGCTCAATTGGGATGTTGCCAATTGTCTCCTTGAAGAACAGCCTCTCGATGAGCTTGCTGCTGACTTTCCGGAGGGCGGGCAAGATAAGAAGGAGGCGACCAAAACGAACACTCCTACCAGGATAGGAATGGCGGATGTAGTCGCTTAACATAACCTGGGCTTGGTCCTGCAATGCTTCAACCTGGTGGGGTTCTCTGATGCCATGTGTCTCTGTTCAAACAAATCAAATGGAGAAGTAAAGTTATTGGGTTTGGAAGTAAAACTGAGTTATTGTCATTTTGGGTGAATTTAAGTGTGTTTCTTTTCATCTTCTGAATGTGAGGTTAATGGTAATTACATTAAGAGCTATGCTTTATTGAATTCTGACTGACCTGGTCTGAAGAGTGCCACTGCCTTGAGGCAAGCAAACTCAGTAAAGTCCACATCAAGAGCCCGTAGTCTGGCCACTACATCCTGCATGTATCGAATCTGGGATGTCAACCTAGCAAGTTCATCACTGGACATTTTTTTGTCTTCTCTTGGGAGATATTTGAGAAGGGTCTCCATCTCTAGAGGAACGGACCACTGACAGATGCCGAGGAGGAAGAGGTCTCGCCAACCTTCTTCAAGGAGGATCACCTGGTGAAGAGAGATGCATATAATTAGTTACAGGACTCATGTGATATCTAGGAGTTTACATCTATGTTGGACTTGCTTCTTTTTCAGCCATTTTAAAACAAAATCTCACTATGTATTCATACGCTTTTAAAAGTATGGGTTATTTGTACATGTTTATTGTGGTCAAAACTGTACATACGCCTTTCTGGACTAATTGTAATGCGTCTATCATAAATGTGTTATATCGATACAAAGAAGAAGGGTGGAAAGTGGGGAAATAGGCCAAGTTGACAAGTGAGAAAATGAGTCAAACGAAATCTCCGAGGCTTTTATAATTCTCTGTGTTTTCTGTTTGTTGAGTTTGTGAGGGGGTTTAAGTTGATCGCACACACTTCACTGTTAAGTTGTGTCTCGACTCTGTTACACTTCGTGACACGACTACCTAACTCTTAACACTTTGCATGTATACACCCATCCACTTGAAGGCTAATCATTAACCAAATGGCGGGAACAATGAGTGTTTATGAATATAGTATGTACCAATTTTACTGTTGTTATGTTGTTGTGGTGAAAGCAAACTGGGATGACTTCTATTTTGTTACGCGTGTGAATTAGTCTTGATATTGCAGACAGCGAGTCATTTGTTGAAACCAGCTTGTTCAGTTGTTTTCCTTTTGAGCTATTGTTACTTTCCCCGGTCATTTATAACCACCATAAGTTGACAGTTGAGACATGAGCGTCAGTTGGTTTGGGAGCCACGCGTTCCTGTTTTAGATCCTAACATAATGGAACACTCCATTGGGTTCGAAGTTTAACATACAGTAAGTTCAGTTGTTATTAATTGTTGTTGTGGTGACATATATGTTGGTCTGGCCAATAAGAAAGAGCCAGGGTGATTCTACTTCTGTTTGAGCTCTGTGAATTTTGCCTTGTATTTGGAAACGGTGAAGTCTAATCTATTAACCATGTACCTGATCACGATATGGCAACAGCAGGTAGCACGGGATATTCTTGGACCACTTGACGGAGGTGAAGAGCAGGCGTGCCGCCACTTCGGGCATACTCTCCGGGCTACCTGTGGTAATAAAGAGGCAAAGGTCACCGTCAAGTTGGGTTTTTAAGCGTTTCTTTTCTTCCATCGCTATGAATAACCCCCACTTAATTTTGAACAGTATTAATTTGAGAAATGTTTAATTCC
Organism: Pisaster brevispinus; assembly: GCA_023634235.1. Classification (NCBI taxonomy): domain Eukaryota; kingdom Metazoa; phylum Echinodermata; class Asteroidea; order Forcipulatida; family Asteriidae; genus Pisaster; species Pisaster brevispinus. The sequence continues at coordinate 21,371,346 of JAMKCF010000007.1, read as the reverse complement.
CAGCAGCCTTTATCAAAAGTGCTCTACTTGAGGGATGGGGCGGGTAATGCGGTTTGTGATGAATCATTGTTGTACCTGTCATGGCCGTGTGGAACCCTGCATGAGGTCCACCCTCCATCTCTGCCTTGACTTTGGCAGTCAGGTCTAGAGCCATTGGGCTGACATTGTACTGCTCAGCTGTCAGGAGACTGTGGTAGAATGTCCCGTAGAACATAGAGGATGACACATAGGAGACCACCGCCACGGGGGTGCTACTTGTGCTGGTTGTCATGCCGTGTACATGACGGTGTGACGACGGGTGCGTGGCGTGGACGTGGTGATGGGCGGACGGGGGGTCGGGGCTCGCAGACCCAGTACTGCCGTCGTCTGTCGACGGTTTGGCTTTTGGTTTACGGGGGCCTCGCTCGTGTTGAACAGCTGTAAAATCGAATAGAACAAAGAAAAAATGAGAGGAATAAATACTTGATGGTCAGTTGAAATAAGAGACAATATATGTCTGTGATTCGGCCAGGTTGTTGAAAAATGGAAGCTTATAATGACTTTGTTCTACATTTTTAGTTAACCCTATTTTATTGTATTGCATCTGGTCATTGAAGCCGAAACCATCGCGTTTTTTGTTGGTATCAGTTTTACTTAGTTGTTGTTGTGGTGAAGATGTTTTCTTAGCTGAAATTAGAACGTCGTTAAAAATCAAAGTTGTGACTAAAATGTTCACCATTGTGTATTTGCAATGTACAATGAAAAGATTCAAACAAACAATATCTTTGTATGCCTCTTGTTAAGTCCAGACATTCTGACAAGTACCCAGCTTGTCGGTTTGTTAAGAATCAATCAAAGCCGTTTGGCCGATATTACACCGATTTGTTCCGAACAATGCCGGGCACAATGTCAAGCACGTGTCACGTGTTTGTTCATCTGTTCGTCCTTGTTGTTAAGCCTGGCTCAGGAATGTTTTTGGAACAATTTCTGACTGTGGGAATTTTATTCACAAGAGAAATTTGTTGTTTTTTGCATACCCATGGTAACACCTGTCAAGTATATCTGGCACCCATCGAAGAATACCAGATGATATCAAAAAACAAACAAACATCAATAAAATAAATAAACACTATTGATGCAACAGGACTTTTGTTTTTCGTTTGAACAATAGATCCACTGTCCCGGTTTTTGAAGAATTCACTTTTGTTTTAGTTTTGGTTTTATTTTGGCTGTATATCTTGTAAGTTCTTCGGCCCTTCCCAGCTCGAAGGATGGTAAGTAATAAGACGCCCCAAAAAACAACCGCCCTCTTTCTTTGTTTCTCTCATTATTTCATGATGGGCCTTGGTTAGAATCCCTGTTGGATGTTACTTCGGAATTGGAAACATTCCTTTGTGCGCTTTCTGTCGAAAAGTTCAAAGTATGTTGAAAAAGCTCAAAATTCATTTTATTTAATGTTAAAGGGCTGTATCTGTAATCGGAAGATCCCACAAACATACACACCCCGTGTGACTAAAAGCCTTGCTGCATTTTGGAGTTATCTTTTTGCAATATGATTCCATTTTAAAATCAATATTTGTGCTACTTTATTCCTTTCCAAATTCTAGAAACACAAATGAGCCCGAGGCATTGTTCGACATTTTGTGAGTGATTTACAGAAACCTCTCCATATCAATTAAATTGTGCGTGAAAAATGTACTTTGCTAGCGCCGTCTTATATATTTTTTCTTTCCCCGAGATAAATGCCCGAAATAACCCTCAGAACACCGGTTTGCTTCGGGGCTAAAATAACCATCCCACACTAATAAGGGATGAACACTCTTCGTACTTAGAATTAAAGCCTGTGTTGATTCTCTGAGCTTTACCGTGAGGTGGTAAGACAGCGCGGGCGGCCCCAAGGGCCTGGGCCCCGTGTGTGGTTGGCCTTTTTTTGCGCTAGACATGTCGTGCCGTCAACCTGGGCAGGTGTGTTCACGATCCAACACCTTCTGACAATCTTGGTGTTTTTGTAATGTATGTCTCTGTCTGAGGCTAGTTCAGTTCTGAAGTAATATGTCATCATTGATAAAGTTGGCATACTATACTGACTCATTTGTACTGGTATTGTTATCAAAGTTATCATTGGGTTGTCATTGGTGTTGTATTGAATTAGAAAGTTTGGCATAAATAAGTGTCTTTTACTGTATTTGCGTGAATCGTTGCACAATAATAAATGGCGCCAAAAATAAGGAACCTTCTCCTTACGAGAAGAGTTTGTGGCGTAATTTTTTAAGCAGTCAAGATCGTTATTTACCAACTCAATAAATTGTCATTAGATCTCGATCCTATACGCATGGTTTAACATCATAGGATCGGAAACAGCATGATGCCTGGTATAATAGTCCCGCGAAATAGAGCTTTGATTCCCACCAAAAACCGCTCAATAGCCAACAAGGACATATAAATAATCTCATGTTTTGACAAAGATCGTCTTGTAATTGACGCGGCGGTTCGAAGTCGTCCTATCCGTATACTGTTCTTGACCGTGTCTGAGCCACTCTTGCCCGCCGTTATTTTGACAGCCAGCACCGGTGATCCATTTCAGCGGCTTGATCGTACCGTCGCTCGTGTAAATCGTCCCCTGGGTATCGCTCTAAATTAAACTTCTATCATTGGATTACTTCATCATTATTGACTTATTATTAAATTAGCTCTCTGTCATGGAAACGATTTTCATGCCGCATGCTTTCAGGCATGATTTCTTCCCGCTTAAAGGTCTTTTTCATTCCTTCTTATTGGATTATTTTTCATTACAAGCCTCTTGTTATTATTTAGTTTTTGAATGATGCAAGAAAAGTGAAAACGAGACGGGTAACAATATTAGATTCATGTTGACACTGATCCTAAAGATCAAGCTTTCATTGTTAAGACGAGGCCCTTTTCTGCTGTAGGCAGATGTGTCAACGGGGGTGCCACGCCTTCGTTGTTTTGTTCTCAGTCGGTCTGTTGGTTTAAATACTGTTTATACCTTATTGTTTATGATTCAACTACAATTTTAAGTATAGACTTGGACAACTTTTCAATAAATGTAAGAGTGTGTCGGGGTGGTGCATGTTCCCGTGCACATGAGACAGGAGTCACAACTTACGCTGGCTAGCCGCCCACCCAAGCGTGGCCAAGCAGCAACAGTGCACTCAAGCGGACAATATCGTTTGCCGCCTGTCTCAACAGTCTGGCTTTTAAGAAAAATACCGCAGTGCATGATGGAGGACTACGCGTATCTCTTTTGGCGGGAGATGAAGTGGGTGGGCAGGGAGATTACACGCGCAATTATTTAGCGGTTGTGTGGACGTGTGTGCTACATCAGCATCTGTCTTACGCGATGTAAGCACCGCACCCCCTAGAGCAATCCAAGGGGTAGACGAGGGGGTTATGTCGCATCTTCAACCCGCAGGTATAGTTTAGTCGTCACCGCTCGAGCCTAAAAAGGCTTTGCACTTTTTTGGGAGGGTTGCTGTAAGTGTGCCAAGACTAACCCTAGAAGAACTAACTACCAGAAAATCAATGCAGTAATTAATGTAAAAATCTGGACGTCGCCTGATGAGCGGCAATACTGCCCGTGTCCGAGCCACTTTGTCGCGGTGTCGATCCGCTCATCGGGAAGTGCAGTCCTATCTATAAGGGCATGTGTACTATACTCTCGAAGTATTCGCGACATTTGTAGAGATTTTACGGCATTTACTGATGATCTTTTAAGTGTTATTAACAGTTTAGACCACGCAGTGAGCTGCATGTTGATTTTGTAGTATTTACTTTGCTTTTATTGTTTTTAACTAAATTTACAAAGTTTGTTTAAAATGCACAATCCAAAGACAGGGAAGCATTTCACAAAAATAATGTTGTTTTTTTTAAAAGCCGATGGAAAAAAGGTTGGCATGATTCAACCCCAAGGTGTACCATTATCAAAGATCAACTGAAACCAGAACTGTTCTTCAATGAACAGCAGCGACCCAATTTTGAACTTTTATCTTTAGCGTCGTATGGATTGATCCCATCACTGCATTATTGTTCACTTTATAAATAATTTATCAGTCACGGCACAAGTTTTGGAGCTTTCTCGAAATTGGGTTGTTTGTACCAACGCGTCTCTCATGGTTAACGAGCAATAAATAAAAAAAACGAACAATTGATGTTAAATATCCCCTCACTTCCATCCCAATGTGCCCATTGAGTTGGCTTTGAATTTTGGAGTGGTGCTCGAGAGCCTGAACCGCTGCACGTGCAATACAAAGTGACATCTGAAAAGGACGCACTTGAACGCCCATCATTTACACAGCCTAGCCGTTCCCACATAGATGTTATCAGAGAGAGTTTTCTTACATTAATATACACTTTATTCTTGAAGTAAAACAATAAAGTGAGGGGGATTTAATATTCATTGTCCCATTATGTGGATTGACTTCCAAATTTTGAACGAGTTCCTTGAATAGAGAAATACAAGTTCAAGGCATACCTCAAAAGGCCTTGCCATAAAATTTAGGCCTTAATTAATTGATTCTAATTTTACTGATGCTTTTTAAGGGAAGCGGTTGCAACTTTCCAATTCTGTCCCGCAGTAACAGCTGCTGACACAAAACTAAAAAGTTTGAAGCGATGAATGTTTTTTTTCCGGGGGGGGGGGTGGGTTGAGGAAGGGATATTTTTCTGTTAGCGTTTGGTCCGGCACCCGGCAGAGCGTTGCATGTGGGTAATCAGCTCGGTGGGTGATGGGTGTAGGGGGGAGGGGCGCAGATAATGTTTTGCCAAACATTATTTCCCGCGGGCACTCATCATTCAACTTTCTAAGGCTCCAGGAATACATTCGGGATTGTTATACTTTTGCGGCCTGCTTTTGAAAACTGCAACATAGCTTTTGGTTCGAAAGTTTGTCTTCAAACAAAAGGGGCATAGGGAGCATCTAGCCTGGGTCATGAATATTCAATTTCTCGGTTAAGCACAATTTAGCTCAGTTGTTGTACAGCAAGGTACAATACCGTCGATCACTGTATTGTTTGGTTCGTTTCATCACTGAGTCATCAGTGGTAATCCATACTCTCTGAAAATGAGACTTCTACTTCTCAAAATGCTTGTCTATGATTTCAACCAAGTATTTACGTTTTGCCATGTTACCTTGTATGAGTCTCGATTAATACTTCGTTTAATTTGGTTCAATATTACTTTGTCTAGAGGAAAATCCAAATCATTCTTTCTGAAAATCATTTTCTAATTGTTTCCATAACTTACTGCTGAAGCGTTTAATTTTCGGAATGTAAAGTAAAAACTGCATACGTGATCTCGCTGGGTGTCTCTGTGCAGTCGACTCCACGCGCAACCATAGAAAAATACTGACATTTCGTTGGTTTTTCAGGTAATTTTGTTATTCTTGAACCGCATGCTCCACGCCATACAGCCAAGGCCATTCATACTTCAAAGCCGAAGTCAAAATTTTATATTATTTTTTTGTCCATAAATTCAGTGCTTCCCGCCCAAAGCTAATTTCGAGGAATACTCTGTCTTCACACCTTGGTGTGAAACAGCGGTCTCTTGCTCTGACCGTTGCGTCTCGCGCTCGCCTGCTGCAAACGTACAGTCGACTTTTATTAAAAATTGGAAGCCCTACCGAGTCGACCACGGTGTTCGTAAGTCCCCGACCGCGCTTGACAAATAAACTCGAGCCAATAAGCAGATTTTTTTTTTTACTAAACTAGCATTTTGTCGTTAGCAGTTTTATACAGACAACCAGTTATTGGAACCTTGGTAGGCTTTTCACATAATAGTTTGATTGGTAACCAACAAAACTTGCCTACCAATGTCAGTGCTAGACAATCCGTGGTGAGGATTTTAAAGGTTTGGCTGCTAATCCATCAAATACAGGAGATTTATGCTAAGCATTTTTTTGTTATGATAAGCGAACTATTGAATGAAATTGCCTGACGATGATTCCCCTCGTGGTTCAACTGCTTAGACAAAACAGGGTGGTAACCACAGATATAGAATCTTGCTTGTCGTTTTCTTTTACTGCTAACCAAAACTGCTATGCGGTACAAACTATGAGCAATACTGCATAATCGACTTGTCAATAGTGTGAAAAGTGCAGGAACTTGCTATTTATTTTTGCCGATGTTAATATTAAGCGCGATGTGTGATGGTGCGAATTCAGTGATGTGGATGATAATGTGCATGATTACGGAGTAGATACAGGCGGGGATTTGGACCAAGGTGACGGGGAAGGGCCCGCATGTCAGACGGTTGCAAAGTTAATTGAATATTTTTCCGTGAAGAATTTAGTTTAATACTGCTCCTATCGATTTTCAGTAAGCTGAAGTCGGGAAATCAGCGTGTTTTACCGATAATGATAGTCAGTTTTCTTCAAAATCTTCAAAGTGAAATCCTTTCTCATAATAATGTCATTTTATGTACAGTTTTATTTGATTTCGTTTCGGCACAAGGTTCTTATGGATTCCTAATTAGTGGGTGCGTGCGTTCATTATTTTACAAAGAAAAGCCAACTTTAATTTTAAGCCCAAATATATCCTTATTTCAATGATAACAGTAAGAGACTCACCATCCTTGTTCATGTGTGCATCAAAGCATTTCTGCAGGCGGCACGCCCTGCACTGGTTGCGATGGGTTTTGTCAATGGGGCAGCAGCCACCACCTTTGCCCTGTTGTTTGCACGTGTACACACGGTTCCGATGGATGGACCGCTTGAAGAACCCACTGCAGCCGTCACAGGCGTACACACCGTAGTGCTTGCCGGAGCTACGGTCACCACACACCTTGCATGGGATGTCTAGAAGACGGTCCCCTAGAAAAGAAGACATCGAATGCAATGTTAAAGATAAAATAACACCTTTAATTATTTCAAACTTCATCATCTGGTATTCTAAACAAGTTTGACTGTTGTGTGAAATTCATTAGTTTGTCAGCTCTTCTTTAGAAGAAGATAACGAACATTATACATGCCGAAAAGGATGTCAAGAAGTTGTATCGTCCATTTTGTTATTAGAGGCTTAGGACTCATTCGAAGTCAGCGGGGAAAAAAAGTTTAGAAAATGAGAATCGTTTGCAAAGTATGAACTGAATGTTGGGTCTTGTATGGTTGATAAAATGCGAACCTTTTCTCCACTCGATGCCACGTCTGTCGCATATTACTTCTTCTCTACGGCTGGTACACAGCAATCGAGCTGGTACTCCAACCGGCTTCCGGCTTAACACTTGCTCAAAAGTTTCTTCGCAAGTGAGCTTCATCCTTGTGCTTGGTCTACAAAGTTGATCTAAGAGCGGAGTTCCTAGCAGAGAAATGATTGCTGAATGAATCTGTGGTCGATTTATATAAACTCTGGGTGGTTATTGTTTTATGTGTTTTTGTTAGAGCCCTATGGCATGTACATAGAGACAAGCAATGTGAAACAATTTCGCGTGCGTATCGCGTGGAGGTCGTGAGTCGGCAATTAGTGCACGCGTGGCGGGATCCCGTGAGAAAGCACTGCCACGGGTTTGGCATAGCGCCGTAGTGCAAGCATCAACCACGGCAGGTATTGTTCTCCAGTTAAACCTGCCCCAGTTATCTATTGTAACGACCCATGATTATCTCAAGGCTGATCCAGAATGTACAAAAAAAGATCGTCTGTTTCCTCTTACGGAAGGAGTGCAGTTTTTGTACCAGTTTCTAAATGGAGCCAAAGATTGGCAAGGGAAGGTGCCTGGCGCGTGCCGGTTTGTTTTCTCTCGGACCGGTGTGTTATCAGCAGTCCGTGAGTCGAGAATCACCCAGCCCCGTACCCGACCGGTAGAGAACCCCTATTGACGCGTCAATAGCCCAACTCAGACAGATTTACAATAGCTACTTTGTAAGCTTTGTATAAACTGTTTTTTTAAAGAGTGGATTTTGCTTTCCAGAGCATGAACTTATTATTTTGTAACAGTAAAATATGTTATAAGTTTTCGTTAGGTTATTTCAACAAAGCTGTGGGACTTTAAGGCGATCGGTACAGACATAATGTAAAGCCAATGAGCAAGATAAAACCACACCTTTTAAAGTAAACATACTTTGTTGTCTGTTCAGAAGTTACTAAGATTGCCAAACGGAAACAGGTGGACCACTTTGAACTCTTAAACCTAAACTCAGTTTTCAAAACTGATAGACTCATTCATTTATTTAGTTGTAAGTTTCAATTGCTTTTATACATTTGAGAATTTTTGATTGTGACTCAGTCTGCCAAAATTTTGGCTGCCAAACTATCGACGTGATTTTTGTTTTAAAAAAACAAAACATTTCTAAAATTGATTTTTTTTCCGATGGGTGTACACGATTTCCCTTTGTACGGCCTTAATTTCCTGTAATTTCATCATAATTTCTATTATTAAGCCAGTGACATATGGAGTCAATGCCATGATGAAGTTATTAATGGATTGTTTTCTTTCCCACGAGCCCTGTGAATAAATGCTGACAAATAATCCTATAAATCGAGTGACAATTGCCCAAGCTCTGTGTGAATTCCAAACCGAGTCACCCAAATTCACTTCACTTCTTTACATTATGAATCGATTTTTGATGTATTTTCAGATTTTAATCCAGTCCTGGGAATTGTATACTACTCTAGTATCCACGCAGTGTTTTAGTCAAAGGACAATAGTTGTCAAACTGCATTCATATTTCCCATGAATGCACCAAACAGATGGTTTAATTTGTTTCTGTTGTGATCAGTTTTTTCTATTCGATTTTTTGATTCGTAATTCCCGAGTATGGGAAATGTACCAACTCAGCGAATACTGCTGTCTGCAAGTGGCACCGCGAGATTTATGCAGCTATTTTATTTCCGGGGGGTAAAACTCGGACCAGCCTGTTTTGCGATTTTAACAACCAGTAGTGAACAAGCAAATTGTTATTGCCAACCAATTGTTGTGACACTTTGTGATAACGTTCGAATTCCTTTCCCGTTTTTGAAAAAAAAAAAATCTTTTACCGAATGGTATTGAGATAAGTACCTTTAAGTTTGAAGCCCGGTGTTTTTTTTATATTGACGTCTTGTTTTTTAGAACGTCGGAATTAAAAGCTTACACTTTCTGCGAGTGGATACTTCTTGAGAACTATCAGCGCACCTTAAAGATGGGTTACCTCATGTACTCAGTGTCAATCATTGAACTTTGGCACTCAGACGTTCACGCCAATCAAACATACCCCTCTAATTTTAGAACAGCCCTAAAAGATTTCTTATGAAAAGGTGTTTCTGCCTGTATGTTGAGCCGTTTTATCTTGTTGTCATTCTCCGGTGTATAAACAGGTCAAGGTGCGAAAATTGTGGTTTTCCCACGATCCGTCAGATGTTCACGCATCCGAGCGCGTAATGCGGGCGGGCCAGCCTGCCGCATTTCGACACTGTCACAATGCCGTCCGGTCAGGCACCGAAACGGTTGCTGGAGGGTGGGGTTGGGAGCCTTTTTACCTTATAGTTTAGACAGATTTTACTTTTACGAGAAAAATGGAAGAAAAACAGACAAAACGTGAATGTATAAATGTCATCCAAGTTAAAGGGTTTTCAAAACGGCAATTTTTCAAAGAAATATGTTTTACCCAAAATGAACATCTGCTCTTGCCTTAATAAATCTGTAAAAAAAAAATACCACGAGCTTTGGAGTTTTTAAAATGGATAACATGCACGAAATGTCCTATATCAGCTGAGCCAAAGACGGCTAGAAAAATTGTCCGTGAGAAATTTCTTCGTGGGTCATTGTGAGCGTAGTTTGTGTGCAACCGCGGCAAGGAATTGGCACCTTTGGCCCCACGAGGCCTACAGCTCCGAAGGTCATCTCTTGTTGTCTCACCAGAAATCAAAACCCCCAAAACCTTGTAATATGGATCATGAGTAAACAGGGAATATAACAGGTGTTTGCTGCTGACAAACAGCAACGATTTATTATTGTTAAATAGTTAAATGTTATACGTGGGTTCGATCAGATCAGTCTTTCAAATAACAAGGTTTCTCATTGGTCGATCGAAGGAGGCAGTGGCGTAACTGGGGGGGGGGGGGGCGTGCCTCCCCTAATTGATGTCTGTGCCCCTCCCCCCCAAATTGGAATTCTGGACTTTTTGGATTGGAATTTTCCAGAGTCTTCATGTGATAATTTCGATGTTTTTGTAAACTATTTTTCCTTTTACACGCAGACAATGTATTTGTCTTTACACTAACACCAGATTATCTTATTAAAAATTGTAAATAACATTAAAATGCGCTGCAAGGGGTCTTTTTAAAGAAAAAGGCAAATGGAAACTTTGCCAGAAGTACCCCTCCCCCCTAGAAAAAAATGGTGCACACCCTTGTGCCCCCCTAAAAAAAATTTACTCCACAGTTACGGCACTGCGAATGGGTTGAGATCTTAGTTCGAGTTCCTTCCAGTATGTCTGTGACGACGTTTGCTGTTGGCCAGACGAAGCTGGTATACATGTCTTAATGTGTGCGTTGCATTGGTTTGAGAACAGTGAAGAATTGTTTCGGTCCTTTTTCCTGAATGATTGTATAAACGAGCCCGTCATTGGTCAGCGGTCTGTGGTAGTGGTTTGATTCATCCGTTTTCATTGGTTCAATGCAAGTTTCGTCTTCAATTTCAACTTTCAACAACTGGGTTACATGTACTCCTATTGGTCAGTTTGGGAGGGTCATTGAGTCTTAACTTACGATATTTTTACGGTCATGATCTTCTTAATTTATTAAGCTTCGTTACAGAATAATACACGTCATCATCGATTCAAACTTTCGAGGGAATTATACAATGATTTTATTTATTTATTTATTTATTTGTTGTAATGGATTACTGACTGTTTATTGTTAAAAAGCCTAAGAAATGTCAAAGATGGATTTCCGATCAGCGGGTGTTTTCGTTATGCTTCTATAATCAATCACTTTGAGTTGACAAAACGTGACCAGAAGGTCAAGTGCTGATAACGGAAAGTTGGTAAAAAAAACACTTATATAAGATTTTTGCACTGGGCACGTGCGCAACGCAACGGTCACCACACCACAGCAATAGAAGCTTCAAGTGGACCTGCAGTCGCTCATCTTCAATTATGCTTTCCTGTCCCTTTCACTTTGTAAACAGCTGTCTCTGGAGTAGGAAACTGCTGCCATGCATTGAGGAAAAGTTATAAAAGCCTTGGGAACTGTTTATATTCGGCTGGTTTCCTTGCCTGCTCATTGAGAATACGGTGATGAATCCATTGTGAATCAAAAGCTGGTATGATTTTGAAAATTGAAGAGGCGCATGGTGGAGAAGTATTGGTTTGTGAACAAAAAGAACTTCTGTCTCTCTGAGGATTTGAGTCCGTTGAATTTGTTAAGGTCTCAATCCCCAGGTAAAGTTTTATTTCTGGAGAAGGTATTTGAAGGGAACCGAGAGTCGCTAGAATGGCCACTGTTTTTATGCATTGGTGCATAAACATTGTAAAAATGTAGAAACTGTAGAAAGTGTGTTATTGTCATTTTGTGGTTTGGAACATTGATCTATGTTTGGAAGAAGTCCTTGGTGCTGCCGTTGATTGTGCTAACTTTTCGTTTTGATGCAAATGAGTCGCATACTTGCTTTCTTCTCATAAGTTTCTTACTCACTTCTGTTTTGAAATCACATGTAAAGTTGATAATAGCTTTTGATAGGTTGTATCATGTTTGGTATTTAATTATTGATTATTTGTTCATTGAAACAATAATAGTTAGTTGCTGAAGTTTTCCCACGATGGCAATCAATCGACTTTGGGAATTCCACTCCAGGCAGGTGTCACAATCACACAAAGACCATCATCTGTTTTAACATAGTCACTCCATCTTTGCGCTTTTCTCTTTTGTCACGTGATCTTATAGTCATAACTTTTCCCAACACTGTTTTATGCGCAGTTGTACCGACGGCCATTTCATGTGTGTTTCCTGTTAATCGATATTTTTGTGTTTGCGATTTTCCCGATGCGTCTCTCAGGGAAACTAATACGAAGAAAAAAAAAACCCGTTTGCCTGTTATCGATGTAACTGTGCTATACATCGGCTTTCTCAGATGAGTGAGATTGAGTGATATTTTCTGTTATTTACTAACAATGTGATTAATTGTTATCCATCAAGTCATTTGAATTTTCACAAAGATCGTTAATTTAGACCATGCCACCTTTTTAACAAAGAGTGACTTCGTACATTTCAGGGCATAATTTTTGGTAGGCAAGATACTCTTCATTGGTCATGTATGAAAAATGCTATTGTTGTATGTAATTACCACAGAAAATCAAGAATTGTAAATTACCAGCTTGACAAGTTGAGGCGTGCTTCCTTTCTTCAGACTAAAAGTTGATAACATTCGTAAAGTCTAATCTCCATAAAAAAATGTTTTTAAATTGCCTTTTTTTAAAATTGAGTTGTGTACAAATTATGCCTGTAAGAAGTCCAGGTTCCTTGGCTCCTTTGTAAACATGTGATATCACAGAATACAAGGTACTTTTAATGACATCAACACATAAGGAAATAGATCTACAACAACCATCCTTATTGGAGTTTTAATCAATCGACTTTGTTGTCAAAGTGGGCGCTAATGCGACGTCAGGGAACTGTCTTTGTGTGTGCGGAAGTTTCGTTTGGAAATGGTATAATTGATTTGTAAACTGGATTGACATTGATAGCCATGACAATAAATTCCTGGAGCAGACGAACACAAAACGTGACGCTGATTTGAAGGTCTTAGTCCGGCTAGGTGTTAAGAGGGTGTGCATTGGCATTCTGCTGCTCAACTTTCCCACGGTTACCACTGGAGCCAATACCCGTCTAGTCACCCATTTCCTCCCGTAGCTATTGGTTGCCTCTTGGGATAACCACGCCCACTTTCTTTCATACTTTTTGGAGTGATTAATTGATAGTTTTGTCCCAACGTGGCCTTCTGTTTGCCGAGCATGCGCAGATGGCTGGTCGACAAGTTCACAAGCATTTTTTACTTAAAGGGACAAGGTGCTAAGATTTTAAAACACATTCTAAGCGTTGTTATACACAACCCAATAAATAATTTTCTCGAGATCTGCGTTTTATTAACTCATTGGGCCCAGTCTCAATTCCGGTATTCTTTGCACAACATGTAGATCAAAACTTTTACAGACAGGGATGGACTCAAGATAAACTGCCGATTAGAAAGTTATTGCGTTGGTCGACGAGTTGGCAGAACTACTTCAGCAGGTTCACGTAATACTGGCCTCGATTCAAGGTTGACTGATACAGTACCTGCTTCATGAATAATGAACAGCTGATTGCACCAGTTCTAGCATTATAGAATTATTCCTTGTCATAGACGAGGTTTTTATCGACAATTTGTTCGAAAAAAACCTCTCATCTGAAGACTGAAACTATACAGTAACACAATCGTACTAATCAATTTTACAATGAAATAAAAATGGTAGATAAGATGGTGCCGAACGGATTTCATTTTGTACAAACCTAAACCGAACTTCTTCAAAGTTCTTCAATGACATGCATCTGATTATTTAAAACGTATTGTACAATGTATGTATTTATTAATGGGCATAATACTTCGATGTGTATGCAGTTCGAACGTTAAGTTTTGTTACAAAAAAATAACATTGGATTAGTCAAAGTTCTTCAACAAGTTACGTGAAGTCATTTAAACTGGAACTAACTCTCTTGAAATTTCGCAAAATATCTTGGTTTAGTCTAATTAGACTTTCAAAACTGTCTCGATTGCAGTTAAAAAACCAAAAGCCGATTTGTTGTTTCTTCAGTTCTAAAATGAAAAACACACAACATTATGTTGAGCGTAATGGACACATTATAGGTGTCATATTCGCCACATCCAGAGAGACCGGGATGTTACCGTGTCGCTCGGGCGATGGGAGGCCGTGCACCTGGCTGCAATTCCAGGCCCATAAAACCGCGTCAACTCGCCTTGTCTTTGCTCTCGCGTGGATGTTAAAACTCCCGTGACGCGGTCCCAGTCGTAAATCCTCATGAGGTGGCAAACATTTCTTATGTAATTTTCGATAGTTCGGTTAAGTGCTTGTGATTTGGGAATTATTGATATTAGTCTTAATGCAGACAAAGGCAAGTAGCCGACAAAAGATGTAGATAACAAACACAATTTTACCTGTGACAAAAGTCATCACAATGTATTAAATTGCTAAGAGATCCCGATAACCATAGGCCTTACACCGGTACGCGCAGCTCAGGTGTTTGTGAGCAATTGTCAGTTGGGCATAAAACACATTAGTAAGATTAGGCCTAAGCATGTTAAAATAATGAGGCATAACAATGGCTCGTTTTCTTCTCACTTTCTATTGCCAATTATTTGTCTGTGTGAACTGTTGCTTGTTGCGGCCATTAATTTGGAAATAGTGCCACTATTACCAATGAATGCAAAGTTTGGTTCTTTGAGAGTCAAATTAGGCCTGTCAAGTGGGTTGATTGTCTTTCTTCACAATCTCATGGCACTGGGAAGATTGACAGAAAGCAGATTGACCCAAAATACCCGATTGCCGAAGCTTGACCCGATTACGAACCCAACGAACAAAGCCACGGTTAGGAAGAAAGATCTCCGCCAGTGCTGGCCAAACCAAATATTATTCCAAGACAATTGTACTGAAACAGGAGTGGAAACTGTTAGGCCATGATTTAGTCACTCATTTTCAGTTAAACTATTTTCCCCTTCTCTTTTCTGTTTTCATCCATGTAAATTATTAAACAAAAGAAAGAGACACTCGAGAATTGTGTCCACCTTAGTTAGTTGCCTTTGAGTTTGAGCCAGTGGGATGCTTGGATGTTTGTACTTCATTAGCTGAGTATATTGCTGTTCACTTACCTGATTTAGGTACAGTGTGCAGTGAGCTCATCACCCCACCACATGCCGAAGATGACACCAGATCAGTCATGGCCATGGAAAATGATTCACTGATGAGCAGTTTTTCTTTTACCAGAAAAGAGCAACTGTGATTCAACGTCGGAAGTCCTTCGAAATCCTTTTTCTCAAGCAAATATTCTTAATTTAAAATTAGAGGCGCTCAACAATTCAAAACAAAGTACACTGAATGTTGCGTACTTCTCCTTGTAACACTTCGTCGCTCTCTGTGAGATTTCATCGGTACGCTCAGAAATTTGCTTCACAAATGACAAACTTTCCAGAGATTTTGAAGTAAGAGCATGTGAATCGCCCAGATGTTGGCCAGCTGATAGTGCGTAGGGCACGGCGCTGATTGGCCGATCGCACGCGCCTAGCAATACTTAATGCCGGACTTTTTGATGTCGATGATGACGATGATGCTGTAGTGATACACGATTCATGAATAGGCCTTCATCCTTGCTGAATTACATCATCCATGCAAATGCTATGCGTCGATATTCCATATACAAGACCTTAAAGGAACAGCCAATCAAATAATAATTTGTGTTTCGGGTTTTGGATTTGCCTGATGTAAATAAACAACAGTAGGCCTAACATTATTGCTTGAGTGTTAGTTCATTTAAATCGCATAAGATTTAACTTAAAAAGAAAACAGTTTAGATAGTATCTTAGATTCTACAACAGATTTATGCAATTTACCCTTGAGTTAGGTTTCATCGGCTGCTACAACATGGCGAATTATTTTCAGCATTGTGGTAAAAATTTTATTATTGTTTGTTTGTTTGTTTGTTTGTTTGTTTGTTGGGGTGTTTGTTTGTTTGTTTGTTTGTTGGGGTGTTTGTTTGTTTGTTTGTTTGTTTGGGTGCTATGGTGTTTGTTTCGTTTTTTTGTCTGTTGGGGTTGGGTTGGATGCTTGGAAAGGAGAAGCCCCCATGCCTGCATTACAATGGTTATTTTACTGAATGTAAATTCCCTTGATTGTAATGAATGTGATTCGAATTAAGACGGTCATCGGTAATTTGTATGTTCCAGAATCGCCTGAGTCTTGGGGTTGTATTTTGCTCAGTCATAGCAGAAGCTGTGATTGGAAAACCCACAATGACCTTCAGCTCATGTTCGTTAGTGTTAACAAAATAAAGTGACTGGCGAGAAAACAATAGAGATTTCAATGTATACGCTTCAATATACAAAGCTATGTGTTATGATCGATCAATTAGCCATGCGCTAGCTGTGTGTTTAAACCATTTACTGTGAGCCTGTGACGTCATTTTAATCTCTGCATAAACTGCACGGATCGAAACAATTGAGTGATTGGTGTTTGAGAGTACACCTGCACAACTTCATTCTAGACTAATCTAACATTGTAATAATCTAACCATACGTCAATTGTTCAATCTTGCAAAATCCACTTCATTGAAACAAACTTTTTAGCATTTTGGTTTTAAAGTTTGCTTTTCACTGATCTGTAGCCAGTTTGGCATGAATTGTGGGCTTTAATTTGGTTTACTGTTTTACCTGTTAGTGTGGTTGAATTATTCGAGTAAAACTCGTAATCTAATTAAATTTAAAATACAAATCGATTTTCATAAGCGAAGCTATACCGATGTTATGTCATTGCCATTTTGTATGCCCCAATCACTTGCTTACATATCAAAATTTGGGCGTGTTATCTGTTAATAGTGTGTGAGCATTTGTAATAGTATTTATTTGCTTCATACATTTAAACAAGTTGTAATTTAAAAGTAACATCAAAGGTTTGAAGAAGTTACAGTGACAGTTTAATAAAACATCCAACATCCGTTCAAATGCTGTTTATCGTGATATAAGTGTTAGGGTGAGCTTGAACTGAACCAATTCACAACCAGATATTCTAAAATGTACTACTTGGATTTTTATTTAGTTAACGAGTCATCAAAACACACGACTATCAGTTTATAAAAATGTGATTACTGAGGACAACAACTGACTTCGTTTGTTATTGCCGTCCGTATGCTTTATAATAATGGAGTCTGAATTTGACACTATGTTATGACGTACACTTTTATTCTTAATTATTTAAAAAGTCGATTAATTAACAATTTACCCAATCAATAATGTCGCGGTCGGTTTCGCTAATGTTGCATTAATGGTTCTCAAGACGACGTCATGATTAATTAGCTTTTTGGCTGTGTGATAATGTACACGTAGGTACATAACAATCACATTGATTTAACCTAGATTAATGCCAAGCTAGCCAAGCTTAGGGGAGGTACCATTCGATAAAACAATACTAAAGTTCAATTGTTACACTTGCAACTTCTATGCTGTCGAACAAAACGCCACCCCACCCCAACAGACAAAAGGGAAATGAGGAAAAAGCTTCACTCGCTACTTTACAACATTTTATAAAAGAAAAAATACTGACAATTTAGTAATAAATTTAATTTCCCATAACATCATGGGAACAAGACTTTTAAAATTCTCTAGTGTAATATTATTTCCCTTGAAGTCAATACTTTTATCACATTTAATTGCCAAAATTACAAGTTTACTTCTTACCTACAAATATATAAAACAATCAAAAAATCTGTTACAATGATTACAAAATTGCCTATTACCGTGTTTCACCAATTATAATAAAGCCGCTCTTACAAAACTCACACTGCTGTGGAAAAGGAGGTCTGTAATTATGAGCTACATAGAGCGCTAAACAACTGTGAGGGCGCCATTTTATGGACCATTAATATTCGACAAACAGTTAAAACAACAGAGGGCGCTATTTATTGCGACCGTTAAATTACCAGTTTTAACCTCGTTCGTTTGGGATGCGCGCAGTCGTCCCCGCACGTATTCCCAATTGAACAAGGTTGCTTGTAGAGAGGGCGCTATATACCATCACCGTTAAATGACAAAGTTTAACCTCGTTCGTTTGGGATGCGCGCAGTCGTCCCTGCACGTATTCCCAATTGAACAAGGTTGCTTGTAGAGAGGGCGCTATATACCATCACCGTTAAATGACAAAGTTTAACCTCGTTCTTTTGGGATGCGCGCAGTCGTCCCCGCACGTATTCCCAATTGAACAAGGTTGTTTGTAGAGAGGGCGCTATATAACATCACCGTTAAATGACAAAGGTTTAACCTCGTTCTTTTGGGATGCGCGCAGTCGTCCCCGCACGTATTCCCAATTGAACAAGGTTGTTTGTAGAGAGGGCGCTATATAACATCGCCGTTAAATGACAAAGTTTAACCTCGTTCTTTTGGGATGCACTACATCGTCCCCTCATGTGTTCTCATTTGGACAAGGTTGTGATAATAGAGGGTGCTATTTACCAAGACCGTTAAAGGACAAGTTTTAACCTCGTTCTTTTGGGATGCACTACATCGTCCCCTCATGTGTTCCCATTTGCACAAGGTTGTCCCCTCACGTTTCCAAATGTTTTTTTCTCTTTCTGCGATCATTCGAACACTTTTAAATTGACAGAAAACAACTCCAGTATCTAAATAAAACTTGTAAATAGTTTTATTTGAATAAAATGATGAAATATTTTGATAAATAATAATTAACCGTTGCTGCTCATCTAACAAAGCAAAGCCTGTAAACAAAGTGCGCGCGCAACTTATGGAGGGTCACGAGGTGACAGAACTTTGGAAGTAGCAGACGACATTGCAAATTATGAACTTTTTGTAAGAGCAGAGTCAACGAATCACTTGAATGCATGGAAGACATTTTCTGCACAGAAAAACATTAGTTGAAGATTCTGTAATGTTATGATATTGTTTAGGTTATTGTTACCACAACTCGAGAAAAAGAAAAAGAAGGCAGAGCCAGGACAGGAGGCACACAGCAGAAGTGTCAGTACCGTCGTGACTCTGCGCGCCGTGCCGAGCAGAAAGCAGACGATAAGCATTGACAGATTTGACAGAATTGAATACAATTACAAAGTGTGTACGAAGTAAGTAAATTGTATTTAAAAAATATTCATAATTTTGGAGGGGGACATTAATAGTTACGAAAGCAGACCTTGAATTAAACCCACGGCAAAACAAAACATGGTGAAGCCGTTTTCTATTCCTTATTTTTTTAGTTACATGTAATCTTATTAATACTATTAGATATTTTAGATAAATATCGTTTTTACTTAGACAATGAATGGTAAAAATGTTTTTCATTGATTTGAAACAATCGAGCCCTTCAACTCAAGTTGTTTTTTCAACAGGGCGATAACCAATATGAATAAGTGGCAATCCAAACGCTACTGCAAAAGAAATTAAATTACGGTCCACTAAACATGCTCAACTACTAACTTGTTTTTTAAAAAGCTTGCAAACTTGAAAATTGTGTGCATTGTAACATTCCTTTGAGTTATTTAACATCACCTGCATGAGGATAATATGCACTGCGTATTGCACATGAGTTCAAATAAGTTTACCGAGAAGCAGTGACAACACTAGGCTAAACTTTTAGGGCACTGTTGTAGGGTGGAACAAGGGGGTGCACCATTTATTCTAGGTTGCATTTTTCTTAAACAACCCCCTTTTCAGTGCTCATGTTAACAATAACGATCATCTGACAAAGAGGTAAAAACAAATACATTGTGTGCATGTAAATTTAAAAATAGTTTCAAAGACATTTTAGTGTACTACATGTGTAGTACTACTACAGACCTATAAATGGAACCTTTCATTCTACTTTATCCCCCCACCCCACGCACCTCCCCTTAGTTACGCCACGAGTGCAAAAATGTGTGTACGTGAGTGCAAGCCTTGTTGTCCGTAAGCCTTACACAAATAATTTCTACACAATTTAGTCTTTTGACAAAGTGGTCAGAACAATGGTTTTTCAGTGTGCTAAAAATATTCAGTCAACTTTTACCTCAAACTTTAAACATGCGCCAGGCTTGACAAATGCATTGATAATTGCTGTCATAATTAATGTAAGTTGAGCATATATCAATTTGACATTTTGATTTTGTGCTGAATAATTTCTTTAGAAGTTACACGAACTACAAATCGGCTTGCTTATATACATGTATGTGTACGCAATGAAGCATACATGATGTATGTCCAATAGGCTATTATTTTAGAGTCCTATGGCAAAGTTTAAACTGGTATGACTGTGTTGAGTGAATACTACTGAATCACAAAACATTTTGTACAGTAACTAAACATTTCATTGACAAATATTTGAGGCGTAAATGATCAGAATGTATACTCAACTTGTTTAATCAATGAAGAGTGAATAATAAACAGCGCACATGTCACAAGTGTGGACTCAAGTTATATTGGTATGGAAACTTTCCATAACTTCTTTGTACACTAGGAGGCAGTTTTATAAAATCAGGCCTCGAAATAACCCACAGCACCAACAGCAATTGCTGAGGTGCCCTTTGCAAAGTTCCACAAATTTACATTTTCCTCATAGAAGTGCCCCTTACCAGAGGAAAATTGCTGTGCCCCTTCAAGAGCGAAGTTCAAGACCTGTAAAATCTGTCTTGCTTATGCCTTTCTTAAAACCCAACGTTCTAAATCACAATTTCAGTGTATACCAGTCCTAAAAGAAAAGAACAAATCTGTATGCCCCTACTACATTGTTCATGCATTCAAGTTTATCTTGCTCCAACACAACTAACAATCTTTAAACAGCTAGCATGGAAGTGACTGGAAGTAGACCTAAGTACATGTAAAATTATTGTAATTTAAATGAAATTAAGTTGTTGTTTTAAGTCCTTATCATAAACATAAACAAGAGTTATTTTAGTATAATGTATCCTCACTTTAATGCCAAGTAAATTTACTGACCAACAAATTGTCTTGGGTAAATTTGTACAGCACAACGAATATTTTAAGTTATCACACAAGCGCGAGTGGAATACGGAAAAATATTGCGCTTCTGCGTCCCATATCCAACGAGGCCGAGCTTCTGCATCCCATATCCAGCCTCGTTGGATACGGGACACAGATGCGCTATATTTTTCCGTATTCCTTGAGCGCGCGTGTGATAATGGATTTATCTTCCAGCCTAGTATAAGTCAACCAACCTCATAAAGAAATTTAAGGAATTTTTCATGACAAGCGTCACACGTGCAACGCGCAAAGTTTAAAATTTCAGAGCGTTATTTCATGACGAACAGCATGCACGCGCAAAGTTTAGAATGTAATTTTTGCACTGACTGTATGCGGAGCGTGACGCATTGACACTCTCAATACGCAAAGTGCAGTATAAAAACTGGGAGTAGGTTATCGCTTCATATCACACTCCGGTTCGAGCATCTGATTGGAGGATTAGCGCGTACTGGAAGATAAGTTTAAATGTATGCAACAAGTAATTGAAGTAATAATCAACACATTTTTGTTTTAAAATACGGACAATGGGTTGCAAACTACCATTTCCTACAAGGATTGGAGGCCATTCTTAGCAACTGTTTTGGAAGATTAAGGCAACTTTGAAGCCTGCACGTGTCCATTTACAGTGTAAGAGCAAAATACTTACAGTTTAATACCTTGAGCCCACATGTACAATGCTTCTTGTCTCATGTTATTAAAATAATTATCATGACCAATTTGCCAAGACAGGCTTTGTACTCTTATCTCAATAGATGGGTGTAAGCAACCGAAGTCTCAAAAAGGGATTGGAGAAAGGAGACAACAACCTCAGTCCAATCTTAATTCCCTTTTTACATGTTCATGTGATGACAACGAAATTTGTCATTACAGGTTTTCCTTTTTAATGTACAACACATTAAATATATACAAATGTATGTATAAAAAGTCTTTGTACAAGTACCCATAGAAATTTCTCGTCCAAAATCAGTCCCACAATTTTATTTGTCCATCCCATCCACAAGTGATGACTTTTGAGGTTTCATGTGGATGCCAGATGCATCCTATGCACACAGCGTCATGGGCCTTGATGCGGCTGTACAGTTTGGTTGATTTCCAATCCCAGATATTCAGTTTCCCATCAGCATCTCCCGACACAACATAACTAGAAGGACAAATGTAAGAATATCATATTAGGCATTCAAGAGATGATGGGCAATGGATAATTTGTAAATCATATATAGAAAATAAAATGGAGCTCAAAATACAGATTATTTGTTATTTTTGGTTTAAGGATATATTATAGAAGATTTTTTTAAAAATTCAAAGCTCAATTGGAGGTTGATTTTCCATTCGTCAATGTGTTATCTACTCCATTGTCAAAGATATTTAACCATAATACATAATGTATATTGTTATATAACGCATGTATCTACCAATAAGGTACTCAAGGAGCTTGAGCAAACAAACACGATTTAAAACAGTTTTTTTTTTAATATTTCTTTTAAAATTATGAGACAAATTTATGTGCACCTTAGAAGGGTTTACAAGGTGCTGCAGAGCAATTAGCAGCCACTGCCAGGAAAACCAGGGCAAACCCCTTCTATTAGCGATAAGTGTAACTGGGTTCATCCCATCCAAAGGACAATGCAATGATGGTTAAGTGGCTTGCGTAAGGACACAAGTGTCAAGACCGGGACTCAAACCTACACTCTGCTGATCAGAAACACCAGAGCTTGAGTCCGGTGCTCTTAACCGCTTCGCCACGACATGCCATCCTTTATTTTTCCACTGTTCCCTTTTTACAAATCCTGGTGAGTGCTGCCACTTTATTGAAATAATTCCATACCTCATATCAGGTGAAAAGTCCATCTGGCAAGCATATCCAGCCACCATGTGTCCCTTAAATAGTTTCTTCTTATTGAGCCGGAAGCGATTATGGGCACCATAGATGAGGATCTGGTTGTCCATGGACTGGCAACCAAGCCATTTACCTACAAAACAAAAATTACAAAGTATTTGTCACTTTGCATTTAAACTGCAAACATTATTGGCAAGGCATTAACAAAGATATGCTTGTACACTTCTATCATGAATGTTAAATCAATTAAAACCGGCTCATGAGATAGCATTTTGACACTAACTCTGTAATCACTTACCATTTTGGCTCAATGTAACACTCGGCATTGAGTGCATACTGGGGTCTGCAATGTATTTGTAATCCACAGGAATATCCCATTCCCAGACCCTCATACTCTTATCATCTGATGTTGACACAAATCGTCGATTCTGGTCCACAAATGTAATGGTGTTGACTGCACCAAGATGTCTGTCATACTCTTGCACTATTTCATTCTCACGCATATCCCACTGTTTGCAATGAAAAGAAGAAAAACATTTGTTTAATTTGAATCACTTCAATCTCAGAAACTTTACTGGAAGAAAAAAAGTCACACCAAAGAGAGAGGTAGGTACCCTGGAAACAAAACTATGGTCGATGTGCATCCTAATATCAGACTATAAAATCAAAACAGCACTTCCTGTCCTGTGGTACGCCCTCAAAGAACTTTCAACGCAGGTCAGGTCACACCAGCTTTGAAAATGTGATCTGTGACTTATTCAATACAGAATGTGATTGCACACTGTATGGTGGAAAAGTTGACGAGTCATGACTTCATTTATTTTAGTTATTTAATCATTCTTTAAACCTCTTACTGTCAGACCATTCAATAATATCTACTGTGGTTGTCAAATGGCTGGTCAACTCACATTTACAAAGAGTAGGAGCATTAAGGATAAGTTAAGTCAGTAGTACACAATTCACTTCTAAAAGGAGATTCCATAAAGAAATAAACCTGATGATAAAAGTGCACCTCGCAAAATCTATTTAGCTCAACAAATAGTTTTAACTTCTTACTTGTACAATCTTTTTGTCTGACATTCCAGCAAGAAAGAGATGTTGTTTATCTTCATCTGGATGATACTTGACGCAATATGGCACTTTGCGATTTGTGTAACGACCCAAACACTGACCTGCATGATTACAAAGTAAAGAACTAAATAGGTTGCAAGAAAATGTCACCTTAAAATGAAGCTTACAGCAACTAAATAAACAAACATTACGATGAATGAGTTTGATGAGTGTAAACAATTCTTTAAGGCATGCTTTGGACTGTAACTAACAAAAGACATGCAACTTCTTTTTTGCACACAAAACTCTGTAGTGTCCAAAGCTCTATTTTAGCGCTACAGACACTAAGAGACCATCTACCTGATTGTAACAAAAATTTACCTCCCATTTTGCTAACAGCACAAGCAAGTAAAAACGTTTCTAAACACATTTACATTTTTCTTATCACGAATACAACACAGTTCGAAAGTAAATTGTAAAAATAATAACTAAAGTTTTACCTGTTTCTGTGTCCCACACTTTCAGGTAGCGATCATACGAGGCACTGATAAACTTTGACCCATCGTTACTGAAGCATGCATCCCGGACGGCTTGTTTGTGCCCATTGAAGGTACGTATTAACTTTCTCTCATGGTAGACATCCCATAACTGCATTAAATTGTTTAAGGAATCAAACAGATCAACCCATGAGCTGAAGTACAAGACTTTGAGGTTCCACAGGGAAACCTTTACAGAATCCATAAGCAAAGTTTTGTTTTAGAAATATATACTTAATCCTTACAGCACATTTGAAGTTTTTCCACTTCTGAAAAAAAATTGTACAGGTAAAGAAGTAACAGACTGAGAAATTTGTCTCCATACAATTTTTTTTTCCCTAAATGATCTTAAAGCAAAGTAAAATAATCAATATTTCAAATACCTTGATTTTGCTATCCATCCCACATGACAATAACAAGTGGCCGGACTGGGGGAATAGCCTGATGGCTGCAACACCCTTTGTGTGCCCTGCCCATGTGTGGATGTGTTTTTTAGGAAGGTAGCATTTATCAGGTGGTTCTGTTGTTCTAAGGTCAACATCGATGTCTTGAGGGATATGTAGGTATGAACGACCTTGGTAATCATACATATCTTTAACTTTAAGAGAAAAGAGAAACATTGGAATAAAAAGTTAGTTCACTGTCAAGCAAAAGTTTTAACAAGATTTTCCATCACAAAAATATTAACTTTATTAGATGTAATCAAAGACAATTATACTGATGAAATGCCCCATTATGTTCTGGCACTAGCATTTTTTGAAAAGCAAAAACAAATACCACAAGAACAGATCTTATTGCGTAAAAAAAAAAAAAAAAAAAAAAAAAAAGCTGCATGCAGCCCTGCTAATTTATATAGCCCTAATGCTGGCCTGAGTCACAATGAATTAAATTCTTATAATACAGTTTTTATTCAAGTTATGAAGTAAAAACAATCATAACTTACTGTGTAACGTTGTCTTCTCTTCTGCTGGTTTTTCATCAACCTTCTTGCCCTTTTTGTTCCTTTTGGATAAGATTTCATCCAATTCTACTTGTTCTTCCTGGAAATTAAATAAACAATGTACATTCCACAGAATTAGGCATCTTGTGCTTTATCATTGACAAAATAAGGCTGTTTTGCTAACCGTGCTAAAAGTCATCATAATATAATCTTAAAGAATGTTCTCTATATACATATTGAAATTTCAATATACATAGTCTTCAATGTCATATTTTATAAATATTTGTGTTTTTATCTTTTTTGTTGGTACCTCTGATGGTTTTGCTACTGTCTCCTCATCAACATATTTCCCCCAAGGTCCTTCAAAGTTCTCAATCTGTGATGCATCATTTTTCTGAACTCTTTTCCTCTTGTCTCCTGGCCTGGCTTGTTTCTTTTCAAATACTGTCTTGGCTGAGAGCAAAAGAAATAGATTAGTAGTAATGGAAGTAATAAAAAGATACTCTATTAAAAAATATGATTGAACATCATCAAGTAACTACAATTAGGACTGCATTGGAATTTCCACTTTTTAATAGTTGCAAAGAAACTGCAATTCAAAGCTTAAGATGATAGTACTATTATTAATAATTACCTTCAGCAGCATTCTCTGTATCAGGTGTCCCAACATATTTGGTCTCCCCAGTGTCCATACTGCTTGGGTCAACAGCAAAACCTTTAATGACAAATTGTTAACAAAGGAAATGAGTTTTGTATGATATTTGTACTGAACAAATTTTAAAAACATTAAAAAGGGGAACTGTATTTAGTTTAAGTTTAAAACATCAATGTAATTTGTTATTTAAAAAAGAGAAAAAGAGAAAGAAAAAATACTAGATGTTAAAATAAAACTTTATAAACTGTTAAAACACATTTACACATATTTTTGCAATGCAGGCTCTAGTGACATTCAATGCAATAATAATGGTCTGTGAGTGACACAAACAACAAATTCCTGAGTAGCATAGTCATACATTAAAACCAGTCAATACAAGCTGTTTAAATACAAATACTAACAATTTCATTGCAAAGATTGCTGTACAGCCAGGGACTAGTTTTCTGAAACCAGGCAAAAATTTGAAAGAATAGTGCCTAGGCTGCAGGAAATAATATGCGCACGCATGACTTGTTTGTTGTTTGCATACAGTTCAGATATTCGACCAATAGAGACCACAACAGGACAGCAAGAATGTACTCTGTTGTGTTCATGATTATGGCCATAATCTACCTCTGAGTCCATTTTGTAAATACTTTTTCTTACCATAACTTGTAAATGTCCTTCTTTGGTTTTCAAACTGAAAGTGGTTAAAATGTGCATCCTCAGTGTAGCCGGCTAACATATTTTTCTTAGCAGCTTGTTGTTGTGTCTTGAAAGGGTTAGCTGGACCAACCTGGCAAATTAGTCAAATTTGTATCAGTTTATAAAGCACAAATATAGTTCTCTTTTACATGTACATGAAGTAAATTTATACTTCACAAACTCATGAATCACACAATATTTGTAATAATTGGTAACAACTATGAAAAAACACATTTTATTTTTACTTATCCCCCTTTTCAACAGATAACTATCAAAAAATAAGCAAATACATTAATTCTAAAAGGGCTTCAACACTTTCTCAGACAAGAAAAAGAAGACATTGTTTATATAACGGTAAGCTTTTGATACCTGTGGTGCAAACAGCTGATCATACTGCGGGTTGAAGCTTAATTGCTTTGTTGATGGATCAAGGGGTTGTATGGTTCCAACAGCTTCCTAATAACAATAATACAAAACAGGAAAAATATAATAAAACAAACAATACAACTAAATATTTGGTTTGCTTAGATTAGTTCAGAGTTTTCTGTAGGCTGTTTAATTTTTGCATGGAACCTATTCTCTTACACATAATTAACTATTTATGCATATTTTCAAGAACCACACTATAAAATGATGAACTTTGAAAATAACATTACCATAAATAGAAATACTTTGGTTAGTGTTCAGCTTTATGCTTTTCATAATGTTGGTTTCATATGTGTACCAGCTACCTTAAATTGGTACATTGTCTGTGCGTTCACGCCGATGCATGGTATGTGTGTGTATGTGGCACCATCCAACAAAATAACAAAAACAAAATGCACAAAGAAAACAACTGATTTGATAGTTCTCTGCAATACAAGCACAGAGTATACTGAACTTTTACCCTAGGAGCAGCCATTTATTCTGTAGTTCACAGAGCCAGTGTTTATATTACACGTTAATATACCCCCACATGACAATTCTAAAATTGATCAATCAGAGTACATAAATTCTCCAAGATGTTTATTAATTATTAGTAGCATTAGTTTTTTAACATACAAATATTGAATGCATGTGAGTGCATTGTCGCAGAATATCACAAGGTGAAATCTTGACTATTCCATTTCATGGGCAAAGCCGAATGAAACGGAAAAGCTAGCTTTCACTGAGTGAGCATATTCTGAGACAGTGCACGAATATAATGCATTTAATGTTTGTTTCAAACTTTTACAATTATATAACTCACGCATAGATCCTTGTCATTTGAAAATGTTTAACAATAAAGACAAAAGTAAAAACAGACACCGAAACTCAAAAAAACCTTCTTAATAATGTGGACAACTCCATGTGCACACCAACCTTTCCTTGTTTGGATGAACAACCCCTGAGCAGGATCAATTATTTTGGGAACGATGCTGAGAATTCAGCATCGAAAGTCAATATACCTGTTCTTTATTTATTTCTATAAAGTAAGACGATTTACAACGGCCTAACAACATCACGCAGTAAATACATAAGGATGTAATATGACGCATGTTCCACAAATCAAATGACAAGGAAGGATTTGTGAATTACATTTAGTTATTAGAATTTTATGATTATTTATATTCAATTAGGATTGTTATTACACTAGCCTAAAAGTAGACTAAGTAGTAAGTAAGTAATACTAATAATGCTATTTCGTATTTGTTTCTTGCTAGACACATACTGTGTATATGTTTAGGGGTAGTATCTAGTGGACTAGGAACGTGAAATGCTACTTAGTGCAGTAATGCAATACAGCATTACTTCACTTGCGTTTGCCAATGGTCCAAGCTCAATCAGGTGAAGTGTACCTGACCGTGGTGACCTGCATGCACTGCAGTAGGCTAGTACACTGCGACCCCACTGACCGCCACCTGTATTTGTCAGTGAGCAGGTGAGTCAGTGTCAAGCATGTCGACTGACGGTAAAATGTTACCTTATTTTCGACTACAGGAGCTGCATTGAGTTGCAATCTAGACTGAAGTGTTAGAACATTGTTTCCTGTGTCTAGAGGTTTCAGATGAGCTGTAGCATCCTCACAAACTTCGTCCGATTCGCTACCATTATCACTTTCATCACTACTTCCATAAGCTTGCAACGCGCTGATCGCCGCCATGTTGACTCTGTCTCTGAGCTTGGTGATTTTATTAAAACGTATCGAGTACAAGTCACACAGAAAGATGTGCAGGTCACGTACGATTTGAACCCTATAATCTATCCCGTACCATACGAACATATTTAAAGGAGATTTCTGTTCGCCGGGTAACGAGAGACAGCAGCAGGGGGAGAGAAGAACGTCTTGCACCAAGACTAGCGGGAGAGTGAAATTATTGTTAGAAACATAATAAAAACTATTCAAAAATTTATTATTAATTTTATGTTATCAAGAAGTGAGCATTATTAACATTATAACATGATATAGGTTCATTATTATTAAATGAAGCCAAGTCCTGCACGTGTTTTTTTTATTTAGTGTGATAAAAAAAATAAAACAAAAGAAAAATGCTAAAAATAAAATTTAAAAATGCATACCACAACCCATTACCTCCATATGCACAACCATATGCCACAACTTGTTGCATTATTTTTGTTATCCGTCGGAGGCTTGGATAATAATAATTTTAGAGTGATACACATGGAATTACGAAAACCAAAATGTTTCCTTTTTATCATTTGACAGGAAAAAACCCATGACATCACAGGGTGGTGCCCTTTAAATAATTAATAGTCGACCGGCTCGATCGTCGTCGTCGCAGCAGACAAGATGGCGAACACAATTGTGGAATATATGCACGAACACGGAGGATACAGATGCGGATATTGTGGCAGCCCCGATTCAAATTTCTCCCATGGTTAGTGTTAAAAAGATCGTTGATTAAGTGAAGATACTTTGTATGGATATATTTGTCAATGTCATTGCAGTTTCTCAATCATTTTGCGGAAATAGAAAGTGACAATACAATGAGAGCCCTCTCTAGTTTGATTGGATGTCCAGGGTGCTGCTGGGCCGCAGAGTCCACTCGCCAGCCGGTGGTATTCCGCCAGCCAGTGATTCGCACTCGCAGTTTTATGCCGCGCCCCATCGGTCTTACAGTGGTCTTACCATACTCAGTCCTTTAACAATTTGGAGCAAACAGCTGCCTACACGATATATGTGGGCAATAAATCCAGTCGAATTTTAAATTTAGAATAAGATAAACTAAAGTATCAACAATTAATTATAATTGTGAAGCTAAATGCCCACGCCCACATAAATGAATAGTGTCAAATAATAAATAAAATATGTTGGACTCCCTTGTTTGTTGAGCCTCCATAGCATTAGGAAGTGTAATACTTTTTTGAATAGAAACTCACTTTCTTTTGCCAAAATGTTGCCCGTAATGTGGCACTAAATTGTTTTAATGCATTCTCCACAATTGGGCAATGGTAAGTGACAACTGAACTGGGGGACAAATTTCGGCCAAAAACAAAAAAGAGTTTCTATTCATAAAAATCGTCACACTTCCTGATGCTGTGTGGGCATAGGGAGGCCAGCATGTTGGCACTGTTTATGGAGCTAGAGTGGTACAAGTAGGAGTTCAGTTTGTTTGTTCTTTTTATTTTTTCAAAGGCTTCACTACAGTAATTAAATTTGTCGTTTATCATATTTATAATGAACTTTTTTTCTTTTTTATTTAGGGATGTGGGCACATTCTCTGAGTTGTCAGGACTATCAAGACCTTATTGACCGAGGATGGAGAAGGTACTCCTTAACGCTTAAATATTTTGGTTGCTGAAAAATGACGTGTTTAATTAAAGTGTGTGGTGCGCTATAGGCCCTCCCATATGAACGGATTGTTATTAGCATCATTCATTATTATTAAATTTTACAATAAATAGTCCCATACAGTATGATTTTTCAAGGTTTTTCTTTAAAAGAAACACCCTATTTTTAAATTAGTTCTTGCGAGTGTCGTTGAATTGAAAGTTGTTGTGAAACCATAAAACAATTGGTAATATTAAGGTTATAAACAATGACTCATCAAGTTTCCAAAACAGAAATTGTTCAACCTCCTTCTGTCTTTTCTCAGGAGTGGGAGTTACCTCTACAAGCCTTTGATGGATAAGATGTGTTGCCCATGCTTTACCATCAGATGTGCTGCACTGGAGTTTAAACCTAGTAAATCTCAGAAGAAAGTCATCAAGAGAACTATAAGGTCTGTGAACTTGTTATCATTGATTGCTTTATGAATTGATTGTCTTAAAACAATTTTGGCTACCTGTACTTTACCAAGAAAATCACACGCCGTGATAACATATGTAATTTATTTTGTATTTGTTTGCTTAGGTACCTTGTGTCTGGAGAACAACCAGATGGCAACAAACAACATTCTGAAGACCCCGCCAAAATTGAAGATGAAGAAATATTAGCTGGAACATCTGAACACCCTGCTCAGGAGAAGGAACTACGAAAGAGGATGACATCTGCAGCAGCAAAAATGGCTTCAACATCAGTAGCTTCAGCAGCTCAAAAATCATTAAATTCTTCATCAGAATCAACCCCAGAATGTGTAACTCAAAGTACTGAGAGGACAGAAGGACAGAAGATGGCAGACCACAAAGTTGTCCAAGACATAAAGTCTGATCTTAAGGAGAAAGGAAGGGGTGGTTTATCGGTGAAAAGAGAACCAAGACCAGGTGAAGTAGAATTACCCTACCATTGTCTATAATAGATCCAACAAAGTCAAACAAATTGTTGGTGTAGGTGAGCCTAAAATCTTCTGTATTGGTAGATCCATTGTTGACCTGGTACCTGAAACACTTGTATTGTTACTCCATTGTGCAAAGTTTCATTTATGTTAGAATCGTCAAGAAAATATTTCACTTGTGTGAATTTTAATTCTGACTTGATGACATTTACAGGTGTTGGTGCGGATCAGAAGAAGCCCCAGTGCAAAAAGGCCAAGGAACTCAGGCGTCAGAGGAGATTGGAACGTTTGTCTCAAGCTGGTGCTGATGCAGAACCTGTTGACAAGAAGCAACCGAATGAGCCAAAATCATTGGAGGAGCTAATCGAGGAAGCTGAAAAAGCTTCACATGGTCATAAGCATAAACTTGAGGTATAATGATAAAAAAATATTGTTTGACCACTTTTGTTCCGTTGGGGAGTGCTCTTCTCATTAATAATTTTATATCAAGTAATAAACCACAAGGGTTTATTACTTGATATTTATTATTAAAAAGTCGCATCCCCTTAAGGTGATCCCATGGCTGCCACTTCCCAGGTTGTATCGTAAACTTGGGTGTGATCCCAGGCTACACGGCAGCTAACGGTTGAATGGCTTCTGACTGGCACCCTCGAACAAAGATATTGACTAATAGGGAGACCGCCAACATAGGGCTGGATAGCTCAGTTGGTAGAGCGCCGGTACGTTAATCCGGAGGTCGTTGGTTCAAGTCCCGCTCCAGTCAATTTTTCTTTGTTCAAACCCAAATATTTAATAATTTTGTTATGTATTTTTTGATAAACAGAATGTGAATTATTGGATGTACTTTATTATCTCATTTTTTTGTGGATTGGTTTTATTATATTTTAAAATATTAAAGTAGAGTGGACAAAATTTGTCCATGCTCTATGATGACACTTCTCTATTTTAAACAGGTAAGGTATGTGCGGTCCAGCCCCATGAGTTCTAAGTTTGAGCAAACTTTCAAAGAGAGTTACAGGATCTACCACAAGTACCAAACCACAATACACAAAGACCCTCCAAGCAAGCCGTCTGAGAAACAGGTATTATAATGTGCTAAAGGGTGGTTAGACAGATCAGTTGTGCACTAATGTTTCTTCTCAATGTTGATCCTCTTCCCTATCTGTAGGAGTAAAAACAGAAGTCAAAGGTCATATTGATATCCAGAATCTAAAGTTGTGTTGACAGTGAGCAGTTTTAGTCTCCTGCCACCAGTTTTACAAAGATTTCCAAATATAGATATCTTTCATAATTTGTTTTAACCATGCCATTGCCATACATGTTTCGTGAGGCCTCCCTCATTCAATTTACGGAAGGAAACGCATTTAGGATTAAAATGCTTTGGTTTTTATTAGCGACAACGTTTGTTTTTAAATATCTGTTTTTAGCTGTAAATCAGTTTTCGTCAATATCCAGCCACCCTGCACATTATAGTACCTGTTTTGGACAGAACCATTCAATATGAAAATAGTATTCACCTTTACTGACCTTTGCTTTTGTTTTTCCTCCCATCTATTCTAAACTCTATGTATGTAACCCTGACACTTTTAATCACTTCTGTATCACCATGCCTGTATATCTGACCGTCCTGTCTATGTGTACTGTAATGGCTTGACCACCCATGTCTGTCTTTGTCTGTCATTTTTTATTCCCCCCCCCCATCTTATTGAAAAAACTACCAAGGACAGTTCAAGCTAGTGCGATCCCATCCAGCCAGCAGGGAATTTCAGGAAACCTTCAAAGAATCACACCTCATTTTTGCCAAGTATCAAACAACTATTCATAAAGAACCCGGTGATGAATGCAGGGAAATAGATGTAAGTTGCACTTCAAAATTCTCAAACTGTCAACATGAGAAGTTAAGTTATTTGAAAACTAAAAGTAACAATTCATTTATTCTTAGCAAGAGAAGACAGTGCACATCAAAAGGAGATCTGGCAAATACAAATAAGTATTCATACAGCGTGTGTATCTTAAAGTGAAATTAGACATACCATGCATGTGTTACACATTATAAGTCTGCGCTAGGATATAGAAGTCCTATTAGAACGTAACGCAGTCTACTAATGTCTTCTTTATCCCGTCAGTTCAAGAGATTCCTGGTTGATTCCCCACTAAAAGAGGAACATCTCCCTGGGGCCCCAGAGTGTGGATATGGTTCCTTCCATGAACATTTCATTCTCGATGGTAAAATCATTGCAGTAGGCGTCATTGATATTCTCCCCAGCTGTGTGTCATCGGTGTACTTCTTTTATGATCCTGAATACAGTTTCCTATCACTTGGAACCTACTCAGCACTCCGGTAAGCTCAACATCTGAGGCAAATTACACAAAATTGATTGCCAGAAAATACACAGACTTATTTTAGTGCAACCATGTTGTTCCATAGTAATTCATGTGAACTACACTTGTGATGCAAAAAGAAATAAATATCTTGCCTTGTTTGAAATGTCTGTAGTTAAATCTTTTAGAAACCATGCTTTAAAAATGATAATGTTACATATGACAATATTTCTTTTTTATGTAGGGAACTTGAGTTTACCAGATTACTACATCTGCAAGCACCAAAGATAATCCACTACTACATGGGTTTCTACATTCACTCGTGTGTCAAAATGAGATACAAGGTATAGATAACTATCATCAGGTCTATTCAATAAGTGGCATTTTGTTCAGCCAAAACGTATCCTACAACTTTATACTGGTTCATTATCTGTTTCGTAACAGATCCATACTCTAGTTATGTTTGAGGACACACTGTCACAGCCACATACCTCTGAGTGTAGACAGTTTAAACTCTGAATCAGGAGCCAAACTTGGAATATAATTCTTAACCTGTAAAATGACATGATATTATTTGTGTATGCTTTCCAGGGTCGTTACAAGCCATCATTTTTGCTATGTCCTGAAGCGTACACCTGGCATCCCATTGAGCGATGTTTTCCTAAGCTAGAAGCCAGCAAGTATGCTAGACTAGATGAAACTGATGCAGGTAGGTCTTCATTCCAGAAAACACTTAAAAGCTGAAAGTGTTATTATATGTTGGTGTATTATTCCTTTACCTTTTTGGTAAAACCTATTAGGTTCTGAACCTTTAGACCAACAGATACTGTTTTGCATACACTCCTGGGTTTGTAAGCAGGTCTGCACTAACTTAACAAAAATGTTTAACTTAAATTGTCTTCCGTTTGTTTCTACATGTATCTTTTTTTAAGTGTATGGCTGTTTGTTCTATTACATACTGTTCTTGTTGTTTTCCCTTAAACTACAGTTGACACGCTTGTTCAGCTTGAACTTGTCAGGGTCCTTCATATGCAGATGGCTATGCAATATCCTGACTACCGAACATTTGCCCCTGATGCTAATGATGAAGATGAGGTCAAAGAATATGCTCAATTTGTCGGCAAAACCTGTGCAGGGAGAATGCTACTGTACAGACAATGACAATTAAAGGCAGGTTTTAAATGAATAACCATTCTTAATACCAATATTCATTTGGGGATTGACAATAGCAGTGTGGCAGCCAAAGAAAGTCCATTTTCAAAAATGGCAGTCAATTGGAAATGTTGAGTTTTCACAACTGGATCCACAAAACTTGGCAGCATTCTGTGTTGTGAATTACCAAAAGTGATTGGCGACGTCACCTCGAATAATACAACATTACAACATATCATCTTGGGCGAACATGTTGCTCAACCAATCCACAGAAATCAACAGAAATTGACGGAGTTATATTTACAGAGCATCTTATTATTGGCGCTTCAGCAATCTCCGAGGGTAATAACCAGCAATGCAGATACAAAGGAGACAAAGGAAAACACATAACAAAAAATTAAATCATTGTGTGAGATACTTTGGAATAGGTATGTCATAAGAATGCATATCCATTATGGAGAGGATTGATAAAACATTTTTGAGAGAATTTCTTGAGAAGAAATTGCCTGAGATGAAGGAATATTCAACCAAGAATTGTGTATACGTAAGAGGAACGACAATTTAAAGATGTACTATAATGCACCTGGAAGGATTGATTTGAAGAAATAAATTAAAGTTAAGTGGCAAACAGAACCATATTATTGGTTGTGTAAAAAATACTAGTCTTAGAGCGTGTAGCCTACGAAAAGCTGCTGAATTTCTGTCTTGTAGGAAAAGTGCAATTTTAAAAGGACACTTTAATCAGCCATCGACAAGCTAAATGGAAATATTAGCCACAACTTGGCTATAGAAAAGAACAAAGTAGCCGTAAGAAAGCACTCTGTTGCCTCATATGGAGACTTGCTCTTGTACATTAATTGGACTTTCAGTACCAGAGGTAGTTTGAAATCGGATTCCCCTTCCTAAATGTGTTTGACTTGGATATCATCAAACATCTTAGGATGATTACAGACCAGGGATGTCAAGACAGTAATCTTCATCATTATTAAAGGTTCTGCAAGATACCACAACGATAATTTCTTTCATAGTCCATTGCAATGAAATAGCACCCTCTGTTGAAAAAGAAATAGTTGCATGTACAAACTTCAACTTGTGGTGACACAGTGCATGGTGTGGTGATTCTGAAAGGAACTTGTGAAAAAAAGTTGCATCTTGTTTTATTTGAAGTTTCGATGCTAGTTTTAAAAATTTAGGTAACATAATTTTAAGATCTACTTGAATTGTTACTCAACACTGCTGTACATAAGAAGAAAAAATTGTCTTTGCCTATTTTTTGTTTTGTTGTGTCTTAAATTTTATTAAACATGAGAGTTTGTTTATTTTTACTTTCTATTTTGTTTATTTGTGTCATTTTTGTTTTTCTGTATTTCTGTTGACACAATATCAATGTTTAATCACAACAGTGACAGCAACTTCTGTTTGATTCCATAATGACTTGGCTGGCAGTAGTCGGGTATTGCCATGTAGAAAAGTTTGCAGATTCATTGCCTATTAAAAAGACATTTTGTCTTTGATTTGTTCGCTAAATCAACAATATGTTACATCACATTTTTTTTATGGATAAAACTTTTTGACAGACTTATTCCATGGTGCAGTGGCGCCCTCTTGTGATTTACTCATGTATTCGTAGAAATGTGGAACCAGCACAATGAGTGAGGGATGAGCATTATCCACTGTACTACTTGAGCTCTGCCATGAATATCAATGTCATGGCTCAGGTTAATTTGTATATTTTTTGTCAAACTCTTGCCAGACTTTTCTCTCAGGTTTTCTGTGGAAAAATATACCTTTCAGAAGTTTTAGAGTGGACTGTCTTGGGGCAAATGAATATGTCAGTGCTAAAATACAGCTGTTGATCTTCATACATGGTGCCCTCACGTCTGCCCAGAGTAGAAGAGTGTCTTATGAAAAAAAGTCGGTGAGCTTCGCATTGTCTAAATTCTGATTGTAGGTTTGGGGATCTCTTTGTAGTGGCCCAACTGTTTATGAACCATTTGTTGGTTTCCATTTGTAGGACAGGTGCAATAATATTGGTTGACATGGTTGAAATAATTACATACTTGTTTTATTAATGAATCACTCTGTACACCAGCTTTCCTTTGTTGGCATCTGATGGCATTTCTTTGTCCACATTCTGTGTGTAGTTTCACTTCGAGAGCAATTCTTGCAAAATCACTCTTTTGACTTTTGAATGTTTTTGAACTCGTTGTAAGTAGCTGTAGCTTCAGCTGCCGAATAGTCCAGATAGAACACCCATAAATGAACTTCAACAGTTAATTAAACAAACAAATTAAACTACCCCCATGTTCCCAAAATGTGTGTTACTTCCACAATGCACATAGGGTAAGCATGTGCATAAACCACCCCCCCCAAAAAAAAAAAAAAAAAAAAAAAAAAATCAATCAATCAAAAGAATATTGGGTTGTGTTGTTTTTAATATTGTCCCGCAGTTTCCAGTTACTGTTGAACAAAAGTACTATCTTGAAAGCTAAAGGGGTAATGAAAAGTTTCCTACTCTCTTTGATTTGGTGCCTTAATGTCAATTGCTTTGTTTTTAGAGAAATTCACTTGGAAATTTTGTGTTGTTGCACGCTTCACATTGCCAAGTTACTCAAGTCCAAATCTTTGCCTAAACCCTTTCAACATATTTTATTGGTATTTCCTCCAAATGTTCTTGCAAAGTTAAATCGTAAATCTGAATAGACATAAGGAAGGAATAATAATCCATTGAGATCCTTGATAAGAACATTTTTATTAGGAGAGGAAGGAGGTCAACAGAACATTGGTGGAAAAACTTTGGGCAAGAAATGAAGTTTCCATAGCCTAAGGGTGTTTCATGTCACCTCGTTTCTGTGATGTTGAGAAATTTGGTTCACTGGTGCAAGAAACATTATTTATGGGGTATTCAATGATAGTTTGGTTGATGAGGTCGTGACTCTTGCAAGTGTGCAATGTGATATTATGTGGTAAATGCATCTTGACTATCTACAATTGTTTTTTTGCACATTTCCCTAACCATCCATAGAGAGCAATTTTTGAAATACTAAAAATACGTTTACTCTAAAACAGACTAACAGTACACCAAGCTCTTGTAAATGTTTACCTTCTCCTTTATTCAAAGGACCCCAAAAATGAAAAACAACAAACACTACAAAATGCTCATGCGAGACAATAAATGTTTTTATTTTTTTATTTATTATATCCAAGCAAACAAACAAACCAACACTCAAAGACTGTTTGACAGTCAAAATATAAACAGGCCCAACATTCTCTTTCTTTAACAAACCTTTTCACACAAATACTTTACAGGAGGGACATTTATACATTTTAAAGGAAGCTCTTTCATCTTTGGCAAAAGACACATAAGACTAACCCAAAACTATCTGAATATAAAGACCAACTTGTATACAAGCCCTGTACTTCGCTCAGATTTTGAACTGTCTTCATCAATTAATAGGGCGTGTTCACCATTGATAATTACCCGAGGGATAATTTTCAAACTATTATCTCAAAACCTAATTGGCTAAAAGATGGTAATAGTACCAAACTTCCTGACAAGTTGATCTTCCTGACAGTGACGGTTCTTTCTTACAAAATCATGAAACAATTGTAGAGCCTGAAATGATTCACCAACTGATGATCCATTTCAGCATAAAGCAAAAGGCAAAATAAGAAAATGTAGCCATACTTTGGGAGAGATGAAAAGTGAAAAGTAAAGCATATCAGAAGACTGCTCGGGCAAGCTCAGTAAGATTAGGCCAATGTGAATATTTATGATATAATTGCAGTTAGCGTTGTTTGAATGCACTAGATTCCAGAAGATGACTAGTTGGTTCAAAACTGAGACAACTTTGCCTAGAGCAATACTGGCCCATGTCCCAGAAAGTAAGATAACTACAATGTATATACAGTACATGTACAACTTAAGACTTTATTCTCTTAGCTTAAAGTCTTGTGTCTGAAATCAAATTGGTTATGTACATACTCTAAATATTAATTTAAATATCTCTATCTTAACTATTTAACATTTGATGAACATCATTTTAACTAATGAAGCTTGAAGGAGTGTTTGTCACAATATTACATTGAAAAAGATTACCCACAAGGGCTTATCAATGGTATCACAAGATTCAGTTTCTTAACAAGTATTTAACTGTTTTCAACAATTCTCATAAATGTAAATGCTCAACACTTAAAATGTGGAGAGTTTTATACTATCACCTGATTGCTTTGATGGTTTTATAGATAACAACACTCTCAAGAACATACCAAAATGACATTCATCCAAGAAAAATGCATTGATTTGCATTGCATTGCAATTCCAGAGAAGTTTAGATTCCCTTTAAATAGACTATACACAGCTAGTTTGCTCCCTTGATTATTCAACTACTAAGTTTCAGACCGAGGGAAGCTAAACTCCCTTAATACTTTTCTCATGAACCATTAAAAAGTTCAACCCTTCATAGCCCTATGCAGTGGAAGGGAAATTATTTTGTACCTTAAAGGTTGCCAGATGAAATTAAATCAGTAATATATTGTGTGAATGGTGCTTTCCATTGTAACTGATAACTCCACATTTGTAGGACTATTTTAATTTCCATAAATACATGACTCAATGATTGTTGTCATTAAATATTTTATCAACAAATCACAGGAAGCCTTTTTTATATTACCAAAGAAGAAAATAAATTCACTCTGGATTACAAGGAAATACCAAGCTCAAACATTTATTTGAAAAACAATGTAATGGAATAACACATAAAACACTAAACAGATAAGAATAGCTAATTAAACTTAAATTATGTAACAACGTGTGCATTCAATATTATCCATCAGTTCTCTTTCCTCATAACCTTTTACATCACAAACTCCACTCTCACACAGCTTATTAAATATAAATATGCGGACGTAATTACGATATCTTGGTTAAGTAAAACAATTACATTTGTCTTGCATTTGCATTCTTTTCAATCAATATTTCGTTTCTGAATCATGTATCCATTAAATAACCGTTTCTATGTACAACTGCTGTACAATACAAGGCAACAAGTTCCAAAAACAATTTTCCTAAATCTGTTACTTCTGTTGCAGTTTTTCTCAGAAACTTGGGTATTTACACAGGAGTACGCCACACTTTGCATCCAAACTTTTAACTTTTTCTTTGTAATTTACAAATGATACTCAGTTATAGTTTAATTGAAATGTTAAGATTACTTGTTTCTGGCAGAATCACAAATTACATCAAGCTTTTTCTCAAAACTAAATTGAACCAATCATTAATCGACTTGCAAGATGTCAAGATTAGTTATCATGGCTATCACATTTGATATTTTTTGACAAAAGTTACATGTTTTTGAACACTCTTATTTGATATTTTTAGTTTTTTTCTCCAAAAATAATATGATATTTGGTATGCATACACACGTCAGCCTAAAATGAAAATTTTCCATCATGATTCTTTTATTACTTGCCTTTTAGCAATTACAAGTTTTCCTTTTAAAATTCTTCACAGCTAACATCTTGGAGTTGAAAAATATTAGTTGTTCTTTTAAATTCAGTATACATGTACAGCACTCCCTCAGGGAGTAAAACAACTACATACAGGTATTGTACATTCATTAACAGCTACATTAAATATGGCACATTAAGTTCTTTGCAATCTCTTAAAAGTATTTGTTCCATATGCCACTTTTTGTGTTAAATCATAAACATTTTCCTAACAGACACACACCAACCATTTTTCTCACATTTTGTTGTTGATTTTTGATTTTATTGATATTGAACCAGAAAGAGCACATCAGGGCCAAATTTCTTAATTTCACTGTTTTCTTGTTAAGTTTCTTTATGAGCATGGTTCAAAATTGTTATTGAATAAGAAGCCAGCATAAGAATAAGTTTTTAAGCAGGGTTTCTGCATGCTAAAATAAATGCAAAATAAATAAACTTCAAATTTTAACTTTAAAATGATTGCTGAAATTGGCCCCAAGATAGCATTTTAACAAATAAGATCAACAAGAATAATGCATGGTACTGTTTGGAAAATGACTGATCACTCTACCAAAAAGTGACAAACGTTTGACCAAAATATTTAACAGAGACTGAGACATAGCAACAAACCTTCTGGGATGTGACAGGCACAGTGGGTGAATTCTTGTGTATTTACATACAAATTATCCATTTTGAATGCACTCTCCAATGTCTGCCATATCTTGAAAAAGACAGTCATCCACACAAACCTTTTAAGCCAGGGGAAAATTAAAGGGCCTACTCTACTAATTTTGAAAGTCACTTAGTGGTCGCTTTGAATTCTTCGGAATGTCTTCTTAAAATTCCATACAAAATGCTGTTTCCATTAAATATTAATAAATAGTGAATATA
Organism: Pisaster brevispinus; assembly: GCA_023634235.1. Lineage (NCBI taxonomy): Eukaryota > Metazoa > Echinodermata > Asteroidea > Forcipulatida > Asteriidae > Pisaster > Pisaster brevispinus. The sequence goes on along the minus strand of JAMKCF010000007.1, from coordinate 21,330,407 downwards.
TTATTTTTCTCTACTGCCTGATTCTAATCTACATCTACTTTCTGTAGCTTATGCTTAACTACATTTTACAGCTGTGCTTTTGTTAATTACACTACAGTAACAAAATCATGGGCAAGGCATTGTAAAAACTACTTATGTCCACTACGTGTAATGTGTTGAGGTATAATTACATATACCAGGAGAACCTTACCCAATTTCTGGAATCTCTCTTGTGATTTTCTTTGGAGTCCACTTCTATAAACATAGAACATGGGGATCAACAACACATAACTAATTAAAATTGCCCAATCCCGGACCCTGCCTCGCTCGATGCAGATCAAATAAAAAAGCCATAATAACTAAGTAGCTATCCATTTTTAGAAATTGAAACAAACCCTGGGATGTTCACTGCTGTGACATTCCTTCTAGGTTAGCAAAAGAAAACTGACACCAAACTTTTACTCTTGGATTTTTTTGGACCATACATACACCCCCCTGGAATGTTCCCAGCTTTCATTTCTTGTTTCATATATTCAGATAACATGTTGTTTGCTTGCTGTTACCTGTTCAGTTTCAACACAATTTATGAGAAAAATCTATAACAAACAAAAAGAGATTGTATTCATTTTGTATATAAATTTAAAAAAAACCAATTTGACTTCCTTTTGACGTTTTAAATACCTTTTTAATACAGGCCACTTACATTATAGATTAGATTTTTTCATATTTATCATTATTATGCTTGCATAAAAATTGTATAAATAAATGTTACCAATAACTTTTCTTTGCTATTTGGGTGGTAACACTAGTTAGTCCTCAATAGGGTCTCCAAACATCTTCTTTTCTGTCCTCATCTCCTGGAAGAGGCATACTGGCTGCTACTTGGGCATGGTGTAGTGTCATTGGGATGGGCATTGCAGTTGGTGTATCAAGTGAATTGATACTACTAGGGGCACCAATGGAGCTGTGATGCATGGACATTGTGGTAAGATTAGGAGTCCGTGAGGGGTCATAGGTCATGAGGGTGGACATTTCTTGTGTTACAGGGTGATGAGCTATCGTTTGGGATGGCATATCTCTTGGTTTGATGTCTTCCTTGGGTTTCGTCTCTGATCTGGTGGTGCAAGGTGGGAGCACATGTGGGGTGCTTTCAAAGAAGTTCTGTTGCTGGTGCGATGTGGGCGAGGTCATATACAGATGGGGGTATAACTGATAGGGTGGGGAACTGGGTAAATATGGTGGGGATGTCAATGTGACTGGGGTAGAGGGAGCTCCTCCAAAGATATCAGGAAAAGCACTAGGTGTCATGGGAAGAAAACGTGATGTGTCGATACTTGGTGAGAGCACCGACATTGAAGAGGACGAGGGAAAATTCAACCCTGATGTAACATTGGGATAGATAAATCTTGGATCAGTTCCCCTTGGGTTAGGGAACCGTGGATCTGGTGCTGACAGAATGTGTGTCAGAGAGTTGTCAGTCGCTGTTACCGTCGTCAACTGCGTCAGTTGAGACATACTTTCAGTAACGTCCATCTTGATATTGTTGAGATCTGCGGCTGTTGTTCGGACTGGGTTGGCAGTCGTTGCTTGCGGCTGCGGATTGAAGAACTCTGTTGGTTGGTAAGAGTATGGCCATGAAGTTGTTGATTGGCGATTGATCATCGATGGTGGCTGCTGTTGGCTATCTTCTGTAAGAATAATGTAAAATAATGCATTATTAAACAACTTGTCTTGTTTTCTTTTGTAAGTTTTACTTAAAGCCAAACAACGACCTAAGCTCTTTCAAATGTTGAACATCTTATGCAATGTCATGGAGCTCTTGCAACACATTTCATTACTCTGTGAAAAACAGCCAAGATACTCTGTCTCCTGTTACACCTGTAAACATAACACAACACCCAGAGAAACCGAAACAGTTGACACCAAAAAGCAGAATGAGGTCAAAGCCATTGCCATTTCATTGTGAACCCTGACCTTTTTACCATTGTGCAAAAAAATCTCCAAACAACCATCATAACAGCACTCTTTACAATTTTCCTAATAAGGTGCTGAATCAACCGTAACAAAGAAGACTTGACAAGTTTGTTGACTTTGAAAAACTTGACTACACTAGCTGCAGGTTGTTTGTCAGAATATGACATTCCACATAAGTGACTAAAGTTGACAAAATGTCTTAAATAAAGAAGGCTTAGCCTTTTCTTCTATTTGTAATTTTGCATACAATGCTTAAATACAAGTAAATAAAATATATATTCCCTTTTGTCAACTTTGATCTGTCCTCACTAAAAAAAGCCTTTTGATAACTCTCCTGGCCTAGGCAGCTGAAACCACAAATAAGTGCAAGACTTTTTGCCATAAGAGGTTGTAACTTCATTGTCATTTGAAGAGGAAACATTATGATTCATAAACAAACCCAAAGCTTCACTCACTCAGGTTTGACTTTCACCTTCATATTCCTTCATATACACAACATTTGAATACGTATTTAGTCCACCAAGCTCTAGTTTTCTATTGCAATAAGTTTTAGCTTAGTTTCAAGAATAATAATGGTAAATGGCAAATTATTAATTGGCTAGATATTTTCTCCATCCTACACAAAGTTGAGAGGTTTAGTTATGACAAATATCATCAACAAGACCTTGAAAGAGACCTCTGACTGAAATTATGATATGAATATCATCAGTATGGTACGATCATAGCGTGTATAAATCTGACACCAGACGTTCAATCAGTGAGTCACATAAGCATGATTGGACAGTAGCCAACTATTGCAACATCCTCTTTTTACTGAACAATAGCCCATTGTTTAGACTTTTCTAGAAAAAAAGGAAAGAATTTGCCATCAAATTTGAAGCTAAACTTACATGTCACATGACATTAAAAAAGAATTTTTGAGTATTATTTAAATGATTGAGTTGAGAAAAAATTGGATGAGAACATTTTGGTCTGCACTTGAAAAAAGTTAGCTTTGGAAAAAGACTATTCATGTTGGTTAGAGAAATAAATTTCTACCACATAGTTTTGACCTGCAACCCCCTTCCTGATTCTTAATTATTATTTGATTTATTTTATAAATGTAAATGTACTGTGCTTGTAAAAATTGTATGGCCTTGCTTGAAATTCAGTTGTTTCTTTATTCATTTGTTCAGGGATATAAAAGGAATGCATGCACATTCTTCACATTCTTGAACTATTAGGTATGGATACAATAGTGACCAGTTTCTATTTCAGTACAAAGTTTTGTAAGTAACACAAATACAATCACCTCAACAAAATCATGGTTAAAAACTTCGTTTTTAAATTATATGAATATATTTACTAATATGGAGAGGGGATTGTAAGTTTCTGTAAATAGTTCTAAGCTTAGTCTGTTGTTGTGGGCTTAACCTTGGCCTCTACATCCCCTTTGGAATTCCAGTGGCCTGCAGGGTTGTGTCAACACCAGTAATGTACTTCGGGAAAACAGACAATGCAATTGACTATATGGAGCAAAGAGAACCACCCCAAACACACACATTATTTTTGTGTCTGGTGCAAAGGGAGGACCTCATTGTTTTCAATGATTGATGCCCAAACTGAGATCTCTCTTGTGAATTGGACCCTTCGTTAAAATGTAACTGTTCCAATGGGTACACATATACACACTCACACACACACCAAAGACACACAATGCCATCAGCATCTTACAACACAACGAACCATAAATTTGACATCATGCGGACAGTTTTTCTCCTTTCAAATAAACCACTTCAGCGCCCACCCCCATCAGAGCATTATCCATATTTTTAATGTGAAAAGAATGTTTTACAACTAAATTATTTTTGTCTGCATTTATTTCATATGAAAAAAAACTAGTTTGTTTTGGTTTTGATTATGTGTTCCAAAAAATCAAGTAATAAACCAGAAGGATGGAAACTGCTAACATTAATCCTTTGTTCAACCCAAGACTTTAAAAAATAATAATTTGAATCTGGGAAAACAACTAATGTCAAATAACGTCTTTGAACCAATTCACAATCTAACCTCAAGTGAGATTTGTTTTTTAACACTTACTTGACTGTTTATTCAAAACAAATGTTTGAAAGGTTTTATACATAAATACTTGTATAAATGTATAAATATATATATTTTTTAATTGAGGTCAGATTAAGTAGTACAAACTGGATTAATCAATCCTTACATCTGCCCCAGATTAAGGTTTTATCCTGTGCTCATATTTCCTTTGTTTGTTTGGCATAAATTAACTTCATATATCTTGATATGCGGTGGCATTGGCCATTAGTCTAGTACATGCACATTGTCAGCTGTTTTGATAGCAGTGATGACAACTGCTCAACACAAGACAATTGGTCATTAATATTCTATGGTCATTTCCAGGGTCAGGAGTTCAGCAGATTCTCTAGCAAATGGCTTGAATTGGGTCATCTAGAGTTGACCCGACCTTGAATGTGCTAGAGGAGCCTCTAGCCTACTCTTTATTAAATAAAGAGGAGAATTGCTTCGACCTGCCAATTATAAAATTGCTCCAGGCCAGAGTTATTTTTCTTATTATAATACACAGGAAACTGGAGAATAGGAAAGAACTCCCTTGAGAAAGGGAAATTAATTTAGTGTAACAAGATTTCCATATCTGGAAACAATACAGACATGGAAGCATGTGAGGACAGAATAGTAATTAGTCAAGGGGAGACCACATTGTCAGAAAAAGCAGCTAGCTCTATAGTAGAATGGAGAAAAAATTGTGAATATTTAGTAGACATTTTGTCATGCTTGATTTCCTTTGACATGATGAACACTTTTCCTTTTTTTAAGTGAACTTATTAATTTTTTCCTAGTTATTGCTTGTTTCATTGCCCCAAAGTCATCATTAATGAATTCACATCTCTGTTTTAGTTGTTGGTTTTTTGTTTCCAAGTTGTAACCTGAATAAGATGATGTTTCAACTTCACTTGTCATTACTTGTTTTCTTTTCTTTAAAAAAGTGAATGACACATTTGCATTTTGTTTATGATTGAACAACATGTATTACAGGATGTTTTTTCCCATTGCTGTGTACAAGTTGTCATTAAAAAATTCATTTCCTAGAGAGACTGCCTCATGTAATCTCCTGACTGTGATTGTTGTAGAATCATGGTGGCTTGTTATATACGCCAGAGGAAACCACAAAGCTACCACAAGCAATAAATAGTGTCTACTAAACAACTGTTTTTCTTGAGAGATAATGAAATCTCAAATTAGCAATCTTGGTAGTTATCCACTTGCATTATCATGATGTGTCAGCTGAGGATGCTCAACAATTTAAAGTAGAGTCAAGGATATAATGTACACTCTTGCCCAATTCCCTGACTGATGTAACAAATATTCCCGATTCATCTCTCACTTGGGGGATTTTACAACAGGAAAACAAAAAAGGTTTGTTCCAGGAATAGTTGTGTGTTGGCAACAACATTTGACTTTGTAAATTGATGGTTCAGGAAGGCAACAACACACGTATGTTGTACAGGAAAAGTTGAATAGGATATCCTACGTCCTTGTTTGCAAGAAATATCAAGGCCCACTGACTGAGGTTAAGTTATTGTTGTTCCAGTTTGTACCTGGCATTAGCCATTGTAACCCAATATTTGTGGATAAATTAAGGACGCAAATGATGAAACTGTATGACAAATTTATGTTCAATGTTAATTGATTCAAAAAGAAGTAAAGGCATTGTGTTTGATTATGTTCATGATCTTTAATTGAAAAGAAGAGGCAGCCATCTTGGTTTTTACCCACAAATCTATGGAAAATAAAAATTAGCCTCTTATAAAAAAAAATGCTTTTAGAGTTCTGATACAAACATTTGGAGATGAAGGGCTCTAAAATTACTAAAAAAACACTTGACCTTGCCTTGTGAGTTGTTGACTAGTTACATTGTATAAAGTGGAACTTTCTCAAAAACCTCATGAAACACCCGCTAGTACTTAGTCTTAAAAATAATCAAACCCAGTGTCAGCGGTTTAATGTTATGGAACTTAAAGCCCTCTTTTCAATGTTAACTTGAACTTGTGACATCGATACTGTAGAACAAGTATCTTCAAATACAAATACCTAGGGATGCAAGTCCCCTGAACCCATTTAAACTTATTTTTAAAAAAAATGTAAGGGAAAAGAGCATTTGAAGGAATTTTGAAGCACTGATTTTGTTTAGCTTGAAACTTTTAAACTAGTTTACCATGCATTTGAAAACAGAAAGAGTTGAATAGTTGAGGTTGGGAAATTTAAAGTCAAACAAAAGACATTGAAAAAAAAGAAGTTTCGATAGCCAGGAATAAGGTGTTTCACTTCCTGAGTTATTAATAACCTCTTTCCCAGTAAGAAAAAAAAAACCCACATTACTTGAGCACGTACCTTGTGTAACCAAGTAGTTATTGGTGGTGTTAAGGACTTGAGGGCGGATGCTACGGGTTGGGCATTGCTGCATGGGTTGCACTTTGGCTGGGGAGAACCCTTGAAGCTCACCGATACGATTAGGGAAAGGCAGATTAGGGTTGTGGATTGGCTGGGGCATACGAGGCTCCTCTAGCTTTGGTCTGTGTCCTGTAGATTGGTAGAGAAAGGGAAACAGACAAACGAAAAAAACATTTAGTATTTGTGGTAGCAAACTGCTGTCTAACAAGCAAACAAAACAGTAGTGAAATATAGGTGTCGGTAGTTTTTTTTTAAAAGCTTTAGCAGGTTCTTCTTAAACAAATCTAAAGTTTTTAAAATTATTACAGTGCCATGGGTTTGTTTGGATGTATATATCACATTCACTTTCACAAGTATGCTCAGCTTTATACTTGTTTTCTTTGAATTGATGTTTGGCATGTCTTTATTCCTTCATGACTAGGACAAGCAAAGCATTTCCGTCTAAGTGACTGTAAAGCACTCAACAAAAGTGTGCCATCCAACTGTCTAACTGGATAATACTTTTTATACAGTACCTCTTGTTGGATACCTTGGGGTGCTGTTTGGTTCACAGTAATTGTCCTGAAACAAAATCCCCAGCAATGGATTCCAAGAAACCCAACCTCCAACCCATCCACTTAAATTTGATTACAGATTGTATCACAACCAATTTATCTTTTGTCACAATCTCAACCCAATGTCAGAGGCTTTAATCCTGATTGCTTAACAGCCACTGCTTGTCCAGGGAATAGATTACTACTTTGGGGATTAATATAATTGTTCAGTCCACAACCACAAACTTCCTGTTGCATACAGGTATTTATTATTACCATAAAGGTAAAGTCACTTAAGTGTTGTCTTGAAATACCTTGATTACATCATGTGTGGTTTAAAGGCACATTCCATTTGCAAACATTGCACTCATTGAATAGTTTAGGAACTTACTCACCATTCAGGTAGCAAGGTGTATTGAACTATGTTTAGAAGAAATTGTTCACCACAGTGCCAACAAAGGCAATCTTTGTTAGTACTACATTGTATAGGTTTCCGAAAGATGTAGGTTGTATAAAATAGTGGATATTGGTGAATCAAACTCTCTCTCTCTTGTAATTGAAAGTGTGCAGAACTCTGATCATTGATCATTTCAGTCATCCACAGTATTCAAGTTCTTTTGGGGTCAATGTACCTGGCTTGCAGGATGTAGAGGATTTTCTTGGAAGATTTAATGGGTGTTTTCTTTGAACTCTATAATAACATTTCAATTAAAAACTCAAGACACTGTAGTTCATATGCAGCTTCTTTAAATGATATCAAGTTAGTCTATTTCTATACTCTCATACTCAAACTTAAAACCTGTTTGACAGTCATTATGTGCATGTACCTTGATCTTTACATAGCTTGTACCATCACATATCCGTGCAACTGGAAGAAATTATCTAAAATTCTTTCAAAATTTTGTCTTCCTCCTTGCCCCCACCCTTCCTTTGCACTTCCTTTTCTTCAAACTGTAAATTGTAAATTAATTTGTTTTTCCTTTTCCAATTCCATCCTTTCTTATCTAATAATTTTTACTGTCATGTCATCCCAACTTCAAACCTTGGTGATTTTGTAATTCACAAGGAAATACACTCACAAAATATAACTAAAATAAATGCCTTAAAAGTACATAATGTTATAGCACAGACCCTTAAACAAGATCCATATGTAGATGGCCAAGTTCCTATGTCATTGATCACTTCTGAGAAATCCTGGCCACAAAAGGAGGTCACACTATGCAAATGAGTAACCCAACCCACACAATACCTGTCATCCCATTGGCCAAACAATGAAGATCCCTTGCTCTGATTGGCCAAAATGTTTACCAATGATGTAAAGCAAAAGATGATTGGTCAGAGGTGATCTAATTTGTCATCTGATTGGACAATGAAGTTATTCATTGATATAACAAGGCAAAAGGCATTACATAAAGTGACCAGGAATGAACCTTTAATTTATTTGTACACTTGTTGGTAGGAAGATAATGGATATGAGTCACAGGAAGTAAGAGCGGTAGTTTATTCTCTTGTATTTATACAGAAGTCCATTTTCCAAGATGTCTTGTTAAGGGCAAATAAAATTCCCTTTTGCTTGTGGTATTTTGTCTATCAATTTGACCTTGGCAGAAAATTTGTTTGTGTAGTATTTGAAATGTGGAAATTTAATCAAAAGAGAATCGTAGAGGATCTGCAAGTTTTTCTATTTGGGGAAAAATAATTTTTTAAAGGAATATTTAAGAAAATCAGTAATTTATGTTGACAATTTTGCTGACAACAGCTTTTACATCATGGAATGCTGACAACAGCTTTTACATCATGGAATTTTAACTTGAGATTACTTGCACAAAATAAAGCCTTTTAGTCATTTGATGTCATCCGGCCATTATTGGAACACTCATCCCAAAGCATTGATTCATCCATCCATTGGGTCAACATACTTATTTACTAAAGATGAGATCTCACAGTTGTAGTGAGTATTGAGGGAAAATGTTTTACCTCTTGATGCAGAGCATGAATGCAATCCAAGCAGGATCTTGTTAAACGTGACTGACCCCCCCCCCCCCAAAAAAAAAAAAAAAAAAAATAAATAAATAAAATAAAATAAAATAAAATAAATAAATAAATAAATAAATAATCACAATAAATAAATCAGAGAGAGGCTGATTTCAGGGTTGATAAACTTTCTCTACACACCCACTAGGTGCGTACTGTGAACTATTGTGGATTGACAATTTTACTAGCTGTTGAGTTCTGTATTACCTTTGATTCAATAAAATTCTGACAAGTGATGCATTCTGATTGGTTAAGAGCTACTCAAGCCACTCCTCTCTATTATGACTGAGTCAGGGATTAGAGGGTGTGTAATCGATTTCAAAAAAATATCAATGTGTGGCATTTTAACCTTGCTTGTCTAGCTAAACATAAATGTCTAACTCGCTACTACTGTAATCAAGCTAAGCAATTCCCACCATGCTACTGCTGAACAAAGTATTATTAAATGTTTGACTTTAATCTACTTGAATGATAATTGTTTAACACTTCATACCAACCGGATACATTAACAATGCCTGCCTAATGATTAAAATGTTTTTTAGCTTTAAGCCCCAAATCTTTAGTTCTACCACCAGTGTTACAATGTTATGGTTTGTTTGAACAAATGAAACAAGGTCTATGAACAGATTTGTGTTGGTTTAGCATGTACAACTGGCACTTTTAGCATCGAAGCTGGTATATGAACCTTTGGATAGACAACAACCAAATTATCTGTATTTAGTGCAAGATCATTCAAGGCATAATCAAGACCTGATCATTCCATGAAAATACATAATGATATACCATGCACATACTGATACACATTACAAAAACAGATGCCCATTCTAGACTCCTTAAAGGGATGCTGATTTTCTTCCCACCAATTTGCATTTTTACAAGAAAATGTATCCTCAAAAGAATGTCATTATGTCCTGTAAAAAGGTTTCTTAAGTTTTAGTTCAGTCATTGTCCTTTCAATTTGAATTGCTGCTGGTTCTCTCAAAGTAAGGTTCACATTATGTACACACCCTTCAAGGGGGAACATTATTGTGAGTAACATTCACACACTGAGTCACAGGCTTTGCGTTTTGTCAGTCCAGGCCCTGTGATATAAACAGCATCAGACTGTATATATTTAAACATCTTGTTACTGAAAATAAAACCCTTGACTAACCACTAGCTTCTGTTTGTGTGAATCATGATTTGTCATGTGGAGAGAACTATGCCCAGTTACAAGAGGATAAATCAATGCTTAATGATGACAACTTGAGCATCTTAGATAGTTCCATGTGTGAATGGTCACCTCATAGAGGATAGCTGTTGGAAGATGACTCAAGGGTCAGTGTAAGAGGAGCATATGCCCCCTTTGTTGATCAGCACATAACTAATCACAGTAATAACAATTTACACTCTTTGGGTCCATACACCAGTACTGACAGCAACACATCCTCTGGTTTGTCTATTTCTTTCATTAATTTGTTGATTTTATGTCAAACTGAACTGAAGAATATGAGAGGGCACAATTTCAAAAGTTGTCCATATTATTTTCAATTACTATTTAAATAAAGAATTCTAAAAGTTTTCATAACAATTACTGATAATTAGATGACTATTACTAATAACATTTTCAGGTTGATGGATCAAATTGAATGGCAGCCTAATATGTTGCAATCCACACCAGGTGATAAAGATGTTAAATATTCACCACAGAATGAATCACCAAGAAAATGGCGGGAAAAGCGGCCAGTCACCTTTTTGTCCAATAGAAGACACTTTGTCCTTCAGTAATATTTGTGGTTTATGTGGGAAGGCTCTTCTACACTAGGACCCTTTTGCTTCAATAATATTAAATGATGGTTGCCTTGAATGGACAGATAACTTATGACATATTTTTGCAAACTTCTCCATCATATTTTTTCCAAACCTGTATCTGATGTTCTAGAAATTTTAGATATTAGAACCTGTGAATTTGATTCAACCAAAAACTTTTGGAGTCAAATGCCCTTATTATATACAATGTACATGTAGTCTCTTTTTCCAATGATGAACACACAAAGTGTATTTTGACATGGCTGGATACAGTTTATACTGCATAAAAGCAATTCATAGCTCTGTGTGTGATCTTTAAATGGCTGATTTGTTAGTTAATTGTATCACATGGTATGGCTTCAAAGTTCATGCAGTTCCTTCCTTGAAACTAGAGCATTGCTGAAATGATAACCGAAGCTGTCAGAAACCAATATGGAAATCCCTTACGGCTGCCAGGATTTGCCCAGGATTTCCTCCTTTGTCTTGGGACATACTGGTTTTGAGCAGTGAACAGAATTCGGTTATGCCTGGGGTCCATTTTTAGGTATGAATGAAAGTGAAAGTTTGAATAACTGAAGGAGGGGGGGGGCACCAAGCTGACTGTAATAGTAACTGCATAGTTGTTTTTATTCTTTTCATTAGGCGGTTTTTATTTTTTGGCCATCACTGGTGTAAGCTGGACACAAAAGCTTCCAAGATTGTGGTTTTCTCTACAATATTTACACACTTTACTGGTTCGGTTTCCGATGTGACTGTTTTGTGCGTATTTGACAAATAAGAGGTTTTTTTTCTCAAAGGTTGCACAAATTGAACATCAAATATGTAATGGTTAAGAATCTGTTCATTTGTTGAATGATTGTTGTCTGTAATAATTGGCTATCAATATTATTTTGCTGAAATGGGAGTTTCTTCAGAGTGTCTGTTTAAATAATTCATTTTAAACAAAGTCCATTTTTCAAGAAAGGGCCACTAGAAAAGTTTGAAAAATATGACTTAGAAAGTGATTTAAATTATAAATATAAAGTGTACTTACTTCTGGGTTCCCTAGGTCCATCAACTGTTACTTTTATTGCACGATTATAGGTGGCAATCTGAGGTGGGCTGGTTCCAATAATAATGGATAACGTCAAACTTTTCCCTGTAAAATAATAACAAAAATGGTAATAAATTTCTTGCCTCAAATAAATTAAAACCAAAGTTTTAAATCATATTTAGGTGTTCATGCAATATGTGCACGAACACCTCTTGTTATTTTAATTATTTTGTTGTCAGTGCGAAAATTTGCAAGGAGGTGTTAAGATTAAAGGATAAGCAACATTACAAACTTGTAAGTTGCTTTCATTCATGCTTTAAAACGTTCACCAGTAAGACAAGGCTTTTTCATGTTGTTTGATGATAGGCTGTCTTGCTGTGGGGTGCAAGAATACATTCCTAACAAGTTTGTGGTTGGACTGTGATGATCTCAGGATCACTCAGTTAGTCTGAGGGTCACTCAATGTACAGTAAAAGGTTTTGTTATGGGGAGGGGGTCTTGGATCAACAAACTGTTGAAAATAAATACATATTGTGTAGTTTTTATATTTTAAGTCACCTCAAATGTCTCTAGTATATAGTGCTTGTATCCAATTTAGGTACTTTTGTCATTTTCTTTAACTTTTCTTTTGCTCAGAAATTTTTGTAATTTAAGTTGGACAATGGAATTTTGTGTTGTTTCAGAATTATTGGACCGTTCTTAGAAGATTAAGAAATCCTTCCATTCCTGTAAATCTGGCTGTTGAATGAAAAACTGCATCACAAATATCTCAGTTTTGCCATTGCAAAATATTTACCTAAAATAGCTAAATAGCTGAAGTTTATGAGCTTTGCATTCTCAACCCCCATATTTGACTCTATTTTCAGATCCATTATGCAGCTAACCTTGCACTTCCGCCCCCAAGAAGGAGACTTTCAACCGCAATGCAGTGCAGCCTCTGCAACAAGCCCCAGGGGTAAGATAGCCCTAGTGGCGTTCAATAAAATAAGAAAATTCTATGCATATTTTGGTTATTTTTCTCAGAATCTAGGCTCAGCTTGTGACCTGCATTTTTCGGTAGGACCAATAACAGGGGAGCTCTCTTGTGGCCCGAGAATAGGTTTAAGGACTACAAGGGCAGAATCTGTACCAGACTGGTCTGTGCCATTTTGCAGAGACTTTCGATGTTGTTGAATTTACTTTTGAGCTTTTCAAAAGAAAAATAATAGCTTTGGTTCTGTGTTCATTTTGATGTACCTCATAGTATTAATTTTAAAAAGGTTAATAAAAGTGGAAGAAATGGGAACTACATTGTATCCCATGACCTTTCCAATTAAAATACCTAGTTTAAGTAAAGGGGGATCCCCTCCTAAATCCCACACTCATAATCACAAGTTATAATTCTACAATTACTATTGGCTTACTTTGTGGATTGCAACATGTTTAGTTCCTTGTCTGCTTCCGAGTAAAAATCACAAGAAGAAAAAAATTCCGGATCAGGATATCAAGGGCAGTACAATTTGTTGGGTTTTTGTTATAGAGAGTTTGTTTATCTAAGTGTTTTAAGGCTTGCTAGTATTAAGGGTAGAGTTTTAGAATTATAAAAATGTATTTCTTTTTGTCTGTTCAAAAACAAGTTAAATAGAAAGATTGCTCAGCACATGCTGATGATTTAAATTGTTTATTTGTTGAGTAATTTTGTAAAAAAGTTGCAGCATTGAGAATGATACTCCTTTAAATTGAAGTAATTTAAGTAGACAAAGTTGTTCACCCAGTTGTTCACCCAGTAACAAATTAAATGCAAATGATTTCCATCAAAATCAAATTCATTTAATCTCCCTTCAGAGACGGGTCATTGATACAGCACACTGAAAGTTCTTAGGGTCATGTTTGGCATGTATGGCGAGCATGTCTCAATTTGGGGAGGGATCGGTCTTTAGGTGTGTCTTAACACCCTGGCTTTTAACTCCTTACACAAAAACTAGACCTCGGAAGCCTTTAGGAATGAGTCTTTGCTTCACAATTGAAAAACAAAAACACTGTCTTCAAATTTGAACTACAAAATCTTAAGGGTCTACTTTGTAGTTCAATTTTATGCTGTCCATTTAATTATCGTTGCCCTTACAATGCTCCAGTAAGTCTAACACTTGATTAGCCAAGTTCTTCATAGCTGTGGTCTGTGTGGTCAACCTGCTGGCCACAGAATTGTCCAAACATGGGTCAATAGAGCTGGTCAGATGTCAAGTTCACATGGTAACAAGCCTTATGTACATGATCTTGCGGGTGTTAATTGGTCAGATGGTCTTGAGGTCAATTATTGAATTACAAAGCTAAAATGGTCCGTTTCTCTCCACCCCCCCCCCCCACTAAAAAAATAAACAAATTCATAAACAAATAAAGTAAATAAGTAATTCAAAAACTGGAGAAAAAAAAACAAGTGGTTAATGTGAACTTGTAAAGTAAATAAACAAATTCTTTATCATAAATATTGAAACAACTGTAAAGCACAATGTGAGAAAACAGTATACCCCCCAAAAATGAGTCAATAACACAATATACATGCAAAACAAAACAAAAAAGGTATATTTCAAAAAATTAACTAGGCCTATGCTTCAATCTGACATGGGCAGCTATATAAAAAAACTTGCATGTTGCTGCAATCACAGATTCTTTGTGATAATCTTAACCGGAACCAACTGGTGATATTTACAAACAGATAAGGTGAGAGAGAGAAAAACACAGGAACGCAAGCAAACTTGGCCATCTACCAAAATGAAAATAATATTATGAGGGAAGTTTGTTTATTGATCTTTTTATGAAATACCTTATGATTTTATTGGTCAGTGAAACAATCTTCTGTTGGTCCCAAAATTAAATGTGAAATAACTCATTTATTAGGTGAGTTTGAGTGATTTGCCCATTAAAAATGGATCCTTTTTCCTGGGAAAGAAAACTTTTAGTGGTTTTATTGAAACCCATCTTTCAGATTTGAGAATACCGTTTTCTAAACCCAAATTGCAGGAATCTTATAGGTGTTAATGTTTGCTGTAGATCGTCAAGATGCATTGTTTGTAAACAAACCTGGCCACTAAGGGCTTAAAACTTTTAAGCAACAAGTCATGATAATTTCTAATGAGGCAGACTGTTTGAATAATGACCTACTCTTGGTACCCTGATAAATACTTTGCGAAGTCCAAAGGTTGTATTGACTTGTAGCAAGGCTAAACTATATGGCAACTTGCCATAGGCATAAGAATCTCATTTATCAGTAGGCTTGTGTTAAATTACTGAAGATGTTTGGGGGGAAAACAGCCCAATGGGTACCAACAAAAACAATTATTTGGGGGTCACTTTGTACAAATATAATAAACAAGAATATGAAAATGCATTAGTAATCGAGTTTGATTGCACCACATTTGGACATGGTAGACTGTGGCAAGCAGTTCAACAAACCTAAATTTTCTTTGGCAAAGACAAATAAGTTTGAAAGGGGTGGAAACTTTTTTCAAAATTCACTCAAAAATTGGACCAGTTGTGTTAATTTGTGTCTGTAAAGAAAACGCATTAAAATATCAAGCATTTTTGTTGTTTTTTACATAAAAAGATACCAATGTATTTATACTATTAGGTATATACCTAGTTCCAAAAACCTTACAATTGTCACCTTCGGTACTGAATATAAATTAACAGAGCGTGTCCCCCTTTGCAACTACAACAGATAAAGCTGCTATTAATTTAACAACATCCTGGGTGGAGGTCTTTGGTTTGTGTAAATGAGAAAGATCCTGGGTGTTGGTTGGTGGACAGGTTTCTTAGAATATCTGTGGGAGTGGAAACCTGAAACGGAGTCTAGACAAAATTGTGTATACCATGTCATAGAAACCATAAAATTATGCGCAGGAAGAAGGTCCAAAAGAACAGTTATAAATATCGCACCAGTAAATTATTGGAGTTTCTATTTGAAATATTCATTATTATACGAATTAGCCAAAAAAGAGCCGGCGTTCACACTCATTCATAGCTCAGTTTGAAGTTGATGATTAGTTACCAATAAAATGGTTGTTACAAAAACAGGCAGATATGATGGAGGGGAGCAATAACTTCTAAATTTATGTTAAATTTCTGAGTTAAAAAAAAAACTCTCTTTGAGGCTGGCGATTGATACTATTATTTTAACAAAAAAGCAGTCATGCCCGGTTCAAGGTTGAAACATTTCCAATTAAGAACGTGTGAAA
The DNA here is from genome assembly GCA_023634235.1 of Pisaster brevispinus. Classification (NCBI taxonomy): domain Eukaryota; kingdom Metazoa; phylum Echinodermata; class Asteroidea; order Forcipulatida; family Asteriidae; genus Pisaster; species Pisaster brevispinus. The sequence continues at coordinate 21,314,379 of JAMKCF010000007.1, read as the reverse complement.
ACACTCGCCCGTGACACCACACCACGGCACCAAAGGGAGTAACCTGACAAAGGAGCGATCGGCCCATCGGTATACACCCATGTTCGCCTTACTCGACCCGGACCTTCGTCGTTCCAAGGATAACCTTAAGTGTACCAATCTTACGGGCATTTGTAAATGGGTTTCCTTCGTTAGACTTTGGACAGAACAAAAACCGTTTTTGTTTTTTGGCTTTCTTCTTAAAGGAATCTTTCAGTGTAATCATTGTTAAGGTAAAAATGTGAGATGAATGGGTTGAATGCGAGCGGGTCGCTCACGAGGACCTTGGCCTAGGTGACAGACGGCTTTATCGGCCAATATGAGGGGCTTGCGAGAGCCGGTGACCGCACGTACCGCACGGCCTACTGGTACAACAGTTTTCATAAGTGGCTTTCACCTGCCGGATTTACTTTGTTCTTGTAACAAAAGTCATAAGTTGTAAGAATAAAATTGACTGATAGGGATTGTGTTATGTTAATCACGCTGTTTTCGGGGATTAATTTGAACAAGGAGCTAATATTAATTGACCGCAACACATTTCGCTTTTTTGACTTAAGTGAGGTCGGCACGCGAGCACGATATATATTTAAGTCAACCAAAACATCCACCAACAAAAGAACACATTTAATTATAACAGAGTCTTTCGTATACTGAAACCCTTCAAGAAGTTGATCAAAAACACTCGAGTTTGTTCAGCTTTTCCGTCTTGAAAACTAGAAAAATGTTACCGGAAATATATGGGTACACCGTGTAAACCAAAAATATACAGGACAAAACTTCATCACGATAATGAACTTCTTGTATAACATCCCACCGATGCAACTTTCGAGAAAAAAAATAGCAACCTTGGCCATGCCATGGTCATACCTTGTCCGAGAGGAAATCATATCGACAGCTCAGGAGGAGTGTCGTGGGGGATTACGACAGACCACCCGGCAAGATTAGATGGCTCGATGTCTCACCCCACCTCGCTGTCACGACATGCTGAATTAATACCGAGGTTTTTCTGAAGTATTTTCATTTTAAAATTACACATTGCCAGAAACTTTCACGACGCAAGAAGAGACAAGATAAACAGATCGATATATCCTATATATATTTTTTATGTTATACACTATCGCGTGCACCTTGTTTCCTTTTTGACTGTTTTAATTCCTATGACAACTTTCAAATCTTATTTTCGCGTTTCATTTCGCAGAACTCGGAAGAAAACTAAAATAAAAAGACGACAATGAAACACCGACAAGTACACACTGAGTGTTACAAGTGTATATTATAGGGATTTTCCAGTGTGTACCTTTCTCGTGAACATTAAAACTGTTGCTGTTATTTTTCCCTTGTTTCATTTTAGCTCTCGAATTGAAAATATTTTGCAAATCAAAAGGCGCTGCATGAAGCCGAATATATGCAAATTATTGCAATTAAACTACAACACTCACTTTTTTCAAACATCGATTTATTTGTGCCACGCTGATCAACGTTTTAAAAAAGCCTTGTGTGCGTGAAAAAAAAAACCTGCAGACGACAATTCAAATGGGGTGCAAATAAATGCGCGACAAAAGCAATTTTTTGGAAAATGTACCCAGGTAAAACCTTGAGTCAAGGACAGGGTACCTACGTGCAAACGAAATCCGCTTTTTATCCAACCTGCATTGTCGTCTTCATCAAATTCAATGGCTCAGCGTGTTACTAACTAATGCCCAAGGTCTACTGGCCTCTTTTTCTGCTAACTTGTTTTGTCTGTACAACTTTTTAAAGTAAGCCTCCTTTAGTGATTTTAAACACCTACAAAACTTTTAAGAAAAGTTTTCGGATAATACATTAAAAAAACGTCTGGATCATACAACTTATAAAATGAGTTTGTATTTTGCTACTTTGCGAAATTAAGTTTACATTTAGTCATATACGTACTTGTGTTATTGCCTTGAGTAGTAATTTTTGTTTTGGGAAAACTACATTTTAATAGCTTTTTAGCCTTCCTATTCGGATAAGTAAACGATTAAGTAGTAATTGTTGCGTGTGGTTTACAAATTGCGTGGGCAAAACTATAGTAGGACTGACTTCCATCTGCAGTAGTCATGGGTTATTTTATGAATTGGGAACCCCATGCCCTTTCGGCCTACGCTTTGAGCTGCTTGTACATCAATGTGCAATCAGAGACTATGGATCGGTACGTGCTAGTTATAAGGACTGTAGTGTGTAATTCGCAGAACCAGCTGTGCGCCAATTTTTATGAATGAATCACGTAGTCGTCATGAATGAAATCATGAATGAAAATCACTCGAACAAAACGGACAAATGACTAGTCGCTTATAAAACGCTATTCCTTTTCATTCAATGTGCATAACAGACTGAATTGTCATAATGCCGTATATAATAATCATCACAAACCTTATGATTTTGAAATAAACAAATCAACAAATTTTAGTTAGTTGCGTGTGAGATCGTGGCATTTTGTCGGGGGTCGGATAAGCTGGGTCGTTACTACCGTTGCAGACACATAATATTGGTACCGTCTCTTCGCAACAGTGGCACGCACCAGCAACTTCCGCTGTATACACCGACCGGAACTACACGCAGCCGCCATGAACGGTCGCTCACACAGCTCTTCCAAGAAATCCTCTAATGCGGATGACATTGCCGCGAGTGGGCGACACAGTTCAGGGGGACGCACCTTCATTGACACACATACCGGCTTATTTTACCGTCCGACTAAAGCACACGGCCAATTATTGTTGGGTATAGATTATTCAGATCATCACACAAGAGGGTAAAATACTTCTCCCTTGGTGCCAACTGTTTTGTGTTTTTTGGAATGTGGGTGATCTCTTATCATGAAAATCCTTTCAAGTAATCATGGTATGGCGCTGTTGTAGCTTTCACAAGCCACGAATCTCATTCCGATGAATCACGGGCTTCTAAGCTGATTCACTATTTCAACATCAAGGATCGCTTCACATCGAGCTTACCAATAATTGTGTTAAAACAGTAAATAGTATGGAGTACGAAATAAATGCACATTTTTAAATATGTGGTCGACTTATACCTTCAGATATATTTTATTTCAAAACACATTCCTAAAGATGGATACACTTGGAATAGATTCATTCATTTGCACCCATTTGGATCAATACAACATCCTTAAGTGTGCGCACGTGTTCCATTGTTATATTTACACCTGCTCTAAAAATTAACCACGTGGATGGGTGGTCACAAGACCGCGGAATGAAACCGCGATCAGAAATTACAAACCGACCCTTCGCTATTTAAGAGTTTGGTATGATCTTTTTAACTTAACATGTAAATATTTCTTATATCAGTTTTTGTTTAAAACTTTTTTGAGTGAACTAATTCTTCAACCTTACCTCTACCGGATCGTCCAACGAAGCGGAGATCGTTGAAACGTGCCACATTGTTCTTCATCACTGCTGTGGCATTACGAAGCTCGGCACAGTGGTTCTCATCGTTGCCGGCCGCTATGGTAACAACTGTCCCATCCTTAATTTCTCCAAGAGACACAACTTTGAAAGCCACCGGTAAACTCTTGTTACACCGCCAGTGCGACGGCAGCACTGAACATACGAAATTGGGGCTCTCCGTTCTCACCAGCTCACCGGGGAAATCGGCTAAGGCATCGGCAAGAGATCTTTCTCCGCTTGGGCCCTTCAAGACCGGCTTTCTCCCACCACCGGCCGGGTCGGCCATTTTGTGGGGGTGATAATAATGGTTATTACGATGGTTGTCCTTGCTGATCAGTGGACCACTCAGCGGCGAGAGATGCCGATCCTCTTGCGTGATATGCATTTGGTACAGTTGGTTTTTTGACACGTTGTGGATATGGGCTGAAAAGAATGACAAAAAAATTAGCGGCGACCGCTCAGCGGAAGCTCACTATACGCCAGACTGGTAGAATTGATATTCAAACCACACCTCACATGAAACCACATGAAACAACCCGCTCAGAATACCCAATGAGAATTGGTGATCCACTAGTATAATGCACTTGCGGTGAAAATGGTAGTAACTCGAAAGTTTTCAAGGCGATGTTGAGTTTACAAACACCAAGTTGGACTTTGATGTCGGAGAGCAAAATATCACACTTATATAAGAAGATTGAGAAAAATCAGTCAGACACCAGTGATCGTTTCCAGTGAAATGAAGACATCATTATACTGCGTCATGAGAAAAAGGATTCGTTGCTGCATACTATGAAGCAGTTTACACTACGCATTTCACGGGATGTGTGTATGAGTCACGTACAGCTAATGTGAATGAACTCTGTTGTGTATTGTCCATTGACTGTTTTGAGGCACGGGGAGGAGACAAGCTCCTATCCGCTTGCCGATCAAGCCATATACCCGCCCATTATGAATAATTCAGTGATCACTTCAACGCCAGCTTCCGGTTAAAATTTATGAATGACTGAGGCGTACGTGTCCTCGACAGTGTGTAGGCCGCACAGTCTACACAGTACACATTGCGTTGCTCCTATACAAAGTATAGATGTACAGCGTACATGTACATGTACATGTACATGTGGCTGTACATGTACACATGTACTTACTATCACACCTCGTGTACACGCATACCTTTTTCTATAATTTTTTATGATCCATTAAAAAGAAATTATGTGCAAGAACATAAACATGTATTAATCGCACATACAATATCATAAAATTGTTAAATCATATCTTCGTGAGATAAAGTATAGGTTTTAGGAGAATGTTGTTTAAACATGTTTTAAAAGGTTCTATTTTTCAGGACTTGAATTTATCAGACAGAAAACAAATCCAATATGAAAGTTTAAAAAAATGACGACTATATTCTTATCTTCTCAGCCGACCCAACCACTTGGTATCTGTACCCTGAGTTTTTCCATGGAGTTAGTACCTCCATGCACAGTTTCGTACAAACTCACCACCCCATCACAACAACCATTTTATGTCCCTGATGTCCCTTTAATCCCCCATTTAAAGACATAGTACCGGATTGATGATTATCGAAAAAAGTGATTAGTTTTAATTTGAAAGCTCACTAATAACAAACAACCAGTTGGCTACCAATCCTCCAGAAAAAAAATTGTCCGTCTGAAATACTGTCAACAGTCGAGAAAACGGCACAAAAACAACAAAATAAATAAATAAATAAATGAATAAATAAATAAAATAAAAATAAACAATAATAATAATAAATAAATAAAATAAAATAAATAAATAAATAAATAAATAAATAAAATAAAACATATATCTATATCTCAAGAAGTAAGTTGGATATGAACGTGAACAAACTTCCTGACAAAATTAACAATTTTCGCTGTTTTCACTTAAACGTAACTCCTAATTTGATGACATTTTCAGTGGTTGGTTGGATGGTGCTTATTGAAAAGTAAGCGTTCGAAATTAAATTCACTCTTCGAAAAACAAAGATGTTATATCAACCAAACAAATTATTTCCCTGGGATGATCATGATGTACGGCTATTGTATTTTCTTCTTCTAAGTATTCTATGTCCTTATTGTTTATTCCGTTTGAGGTGAAACAATACATCTTATATCCGCACACGTTTGTGACAAGTGTTGACTTCCTTCCTTTCTCGCCCAACAAGGAGGAATATATCCCCCGTGCTCTATGCTTTGGGTGTTAGGTTCTTCGGGATTTCCGTGGCGTTCATGTTTTTCACTTTCCAGCAGTCAACCTACACCTAGCCTACACCCACTGCGTCGGGCCCAAGTTCCGCCGCCCAATCCAGTGCTTTGTGGAAGTAGCTATGGTTTCCTATAAATGAATCACCCTAACATCAGAATATGATTTATTGCATGTACCCTTTCACCTGGTTTTAAATAGATAGCATAAAAGACAAATTACAAATAGGCCTAGTAAAAAAATAATAATTCACGACATTAAGCCTAAGACAACATTCTCACATGAAAAACCTACTTTGCACATCGCAAAAAGCATGGTTTTTAATATACATGTACATGTATGTTTTTTCTGCGTTGATTGTTGTGCTCACGATATAACTTACTTGCAAAACAGATTATTTTCGTTTTTGCCTGATACACGCACGAGTAAAAAAGCACAGGCGAAAAGCGAATTATATAAAAGTATACAAAAACACGTGGTTTTGTTTTAGATGTGTGAGTAAAAAGTATTTGATATTGTACATTGTTCATTAAAAATGCGTTTTAATGAGAGAATACTTGAAATAACACTTGTTATTATGCTTTACAATCTGACTTCAAACTTATTTATATTTTCCACTGTCGTTAACCGAGAATTCTCTCTATGAATAATTATTTTTCAATCTGGGCCCAATCTTTAGAGTAACGAAGCGCGAAACAGTGTGCTTGTTCCCAGAATTTCATGTAAAACGTGACCCCCAAAATAAATCAACACAATAATAAATGCCTTGTTGTACCGTTGTGACCAGTTTTGTGTTAGCTTTCTAACATAAATTTATTAAGAAGTATTTTTGCTTAAGCAGCTCTATTAAGATGGCCTCTGTTCTTTGTATAAACCAGTGTCAACGGGGGACTGTTTTCCGCACTATCTCTTGAGAGCTATAGTATAAACCACCTCCAACTTCTTAGACTCTGAATTTTTTTTCACCAATTTGATTAAACATTTTCCCAAGAAGAGGAAAGAAAATCCCACTTAGGTACCTCGGTCTCATTATTTTGTTGTTTTATTTGTATGGATATATTTCAGGAATTCAGTGAAAAATATTTCACTTGAAAGTAAAAGCAAAACAAAAACACGCTATTTACCTCTGAATCCCACTCAGTCCACCCTATTTAAGAAGCGCGTGGTGGTGCGGTTCTCCGAAACCCATGGAAATTTTCCCGCATGCATAGAATGTATACTGAAGAGACTGTATATTTTATATCGCACCTATATTATGCCAACTCCTGCAAGCGCGAAATCTAATACGTCAGACCCACGCAAATAATATGCAAATAGGTATAAATTTAGTGTCATGTTATTTTCTCCTGTAGATAGAGCGAGAGTCGATATTATTCATTAATATATGACAATAATAGCTTCGAATTTCATATTCGAGGAACTGCTTTTAGTACAGATGTTTTGATTCAAACAAGTAATTAAAATCAATGAAATATTAAAAGGTTAATATTCTAAAAATAGACTGTTTCCCGTAAATAATGCATTGGAGACTGTACTGCAAGTGACAACAGTCACTTTTCGGCTGTATTGTTATGCATTTGTAGTATTTGTTGACGAACTATCTCATAACTTGAAGGAAAAACAACGTAATGATGTGCATGATCCAAATATTGTTTGTTTTGTTATTCTTATACTTTGTTTAAATTACATTTTCTTGGAAGTAGAACAAAATAAGGGATTCGGGATTCAGTTGTTGTTAAACACAATGTGTGGATCCGCGAATGAAGCAATCATCAAACAATAAGATAATATTACAAGGGTTAATCCCACTTTTTCAAATATTTTTTTCAAAACCGTTTTCCTTTGTTTCCTTCCAATGTTTTGCCTGATGAATCCTCGTTTTCATGAAGATATAAACTGCCGTTCAACAATTGTATGTTCTATCTTTATAAATTAATATCATCATAACGAACACGATTTTGGGTATTTTGTTTTGTAACCAAAAGCAAACAACAGGCTTGCACTTCTCAAATACGGTCAAAGAAGCGCTCTTAGTAAAACCAAATCTTTGTCAGTGTTGTTGTTCGTGTTAATGGAATTGTGTTTTTAGACTTAAATGTTTGATCCATTTTCAAAATTGTGCAATGAATGTACGAAGTGAACCACGTCATTGAAGTCAAAATGTACAAATCCCGCCTTTTTAAACATGAAAACACATGCCCATTTCACAGGGCATACGCACGCGCTAACAGGACGACATGAACCTCAACATTAATTGTTAATTTCGCTTAAAATCCCGGCCCAACTTTTGTTTGTCGGTGTTCGAAATTGTGCAATTAAAAAGTTTATTATTTTGTGAACATCCACACAAGCTGGGGTTCAGAACAGGTGGCGCCCTTTATCATACATATTTGGTAGTCGACAAAGTAAAAATAACATAACTTTTTTCGTTGTAGAATTTAGAAAATGAAAGTATTTATTGCGGTGAAAATCTCTTTTTTTAAGGATAGTTTTTTGAAAGTTCATCTTTTGGATAACATGATTGTTTACGAACTTGACTCGGAGTTATTGTCTTGCATGCATCGGTCGTTGGCTATTTCTTTAAATTACCAAACAGCCGTCGAGTTTTCTTCATTTCAAAATGGCGGCGTTTTTAACAAATTAGACGTTTCCTTTACAGACGTACTTTTGTGCAACTCGCCAAAATGACGAAGCCGAAGGTGAAACAAAAGAAGACGGATAAAAGCAAAGAATCTCCAGCATCAAGTACTGGTACAGAACCGAGGGTAAGTTATTGATAAAAGGTGAATTTTCATACTCGTTTTTGACACATGGACTAGTCATGTCTGTCTGTCTGCTGAACCCGCAAACGTTGACACACACTGACACAGACAGTAACACTCCGTACACTGCGCGTGCAGACGACATTGCTTGGGAAATTAACCTGTTATGCTATTTACAATTGTACACACAGGAAGTGCAGAAACTATTAATACTATTCTTCAAATGGACAAGACATTAATCCTTAACAGTAATTTGTCATTTTGTTCATGACGGTATTCCTGTTTGACAATGTTTGAGTAGAGAGGACAGCGGTGACTGTAGTACTACCTGTCTGTACCTAGCTAGTGTAGGGTCATATTTCGCCTTCCTATCTGTGTCACCACACTAAAATTGTCTTTTTCAATCTTTGATTTCTAATACAAATACTTGCCGAAAGTTAAAGAAAATCCATCAAATTGAAGAAGAAAGCAGGCTTGTTTGATTGGTGCCACTCATTTTGAAACTCACGTCATGTTTGAAGGACAAATTGCTTGAAGAAATTATGTTTTGTGAGAGCGATATTTTATGGCGGACGCGGCCATTTTGGTTTTTGACCACTTGATCTTTATCCTCGTTTTCGTATGATAGTTTGATGTGTGTGATTTTTCAATGCAAGATTTGGACAGAAAGAATGCAGCTTTCTGTTGATACAAAATTTTGCGATTTTGATGCATTTTTAGGTAAGAAAATGAACTTTTAATGAAAAATCTTCATGCAAAGAATGATTTTTTTTGTTGCTAAAAACTTGAGTTTTTCTATAGAAAAATCCGGTTAAAATTGGGTTGACCGAGCTGGTAAGATTGATATTAGGGATCTTTGAAGTTTTCCGAACCCAATGGAACCACAAAAAATAAAAAATTTCCATGTCGCACTTACGGCGCAAAGAGCTTTTAGGAAATGCGCCGGTATGAAAACAAAACATGAAGCAGCTGCTATTTCAGGACGATGCTAAACGCAAACTTCAAAATGCGCATTTTCAAATATACGCGCGCAATTTCGTAAACTACTGCACGTGCTTTGTTTCCTAGTATACTTTTGCGCACGCAATGTCGATTTGCACGCTACATTTGTTGGGAGAAGTTTGTTATTAATCATTTATTTAAAATATATAATTAAATTAAAGATTCAAAAGAAGTGCTGATTATAGATCTCAAAACAATATTGTTAGGAAGGTTGTGGAGTGTTCAATCATAGTGAAACAGAACAATATTCTTGCTACAGTGACAATATTTTGACTGAAAATAATTAAAAATAAAAATAAGAAAATAACAAGAGAGATCTGATGATGGTAAGAATAAGATTACTCATTCTACTATTGTCTATATATATTGCTAGAAAGTTTTTTCCCTGTCTGTTTTTAAACTATTAATTGATTCTATAATTATTAGTTTTATTACAATAGTAAAAATAATTATTATCATACCATTGTCATCATCATCACCAACACCAACACCACTATTATTAGATATTTCTCTTATTAACTAGTTAAGTTTGTTTCAGAAAATTTCACAGCTTCGCAAATTTGCATCTTGTCATTTTGCATTTCATGTGGACCATAATGGTAAATTTGTTGCCATCAATCAACCACAATTGACAGAACAAATGTGCGAATAAACCAAACAAAATACTCCTTTTTTGCACCCGGAAACTAGTGTTTGCTTTTCACAAACCATTCCATTTCTCATCAATATCTCCGACTCTAACCACCACCATGCTGCCGTTGTGTCTCAACATGTAAATTGTAATGTTTCACTGATGATTTGTTGGCCATTTTCAAAACCATGGCTCTGACTAGGGTTGGCTCCAACTTAGACTTCTGTCTGCCTGTATACTGTCCCGTCCTGTACCAAAACCACACGTTTTCAAAATAACTAATGGCGCCTAAGCCTGAGATCACGCAGAAGTTGTGGTTCTGAGTCTGGCTCCCTCCTCCATATTCTATAAAACAATGCTTATGTGAGTGGGGAAATACCAAATTTTCATGAGGCTTTAAATTTATAATGGAGCGTGCTACTTCAAACGTGCGCACACAAATTTTAATTAGGCATAAACCTTGCGCAGTCCGTTTGCGCAAGGTTTAAGTTTGCACTCAACATTACTACTGATACTTTAAGTTTAGAACTTACTGTTGTGTTGATAAAACAACTTATGCATTGAACTAGTCTGACCTCACAGTCTGAGTTTTGAACATTTGGTCATTAACATCCAGCAAATTTAGCACAGAAAATGTCATTTACTAAGCAAGGGGGTACAAAGCATGCATGAAAGCTTTAAAATATCTTGGGGAAAAGGGGGAGGGGGCGGAGGCGGAGGCACAGAAAACTGCTTCAAAATCTATAAAAGAAATCTAGCATAAACTTGAAACTAACCTGAGAGAATTTAAGCGTTGAATTAAATGGGATTTTGTGTCATTGATGATTTAGAAAAAATTGGTAATTTTCAATCATCTAAAATCTGCACTTGTGACCATCATTTTAAAAGAGACTATCTTCACATCCTTTGAACTATGGCTGCCAAATATTTAAAAATAATTGTTGGAAAAGGTACTGGAATTCATACTCGAAGGTACTGGAATTGATGCTTGAATTCATTATCGGCAGTGGTTTTCGGCCAAGGGTTCCGCTAAGTCGCGGTGAACAAAATCCATGTTTTCTCGAAAGAGAATTTAAAGAAATCTCAGTCCATTTTGTGAATGATGGTTGTCTTTGCTTGATTAAGTCATTGTTTCATTGTGACAACGATATTCTCAAAAAGTAACTATTCCTGAAATTTAAACAAAAACCCTTTCAAAAATTTCAGAAATTCTGGACATAAGTGGTTAACTTGTATTATACTTACCTCTGTCACTGAGACTCTCCAATGCATTATTTACAGCTTGTTGGTTTACCATGTCGATATTCTTGTAAGCCTTTGAGTAACATCATGTGTGAACTTCTCCATTGCTGCCTTGCTGGTCAAGGCCACTCGTTCCATACACACTCACATCATGTACACCATACCAACATTTTTTATAATTTGTAGTTTAAACCATTTGGCGCCGAAAAACAATCTGTTGAAATTTGAACATTTCAAGCTGTTGTATGCATTTTTATGCAAAATATTTATTGTTATGTATTTTATTTTCAATGTATCTACAGAGTAGCCATACTCCCCCTGCAGCAAGCCCGGATGTAGGTTTACACCAACTTGGAGTAAACCATCATGGCAAGACCTCAACCCAAAAGGTTACTTTTGCTGCTGAAATACAAAGCATGATGTAAGTACAGACATTTAATTTATACTTATTTTTTAGAAGAGCTTGACCTCTTTAGAAAATTACTATGGATTGTTCTAATAGCTTGATATTGAATTTTGTTTATGTATTAAAAATGATGTTGACATTAATTTTGGAACTTGTCCCCTTTACATAGTTTCAGTGTAATGAAACTCCTAAACGCCTTGGACTATGTACTGAAGCATAATGCATGATAACTGTACTTGTTTCATGAGTGATTAGATCTGGCAAAATGATACAACATTCTTGAAATCGCTTTTAAAACAAGTAGCTCAGATTCCAAAGAAGTCATCATCCCATCCATGAGATGAAATGAATCTTTTGTTTACATTGGCATTATCATCATAATCATCCTTGACGATGTTATGTTTCAATACAAATTCTGTCACAAGGCAGTCAGTGGTAGTGTGGCGACACAGATATGTTATAAGTATATTAAATGATTAGGCAGCAGTGCATTTTGTAGGCATAATGGAATAAGTTTGTTTGAAAGACACTTATTTTGGTAATACACAATACAGAATAATAAAAAAAGGTTTATGGAGACACTTTGGTACTCTTAGAGCGCTTGTTTACAAATCTTGTGTATTTTGACCTCAGCCAGTCAAGGAATTGGATAAAATTGCTTCTGCAAGTATCATTACACCCTTTCCCACCATCAAATAAAAAAGCCATGGTTATGGAGGGAGCTGGTTTTGTGTTTTTCACCAAACTTTCACATTCATACAGGGTAGTTTAAAAACCCAGAAAAACCTACTTGGGAAAAGTCTGCCATTTTATAGTTTTTATTTTTCCAGGATATGAAGTCAACAAAAACTTGTTGATAAGTTGCTCGTTATACAATCCATTTAATTTACAGAACACCAAAGAACACTTTTATGAGTGAGGATGATGGCAGAGTGATATTGGAAGTTTGATTGTTGTCTGTGAGATTCAATATCTCATATGTATGCGAGATTGTAATTTTTTGTTCTTTTGTATGTGTTGGCAATTGAACCTGTTCATTCAGTAAGGTGAAGTACATGTAAGAATCAGTCTTCTTGGATGTTTTGCTATTCTCCTTGACTTAGATTCTCAGAATTCTCAAATGAAATTCAATGATCATTATTTTGTCTTGTCATAATCTTTAAAGGCTAAAACAGCAGCCTAAAGATAAATATGCTGTTTACATCTATGTTGGGTGCATTAAAGGAGTGTCTGTACATGTGACACATTCTATAATGTACCCTGTATTTACAATGTTTCAAGCAAAACTGGGGTCCTGGGTTCGAGTCTATTTACACTTTCTCCTATAGCTTCTTAGTCTTAAGGAATGTTTCTTAAAATCTGTGTGTGTTAGTTTGTTTTGGTTTTTAAATTTTATTTTAAGATCAGAAATCATGAGGCAATATAATAAATCAATCACCCAAAGCTCACCGCTCTAAGATCAGGTAACTTTGCTTGTTAAATGCAATATAAGGCAGTTCCTGATTTAATCATCTTCATTTGATGAACCAACAATACAGGCACATCCCACATAAGCTACATGTAAGAAATCTCATTAAAACACGATCATGGTTAGTAGCTAAGCTAGTTTTTACATTTTACTCACTGTGAATCTGTTCATTGTTAACTGGCTTTCACTTCCACTTATTTAGCATGTAATGTTGGTGAAGTCCGACTTCAAAGTAACTTGAATCACTCTTCTTTTCAATTTTCCACCCACTTCCTCAATATTGTTCCATTCTTATTAGAGGAAGCAAATTGTTCCTAATTGTAATGATGTAGAGCAAAATCTCTGTCCTGATTTCTCTGATCAAGACCTTTACTGATAAGCTTTGATTATCAGGAATTAAAAGCCAAGTAACTCCTTACTGGAGGAAACAAATGATCTCACCTTTTTGCACAGCATGGTTCTTTGCAATTGTTTGTAGTGGAGAGCTGCTTGTTAGACAAAGTTGAGACCTTCAATTATTAAATTATCCTGTGTCAAAACAAAGGCTTTTCATTTAGCTTGTCTTCTTTTCTCATTTTGTCCCCAAAATGAGCATAAACCATAGACTCTGCACAGCTGGTCACAGTAACAACGTCATTGGTGAGACATTAAATGACTCTGTTTGCTTGCCAGGAATTGAATCCCCACTTCTCAGCATCAGTTCTTGGGACTCTGGCCAATGCAAACAACAATCCTTGGCTACTGCTCAATAGTATTAAAACTTACATAGCCTGAACTAGGCATAATAAGGAACCATGTGAATAGATACATCCCTTGTAACTAAGCTTACTTGTAACCATACTTCATAGAATAGAGAGTTCCATTGGCATTTCAGTTTTCAATTTTGAATTGTTTTCAATTTGAAATTGTGAAAAATTCTTAATTTTTACATCATACAAAAAATACAAATTCTCTATGTTGAATTTATTACCTTTATAAGCTTTGTCTTTGAACACAATCATTGCATTGTTTAACCACAATCTCATCTTAAAGAATTTCTGAGAGGAAGCTATTTGTGTTAGTTCGGTATTGTGCATGTATTGTTCGGCTGTGTTTCACCTTGTGTCACAGGTATGCTTTCTTAATAAGATTAATGTCTCGAATGCCAAAAGGTGAAACTAAGCACAGCAATCTGGACTTGGATATATGTATCCTTTGTAAGTCCAGGCTATATGATGAAAAGAGAGTAGCTTAAGGTTGAGGGCCTCCTGTAGACTAGGTGCTCATTCCAAGTCACGTTTGTGGAATTACAGGTGCTGAGGTTGTTTGTGAAGTGGTAAATGATGCTTGAAATGTTATTGGCAAGATACCCAGCTGATGACAAAAGTTGTACAGGTTAGGGGATACAAGGCTCTGCTACTGAGGGGAGGGTCAAGTGTTCACATCAGTCAAGGTATGACTGGTTAAGATTGGAGAGATCTGAAGAAATGTCAAAATGCTTCTTGCAGAGAGGGAAAGATTTCACGAGAGGAATGTGTCAAGATTTTTTAAAAATCACTAATTGTTATGCAAAAAAGCCTTTGGGCTAGTATAAATAAATATTCTACTAGGCCAGTTAGCTTTTTGTCTTTTTTTTTAAAATATGGATGATGGAACCATTTATATTGTTAAATCCATGCAAAGGAAAAAGAGGAAGTTTATAGGAACTCTCTCCTTGATAGTGAATGGATCGGTATGGTGTTGCTTTGGATTACTTTAATTATGCCCCTTTGGTACGTTATATATGTACATTTTGTTTATTAATGAAATCATTTGGAGATGCTTTTTTTTGTGTACAACCCTGTAATATAGAGGAATGAATATTTGCAGCTGGCAATCAAGAGATGATGGTAAATGCATTAAAATAAACATTTAAAAGGGAACTTAACCCTTTAGTCCTCGAACTGTCCCAAAACGCCTGAAAAGTTTGATAAGTTGTATCTTGAGTTGTACACATGCGATTTAAATGCATTAAACAGCTGTAGATAGAGTTCAATCTCAATATTACGATGGTCTAAAAAATAACACATGACCCCATTAAGAATTTTTTAATTTTTCCACCTCCAAAGGTCGTAAGTCCCATCCCCAACAACGCTCGTACCAACACACACCGAACTGTTTTTTGTACAAGGTATACCACACACAATGTACACAGTAGAGGAGATCATACTTGCTTTCTCGATAAACTTGCTAAGGATTTCTAGATACAGTAGAACATTTTGTTTACTTTCCATACTACGTTCAACAAGGCGTACATGACTCCATGTTGACTTGTGTGCAAGTGCTAAAATTTTAATAAAAGGTTAATAATAAAAATGTACATAGATGCGATTTAACAATGCACAATTGGTGAGTCTTAAAACCTATGAAAATGTGCTCTAGAAATACAGGACATTACTCCATCCACTACCAATGCTTTGAACTTCAACCATGTCATCTTCTACAAAAGTTAGCTTTCATTCTTAGTGCTACATGTACTACATATAAAATATGGAATTTGGCTTTGTTTGTTTACAACCTGGAGAACTGTTTATCAACTTGGTGATCCAAATTCAATAGGGACCAAGGTAACACAATACATTACCTTGTACCTCCTACACTTAACGTCCAATTTGCGGGCCCATTATTTCTGTCCTGTTGAAAGATGATGAGATACATCTAAGTTACAGAACAACTTGACCACCGTGATTTGACCGCAGACAATATGTCAACACCCTGGTCAGATAAATGACCATAGCAATGGTAATGGTCAGTATGGCCTAAGTCAACCTAACCCCTGAAATTGTCAACATTAGATTGAAAAGGGTGCCAAATTGTTGATTGAACATACTGTAAAATGTACAATAACATACATATACATTTAGAATACTTGGAACTTTAGCCCTTTTCACACGAGAAAAAACCCCCCAACATTCCTTGCGACGAATTTAACGAGCGCTGAAGTCATCCCACGCCTGACCGCTTTCGCAAGCTTTCACACGACACGAATAAAAATGTGACCACGTTCCATGAGACGAGAGTACAGACTTAGCTGGTTACCACTGAACTATATAGAGTTTTTGTTCTTAAACAGCGCTAGTACCAGTTAAATGATGACGTATGTCGCGTGTGCACAGTGTGTTGCGGTAAAAAATAAACCATGTAAACATTCTTCAAAATGGCTGACACTCACGAAGACGTTGGGAAGTCCATTCATAATATACTATGCCCGTAATATCCTCCAAAAAACGACCGGCGACGACATCAACCAAAGATAAGAGTAAGAAGGCCAAAAAATCTTGGTGCTACGAGGAAACGATTGCCTTGATAAACATTATGGAGAAGGAAACCACCCAATCTAAATTGGATGGTTTGACCCAAAACGGCCATGTTTGGCAGGAAATCGCGGACGAGGTGGCAAATGGTCACAACGGTGACCAGTGCCCGGTGACGGTGTGTAAACACACAAAGGTCGGCTCCCGAAAGTTCTTCACGCATGCGTGTTAATACCGCTTTCGCGAGGATTGTCGGTCAATAAACAACGGATCGTTTCACACAAAGGTTTGACTAGATTCCTTGCGAAAAATTACGCTAGCGTAAGATTTTGTCGGAGGTCGGGACCTACTACAAAATTTCGCAAGGAATGTAGGCGATGTAAAATATTACTGTCCTTTCACACGAAGCCCAAATTGTAATTTTTTACAAAAAATTGTAAAATTTCGCAAAGAATGTTCGTTTTTTCCGTCGTGTGAAAAGGGCTTTTGTCACATCCCCCAAAGGTAATTCCTCAGGTGCTGCTTCCCAGGTTGTTTCGTAAACTTGGGTGTAATCCCTATATGGCAGTTACTGGTGGAATGGCTTCTGACTGGCACCCTTGAACAAAGGTGTTGACAAAATAAGGAGACTGAGACTGCCAATATTAAGGCTAAATGGCTCAGTTAGTAGAGCATCAGCACGTTTATCCGGAGGTGGCAGGCTCAAATCCCGCTCTAGTCAATTTTTCTTTGTGCAACCTCAAAATCACTGTAAATTACTGTAACTCCTTTCTGATGAATGAGTACCAAACATTTTGATAAATCTGTGATGTTTAGTTGCATTTAATACTCAATGTGTGATGTTGGGTTTGAAAACTTGAATGGCACAAGAAATAGCAATCATACATGTACCACTTTTCATCTGTAGGTTACCAAACTTGCATTTTCCCCTGTTTATTGGGCATGAAAAACTAAAAGGAAAAACACTAAATTAAAAGGTTTGGTACATAGGCAGTTGACTGTTTTTAAAACAAAAATACAGTCACTGTTGCTTTTGAGTGTTACTGTTAAATATCACATCAACTAAGAAAAGCTTGATTCCTGTTTTATATTCATTATCTGTCATGGTGTATGGAATTGTAATTGGAATATCGGTGTTATCAAGAGAAACCTTGAACTTAACCGAGGCAATATGAGCACTTTAGTATTTTACCATGAAAGAGTTGCTCAACCCTTTCATGCAACGGATTTACGTGACTGCATCTCACATGAACACAACCAATGACTCCCAAAGGACACCCCAAATTAGTTTTGACAATCAGTAATAGGTTATGCACAACAACAACAGGATGTCCAGTAAGATCTAATACCAGTAATGCTTTTTTGTTTGATGAAGTCAAACACACCTTGGTCATTGAACCCCTCCAAAAGGGGAGCTTGTGTATCACTTCCAAGAAACTCATTTGTGGTGTAACAATTTCTTTTTATAGTCTGAAATATGATTTTTGTGGAGATCCTGAATGACATATTGAGACGTGATTGTCCCAAGGTTAGAGGTAGTACTAGTAGACATGAGTCTGCTTAGTGGAAGTAGGACAGAGGTGAAGCAGGGAATGGTCATGTAACTCATAGTAATTCACTATTCAGGTGGATTAATTTCAGCAATAGGATATATTGTGTCCAATATGGAAACTGACGGCTACTTCCTACTTAAAACATGGATCCTTTGCTAGGACCAGGGCGAAGACTTCAAGAAGCTGTCCCACAATTATATTTTCCATTACTTCCAATTTAAGGAAAGTTTTTTAAGTATTGCAGCCACATACATTTAAATGTCTTTGGAAAAGTGGTTTGTAAAAAAAAAAAATCAAATGTCTTTTCTTGTTCTACACTGTAAAATATGACTTCCTGGTAAAAGCAAGTTTATAACACATAAGTAAGTATGTTTCCGTTAGAAAGGTTCACTTTTACGCAGGTTTTATTTTTGCCAGTAATTTATTAAATCATATAAAAATTTCTACATGGAAAACTAAACATACAAGAAATGTATTTTGGGGGCTAAAGATGCTGTTGACGAAATACAAGAAGTCTTTTTTGTACACAACTGATGCTCACTGATTATAGAGACATTTAATTAAGAATTATACTGAGGTAAAGAATGCTATGTACAGTTAAGCTATAATCTTGAAGTGCAGGTCTCACTGTAGACAAGTTATAAACAAGTTTATTTGTGAAGACACCTTAATTCTACACAGTGTGTACACCCATACTAAAGACTTAGTTGATCCTCACAAGATAAGAGCATTTTATTTGATTGCTCTTACCCATTTCCTCATTGACCTTGATATATTTTTCTATAGGAATACCCAGTTGTATACTTGAGATTCTGTTCACCTTATAGAAACATCTTTCAATGTTTTAAAAAGTATTTATCAAAAAGCAACACAGGAAAAGTGAAATGTACAATGACAATTGTACAGGAACAGTCTGTAACTAGTAAGTGTAGCTTGACAAGTAGGTTGTTTTCTTAGTTAAAACAATGAAATCAAAGATCAATGAGAAAGTTCATAGCTTCTATGTGATAATCAGGAACTCATAAAAAATACATAATCTATCAATATATAAACTGTGAGTTGAATGATCCTTGTGATACAACCATTTTACAATGTATTCATTTACCATAACTCCTTCAATTTAAAACACTAGTTTAGTCAATCAAGGTGACAGTCCGATCCGAAAACCAGAAACATTTTGCTGGTAACCAATGCTTGATATGCTACTTCCCTTACACGCTGACGTCTACCAGCGAAAACAACATTCAGCACTGCATAGGCGCTACGCAGTATCAAATCTGTCACATTAACAAACCGCTCTGTTCTAGCCTAAACACGTGTGTAGTGCATGCACTATGACGACGTGTGTATACATGTTTGGTAAATAGTGCGCTGCGTTTAAGACGAGGTTCGGATAATACAAGGAAAACGGGCCAGTCCGGCGGACCTCGTATTAACGAGAGTCGACTGTAGCAGAAAAAAATCATAGGTTTGTCCAACTAACCAACCGAAACCCAAGAACAGGACTGACATTTTTGTGGTTGGACTTCCTTCCTGTGGAAAATTTGCAATGGCCCCTTCTTGCCTCCATTTTAGTCTCCCGGGGTCAAAGGTTAATACCAATACATTTAGGTCCAGCTGAGAAATGTATTTCTCTTCAAGGGACTCAATATGGATCCCCTGGGTTTGCTCATAGAGATGTAGCTATGTAGAGTATTCAGTATTTAGTTTCTGTTTTGAAACAATATAATTAATTTCCCTGTTTCATTTGCCACTTGAAGAAAAATGTCTAATAATGGAGTGAAAACTGTCCATTGTAAAATTGTCTAATTCTGCCTTTATTGTCTCTGCACTTAAAATATAGTAAGGATACACAAAAAATAATATAAACTATGAAAAGCATAAATACTTTGTTCTTCAAAAAGTGCAGATAGCTGTTGTTCTATATCTGATGAAAGTTATCTAATTTCCTGCTTGAATTTATGAAAGACATGAAGAGAACTCTTGGAAAATCTTGAAAATATTGTTTACTTTTTTCAGGCAAACAGAACAACTATCATATATGTGAATTAGTTTACTTTAAATGAAGTTGTTTTAATACGCTATACTCAGTGACCATTTTCATAAATGCACATTGCAGTTTTATTATGATTGTTCCAAGTTTCAAATATTTACTTAATACTGGTAGGACGGCAAATGATTAATTTAATTACCAACAAACAAAAACATTGTTGGCTGGACTGTAGCGTAAGGACTCAATGAAATTTGAAAGCGGTATCTAATCTTTGAATTACTGTTTCGTCATACTTTGTCTCAGTGACTCATATCATAGCAGGAACTTCCTTTGTGGAGTTCTAACATTGTCACATGACTGTTACAGCTGATGTTCACACCAGGAAATGGTTGTAAGACAAGATGGCAGCCCCCATTGTATCCAATCACAACTCAGAATGTAATGGTCTCATCATCTGATTGGTTGTTCGTTACATCATTGTCTGCTGAGTTTTCAGTCTGATGATCTAAAAAAAGAGAACAACTATTTAAAATCTTATTTATTGGTAGAAACTTTGGGCATTACTCATCACCAGCTGTCTTGATACTTTGTCAAATAGAGAACAACATTTTAAAATGAATTCTGCCTTCATTGTCCACTGCTAATCATCAGCTGACTTTATGTTGCTATATATGTAGGAAAATGGAACCCAAAAATGAGATCCTGAGGAAATCCTGATATTTGAATTTTTATTTTTTTCTTCAGAAGAGGGGAATCACCACACATTCTTTTTTAGTTTCCTACTTAAAGTGTCCTTGTTATGTTCAAAGATGGATTCAAAGCCTAGCCACATAATACAAACTAAAAGTTCACAAACCACTATTACCACCCTAGGATTATGAAAGAAGCAGTGGTAAAGGCATTTATAACATTACATCAAAGTTGTGCTAGGAAATCACATGTAACATTTTTTGACAGTTATGATTTACTCGACCAGAAAACCACGCTTCTGTAAATTATTCAACATCTCCAAAATGACTGGGTGGTCTATAGATGTCATTATTTAAGTTGTCATTTTGTTTTTAAGTGCAGAAAGTTGTACTGGTAAAGGATGTGTTTGTGGGTGGGCCCAAATGTCAAATGTGTCATTTTGGAATATAAAAATGAGTGATTGTTAGTGGGTTGATACAGGTGGTCCAAATGGGTTTTTTTTATATATTTTTTTTTAAATTTGGAGATCCCATAAGTACCTGTAATATCAATTTCACCGACGTAAGGTTAAAAAACAAAATTACATTGGCTTATCTATTTCAAATTCTTATTGCTGTAAAGGTTGAGTACATTAACATCTTACTTACTGTAATATAATAAATAAAATAAAAACCTTAAAACACTATGATCCCACGACCTCTGATCTTCTCTTCCCCCAAAAGACCAGAAAATTGAATGGAAGGAAACTAATCTTTGTCTTTCTTTGTTATAATTACATCGGTTACACATTTAATAATGAATAATGATAATTTGTTTAGAATTGGATTGGGGTGTGTGTTTTTAAGGAAAAAGTAATGGCCTTATCATCACATTGTCTTGAACAATTTATCAAGGTTTTTAATTAACAGCAATAGATCAGGTGAAAGATTCCCCTATTACACATACATCTATTTTTTATTTATTTTTTTTTGCAGTTTAAATTTATAAACATAACAAAACACCTGGGTTACAGGCATTTCTGCTAGGATAAAATATACAATCTCTCCTAATTTAAATCAATTTGCTACACCTATTTGATCTTATTTTCTAATACTGCATTAAAGTATTCCTTTCTTGGAAGTTCCTTATACTGCATCTCTCAAGGGTTATGTTTCTGCAGTTACCCTCGGCCATGTAAATGTTCCTTCCTTACAGTACGTTAATGTGTAAATTACAATGTACAACGTGCACTCTGAGTCACTTGCTCAATATATGACTCATGTAGTAAACACTCATTGTTTGTCACATGGCTCTACTCTGTAATGACGACCCTATTCTCAGGGCAAATCAATTAGAAAAGTCATGACATCTGAGTAGGAATCTATACTTATACATACAAACATACATACATACATGTACTCCCTTCTAGATATTTACACAGACAACATTTCAATGGTACTGTAGTGTATTTCCTAACTTTGGAATGGGACTGACATCTAGAAAAAGTAATGTTTCCAATGTATTGTTTGGTTCAAATGTAAACTGGAGTGTCTGTCACTATGAGTTTACACCCAAAAAAACCCCCAGTATTGTGTGTTAATGAAATCATCCACATTCCATATCAGGCTGTCATTCAGACTTTGCTTTGGAAACTATAAGCTTTTGTGTTGCCATAGGCAACTAGAATAACCACAAAATGTTAGCCCATCAAGATTGTATGTCGTTTGCCTGTGGTGTCCTGCTTTGGTAAAAATAAACCCCCTTTTGTCTGAATTGGTAAGATTGGGTTTCTTTATCCAAGAACCCAGTTGGACATCTCCGCAGGTAGTTTATTAGATGGGCAGAGATAAAATGAAAGACATATTTGTGATTGAAGTTTGCACATGGGTATCTTTGTAAAGTAATCAAATTGCTAAACCAACCTCCTATGAAGTTGAACTAGACTCAGATTGTGCAAACAAAATGCACTGTAAACACCTTCAATGAATAATGTAGGTCAGATATATTGGGGGTTCAAAATGTGTACACAGCTCAATGAAGGCATAAATCATGAAGGCAAGTTTAAAGTTACTCTATATTGTGTGGGTGTGTGGTTATACCCTTGCTGTATGGTAATACTTTACACATGTACACAACTTTTCAAAATTAAATGGTGATAAAAAGCGACAACAGTTTGAATAGTTCAGATGTAAAATGTACACACTTTCTGTTTTATCTGGACTATCTTCGTTGTGTTGACAAGTTGTTTGTCATGTAAAACAGCGTACATTTTTCTTAGTCTTTGATGTTTTGTCACCTCCCATGCTTAGTGAGTGGAGTTTGTTTAATTATTTGAGAAAAGTTCCTTATTCTAGAAGTACATATATTTTAAGTAGTTTATCTAAATTTGAAAAAATGAAATTTATTAATCTGTTCTACTAATTGAAAGAACTGTTGGTAGTGTGATACTGATAACTGTGAAAATCCCAATTTAAAAAACATTACATTCTTAAAATGAACATTTTTGAATGTTTTCTTCTTTTAGTTAAAACATTTTCCTTGTGAAACATGCAGAGACAAAGGTTACACAATACAACTCCCTGTGTTTGTTTTTGCTATAACTTTTTACGTGATTTGTAGCACATCATGTTGTATTTAAAACCACAAGGAAAATATAGGATGTGAGCCACGTTTGATTTTGACAATCAAATAACTGTTTGTGTGACTGTCCTGAAATACACTTACAAAGGAAACCAGATATTTTGCAATTTTGATTGTCAGTTTCACAATAGTTGAAATAATTTGTTGTATTATGAGTCACAACCTAATGTGTGTGTGGTTCAAATGTGTCGGCTTTACCTACCTGGAAAAAGGTGAGTATAGGAAACTGTAAAACTTGGACTTATTTGGAAGTGTTGGTTTTTAAATGAGAGAGTTCACTTACATTATTTCTACACCAAGCACACAGGAAAGCATTCATCATCAATTTTATTAGTTTTTTCATTTTGAGACAAAAACTCACATTCACACTCTTCATTTTCCTTAAAAAAAAACCTATTTAACTAATTTCCTTTTTTGTTTTCAATTATTTAACTATTTTATTTTATTTGTGTGATTTATTCATGCATTTCTTAAGTGATTCCACTGTTCTCCTTGGGACCCCTTTAATCATAAATACAATACAAGAAAAACCATACAGTGTACATCTGGCTGGACAAAACAAAAATAACAACTATACATTTGGGTTAAAAAAGATTGCACTGAAAATAACTACCAATAATGGTAATATCAAACAAAGTGTTCAGCTGAAGCTCAAACGCAAAGTTAAAATACTACTACTATTAAATAAATAAATAAATAGTTTAGATTAAAGCTATTAAAAAAAGGTGGATTGATTTGTTGACAAATTGTATTTAATAGATGTTAGGGTAAAAACAAATTATATGACAAATTGTAATTGTCTGGTCTGTTTTCAAAGACAAAGTAAAACTATCTTTGATATGTGCATGTCTGCACAACATATGCAATATTTTCATCTAAATAAAGTTAAAAGATTCGTTTTTGAAAGCTAACTTCTTCTACTGAAGATTGAGTAAAGAGAATGGTTTGATGCTGAGTAAAATTTAGATGATTAGTACTACATACATGTGAAAAACGGACTATAATAACCAACAATCTACATTGAAGAATCTATAAATTAAACATTTTCTCTAGCAAGAAATTACCTTGCAAAAAATATTCAGGAACAAAAAGAACTCAAATTTGTTGACACAAAAAATGCTTTAGATAATAATTCAACCAATTAAGGAGTTGGGGATGGTGTACCCTACCTTTAAGATGCTAGTCACATCTGCTTCCATGTCTCTTCCAGGGTTCCTCTCAGCTTTCTTAGAAACTCTCCACCCCATCTGGGCTGTCCTGTATTGAATATCATTTGTTGGCCAACAGAGGAAGGAATTAGGTCTACATGAACGGGCAAAGACTCCCTGAGGTTGAGTTCGGGTGGACGAACTTGGTGAACTGGTGAACTCTGTATCAACTCTATGGAGTTTGGTTAGGGCCTGGTTGGTTAGTTTCTGCCTCATTGGATCAGTGTAGAGAAGGCTTTTTACATGGTTGAACAGGAGAGTGGTTTAGATGCTCTAGTTTTTCGATAGTGAAATGGATTGCTTGAATCATTGAGGTAGAAATAATGGCCTTCACTATCACCTTTCCATGTTGACTGGCCATTTGACTTCACAGTGCACTTCTCCATCATTCATGGGGCCAGAGTGTGGTTTGCAATGAGATGGACTGGTTGGTGCTCATCAAAATGTGCTTTTCTTCCAATTCAAAACAAAACAAAACATGATTTTGTAAAATTCAGAACTCTATTAATTTACTTGCGTTTTGTGACTGGCTTAAACAGAACTCCCATGGATGGAAAATATAAAATTGTGTTTGCTATAACTAAATTATCATTGAGAAAGGATGATAAATTGAGTGAATGGTGGTGGTCCATAAAATTGCTGACATACCATCTATACATGCACACTCACGTAGACCTGTACATATTTGTGTATGTGGAACGGAATGTGCACCTACTTTTTGTGAGACTTTTGGATATATTAAATATATCCCATGAATATATCTCATATCGAATTTAACTTTTCAAAAGTAAATGCCGTTCAGCTTCATCCCTATCAACTGAGCGATAGTCCAAATATTCCATGTGAAAGAGGTTTTTTATTGTATGAATAATAAAAATTTGTGAGTAAGAAAAAAAGTAAGACCTCATGCTGGCATTTGGAAAAGGGCAATGACTCTATGTACAATTTTGACCAATTAGACGCAATTTTGTAGAGAAAGTAAGATGCTGAATGAGTCCCCTTCCAATTCCTCCATGTCAGGACCCATCCATATGGCATCCTGTAGTGACCGTAGCTTGGTCAGGCGCACAGTCCATTGTTTACCAATGTAGCGTGAAATCCATTTTCCATGAATGGCTATTAGCAAGGCGACAATGAACAACTTCCGTTTTCTTGTCTGTACATGGACTATTGGATGTATCACAAGCCTAGTGGTAGCATGGTTGTTTCCTTTCCAGTGTATTATGAGACCTATTGTGGGGGTAATGGTGTTATGGGGACACTGTATCCTGTCTGTCAGCAAGGATACTCAGTTTAATGTTCATATATCAAATTCTCAGTCTTATTTTTGTCTAGAAGTACATTTGTAGAATGTAGTTCTGTGAACCAGACTTGAACTTTGAGTCTCGTGCATGAATTATCCTCTTGAAGCAGCTGAAATTTGATTTTAAACCACAATGTATATTTACATACTAATGGTAACTTGAAGACAAAAGATACAAAAGTCTGTCTTGATATCTTGCTTTATTCCTTGTAAGTAACTACAGTTTGTATTAGTTATCCTACAAACATAGGTGGAATACGGTCAAATATAGTGTTTTATCAACCCATATGCAAAAGGATGCAGAAGGCGCTTTATTTTTCTGCATAACAAATGTATCCTTCAGCCAACATAACAAAAAATGAAAAGGTTGAACTTAAAGTTAGTATTGGGGACTGCTTAGCTAGTAAAGATGAGATAACCCTACTTTAGTGTCATGATTGAAATACAGTTGTAAATTCTTTGTATTGATAACCCAAAAAGTGCACTTTGAAAAGTTGCCGAAGCATGTTGGAGGCAGGACAATAACTATAGATTAGTCAAGGGTTTGTATAGACCTCCTGGCAGGCAACATGAGGTTATAGCTATTTAGATTCTAAAGATTACCTTCAGGTTGTGATTTTAAAAAAATGAAGAAAAAAAAAGCATCCGGACTCATGTAAAAGGTAAATGATTAATGAGTAGTAGTTCCAACCATGGAGTTTGAAAAAATGTGTAAAGTGAGGGGTAAATTCTATGTAAAAACTTCACAAATAATGATGCCAAAGCTGTTTCTGGTATTGTGTTTTCACTGTTGTACAATCTTTCATTATGTGTTCTTATATGTTTCTCTTTATCAGATAGATGCACCATGGATCAAAGGATCCGATCACCAGTTTGACCATGCATCAATATACCTTTTTCTTTTTTTAAATGAAAGTCAAAGAGAAAAACAGGTTCTGCTTTGGTACGATCGAATTTTTGTTAAAGTTGTTGGTTTTTTAAAGTTTTTTAATGAGATATTGCCTAAAATCAGAAGGCCAGACGTCACTGCAAGGTGAGGGTTACACTTAACTGATTTAGGCTGTCAACCCAAACCAGCTGTCACCAGGGGGAAGTTGCTACCTACTTTTGGGTTACCTCCTTCACAGTCCAGAAAGATGTAGGCATGGGTATCACCCACAAAGAGACTGGCTTGTAGAGCAAAATGCACTACCTTCCCAACTTTTTACGAAGAAATTATGGTTAAGTTCCTTACTCATTGGAAGTTGGTAAAAAAATTGAAAAAGGGTACGTGTTAAAGAGCACTCAAGACTTGTTGATATTATAAAACATTGTTAGAAACATCCCCTTTGAAGTAATGTATAGTTTAAGGAAAAGGGGCAACTTTTCAATGAAAAATTCAAATCTGAGAAAGGCTTCAGGCATGAAGCCTTTTTCAGGAACCTGAAAGCACACAGTTCTTACAACAAGGGTGATTTTTTTCTCACTATTTTCTTGCAACTTCAATGACCAAATCGAGCCAAAATTTTCACAGGTTTGTTATTTTATGCATAATGTTGAGGTACTGATCTTTGAGAATTACCAAAAGTATACCCTGCATTTAAATAGCACTCTAAATTATGTCTTTCTCTCATTTGCCACCCCCCCCCCCCCAACGAAGTGTCTGGTTATGTCAAGTATTCACCCATGGAAGAGTGAAAAGTTCCTTTTCCATTGTCCTGGCCGTAGTATTTGTTCTCTTGTAGACATTTATGTTTCATCCAGCTTTGAATCTGTCCTGTTATGCGTTTAGAAATTGAGTGCCTTGGAAATTGGCTGGTATAAGTATGGACTGAAATCTACATCATGTCTGTAGACTAGAATGATTCATCATAAATTTCTTCTTCAGAGTTAGGAAATCTTGACTTCATTAACCAAGGAAATATATTGTTAACAATGTACGGTCGCATCTGAATTAATGGCTTCGGCATTGGCCATGGCCGGATTGAAAAGACCTACTCTTCAAAATTGTCGCTGCAACCAATGGTCATAGCCATTGCTTGACTTGAACATGACCTATCACTCAATGGAAACTTTCTGTTGAGAAGTTTATTAAACATTGATCTTAATCACATGATTGAGCTTGAAACATATGAGCAGGTGACATTTTCCCTTTGATAAGTCATTGAATAAATTGTGTTAAATGATTCTTAAGTAGTTCTAAACAAAAATCTCCAAGGTCATTGAAAATGAAAGTTATTTTAGTGAGCAGCTGTTTTTTTTTTACTCATACACCTTTTTGTTCATACTTTTGTCTGTGCTATCAAATGAGAGAATTTTGGTTTTTAAGATTAATATTTTGTGTGTTTACACAACTGGTGCCATATTACAATTCATACATGTGGGTTGCCACTGTGTGGGTTGAAATATCAACAAGTTCATGTCATGTTCTGTTAAAAGCAAAGTATTTGGCCAGTTATATATTTTTTAATGAATAGCACAGTTACACATGCAGTTATTCAATAAGTAGATTGGCTTTAAATGTGCCCTTCATGTTGTCTGGGTTTGTTACTATTACCATTTTGTCTGTAGCTTCTTTTACAGGAATGTACATTTATCAACAAAAACATCTGTGAAGTTTCACTGCAAAAGTTCCTTTTGTGTTAAAACAGCATATCGAAGCTTAATTTTTATTTATTTATTTATTTGTTTTACATTGAAGACTTGTAAGGGCAACTTTATTGTCTACGTTGATGATGAAGAACAAGTGCGTAAAATGAAAGTATTTCTTGGCTTGATTACATCATAGAGGGTCTATAATGTGCAGAGCTGTTTTCCACAACCTTTCTGAATTCACAATTTTAACAATGTTGCCTCGTTCAATAAAACAAGATGAAATAATAAACAAATCTACTTGTATAGTACAGCGAGCAACTCAGGTACATGTTCATTGCGGATATTTGTACTGGGGATGCAAAGGGCAGACATGCATGCATCTGAACTTTATTTGAACTGCCAACTGAAATGGGGCAGCTTGTTTGATCGGAAGTGTTTCTTCATTCTGTACACCCCTGTTGTTGGTATAGTTGGAATAATGTTTGTACATAGTCAGCAGTGCTCGGGTCATTGGCCCCTGGTTCAACTTCAAAGTCTGTTGTGTCTTGTCGAATTCTGTAACTGATGATGATTGCTCTTTATTGATTGACCCAAATTTGACACCAGATCATGGCAGCTGTGCAATTGTGTGTGGATTTGTGCATCACTGTTGGATATGGAATACCATGGAATATTAAGGTATTTGTCTACATGTTCCAAATGGAGAGGATGGAGATGGGGATGATATATCCATGTATTTTTCAACCTTCAAGTCAACAAAGACTGTTTTCCCCATATCTTTGCAACTTTTCCAGAGCAACAAATCTTTGTTTACAATGGCAAATAACAATGTGTGTAACTACTACATGTTTATGTAGTTTATCAGCTGTCACATACACTGAATTTTTTATGTTCAAATGTTTGTCAAAAATGTGTGTGCCTTTACGCTGATGGACAGCTTTGCCCATTTTTGTTATGGAACAGGCACCAGTAATATACGCTATTGAAAATAAAGCCTGTCTCATAACTATGCAGATTTGTGCGGCATGCTACATGTATTACTAATACTCATACAGTGATGTCGCGTGGGGATTCATAGGGAGGGTGGGGGAAGTCCCCAATCCCACCCTTATAACTCTGCCTCCCAATAAAATGCATCAAATTTACATGATTGTCAAGTGTGATCCCACCCACCAAGCTCCTTCTTTCCAACATGTTATTGATAATTCTGACCTGCCCACAGACAACCCCTACTCAGCAGCCTCATTCATGCATATTCATGACACAACCAGGTTGTTCAGCCAATAAAGATATGCAGCTCACTGATGTCATACCATAAGTGATCTCATTGTCTGATATTTCTCCCTTACTCATAAAAGTCTCAATTAACACTAATCTAATAGACCTGAAAGAGTTGACACTCCAGCATTTATAGAATGGCAGGCATATATTGAGGGCCTAGGAGGAAATACGTTAGGGACTTACGATGACTTGGAATAGAACTATAATCCTGCTGGAAGTGATACATATACCTTAGTAGCTCAAGTTGACGTGATCAAGCTTTAATACAAATTTAAGACATGATGAAGCAAGATTCAGCACTCTTGGTTAGTCAGAATATACACAGAAAAGTTAATACCTATCTATCTAAAAGTTGTCAATCACAAGAATGTATTATGCAAGCATGATTAGTTTGAAGAGATGAAAAATCTGACAATTTCTGTTTTGCAAAGTTACTCTAAAAGGATACTTGCTAACAGTGATATTAAGTATCTGGCTTAAGTAGCAACAGAAAGACTGAGGCATTAAAGGAGGAGACTAGGGACAATAGTAAGACCAACACATTAAAGGAAGAGATGTTAGAGGGTTAGACTAGCAACAAAAGTAAGAACAAGACGTTGAAGTTGGAGATTAGGGACACATGGCGTGTCGTGGTTGAGCGGATAAGAGCACCGAACTCAAGCTCAGGAGTTTCTGATCAGCGGGGTGTGGGTTTGAGTCCCAGTCTTGACACTTGTGTCCTTAAGTAAGACAGTTAACCATAATTGCTTCGTCTTTCGGATGGGACGTAAAGCCGTAGGTCCTGTGTGTTGTGTAATGCACGTTCAAGATCCCAGTGACACTTATCACAAAGAGAAGGGGTTTGCCCCAGTGTTTCTGGCTGTGGCAGCTGAGTGCGGCGTAAATCCTTACAGTGTGTTACATAAATGGGTCTCATAACTCATTAGCCTCAATAACCTGTAATCAATAATGAAAAGCGCTTTGAGATGCCCATCGTAGAAAGCGCTATATAAAAACTAGTTATTATTATTATTATTTATTATTTAATTAGTAAGACCGAATTGGGAAAAAGGGAGACTAGGGACTACAGTAAGACCGAGAGTAAGAGTGAGACGTTCAAATGAGAGACTAGGGGCGATAGTAAGGATGAGACATTAAAGGAGGAGAATAGAGACAATAGTAATATTGAGATGTTAAAAAGGAAGACTACCGACAATAATAAGGATGATACATTAAAGGACAAGACTAGCGACATTAGTAAGACCAAGAGACCTAAGACGTAATGGACAATAGTAAGGATGAGATGTTAAAAAAGGAGACTACCGAAAATAGTAAGGATGAGATGTTAAAAAAGGAGACTAGTGACAATAGTAAGGATGAGATGTTACAAGAGGAGACTAGCGACAATAGTCAGGATGAGATGTTTAAATGAAGGAGACTACACTATCTGTACTACGGCCCGATGCGGTTGGAATAACAAAATAATGACAAACATAAACCCAATCAGTTGAGAACTAGTCAAACGTAGTTATCTTGGTTTTGATTTTGACTTTTCATAAACTGTTTATGGTATTATGCCAATTTCTCTAAAATAGACTTGGACTTGTCTGAGTGGAAGTGACTAAATGACAGTAGTACGTATGTGCCCAAAAAGACCATTTTGGAATTCAACTAAATTGCTGACTCAAGACGCAAGGCTCTGTGACAAAACAAGAGTAAATCTGTCCCGTCCAGGGGCCCCAGGGAATAGCTTCTGCAGGTTGAGTCCAAGGTACAAATGAGGTAGCACGAGTCGGACAATCAGCAACTTAAACCCTAAAAATGGATCTTGGTTCAACCACTAGAAGGTTAATTTAAGCCCTGTGCTTTGTTGAGTCACACCATTTAGGTGGGTTGAATGGGCACCCACTGTCTTACCCCGATTGGGCAACAAGTCCTAGAATAATCAAGGGATTTAAGGAGACAGGTACCTACGTCAGTTGGGGATGATCAGTATAATTATCCCAATGGTGTTTGTCCTGTTTGTGGTTTCTATTTGTTAGTCTATATCTGGTGGAATCAATACTTGTGTCCTTTCCGCCCACCCCTCCGTTATTCTTACCCACCTATTGGCAATGAATCCAATTTCGGTTTGCTTTGTAATCTCACTTTTTTATATGGAAACCTAGACTATGAATCAGCTTGGAATGATCTTTAATAATCAATAACATTTAAAGTGTGAATTATTTGGATTAAGTATCCGTGTAGTGTTTCATCAGTCTGGAACTATTTGTTTTGTTTTTGCAAGTTGTACCTTTTAAAACTTTAGTTGAAGTAGAGACTGTTAAGAAAGTTTACCCGAAAGCCATGTTTGTCAACTTGTTGCAATAGATCTTGGCTTTAAAGATCTACTTTGAAAGATCGGGATATCAAATTCTATACAGGACATTTTAACCCTTTTTAACAAGAATTGTCCTGGATTAGTCTCTTTCACTTATAAACTTGAATAGTTTGTTTTTTCTTTGTCTAATATAAGCCCGACCTGGAGGTTGGACAGGGATGATCTCTGATCAAGCGTTTCATTAGTTTCCTTATTTTACCTGGGAGAGGATTTAGGAAAGGGTTGAATGGACAGTGTTGGTCTGATAAGATTTTTTCCTTATCCTACATACGTAAATCGGCAATGGTGACGTAATTGTTCAAATTGTTTTGTCCTGTGTGTGGTTTCCTGTAAGCTCATGGGATACCATTTGAAGTAGATGTGATCCCCTCTTCCATCTTACCTGTGGTTGGGGTTAGAAAGGGATATGGGGTAGACACCCATTCCTTCCCTTAAGACTGAAGGTGGAGGGGAACATCCCTCCTTTGCCTTTAAACCCTTGTACATTGTGTGTATCTGGGAAAATCTCAGTGCATCCATCATCTGAAACTCCTTTTGTTTTAGGAGCGAAGATCTTTCAAACTTCTATGTGTTCATAATGGAAAAGAAGGCACATCCACCATTCTCTGTTCTGAAGTGATTAGGCAATTCCTATCTCTATTGTAACTAATACAGATAGATAAAAAATTGAAATACTTTAGTGTAGTTTACAGTTATTGGAGCAATAACATTTCAATTACATTGAGGAAATACATTATTTTAGAGATATTTCAGTCTCCTTGCTTGGGGAGATGAATGTAGAGAGTGAAATCCAATGATACCAGTAACTCTATGCAACAGCTCATGGATACATTATTAAATCAACCATTCTCAACATTTGGAAATAACCCTGGTACATACATGGTATTAGCTAACCAAGTCGTTTTAAAATCAGTGTAGAAACTTGAAATCTTTGTGTAGATAGAAGGGTACTTCATACATCAAATGAACCCTTGTAAGCAGTTCAGGATGCTATGTCAGTTAAATTTTTCAACTGACAGTTAAGTAAAGTTTAATGGATTTTTTTCTTCTCCAAAATGCATAAGATTTGCACCAGTTTGCCATGATGATTCCGGAAATCTTTTCATAAAATTCTTGACTAGCAATTTTGTTGTCTTAAAAACTCCCACAATCAACTTACACTGACCCAAATCTCACTCATCCTATTACATCAGACCAGTGGCTTTCTATGCTTACAATCCCCTTCCTGTCCCAAACACTACATTTCAAATGGTTATAATTTAAAATGATTATAAAATGTAAAACAAGAAGGTTTATTTCAATTCTGTAAACTACAACTTACTTTGTATTGTACCTGTGTAATGTCTATCAGAATTCTTGTGTGGACTGGTTGTAATAGATGAGGCCCTCTATTGACAGAATTTCTTTTTTTCTTTCTTTTTTTAAAAGGGATACTGCTGCGCTGTTTAATTGCACAAAGGAATAAGAATCTTGTTACTCTAAATTGAAATTACTACTTAATATTTCAACAAAAACTGTTTTTAAATTAAGTAAAAAATGTGGGATAGTGACTTGAGATCCTCTTCATGTGGTGATTAGTTAATTAGGAGGGGATGTTAAAGCTAGTTGAGGATAGGAATTAAGGCTAGATAGAGGGTGTTAACTTAACAACCCAAGCTTTAACTGGTATGGACCCCGTTTACACTAGATCCAGAAAGGTGGATCAGACCCGGGTCTGATCCGGCAATGTGGATTAACGGCTAGTGTAAACGCAAAAAAGCCGGATCAGACCCGGTTCAAGATCCGGCA
This sequence comes from Pisaster brevispinus, assembly GCA_023634235.1. Classification (NCBI taxonomy): domain Eukaryota; kingdom Metazoa; phylum Echinodermata; class Asteroidea; order Forcipulatida; family Asteriidae; genus Pisaster; species Pisaster brevispinus. The sequence goes on along the minus strand of JAMKCF010000007.1, from coordinate 21,280,568 downwards.
ATTTTAATCCACCTTTCGAGGAGGGTTGAATCCGGCAATTGGTGGATCAGATCCGGCAAAGTGGATTCCAAATACAAGTGTAAACGCAAAGGTGGATCAGACACCGCAATTTGATGTGGTCATTTCCGGTTTCGCTACGAATGGCGCGCTTTTTGCTTGTGCTTTGGTGGGACATCCGTCGCTGTTTATATTTTGTGTGTGTGCTGTGTGCACATGGACTGTGCGTGTGTGAAACGTTTTGTTGTTTTCAGCGTCCTTATACATACATCGTTACGTTCGGAGCTTGCCTTGTTGCTGTATTTTTTAAATTCCCATCTACCAAATATTTCTACCTGCATGGTCGTTGTTATCCGTATCATTTGCTGTACTGTATTTTCTGCATTCTACCTTCGCCTTGATAATGATTATTTCTAGAAGTGGCGCGCTGTAATCGTGACCTTTGAGCTCTTTGCGAGGAGCGGTGACGTCATGACCAATATACATCCGGTTCAACGACCATGCAGGTAGAAATATTTTGTAGATGGGAATTAACAAAATACAGCAACAAGGCAAGCTCCAAACGTAACGATGTATGTATAAGGACGCTGAAAACAACAAAACGTTTCACACACGCACAGTCCATGTGCACACAGCATTGACACAACAACGAAGACACACACAAAAATATAAACAGCGACGGATGTCCCACCAAAGCACAAGCAAAAAGTGCGCCATTCATAGCGAAACCGGAAATGACCACATCGAATTGCGGTGTCTGATCCACCTTTGCGTTTACACTTGTATTTGGAATCCACTTTGCCGGATCTGATCCACCAATTGCCGGATTCAACACTCCTCGAAAGGTGGATTAAAATTGCCGGATCTTGAACCGGGTCTGATCCTGCTTTTTCGCAGTTTTTACACTAGCCGTTAATCCACATTGCCAGATCAGACCCGAGTCTGATCCACCTTTCTGGATCTACACCGTGTTTACACTAGATCCAGAAAGGTGGATTGAGATCCGGCAATTTTTTAACGACCGCAGATCAAGATCCTGTGTCGCGTTTACACCAGCGCTTGATCCGGCTCCGATCCCACTTTTGAACCGGATGTATATTGGTCATGACGTCACCGCTCCTCGCAAAGAGCTCAAAGGTCACGATTACAGCGCGCCACTTCTAGAAATAATTATTATCAATGCGAAGGTAGAATGCAGAAAATACAGTACAGCAAATGATACGGATAACAACGACCATGCAGGTAGAAATATTTTGTAGATGGGAATTAACAAAATACAGTAACAAGGTAAGCTCCGAACATAACGATGTATGTATAAAAACAACAAAACGTTTCACACACGCACAGTCCATGTGCACACAGCACACACAAAAATATAAACAGCAGCAACGGATATCCCACCAAAGCACAAGCAAAAAGCGCGCCATTCGTAGCGAAACCGGAAATGACCACATCGAATTGCGGTGTCTGATCCACCTTTGCGTTTACACTTGTATTTGGAATCCACTTTGCCGGATCTGATCCACCAATTGCCGGATTCAACCCTCCTCGAAAGGTGGATTAAAATTGCCGGATCTTGAACCGGGTCTGATCCGGCTTTTTTGCGTTTACACTAGCCGTTAATCCACATTGCCGGATCAGACCCGGGTCTGATCCACCTTTCTGGATCTAGTGTAAACGGGGTCTTAGTGTAAACGGGGTCTAATAAGTCTCCAAGAGCAGTTGTGGTACTGACTGAAGATTTTGGATAAAATCCTTGTTTTTAATACAATTATTTTAGAGCAGTTTTTCCTGTTTATTATAAACATCACAAGAAGGGGCTAACACAATTCTGCCACCTCCCTCCTCTTTGGTTCTATGAACCCATACTATCTTACCCCCCCCCCCCATGAAAAAGTTTAACAACAAAATTGCTGCTCCTGCCCACTCCATCATTCCCAATCAACTCCCAGCACGTCACTCCATTTCTACCACAACTGCTCGCTACCACATTACAACTGGTCTGACTAGTAAGAAGTTTTATATATATGCTTTTTTTTTCCTTTGGTCTCACAAGATGTAAAGTACGCTATAAGTGGAATTTGAAATTTATGGTGTTTAATAACAGTCAATGTTTCATTGAGATTCTCTGCATGGGGCCATAGATTGGGCAGACCCTTTACACCAAAGGCCTTAATCAGATGGATTGATGGGGGGGGGGGGGGGGGAGTTGTCCATCATAAATTTGGTTTTAGTGGTTTTGCGATATAATTGCGGTGGTTAGGGGTTTGGTGGGCATTCAAGAAAAAATGACACACTCCAGGCTACTTAACTATTAATTGATTTGGATGATGTTTCATGAAGGGGTTGAAAGACCTGAAGTTCGTTGCATGTTGTTTCCCAAAGAAGTTTTCTTTATATCTCGACCCTTGTCATATTCCAGGAAAGAGTCAAACTCCTGGCTGATTTGAATTGGCCGGTGTCTAACTTTTTTTCTTGGCCAAGCAGAGACTTTGGAACTGGACATATTTACTGTCTCTTGATTAGTTTTTCAAGTTGTTGTCATAGTGTCCACCACTGAGCTAGAAAGCTGCATTTAGTGTATGAGACACATGTGACTGCATACATTTTCATAATTTTTGTATTTTGTACGTAGGATGCGATAACATTTTATTGCTTTTCTTACCAAAGATAGCAACTTTTTAAGATAAAATTACATTTATTGAATACAAATTGAAGCAATTTTCTTGCTTTAAAAGTTTCCTTTCACTTTTCCTCCTCTTTGTTTTCACAGTCTTCCATTCACTTTGATCAAAGACTTTTTTGTTATTTGAAATATATTCACGACTCCGTGAAAATTATTCAGTCACTGTCTACACGTTCAACCTTTGTTTGCGGCTGGTTGTGTTGTACTGTCTGGTGTCTTACACTGAAAAATAAAACCACATCCATGTTGTAGGTAAGACGACACTGTTTGAGTTGTAGCGTTAACCACAACATTCAGACAACCTTCAACATTACACATTGAAGACCACATATGACTTAATCACTGTCTATACTACCAGGATCACGTTTTATTAACCGGGTCATCTTTATTGCACGTTTACCCCCTCAATTTCAGTTCTCATGGAGTGGGGAAAGTTGTCGTTTTGGGGTTTTGCTTTTTGTGTCCTTGGATTGGAAGCGTTGGATGGATTTCTTGTGGTTGGAGTTCGAGGGTATGGAGGTCTGCGATTGCTATCACTACATCCCTGGGACTATATAGACTTCTAAAAATATCAGGGGTGCAGTTGTATGGCGTGGCCGGTGCACGTCATGTCAGGGATATGCGATTTATCGAGGTCAAAGAGTCGTATATTCGTGATCGTACATTGAGCCACAAAGTCTGTGTATAGTTTGCTGACTGTTATTGAACCCCCCTTGGGTTTATTATGAAAAATCTTGAGTCTGTGACTTCTTTTAACTGTCCGCATAGTTGGGCTTTTACCTTAAATACCAAATTTGTATGTAGCTTTTGGTGATTATAATAAACAAAAATTGCCAAATTACTAATGTGCACAGTTTTGGTATTAATTGCTTAGTTTGTTACCTTGGCTATTGACTGTAGCGGTTTGTAGAGGTCATGAAAAGGAACGAACCATAATTGACTCCTGTCAGTTTCATATATATCTCATCTCTGTAACAGGGGTTTTATCTAATAGTTCTTTTAATTCCAAAATAAGATGTTTTATTTTAGAAAATAAAACAATTTCACAAACCGAGTTTTAGTCTAATATTCATAGTAAACCATGATGCTCTTAAATTGAAAAGTTAGTGTTTACTGCCACGTTACCATCAGGATAAGAAAAGGAAGAGAAGTAGACCTTTGTGACAGCGCCCTCTGTTGTTGTATTTCCTCTCTCCTATGCTTGAGTTGTAGGAGTTGCTCTACATTCTTGCCCAGCAGTGAAAGTTCCTTAAAAAACAAAATATTTTGGTCGTTTTTATTTGGATACAAGATCCACATGTTCATGTGCACTTAGTAGCAGATCCTAACAATGAATTAACTCTACCTGAATAGCAGAGATTTCACCAAAAACAAGATAAGATATTAAAAAAATAAATATGTGACTTTTACAATGACATTAGTACACAAATTGTGTGCTGGAACATTAACCATTTTATATGGTACACATCTTTTATACTGACTAATTCTTATAGCATGGATGCATGTATACCTATACCTAAATGACTAATAAACACAAAGTTCACTGATACCCAACTGACAATTACCCTTTGATCAGCAGTTCAGCATTATTATTGCAAGGCTAATTATAAACTATACTGTATGTCCCCATCATTTAAACACACGCTTGATTGTTTTCCCAGTCTCAGCTTGTTTGTGATAGTTTGAGTAGGATGTACGCACACTGGTAATACAATGCTGTCGGGATGTTTTCTTGCCACTCTAATACAGGAGTTGTTTTGTCCATGAAAGCCAATGACACACACTTCTGGAATGGGCTAGCTGTACTTGTGGTTTTTCCTAGAAATGTGGATGTTCATGCAGAAAAGACCCCTCTGTTTTGAATACAATCTCCCAAACCAGACATGCAGATCAACCTTTGTAAGATGTTTACTGGAGCTCCTGTTTGGTTGGATGGGGCCGAATTTTGATGTCCAGGGTAGTGGTATGTCTGATTGTTTAATTTGGGTTCACTTGTCTAGCCTTTTCTTGCAGCAGGGGTGAACTATGGTTCATGCAGAACACAAAAACATCTCCTGGAATTACGTAATTAATATGCATTACACTGCACAGAAGCAGAGTTTTTACCAATAGAAAGGTGTGTTTTCATAGGAGCTGGATCACCGGATGAAGAAGTGACCAATCAGGAGAAAGTTGATAACACCTCGGTGTCAATCATTTACCAAAGGGCCAATCATAACTTATGGAAGGTGACAAATAATGATTGACGCTGGAATGTTTGCATAAATCTGTTTATAATGGTTTTACCCATCACACATGAACAAAATCAAATATTTGTATAGAATTATGAGAACAATGAAGCAAATCCCTAAATCTGAAAGAAATCTGTGAAATGTTGTTTTAATTTTTAAAAAGTAGGGCTTTATGCACAAATACCATGTTCATGTACATTTATGTTTGATAGGCCTTTATATTACTATAAACCCGTTGTGAACCATTTAAGATCTTTAAAAGTACAGTAAGGGGTGACAAATACTTGTACTGCCAGTGTACTGCTGCCAGCAACAAACCCATCACTACTCATTCAGCCTTTTTTTCTAAGCTTATAAAATCGTATCAAAAGGAATGTACAAATTCAAGGTCCTCATTGTCCAGGCTCATGTTGGGTGTTGGCATGCTTGTGTGCACAATATAGCCTTCAACACTAAACTGGTGTCAGTAACTATGCACCCTAAATAATCTTTTAATTAATCAAGAACAGTTCTCCTCAGGCGAAGAATTTGTTATAATTGAAATCGCCTCTAAAACCTCAAAATTAGTCTCAAAACGCAGTATTAGAGTCTTGTACAATGATTTGAAAGGGGGTCCCTAAAAACATCTGCCAGAACTAGCATGGAATATTTGGCATAAAAGAAAACTTATACAAAAGTCAGAAGGAAATTGTGATTCTGTGGCACGGAATGACTAGTTAGCAGCAGGCGCCAGTGGTTTTCTTTGACAGGTGTCAGTGGCACGAGTTCAATGGGTAGAAATGCAGGGTGTTGTTAATGGGGTATGTACAAAAATTGAGTTATCGACAGCTGTGGTTGAAAGCTACATGTTGTGTGTAGTTCGACTGGCAACACTATTGAATAAAAAAAAAAACTTCTTTCCAAAAAAGCCACGACAAAGGCTGGCAATCACCTTTTATATGCATTGTAATTTACCTCAATTCTGTCAATATTATACGTACATGTGTATTTGAAATCTTTTATTCCTACAGTCGTAAAAAGATGTTGTGTTCAGTTTAATGAAATTCCTAAAATATTTGTTGGGTCAAAAATGGAGGAATTTCATTACCGACTTTCTTAAAGATCTGCACGGTTGCTATTGTGCTGAGTGAGACAATGACTTTTTTGACAGAATACCTGATTGTAAACCATATTTAACAGTGTCAAATTGTGTGTTTCTTTGAAAAGCTATTCAGATGCTGAAAGTTTTTGTGAGTGTGGCTGGTCTGGCTTTTAATCTTATTTTAAATAAACAAGATGAGCCTTGAGCTATAAAAGTGATTATTTAGGAGGGGGGTAACAGTTTTGAAATTGTGAGAAATGATTGACAGGGCATTGGGGGAAATGGTGTAAGGTGTGCAGACTAATGCCTTGTCTGTCAATACATGGTCAATTGGCTGACAGCCCCTTGAGTAGTGTTACCAGCTGGGAGGAGTAAGTTAGACAAGTTCAGGGCTGGATTTTTATTGCAAGGGTAGCTTATGTAAATAGTTTAATCCTCCATGGCTTAATTGAAGGGGTGATTGTTGCTCTCCATGTAGGGTCTGTTGAAGCATGGTTGAAGCACTGACCATAGAATGCACTGACAGTGACACTCTTGTTTTGTGTAAAAACTCGAACAAGCAAACAATTATGTTTCAGCAGAAGCAAAAATAAGATGTAGGAAGGAAAGTGGGGAGAGACAAGGGAAAAGGACTTACCACTGCTTTCATTGCATTTCAGTTTATCAGTAATGGTTACATCTGCTCAACATTTCTGCCACATGAATGTGTAGGTCACTTTTTTTGTCTACCATTACTGTACTTAGGACGTTTTGTGACTTACTCAACCTTATTTTGAAAAGTGTTGCCGCTATCAACTGTACCATGCTCTGTATGAAGGTCATTGACTCATACATTTATTTAAGCAGTGTTTTTTCTATCAATCACCAATCAATTTTGACCAATTATTCAAGCTTGTTCAGAACTCAATCTTCCATACTTTCTAAGCTAACCAAATCTGGACAGCTTCACTTCTCAGCTCTAAAGGGAAAAAAGTTGCCGAAAATATTTTGTCCAGTAAGAGACAATTGGAGCGCTGTATTAATCAATGTAATTAGGTGGTGTGGAAGTTGTCTGATTGACAAGAAATTGGCTAATAACAGTGTATTAGGCAAGGGACTATCCCTCGTTAAACAGACACTGCACAGCCTAGGTTTAATTCTGTTGATTTTATCAGTCAGGTTCAAGTTCATAATTTCAGTCATTACTCTAAGGACCTGCTTTTTTAGAAAATAACCAGTAATTTCCCAGGCTGACCTTGCCAACCTCTCCCCCTCATACACATGCACACTCCTCAAGAAGAAAGAATTGCCTGACTGGATGTCAGGTGAGGGAGCTGCTCTTGATTTATAAACCACAGACTCCTTATTAGTTCAGAGTAGTTAAAGGTTGGTAATGACGCTCGGAAATCATTATTATACCTTTTGTTAATTAATATGATGACACTTCGAAAGGTATAACTTTATTAGGGAAGATTGAATTGAAACCGTAGCGCATTGAAACTTCCTCAAGTTTTGCACAACAGGCAAAAGAAGAAATGAACTGTGCATGCTTATTATGGTCATAGTTTTAATATGTAGATGTAGCATTTATAGACATGTTTGTTTAAATTTGTTGGGAGTATAAAATGTGGTTTGCAGCCATAAGAGGATTAGTCAATCTTCATAACAGTTTTTTTTTCACTGGGGGGCAGTCTGACAAACTTTGCATTAACTGATCTTAAAGAAGAATGTCAAAACTGTTCTATGATTTTCATGAAATGTTATGTTGAACATTATGTTGTCTCAATGTCAAAATGAAAACAATTGCATTAGCTCGGCAGGTGTCCTAGGCACTTGATCCCCCTTTTATAACCCAATTATCAAGACGAGTTCATATCAGGGCCTCCATGCACTTTCCCCGGTTCCATTTACAAGTTCATCCTCATTAACTTATTGCATGCCAGGACCTGGGCGAGACAAACATAGGGTGTGCACTACCACCCTCCCCTGCGCCTCCTTTTGCAGGCATTGGGTCCAAATAAACTATTTCCTCTTCTTGTCATGCCAATTACCCTGGCTAAAAGAACAAAACACATTTAAGAAAGACAATTTACTTAACTTGGGTTCATAAAAAAAGAAGGAAATATGGGCATAAAAACCTGCCAAAGTTAGTGTCTGATACACATCTGCTAGAATTAAAGTGATCCTCTCATAAAAATTTGCCTTGTGCATTCCTTATAGTCTTTTGGTTGTCACACATTGAAGTAAATTCTCATTGATTGTCAGAAAACCAGCAAGATAAGGATTCAATGAAATTTTTGTCTACCTGCATATTTACTGACTTCTACATTTTATTGTGTGTGAACTCAGTGTCACCAAATACACTGATTTCAGTCTGGTTTCCAGTGTGTCCCTCTAGTTAATTGGAAAAAAAATATATATAACAAGAGGTGCTCGAAGCCGGAAAACAAGAGGCATTCACTGAAGTCTCAAAACACCCCCAAAACAACCGTAAAAATATATATTGTTTGTTAAAAAGAAAAGTAGCATGATAAGTCTTTTATAATTTAGAAATTAGTGTAAATTTTAATTGTAACATTTGTCTCATACATTTCCTGTTTTGACAAACAATGCAATTGTTTTTAATCATGTGGCTTATTTTGATTTCACAGGGATTATAATGTTACTTATCAAAAAGGTCTTCTGTAAGAAATTTGTTTACACAGGCACTACTTGTAACCTGTATTTTATCTTTAATAAAACACATTAAGGTCTTTAGTTGACATTAAACACCATCAACAAGCAATTGACGAATGACTCTATAAAATTGATGAAATAAAAAGTGAGGAAATCCAGTGCGATTTCCAGTGTGTCCCTCTAAGTATTACACTACATCATTCATACTTGACAATATTCAGCACCCTGATGCCCAACAACATGTAGTTTCATCCCTTTAAAGAGGGAAATTAGCCATTAAACATTAAGCACAGAGTCCCATTCTCTCCTAATTCCTTCCCCGTCGGCTCATTGTGGAAGGGGTTTTACCGCTGATTACTAAGGCGACTCTCCATCAAGAGGAAGTCCTAGGGACGATTGTTCCCCCACAGGATGTTTTGGGGGGCCTCCCACCCTTCAAGGTTGGCCCCAATCCAGTCAGACTTCCTTCCCCTTTGCATGAGCAGAGACTTTGCACTTTGCCAAGATCTAACTAATTGTTTGGGGTAATTGGATTGGCCGTGTGCGTGATAATGTGTACCGCCCTGACCAAGGTGGCTGTGTGTGTAGCTTGCCACAACTTAGATGCAAACTAAGATTGATGAGAGCGGAACTGTGAATCGATATATTTCCTAACAACTCAAAATTAATACCCACACACTTTTTACCCCGACTTGCCTCGGAAAAGTGTTAAATATTGCTTTAAAGTAAAGGAAACGAAAAGCTTTTTTTAAAAAGTTACATTTTTTAAAGTGTGGTTTGTTTACCATTTATATATACTCAACCCCAAACAAGTTTCCCTTCAAGTTATCTGTTCGATAATTAATTAAACTACAAGGAAAATATTAATGTGCATTCAATATTTACAAATATTCCTGTTAAAAACACCAGAAATTGTTGGTTGTTGTAGCTTCCCTTTAACACTGAAAAAGATCAATTTAACTTGAAGGTGGAGTGATTTTTGTCCTTTTCTGAAGTCAAACAACTGTCAAGCTAACCACTGAAGTTATCTATCTTGGGCGAGAGTTTAAAAAGCCACACTGGGAAGAAAATGATTGATTGCTATGGTGGCTCCTTGTAATGTTGATTTGTACACCAAATCAATTAAACGTTCCAAATGAATTTCCCTTTTTACAAGTTTGTTTTTTAATTGTCTTTTCCTTTGTGGAGATAAATAATTGTACTGCAGGTGGTTAAAGTTGAGCATTGGGGCTTGGCTGACAGCTGGTTACTGTTATCTTTTGTGGGTAACATGGGGAGCTGTTCTATTTGGCTTCAAAACCCTGTTGGTAACGCCTTTTGGTAAAACTAAAAGGTCATTAAGTACAGTGCTTAGTTAAAAGATAAGTAAAGCAAGGGCCCCATAATAGAAGGAATGAGATTGATAACAATTATTGTAAAACCTTTTTATGATTGTGTTCACTCCTCTAAGATGAAATTGGCAAATAACTTGTGTAGTTTTCAGCTCCGAGTGTAAGGTTTGTTTCAGCCTCTGTTTAATAATCTGGATTCTCACCAGATTTGAGTCATCTACATGTACATGTACAGGAGGTGTATACCATTTTAATTCCATGGTCAGTTTTTGATAAAACCTATTTGGAAGAGGTAGATTCTTTTATTGATATCCAGTCCGGTACCCCAATCAGTGGATGTTATAAAGGTTACACGAGCATGAAGGCCTTGGATAAATAATAGAAAAAAGTAAACCTATCTCATTCATAAATTGCAAAGATCAGGGCCATATTCGGGGAAATGTACAGGTGAAGCCAGTTGATAATGTGATTCCCAGAGAGCTTTAATAACATCCATGCCAATAAAGTGCATTAAACTCATACAGGGTGAGGGATAGGTTTCATTGTTGCAAGGTTTTATTCAGAGGTTACAACCCTAGTTCCTCATAAACACCCACGTCTTTTTTGAACGTGACAGTTTTTTAAAAGTTAAAGGTAAGGTATTGTTTTCAGCAATAAAAATAAATAAATAAACACATCACTCAATCAATATTTCGATCAATAAATTGAAAAATAAAACACTTGTCAAATTGAAAAAAGTTTCACCTGCCAAGGTCTATTACAACTTATGCCTTTACTATTGTGGGTTTCTTCCCCTTAAAATAAAAAGTGGTCACCTGTTAACATCTTTGAAACTGCAAAGAGAAAGTTGAAATAAATCTAAGAACTTACACTGTTTTACATTTACCATCCCAACAATGTTGGTCAGTGCAGGTTGCTGCAGGTTACAGCCTTTCCAGCTTTCATATCTCACATTATTAATGTTTCTGTTTGCCAACTCCAACCCACCATGGAGGAAGTATATTCATAGGTCTGACTGAAAAGCTTCATTTTCTGACATAGTTTTAAAATTACTGTCCAAAGCACTTACCACATTACTCTCACTTCCCGTGTTGCCTTCTCTACATGTTCTTAAAGGATTTTTTTTTTTCAATCTGAACCTTCTGTCTCATTTTTATGCCAAAATTGGCGGACAAAACAGACTTGGATCAGTAGTAAACTCTGTTTTTATCAAAAATATCTCATTTGTTCTTCTTTTTTCACCATTTTAGTAATTGAAATAGCTGAAGTAAGCTTTGCTATAGTCTAAACAAACATGAACAAATAGATTTTTAAACCATCTTAAATCTGCTTTCACTAATTGTTCATAGCTATGAACACTCTCCTTTCTTACAATATAAAGTCATGTATGTTGCTGTGGAGGCAAGTCTGATCCCCCCCCCCAACTATTACCAATCATGTATCATTTAAGGTTTAGCATAAACTTTCTTGCTCTTTGCATTAATTTTTTGAAAATGACAATCAGATATTGTCAACAGAGGGCAGTGTTTAAATTGCATGAGACAATACTTATAATGTAAGACCTGTTGAAGTTGTGATAAGAATTATCATGTGGGCGGAGTATTACAAAGAAGAAGTATGGTGTGGACGGACAAAAACTGACTGGGGACAACTTATAAAAGGATGATTTGGCTGGTGGTACTTAGATCGGTATTAGAAAGTTTGCACTGAATTCAAACAATTTTCCCATCCCCCAATCGCATCAACCTCCACAACAAGCTTCTCAAAGAAAATGCTTTGGACTAACAACTTAAACTTTATTCAATTCAACTTGGTTTATTTTTCAACTGGACTAAACAAGTCAAGTTTACAAAGATAAAACAGTTTTACACAGTAAATTTTACACAGTAAAAAATGATAGATTAACTGAAGGCGAATCTTACATTTGACAAACGTTATTAATCAGGGATTGACAAATTGGATGAGACACATGGAGCAATACCCAGTGAAAAACCTCATGTAATCTACTAAGTGGTTAAAGTAACTAAATTATATTCACTAGCACTGAGCTTATCCAGAAGTTGATGGATCCATTCCAAAGATTTCTTTGCTGCTGTAATGTTGAGCACATTAAACCCTTAGATGAATGGTTACACCACAGTTCCTCATAGCATTATAGGCATTAATCCCATAGCTTCCTAAAATAATGAAAATTAATCAATTTTTATTTGCCTGTGTCCTTTTGCCACTTGGAAATAAATATTCAATGTTATATTAACAAAATATAAATTTTGTACCAGCTAGCACATAGATCTGAATAAAATGTTTTGAAATTTCCTCTCAATTTAGGTGAGTAAAATATCCCAAGTGTAGCATTGAACATCATTGATAACCTACCCCCCCCCCCAACATTCAAGTGAACTCCACTCTTAGGTCCTGTGTACTTTGTGTTCTGTTTGTATCTATCCATCTGACAGTTTTCTTCAGATGGATCCAACAAATGCAGGTGACAAGTTTTTGGTGGAGACTCCTTGTGTGGTCGAAACTTTGGAATTAAGTGGCATTTCCTTTCCTGATCCCTTCCTGTTTGGAGGGATTCATTGCCAGAAATCTCTAATTGAAGTTGCCAGATTAGGTGCAACTCTTATATCTTTAGATCTCATTTATGTGTTGCTTACGCAATCGAAAGAAGTTCTGGAAAAGCTCTTGCCTCATCCAATTAAGGGTTAGTTCTGTCATTAGGTTAAGTTTCACCCGAATTCATTGTAACAGTGTTTCCTTTTCTCTCTCCGCATTTCTCCCACTCCTTATTTGTTGTCATTTTCAATCTGCTCCATTCGTCACTTTTGTTCTTGGAACCGTTCGGTCTCATTCTTTCCTAACTCTCATTTCCTCTTCCTCTCCATCTCTCCAACTCACCTTCCATCTTCCATTCATCTATTTTTCATTCACTACTTCTTCATACTTTTTGGGGTGATTTTCAACCTGTTCAATATGTCACTCTTCGTCTTAAAATTTTTCAATCCGTCTCACTCTTAATCCGTATTTCCCCATCCTTGCCATCTCACCTTCCTCCTCTCCATTTTTCTCAATATCCACTTTTAATCACTCTATCTGCACCGTACATTCGTGTTCACCCCTATACCCCTCCACCCTCCACTCCATACTTCCACTCAATCTGTCTTTTCTATGTTTTCTTATCTTGCTTGACTTGTGTCTTCCTCTTTGTATCCCTTGCCTATCATCCAGGTATGCTCTTGGAGATTGTCGTCGTCCTTTACTAGAGTCAGCTGAGATTGTGGAAGACATTGTACATCACCAAATGACAAGCTTGGTAAGAATGCTTTAGGGTTCAGACATGTAACACTCAGAAATACTTAAATTGGTGTAAATAAACTGCAAATAATTTGATATGCTGATGAAAATGTAAATTTGCCTAAACACAATATTTAACAGTAAACAACGCCCCCAGGTTAGACATATTGCATACCCTGATATCAAAGTTCATGATAATTTGTATACACTTAGGGACAAATTCTGGCAAAAAGCCAGTCTTTCTTGGCACTCTAATGATGGCCCCATGCTCCAATGTAATTTCTTTTAATCAAAACCGTGCACTTGTGGAAATTGCAGAAACTACAGGAAGAGAACAATATAACAAACTGCAATATTTTTTGCTTAGAAACATACAACTGATATAAATTTGTGAAGGGTGTCAATCATCCAGGAGATCTGTTTTATGTCAGAGGAGTTTGCTCAATTTAGAGGTACATATACAAGGTAACATATATAGAGGTAAAACAAATTGCAAGGAAGAATCAGGAACTTCAACAACTTGGATAATTACTGATTAGCAGGAGTTTAAAAACATTGAGAGTCCTTGTGCATCCAGGTACACTTTCAATCATACTGTTTAATAATAATTGCTGTACAACATGGAATAGTTTCCATAAATACAGGTTTCTTTTTGGTGGGTTTATTTTAAAGCTTTGTCAGCCAACTGCCTTTTAAAAATAGTTTCATCTTTGTGAAAACTCTTTTTACGACTGATGTTTGATGTAGTCCATGGTGGAGTGATGCTTATTCATTTCAGCTGTTTTCTCTAATATTGGGTTTTGGCAAGGTTCTTGCATGCTGAGTTTCCATCGTCATGCCCCTAAGTTTAGAACTTAGATCTGATCCATCAAGCTCGTCATCCTTTACTGTCTGGCCCTGGGCAGTTCTGGTTGTGGAGGTGTTTTTTAAAATGGGGAGCAGTCTATGTTTGTGCAGATGACTAAGGAATCAAACAATGATAAAAATCTGCAGACATCAAGAGGAACAAATTTGTCATTAATTTTTGAGTAAAACAGGTTTTTGGGTTTTTTTTTTAGTTGAGTGGATTCATTTACTTTTGAGGGGGTCAAGTATCGAGGCACACTTAAGCCTTACTGCCCAATCTAGATTAGCATTCCTCCTAATCAAGCTACTGTTTTATAGTTTACTTTTTTTTTTCTTCTTTTTTTTGCATAGTAAAGTACACTTACCTTAGTAAGTGTAGCCTCTGAGATATCTAACTAACCTCTGTTTCTCATGTCCATGTTTACCATTCATGCACCTGGTACTAGTACCCATTTCTTTTATCCACTTGATGTCAAAATTACTTGGTCGTCTTTGTAATGCTTTCCCCGTTTCATGTGTTTGCACAAATAAGATTAAGTCAGAATAATGACAGCAAACTAGAACTACTGGTGGAACACATTGTTTCCCATCAATGGTGGGATCAAAACATTTGGGGGAAAATGCTAAAAGAGGGCTCACGGCATAAAAACTTATATATAATACTACACCTTTTTAAAATAGGCAGTGGTGCCCTTGCATCCCAGACTAAACACCTCCCTATCTTCACTAAGATCTGTAAGCCGTCATCCTCACCTTTCTCTATCTACCTGATCTTGGAACCATCATCATCACTTCATCAAAGCAACCCATTACAGGTGTATATCTAACTTCCCTATCAACCACACATCACACAGTACAGTGTCAGGATTCTGCATTGTCATTGACAATCACTGGCTGCACATTATGATCTGTCATGAGGCCCCTAATATATGCCAGACCCCCCCAGTTACCCAAGGAGTAGTTGACGTGAGCCGAACCCACCCACCCTTAACCCCAGGTGGACAGTGTTAATAGATCCCTGTAACACCGTCTGCTCAGGAAACAAATAACATAGTCCAACCTGCACAGGTCTTATTAATCTGCATCACAAACTGACACCCCAAATACGGGAATGATTACCCCCAACAGATCCCAATCAGCTCCTTAGGGGGTCCATCGAGGTCCCAAATATACCCCAAAAAGACGTCAGTACAACTGTCAGCCAATCACGTGGGTAATTGATTGATTAATCGGGTGGTATAAGACAATTTTCATGTGATGTTTGTGGAGCGATCTTGCTGTATTGAGACAAACAGGAAATGGGTTGTTCGCTGGATCTTGTTAGCCTGTTTCCTGCCATCTGTCCCCATGGTGGGTTATCTCTGATCGTGATGACGTCAGTCATGATGTCATACGCAAGCATGTGAAGGCAAAACACCTTAATTTAATTAGCGTGTCAAAAAGGGTTTTCCCATCGGTAGTGTAGAAGTAAGCACATCTGTTTATATTGCTATATAATTTGGATCAGACTGTTGTGACTTTGTAATATCCAGTGATATTGGGAATCAATTGGGATGTTCCAAACAATGGGAGAACAAACTACAAAGAGAAGTCCTTGATTAAGACTGGGTCAACAAATGCGTGTGTTTGGTTAGGTATACACATTCAAACTGGGAACCTATAACAAAAGATTTTAAAAGGGTCCTTTGGTTGGGGAGAAGTCCCCAGTTGGAAAGTGTGTACAAAACCAATGGGAGCTGTTGCTAAAAAGTTAAAACAAAAGAGGGACAATAGGAGGTGCCCAATTGCAGGTGTTTACACTCTTGTGTTTGTGTGTGTGTGTGTGTGTATCCATAATCCCAACCCTACCACATCCTCTTTTAGCTCCTAAAAACTTGCGATGTGTTTTATATGCAGAAATAGCAGACACAATACTTGAATTACTTAGGCAACAAATTTTATTGGGGATGTGGTTACTGCACAAATTAAAGTTTTTTGTTTTGGTCTTCCAAGTTCCTGTTGTTCTACTTGTTCAGTGTTTTTATGACAAGTTCCATCCCTCTAAAAAAAGATCACATTGTCAATATCCAGGTATAAGTGTTTTATCACACTTCCATGTTTCTCATTGCGATACCATCTGTCTGTTTCTGTTGTGATGATATTTCTTGTGGTCCCCCCCCCCCCTCCCCATTAGACAATTTGAATAAAATGAAGCTATTATAACTGTACCTTTCTAAAATAGTTGAAAGTTGTAAGATATTTATTGTCGATATCCATTTATTGATGTACTTACCTGCTGGAGTCTGTAGACATAAACTTGTTGGGTCTTATGACTCTGACAGACTCAAAAAGGCCTTTGTGGTTTCTGTGGAAATTCTGTTTTGAAATGTCCATTTCATTTCCTGCGTCACTGGCTATTTTATCGACGACCTTTGTGGGAAACTCAAAGAGAAACTGACACCGCTCAAAACTGAACCTGTCCCTTGATGATTAATAGAGATTTACTTTGTTGGCCTGAAATCAAACAACTGGTATAAAAATAAAAAATTGGTTGATTGGGGTAGCAGATAAGACACCACAAAATGATTTGACAAAAAACATGCTAAATTTGTATTTTTCAAGCATACAGCATAAAGTAAGTGTTGTATATATCGGTGAGCACACAAAGGCAAAGTTGGCATGATGTTATCCATACAAGTACATTTAGTAAATAAAGATGCATCTATGTTTACCTACCACAATCAGCTCTCATAATTTGAATGAATCAGTTAAGAATAATGAGTAATGATGTGGTCTTTACTGACTCACTCTTATCGAGTAGTTACTCAAAATAAAGTGCACAAATCAGTAGGATGCTAAACCTTTCTTTGCATTCTGTTTCATATATTTTGGGGTTTGGTTGGCGATTATAAGATATAATGTTGCCTAAAATGCATGCATATTGGAGCTTCTCTTGTGTAGACTTAGACCCCCTCCCATGTATATTTTTAATGGGCTTTGGCATTTATAGTACCTTATATATACTTTAAACTGTAATTGAGCCGTTGTGTTAAATAAGAGCCAAAGGTACACAAAGATCATCTGAAATAATTTGTAACATCTTGTATCTGCTTTCATTTTCGTGACAAAACCTTTCCTGATCTAAATGTATGTTGCCACTTTAAAGCCACTTTAACAACAGAGACATTGCTACCGACATCCCAGGCTTTCTCAAATTTTTCTCAAATCCCTTTGATATTTGCATGTTGTAGATATATACAATTTGTACAGTGCTGCTTCATTAATGTAGGGGAATGTCTCTCCTGGTGTGAAATAATAGGAACACTTCATTAAGATGCAAACTAAATCCTTAATGATCAATTCTCATAAACCCACAGTTGCAGCGTGCAGCAGATGTTTGCAACATGCGCAATGCCCGTTTTATCAGCATTGAGGACTTCATCTTCCTGATGCGCAATGACAGAAACAAGCTTCGTCGGCTTATCCTGTTCCTTAACAACAAGGATCAAAGGCAGAAGTTAGCCAAGATGATGGGTACAATGGGAGATGATGATGAACCAGGAGAGATAGGTAAGATCAGTGTTAGTTGTTGCATACAGAGTCCCATTTGGAATTTCACTTGATTGCTGAATTTCAGTAAGCAATTGGCAGGTTCTTCCCCTTTTGCTGTGGAAGGGTTGGGAAACCAGTCACTTTATTATCCTAATGCAAAGCAATGAATCTCAATTAAATTCAATTATGCTGTAAATCAAATGCCTGTCAGATTAATGGGTGTGTATTTTGAATGATGACATTGTATCTGTTCCCAGGAAATACATGTTTGATATAAAATTTAATGACTCAACCATTAACTGTGAAACATGTTTTCCTGCAAAGGAGCTGCTTGAAAAGTGCCACTGGTTTCCTTCCCTGGATCAGATACTGTCTGTTCTTTGCTCATGCTTAAAATTTCTGTCAATCCAAATTCATCGAGATATAATTAATAATCTCAAGTAAATTTGGTACTTCATTTTGCTTTGGCTTCATCCATCATTCTCAGATCAGAGAGCATTCTGCAGACGACGCAAAATCTCCTACGATTTCCTGAGCACACTTGACCAGACAGGAGAGTTGGTTTCATTGATTGACAGCGATGAGATTGATCCAGTCAGGATGGAGAAATTGGAAAGGGCAGAGCTGAAGACCAAGTACATGGACAGCACCATATACAAAGAGTACACAGAGGCACGGCAAGTCAGCTTTGGTGAGTTATAGCTTGCTTACCCGTAAATCTTATCGCTAATATTCCTGAAGATAAGATGAATATTCATCAAATGTTGCTAATGTGATGTTTACACAGTCAAAAGGTTTAATTGATAAACACCTGGATGTCTGTTTAGCAATTAATTTTTTAATGTTAACCATTTAACTGGTTTGCTTCAGAGATCGCAATAATGCACAAAACTATTATGCAACACTCATCGGTCTTCTTATAAACTGGCATTTGAGTTTCTGTTTGGTTGGCGGTGGTCATGTCAATAGGTCATGTGCGGTGAGACACTGTTGGGGATTGTGCGTACAAAGGCAACTTTTTCACAGAGTCCCTGTGGTCATTGTTCGGTGGCTCTGTTCAATAGGCACTACAAACAATGGATGGATTTGTGCCTAATGTCTTTATCGAAGACATGTTCCTTTCACATACCAGCCAAGATTTTGTAGAGACGGATCATTGTCATGAGGCCTTTCATCTCTCTCTGGGATGCTGTCTGTTCGACCGACGTGGGTCAGTGATCAGCCGTTACATAATGGAGAAACACAACTGTAAAAAAATATGAGCCATTAAAATCTGTTAATGTCAATGATAAAGCATCTTTGTATGGGTTTCCAAACTGAGTCCCATTGACAAAACAAGTTATTAATGGCTAGATAATGTGGTCGTAATATGCATAATAGAAAGCAAGTGGTCAGAACTTGATACAAATTATTTCAAGAGCCGTTGTTTCATGTAGCTTCAAGGGTTTTAAATTCTAGATTGTGAAGTATTGCATGTATCTTTCCCCTAGTACAGATTTTGGTTAAATTCTCCCACAGTACCCCACAAATGTTTGCTTAAAAATGTTGTTACTCCTAATTAGTGAATTTGGCTATAGCCACGTCCATTTGCTTAAACACAAGCCATGGAAGGTAACCAAAACTTGTTGAAGACATGGTGTCACGTGTCGTATATCTTTTTCTATGCAATATTCCTGTTAAATGTTTTCTTTTAATGATATTGTTTGTTCCAAGCAGCTAAGAAGGGTTCTAAGTTCAAGGAATGGCTGGATTATTCAACTCTGGAGCCAAAACCCAACCCATTTGCTCTGGAGATTCTGCAGTATCTAGCATATGAAGCAGTAGCTCAGGTTGGTATTTGATTGATCTAAACAGCTTTGTGTGTTCATTTTCTTGCAGTAAACTGTTAACATCCATCTGCTCTGTTCATAATCACAGTTTTAAAAAGATGCTCTGCACCTCCTGCACGTTGTTGTAGATTTTTTTTCAAAAGCCTAGAATGATTCAGAAAGGTGCAGTTTTGTTGCAGTTAAAATTTTCTTTTATCATTTAACCGCATTGACACCACAGTATTAATACTTAAATCCCAAGTGAGACTAGTGATGTTCATTTTTTTAGTTTAATATTTCCATCTGAAGCGAGATCCACATTGTTTTTTCTCAGTTTTAACATAAATGCTTGGGGTGTTTCTGCACTTTCTGGAAAGTTTCATTTGAGAAGATGTTCTAGAATCTTCAACAGACACGCGGAAATAACTCAAAACTTTGTTATAAATTATTGTAGCTTTTATAACTCTACATATGTACTAAAAGACAATTTTTTTTTGATAACTTGTAATTGTTTATATTTAATTTCTTCTTTGACAGATAATGGAGCTTGCGTTTCTATCCCGTAGAGACATGCAGGCATCCCCATGGGACCCCCTCACTAAAACCTCTGCTTCTCTTTGCTCTAATAACCTCCCCTCTCCGGGTCTCTTCCTCAACAAATCCACCAAGCCTTCTCCAGCTTCTACACCGTTGCAATCACCAACTTCATCACCTACATCCCCAAACAGCAAGATGGTATCGCCCTTTTTGTCCTCCAGTGCTGGGGGTGCTGCGCTGAATGCCTCCCTAAACAGCAGCTCCTCGGACAGTTCATTCCATGCACAGGGGGATTCAAAAGCTGGAGGGCACAATGTTTCCAAGTCAAAATCAAAGAGGAAAAAAAAGGTAAACCACATTTAATCAGGACAACTTGGCCCCATAATTATTGTTGTCTGAATGCTGTGCCAAATTACAATGAAGACAATTTCTTTTGACTAATTTTGAAAGACTGTTTTGACCAAGTGTTTAAATTTGTTTTTTATTATTTTAGTATTAGACTTGTATTTGTTGTTTAGCCAAAAATGTTTTATTTGAGTTTGACATTGAATTGGGAAATCCCTACTTTTCAGTGTTATTTTATTTTTGGTGATCTCAACTCCTCCAACCTTGGAACACCATAACTGACTATCCCCTACTCCAAGCATTTTCCTCTAAGAAAGTGCTTTGCTTCATGACATACATGTACTCTAAATGCAAAACAAAATTGTAAATAAAAGGGAAACTTAACTTTGCTCTTGCTTTTACAGCCCAGTGGGTCTTCATTATTAGCATTAGTTCAGTACCGTGCAATCAGACCTACGCACATCAGAGAAGCCTACAGGAGATTTCAAGAAAACTCTGCACCAATGGCAACATTTTGTGTAAGTTAATCTTTATATTTTATTTTTAAGCACGCTCCATATGGATGTCATCAGCAAACTATTCACAGCTATCGAAACAGGTTCAAAATGTCTCAAACAAAACCTATTTGACAATTACATCGAAACCTACATGTATGCCAGCCATGTTTGTTCGGAGTATAAATGTAACCTCCATTGAATATGTTTGAGTTAGTCACAAATTGCAAAGAATGGAACTAATATACATGGATGAGATTCTTCCGCCTTTTGGCGGAATTCCGACTTTCCGTCTTTGAAAAACCGTCTCTTTTTTTTCAGTTCAGACTTTTTAAAATCTCCGACTTTGGCAAGTTGACTTTTGAACCTTTCACTTTCCAACATTTAAATTGACAATAAAATAATATGAGTTTTGAAGATTTTGAAATGAAATAAAATAGTCTTTGGTTACTATTTTGCTATGTGTCACGTCTTTCTTTAATTTTGTAATTTGCCTTGCGTATGTGCACGGCCGGCCGTCATTAGCTTGATGCTGTCAAACTGAGCACGGATCTTGCCCCACACAGAGCATCGCACTTTCAATAAACAGTGTGCAATGGCCAAATGTGCAATGGCCAGCGTTATGACCATTTGTGGACTAGCCGCCAATATTAACTGGTGTCCATGCTCACAAATATGTGCTGGGTACCAGGCAGTATCATCATTTGGTATTTTTATGCGAACTTGGCCTAGCGTGCCTATTTACACGTTGGTGTGCGTGCCTGCTTTCCTGCTTCATGGAACTTGTGTGAGTCAACTTCTGCACTATGTCTAGTCGTAAAGACATTGTTAGTCGGGATTCCTGGAGGATGACAAAGGAATTAAAAATCCCTGGCGGTGGGATTGGGTAGAATTGAAATCCAGAGGATAGTTTCTGTCAGAATTCATCCGGAAGTTGAGCAAGCCGGGTAAGGCACTGTGCCTGTGGTGTGATGCTGAAGTTAACTATGCTTCACGCGGGAAAAATACACTCAGACATACTCATACTGGTGTAGCATTTATTTATTAAAATTTGTTGCATTTTTTTGTCAGATTCTTTTCCCCCCAATTATCTAAAACTTCCAAATGACATTGTCATAGCCGTAGGTATTGTTTTGACATAATAGATTTTTGGCACAAATTTTAAAAATGGGCTTTTTGGGCCAGGATTTTGGGTTAAAAAAACTGCAAGGGGTTAAACTTGTACTTTTGAGTGTTTCCGAACCATTTTATTTTTGGGCCAAATTTTAAAAATGGGCCTTTTCGAGCCAGGATTTTTGGTTTAAAAAACTGCTAGGGGTTAAACTTGTACTTTTGAGCAATTTCGGACATTTTATTTTTGGGCAAAATTTAAAAAATGGGTCTTTTTTGGCCAGGATTTTGGGTTAAAAAAACTGCAAGGGGTTAAACTTGTACTTTTGAGCGATTTCAGACTGTTTCATTTTTGGCCCAAATTTTATGAATGGGCCTTTTTGGGCCAGGTTTTTCGATTAAAAAAACTGCAAGGGGTTAAACTTGTACTTTTGAGCGATTTCGAACCATTTTATTTTTGGGCCACATTTTAAAAATGGGCCTTTTTGGGCCAGGATTTTGGCTTAAAAAAACTGCAAGGGGTTAAACTTGTACTTTTGAGCGATTCTGAACCATTTTATTTTTGGCCCAAAGTTTAAAAAATGGGTCTCTTTTGGCCAGGATTTTGGCTTAAAAAAACTGCAAGGGGTTAAACTTGTACTTTTGAGCGATTTCAGATTGTTTCTTTTTTGGCCGAAATTTTTAAAATGGGCCTTTTTGGGCCAGGATTTTTTAATACAAAATCTGCAAGGGGTTAAACTTGTACTTTTGAGCGATTTCGGACCATTTTATTTTTGGCCCAAATTTTAAAAATGGGTCTTTTTTGGCCAGGA
The DNA here is from genome assembly GCA_023634235.1 of Pisaster brevispinus. Taxonomy (NCBI): domain Eukaryota; kingdom Metazoa; phylum Echinodermata; class Asteroidea; order Forcipulatida; family Asteriidae; genus Pisaster; species Pisaster brevispinus. The sequence continues at coordinate 21,257,810 of JAMKCF010000007.1, read as the reverse complement.
TTTTTGATTAAAAAAACTGCAAGGGGTTAAACTTGTATTTTTGAGCGATTTCGGACCATTTTATTTTTGGGCCACATTTAAAAAATGGGCCTTTTTGGGCCAGGATTTTTGATTAAAAAAACTGCAAGGGGTTAAACTTGTACTTTTGAGCGATTTCGGACCATTTTATTTTTGGGCCACATTTTAAAAATGGGCCTTTTTGGACCAGGATTTTGGGTTAAAAAAACTGCAAGGGGGTAAACTTGTATTTTTGAGCGATTTCGGACCATTTTATTTTTGGGCCAAATTTTAAAAATGGGCCTTTTTGGGCCAGGATTTTGGCTTAAAAAAACTGCAAGGGGTTAAACTTGTACTTTTGAGCGATTTCGGACCATTTTATTTTTGGGCCAAATTTTAAAAATGGGCCTTTTTGGGCCAGGATTTTGGCTTAAAAAAACTGCAAGGGGTTAAACTTGTATTTTTGAGCGATTTCGGACCATTTTATTTTTGGGCCAAATTTTTAAAATGGGCCTTTTTGGGCCAGGATTTTGGCTTAAAAAACTGCAAGGGGGTAAACTTGTACTTTTGAGCAATTTCAGACCATTTTATTTTTGGGCCAAATTTTAAAAATGGGCCTTTTTGGGCCAGGATTTTCGATTTAAAAAACTGCAAGGGGTTAAACTTGTATTTTTGAGCGATTTCGGACCATTTTATTTTTGGGCCAAATTTTAAAAATGGGCCTTTTTGGGCCAGGATTTTAGCTTAAAAAAACTGCAAGGGGGTAAACTTGTACTTTTGAGCAATTTCATACCATTTTATTTTTGGGCCAAATTTTAAAAATGGGCCTTTTTGGGCCAGGATTTTGGGTTAAAAAAACTGCAAGGGGTTAAACTTGTACTTTTGAGCGATTTCGGACCATTTTATTTTTGGGCCACATTTTAAAAATGGGCCTTTTTGGGCCAGGATTTGGGGTTAAAAAAACTGCAAGGGGTTAAACTTGTACTTTTGAGCGATTTCGGACCATTTTATTTTTGAGTCAAATTTTAAAAATGGGTCTTTTTTGGCCAGGATTTTTGATTAAAAAAACTGCAAGGGGTTAAACTTGTATTTTTGAGCGATTTCGGACCATTTTATTTTTGGGCCACATTTAAAAAATGGGCCTTTTTGGGCCAGGATTTTTGATTAAAAAAACTGCAAGGGGTTAAACTTGTACTTTTGAGCGATTTCGGACCATTTTATTTTTTCGGCCACATTTTAAAAATGGGCCTTTTTGGACCAGGATTTTGGGTTAAAAAAACTGCAAGGGGGTAAACTTGTATTTTTGAGCGATTTCGGACCATTTTATTTTTGGGCCAAATTTTAAAAATGGGCCTTTTTGGGCCAGGATTTTGGCTTAAAAAAACTGCAAGGGGTTAAACTTGTACTTTTGAGCGATTTCGGACCATTTTATTTTTGGGCCAAATTTTAAAAATGGGCCTTTTTGGGCCAGGATTTTGGCTTAAAAAAACTGCAAGGGGTTAAACTTGTATTTTTGAGCGATTTCGGACCATTTTATTTTTGGGCCAAATTTTAAAAATGGGCCTTTTTGGGCCAGGATTTTGGCTTAAAAAACTGCAAGGGGGTAAACTTGTACTTTTGAGCAATTTCAGACCATTTTATTTTTGGGCCAAATTTTAAAAATGGGCCTTTTTGGGCCAGGATTTTCGATTTAAAAAACTGCAAGGGGTTGTTAAACTTGTATTTTTGAGCGATTTCGGACCATTTTATTTTTGGGCCAAATTTTAAAAATGGGCCTTTTTGGGCCAGGATTTTAGCTTAAAAAAACTGCAAGGGGGTAAACTTGTACTTTTGAGCAATTTCATACCATTTTATTTTTGGGCCAAATTTTAAAAATGGGCCTTTTTGGGCCAGGATTTTGGGTTAAAAAAACTGCAAGGGGTTAAACTTGTACTTTTGAGCGATTTCGGACCATTTTATTTTTGGGCCACATTTTAAAAATGGGCCTTTTTGGGCCAGGATTTGGGGTTAAAAAAACTGCAAGGGGTTAAACTTGTACTTTTGAGTGATTTCAGACCATTTTATTTTTGAGTCAAATTTTAAAAATAGGCCTTTTCGGGCCCAGATTATTCTTTTAAAAAACTGCAAGGGGTTAAACTTGTACTTTTGAGCGTTTTCAGACCGTTTCAGTTTTGGCCCAAAATTTTAACCAACCTGTGTCACAGCTTTACAAAAAGCCTTCATAGTTGAATTTTCTTGTACATTTTGGTGATTGGCGTTTCCTACAAATGACTAATATGACAAATAATAAATGTTTTGCATTTGTGCAATGGGGAGAATATTTTAACTTGTCGAATGGAACATTCCTTCTTTCAATTCAAGCAAATATTCTCACCATGATACTCATCAACATCACTGGTCATGCTATTCCACTGAATATTTATGTATCTTTTTGATCTCAATTTTCTGCAGAAATATGCAAGTCATCCTGAAAAGCCAAAATATTTGGTTTGCTGACAGTATCATGGAGGGTTCTTTAATACTATTGAGGCTGGCATCCAACAAGATGAATATATTAAACATTTCCTTAAGATAATTAGTTCTTCATGAAAATATACATTAAAAAAAAAAAGCAAGATAACAGTACAAGAATCCTTAACCCAAGTTGTGTACTTGGATTTGTCATAAAGTGCAGCTGATGGTGTAAAATTCTGTGTAAAAAATTATGTCTTTTAATTTCTTTAAAACTATCTTTTGGAAGGCACAACAGAAAACTCTGTTATGAACAACAACCAATGCTTTGAAAGTGTTTAATAGAGTGTGAAATGTATATCTTAGCAACACAAAACAAAAATAAACTAGGACAAAAATGCTCTTTAACCTATATTAATACACTTTACTTTTTTTAGCCTGTTCTACTCATAACTTAAATTATGGTGTGGCATAAAAAACTATTGTATTTCTCAAATAAAAAAACAACCTTTGACAAAACTATGGTCAACAAAAAACCTTAATAAAATTTGTACAGCTTGTTTCCTTTACACAATAATATAAAAATGTAAATATGTTGTATGTACAGGTTTTCTTTTCAAGGAATACTACATTATGTTAATATGAAGACCTTGTATTATAAATATTTTTAAATGGACAGCATATCAAAGATAATCACAATTACTAAATATCAAATGCATTAAAAAAAACCATATGTAACAACTTTTAATGGAATTTCATTTAACAACATTTTCATCAAAAGAATTACAGTAAGCTTACAGAAAAAATAAACTTTTACTCTAATTACACAAATTATTCAGACAAATTAAGTTAAATTCTAGAATGGAAAGTAGCACATAACAGGCAGTATATTTTTCCTACTTTTATCTGATTTCCCCTTTTTTTTATGACCCTGGGAAATTGTTAACTAATGCCTTAAAAAGCCTATCAAAACCTAGACCATTTTATTATGTACATGAATAGGTCAGCCCTTGTGCTAGATAAACTCTTTCTATCTTTACCCAAAAGGGCCAAATATCATGACGGCACATGAAAACAATCACTGGTAAGCTTATGGTTAAGAGTTTACTTTGTACAGATACTAGTAATAACATAAATTCAAAATACTACATCGTATTATTTTGTTTTGTTTAAGAGTATTGAACCCAACTGTTAAACAATGTATAACTTCACTTCATGTGAATTGGTGCCCCTTTGATGGGTGAAGAAACAGCAGTCATTGTAAGTTTCAGGTTGTCCAAGACATAGTTGCGTGGCTTACTGTGCCGATTGCTACTTGAATGAGGTCCAGCAATTGGTCTTTGAGATTGGCCTTTTGGAGGCGTATATTCCGGAGTTACTCCTATCAAAGAATATGTCCACTGCATGTCAGCCGTCTGTAGGAAACAAAGAAAAACACATTGCATTATTACATAAAAACAAAACAAACACCCACAAACTGCTTCAAATTGTCTCAGTGTGTTATTTTTCAGATTAAATAACCCTAGGTTGAACTTTAGACCATTTAAATTTGAACCCAATTTAAAAAAATGGGCCTTTTTGGGCCAGGATTTATTTTTTTTTAAACTGCAAGGGGTTAAACTTGTATTTTTGAGCCATTTCGGACCATTTTATTTTTGGGCCAAATTTTAAAAATGGGCCTTTTTGGACCAGGATTTTTGGTTAAAAAAACTGCAAGGGGTTAAACTTGTATTTTTGAGCGATTTCGGACCATTTTATTTTTTGGGCCAAATTTTAAAAATGGGCCTTTTGGGGCCAGGATTTTTGATTAAAAAAACTGCAAGGGGTTAAACTTGTATTTTTGAGTGTTTCCGAACCATTTTATTTTTGGGCCAAATTTTAAAAATGGGCCTTTTAGGGCCAGGATTTTTGATTAAAAAAACTGCAAGGGGTTAAACTTGTATTTTTGAGCGATTTCAGACCGTTTCATTTTTGGCCCAAATTTTAAAAATGGGCCTTTTGGGGCCAGGATTTTGGGTTAAAAAAACTGCAAGGGGGTAAACTTATACTTTTGAGCGATTTCAGACCATTTCATTTTTGGCCCAAATTTTAAAAATGGGCCTTTTTGGGCCAGGATTTTTGATTAAAAAAACTGCAAGGGGTTAAACTTGTATTTTTGAGCGATTTCGGACCATTTTATTTTTGGGCGAAATTTTAAAAATGGGCCTTTTTGGGCCAGGATTTTGGGTTAAAAAAACTGCAAGGGGGTAAACTTATACTTTTGAGCGATTTCAGACCGTTTCATTTTTGGCCCAAATTTTAAAAATGGGCCTATTTGGGCCAGGATTTTGGGTTAAAAAAACTGCAAGGGGGTAATCTTATACTTTTGAGCGATTTCAGACCGTTTCATTTTTGGCCCAAATTTTAAAAATGGGCCTTTTTGGGCCAGGATTTTGGGTTTAAAAAACTGCAAGGGGTTAAACTTGCACTTTTGAGTGTTTCCGAACCATTTTATTTTTGGGCCAAATTTAAAAAAAATGGGCCTTTTTGGGCCAGGATTTTTGATTAAAAAAACTGCAAGGGGTTAAACTTGTATTTTTGAGCGATTTCGGACCATTTTATTTTTGGGCCAAATTTTAAAAATGGGCCTTTTGGGGCCAGGATTTTGGGTTAAAAAAACTGCAAGGGGGTAAACTTATACTTTTGAGCGATTTCAGACCATTTCATTTTTGGCCCAAATTTTAAAAATGGGCCTTTTTGGGCCAGGATTTTTGATTAAAAAAACTGCAAGGGGTTAAACTTGTATTTTTGAGCGATTTCGGACCATTTTATTTTTGGGCGAAATTTTAAAAATGGGCCTTTTTGGGCCAGGATTTTGGGTTAAAAAAACTGCAAGGGGGTAAACTTATACTTTTGAGCGATTTCAGACCGTTTCATTTTTGGCCCAAATTTTAAAAATGGGCCTATTTGGGCCAGGATTTTGGGTTAAAAAAACTGCAAGGGGGTAATCTTATACTTTTGAGCGATTTCAGACCGTTTCATTTTTGGCCCAAATTTTAAAAATGGGCCTTTTTGGGCCAGGATTTTGGGTTTAAAAAACTGCAAGGGGTTAAACTTGCACTTTTGAGTGTTTCCGAACCATTTTATTTTTGGGCCAAATTTAAAAAAAATGGGCCTTTTTGGGCCAGGATTTTTGATTAAAAAAACTGCAAGGGGTTAAACTTGTATTTTTGAGCGATTTCGGACCATTTTATTTTTGGGCCAAATTTTAAAAATGGGCCTTTTTGGACCAGGATTTTGGGTTTAAAAATCTGCAAGGGGTTAAACTTGCACTTTTGAGTGTTTCCGAACCATTTTATTTTTGGGCCAAATTTTAAAAATGGGCCTTTTTGGGCCAGGATTTCGGATTAAAAAAACTGCAAGGGGTTAAACTTGCACTTTTGAGTGTTTTCGAACCATTTTATTTTTGGGCCAAATTTTTAAAATGGGCCTTTTTGGGCCAGGATTTTTGATTAAAAAAACTGCAAGGGGTTAAACTTGTATTTTTGAGCGATTTCAGACCATTTTATTTGTGGGCCAAATTTTTAAAATGGGCCTTTTGGGGCCAGGATTTTTTATTAAAAAAACTGCAAGGGGTTAAACTTGCACTTTTGAGTGTTTCATAACCATTTTATTTTTAGGCCAATTTTTAAAAATGGGCCTTTTTGGGCCAGGATTTTTGATAAAAAAAACTGCAAGGGGTTAAACTTGTATTTTTGAGCAATTTCGGACCATTTTATTTTTGGGCCAAATTTTAAAAATGGGCCTTTTTGGGCCAGGATTTTGGCTTAAAAAAACTGCAAGGGGTTAAACTTGCACTTTTGAGTGTTTCCGAACCATTTTATTTTTGGCCGAAATTTTAAAAATGGGCCTTTTTGGGCCAGGATTTTGGGTTAAAAAAACTGCAAGGGGTTAATCTTATACTTTTGAGCGATTTCAGACCGTTTCATTTTTGGCCCAAATTTTAAAAATGGGCCTTTTTGGGCCAGGATTTTGGGTTTAAAAAACTGCAAGGGGTTAAACTTGCACTTTTGAGTGTTTCCGAACCATTTTATTTTTGGGCGAAATTTTAAAAATGGGCCTTTTGGGGCCAGGATTTTTGATTAAAAAAACTGCAAGGGGTTAAACTTGCACTTTTGAGTGTTTCCGAACCATTTTATTTTTGGGCCAAATTTTAAAAAAATGGGCCTTTTTGGGCCAGGATTTTTGATTAAAAAAACTGCAAGGGGTTAAACTTGTATTTTTGAGCGATTTCGGACCATTTTATTTTTGGGCCAAATTTTAAAAATGGGCCTTTTTGGACCAGGATTTTGGGTTTAAAAATCTGCAAGGGGTTAAACTTGCACTTTTGAGTGTTTCCGAACCATTTTATTTTTGGGCCAAATTTTAAAAATGGGCCTTTTTGGGCCAGGATTTCGGATTAAAAAAACTGCAAGGGGTTAAACTTGCACTTTTGAGTGTTTTCGAACCATTTTATTTTTGGGCCAAATTTTTAAAATGGGCCTTTTTGGGCCAGGATTTTTGATTAAAAAAACTGCAAGGGGTTAAACTTGTATTTTTGAGCGATTTCAGACCATTTTATTTGTGGGCCAAATTTTTAAAATGGGCCTTTTGGGGCCAGGATTTTTTATTAAAAAAACTGCAAGGGGTTAAACTTGCACTTTTGAGTGTTTCATAACCATTTTATTTTTAGGCCAATTTTTAAAAATGGGCCTTTTGGGCCAGGATTTTTGATTAAAAAAACTGCAAGGGGTTAAACTTGTATTTTTGAGCTATTTCGGACCATTTTATTTTTGGGCCAAATTTTAAAAATGGGCCTTTTTGGGCCAGGATTTTGGCTTAAAAAAACTGCAAGGGGTTAAACTTGCACTTTTGAGTGTTTCCGAACCATTTTATTTTTGGCCGAAATTTTAAAAATGGGCCTTTTTGGGCCAGGATTTTGGGTTAAAAAAACTGCAAGGGGTTAAACTTGTATTTTTGAGCGATTTCGGACCATTTTATTTTTTGGGCCAAATTTTAAAAATGGGCCTTTTTGGGCCAGGATTTTGGGTTAAAAAAACTGCAAGGGGGTAAACTTGTACTTTTGAGCAATTTCAGACCATTTTATTTTTGGGCCAAATTTTAAAAATTGTCCTTTTTGGGCCAGGATTTTGGGTTAAAAAAACTGCAAGGGGTTAAACTTGTATTTTTGAGCGATTTCGGACCATTTTATTTTTGGGCCAAATTTTAAAAATGGGCCTTTTTGGGCCAGGATTTTGGGTTAAAAAAACTGCAAGGGTGGTAAACTTATACTTTTGAGCGATTTCAGACTGTTTCATTTTTGGCCCAAATTTTAAAAATGGGCCTTTTTGGGTTTAAAAAACTGCAAGGGGTTAAACTTGCACTTTTGAGTGTTTCCGAACCATTTTATTTTTGGGCCAAATTTTAAAAATGGGTCTTTTTGGGCCAGGATTTTGGGTTAAAAAAACTGCAAGGGGTTAAACTTGTATTTTTGAGCGATTTCGGACCATTTTAATTTTTGGGCCAAATTAAAAAAATGGGCCTTTTTGGGCCAGGATTTTGGGTTAAAAAAACTGCAAGGGGGGGTAGGGTAAACTTGTACTTTTGAGCAATTTCAGACCATTTTATTTTTGGGCCAAATTTTAAAAATTTGCCTTTTTGGGCCAGGATTTTGGGTTAAAAAAACTGCAAGGGGTTAAACTTGTATTTTTGAGCGATTTCGGACCATTTTATTTTTTGGGCCAAATTTTAAAAATGGGCCTTTTTGGGCCAGGATTTTGGGTAAAAAAAACTGCAAGGGGGTAAACTTGTACTTTTGAGCAATTTCAGAACATTTTATTTTTGGGCAAAATTTTAAAAATTGGCCTTTTTGGGCCAGGATTTTGGGTTAAAAAAACTGCAAGGGGGTAAACTTGTACTTTTAATGATTTCAGACCGTTTCATTTTTGGCCCAAATTTTTAAAATGGGCCTATTTGGGCCAGGATTTTGGGTTAAAAAAACTGCAAGGGGGTAAACTTATACTTTTGAGCGATTTCAGACCGGTTCATTTTTGGCCCAAATTTTAAAAAATGGGCCTTTTTGGGCCAGGATTTTGGGTTGAAAAAACTGCAAGGGGGTAAACTCGTACTTTTGAGCGATTTCAGACCCTTTCATTTTTGGCCCAAATTTTAAAAATGGGCCTTTTTGGGCCAGGATTTTGGGTTAAAAAAACTGCAAGGGGGTAACTTATACTTTTGAGCGATTTCAGACCGGTTCATTTTTGGCCCAAATTTTAAAAAATGGGCCTTTTTGGGCCAGGATTTTGGGTTGAAAAAACTGCAAGGGGGTAAACTCGTACTTTTGAGCGATTTCAGACCCTTTCATTTTTGGCCCAAATTTTAAAAATGGGCCTTTTTGGGCCAGGATTTTGGGTTAAAAAAACTGCAAGGGGGTAACTTATACTTTTGAGCGATTTCAGACCGTTTCATTTTTGGCCCAAATTTAAAAAATGGGCCTTTTTGGGCCAGGATTTTGGGTTTAAAAAACTGCAAGGGGTTAAACTTGCACTTTTGAGTGTTTCCGAACCTTTTTATTTTTGGGCCAAATTTTAAAAATGGGCCTTTTTGGGCCAGGATTTTTGATTAAAAAAACTGCAAGGGGTTAAACTTGTATTTTTGAGCGATTTCGGACCATTTTATTTTTGGGCGAAATTTTAAAAATGGGCCTTTTGGGGCCAGGATTTTTTATTAAAAAAACTGCAAGGGGTTAAACTTGTATTTTTGGGCGATTTCGGACCATTTTATTTTTTGGGCCAAATTTTAAAAATGGGCCTTTTTGGGCCAGGATTTTTGATTAAAAAAACTGCAAGGGGTTAAACTTGTATTTGTGAGCGATTTCGGACCATTTTATTTTTGGGCCAAATTTTAAAAATCGGCCTTTTTGGGCCAGGATTTTGGGTTAAAAAAACTGCAAGGGGGTAAACTCGTACTTTTGAGCGATTTCAGACCCTTTCATTTTTGGCCCAAATTTTAAAAATGGGCCTTTTTGGGCCAGGATTTTGGGTTAAAAAAACTGCAAGGGGGTAACTTATACTTTTGAGCGATTTCAGACCGGTTCATTTTTGGCCCAAATTTTAAAAAATGGGCCTTTTTGGGCCAGGATTTTGGGTTGAAAAAACTGCAAGGGGGTAAACTCGTACTTTTGAGCGATTTCAGACCCTTTCATTTTTGGCCCAAATTTTAAAAATGGGCCTTTTTGGGCCAGGATTTTGGGTTAAAAAAACTGCAAGGGGGTAACTTATACTTTTGAGCGATTTCAGACCGTTTCATTTTTGGCCCAAATTTTAAAAATGGGCCTTTTTGGGCCAGGATTTTGGGTTTAAAAAACTGCAAGGGGTTAAACTTGCACTTTTGAGTGTTTCCGAACCTTTTTATTTTTGGGCCAAATTTTAAAAATGGGCCTTTTTGGGCCAGGATTTTTGATTAAAAAAACTGCAAGGGGTTAAACTTGTATTTTTGAGCGATTTCGGACCATTTTATTTTTGGGCGAAATTTTAAAAATGGGCCTTTTGGGGCCAGGATTTTTTATTAAAAAAACTGCAAGGGGTTAAACCTGTATTTTTGGGCGATTTCGGACCATTTTATCTTTTGGGCCAAATTTTAAAAATGGGCCTTTTTGGGCCAGGATTTTTGATTAAAAAAACTGCAAGGGGTTAAACTTGTATTTGTGAGCGATTTCGGACCATTTTATTTTTGGGCCAAATTTTAAAAATCGGCCTTTTTGGGCCAGGATTTTGGGTTAAAAAAACTGCAAGGGGGTAAACTTATACTTTTGAGCGATTTCAGACCGTTTCATTTTTGGCCCAAATTTTTAAAATGGGCCTTTTTGGGCCAGGATTTTGGATTAAAAAAACTGCAAGGGGTTAAACTGGTACTTTTGGGCGATTTCAGAGCATATTATTTTTGGCCCAAATTTTAAAAAATGGGCCTTTTTGGGCCAGGATTTTTGATTAAAAAAACTGCAAGGGGTAAAACTTGTATTTTTGAGCGTTTTCGGGCCATTTTATTTTTGGGCCAATTTTTTAAAATGGGCCTTTTTGGGCCAGGATTTTGGGTTAAAAAAACTGCAAGGGGTTAAACTTGTACTTTAGAGCGATTTCAGACTGTTTCATTTTTGGCCTAAATTTTTAAAATAGGCCTTTTTGGGCCAAGATTTTTGATTAAAAAAAACTGCAAGGGGTTAAACTTGTACTTTTGAGTGATTTCTGACCATTTTATTTTAGGGCAAACTTTTAAACCCTTTTTTTTTTTGGGGGGGGGGGTCATATTTGGGGTTAAAAAAATAATAAAACACACTACTACATACCTGTACCACCAGTTTCCCTTGATAATTTTTCCCATAGATTCTTGGCCGAAATCCAATTGTTATTAAGGTTCCATTAGTCCCAATAGCTTTGAGTTCCCCGGTCTGTGGGCTGACAGAGAACTCTTGGTCACTTCCAGCGACAAAGTATGCAGTGAAGGCCACAGGATGTCTAGGAAGTAAATAAAAAACGAAATGTTTTTATTAGAGTTTATTGTTTAATTTTTTTTTAAAGTTTTAAAGACATTGTGTAGGACTGAATAGGCCCTAATATAAAAATAAATGTTTAGATACATTATATAAAATTAATCTGTTTAAAATTGTTATTTACAGTGTACTATTTTTAAACTTAATCTTTAAAAATAAATGTTTTAAAGTGTTTTGTGCTTGGTTTTTGAAGGAAGTGTACCTTCCCAAATCAACTCGGTACCATTTGACTTTTCATATTTTGAATAGTTAAAACAATATTAGTACACTGCGTTGGCTCTTTTTTCTAAGTTACATTATTTGTTCAACAAATATAATTAATATAGAATGTAATTGTTGTACTTAAAATTAAAACTTCTTTTTTTTCAATTCATAAAAGTGAAGATTTGCAAATCTATCATTTATTGTCAACCCTTAATATTAGACGAACTGGCTGAAGTAGACAATTCAACAAGTACTTATACAACATGACCGACACACTTAGCCAGTGTTTTGCAACGGAACTACTATCCAGCTGTTTCAAACTACAAAACTGTCATGTAAAAGGGCCGGCTCAAATTGAAATTGACAGACCTATTTATTCTGCCAGCTGATATTAATCCTCTAGCAGGATATGTCTAGATCTTATTAATGTTATCAAGGAAACATGGAAGTGGAAAGTATGCCACACCAGGGAATAAGCAATTTGATGGCTCTATATATCTGAACTCTAGCCCTATTTCAGGCCAATTCCTTTGGTCTCAAACTGTTTTTAGTTTTAATATAATTCTATACTGAGACTGGTTCCAATCCTGCCCTGACCATAATTCTTGTTATTTCCCCCCCCCAAAGTCCAAATTAATTCTATATATTTTAAAAACAGGAAAAAAAATCATGTCGATCCAATAGCTCAGATGGTAAGGGCATGGACTTGAAATGGTCTGAGACCGGTTCAAATCCTGTCCTGACCTAAATTCTTGTTATTTTCCCAAAGTCCAAATTAATTCTATATATATTAAAAACGGAAAAAAATTTATGTCGATCCAATAGCTCAGATGGTAAGGGCATGGACTTGAAATGGTCTGAGACCGGTTCAAATCCTGTCTTGACCTAAATTCTTGCTATTTTCCCAAAGTCCAAATTTATTCTATATATATTAAAAATGCAAAAAAAATTCATGTCGATCCAATAGCCTAGATGTAAGGAGGTAAGGGCATGGATTTGAAATGGTCTGAGACCGGTTCAAATCCTGTCCTGTCCATAATTCTTGTTATTTTCTCAAAGTCCAAATTTATTCTATATATATATAAAAACGGGAAAAAAATCATGTCGATCCAATAGCTCAGATGGTAAGGGCATGGATTTGAAACGGTCTGAGAGCGGTTCAAATCCTGCCCTGACCATAATTCTTGTTATTTTCCCAAAGTCCAAATTAATTCTATATATATTAAAAACGGAAAAAAAATTATGTCGATCCAATAGCTCAGATGGTAAGGGCATGGACTTGAAATGGTCTGAGACCGGTTCAAATCCTGCCCTGACCATAATTCTTGTTATTTTCCCAAAGTCCAAATTTATTCTATATATAGTAAAAACGAAAACAAAATTCATGTCAACCCAATAGCTCAGATGGTTAGGGCATGGATTTGAAACGGTCTGAGACCGGTTCAAATCCTGCCCAGACCATAATTCTTGTTATTTTCCCCCCAAGTCCAAATCTATTCTATATATATTTAAAATAAAATAAAAAATCACGTTGATCCATTAGCTCAAGTGGTTAGGGCATGGAACAAAACATGCACTAGGTCTGGTTCAAATCCTGGTTGAAGGCCAGCAAGTAAATTTTATTTTCTAAGTACAAATTTATTCTATATGTATTAGAAACGAGCACATTTGAACGGGGGGACCCGATTGCTCAACCGGGAAGGGTGTGCGTTAGGAAGTGACTGACCCCAGTTCAATTCCTGGTGGTGTCCGCCGAACCTGAGGTCCGAGCTTAGTTAACTAGAAAAAGAAAAAGAAAAAGAAAAAGCTCCTTTTGCTAAAAAATTATCTTTCAAAATTAAACTCGTTTTAATAAAAAGGCCAGAGTTTTTTGCAGTGGGAATTGAACCCAGTACCATGGCGTCCAGAGTCATTGAGTCCTTCCACTGGACCACCAACTCTTCTTAAGAAACTTGCATCTGACGTTAATTAAAACCCTTAGAATGGACACAGGCAATGAAAAAAGAAAAGTTACAGAGTGGGAATTGAACCGAGGACCATAGCATCCAGAGTCATTGAGTCCTTCCACTGGACCACCAACTCTTCTTAAGAAACTTGCATCTGACGTTAATTAAAACCCTTAGAATGGACACAGGCAATGAAAAAGAAAAGTTACAGAGTGGGAATTGAACCCAGGACCATAGCATCCAGAGTCATTGAGTCCTTCCACTGGACCACCGACTCCCTGAAGAAACTTGCATCTGACGTTAATTAAAACCCTTAGAATGGACACAGGCAATGAAAAAGAAAAGTTACAGAGTGGGAATTGAACCCAGGACCATAGCATCCAGAGTCATTGAGTCCTTCCACTGGACCACCGACTCCCTGAAGAAACTTGCATCTGATGTTAGTTAAAGCCCTTAGAATGGACACAGGCAATGAAAAAGAAAAGTTACAGAGTGGGAATTGAACCGAGGACCATAGCATCCAGAGTCATTGAGTCCTTCCACTGGACCACCAACTCTTCTTAAGAAACTTGCATCTGACGTTAATTAAAACCCTTAGAATGGACACAGGCAATGAAAAAGAAAAGTTACAGAGTGGGAATTGAACCCAGGACCATAGCATCCAGAGTCATTGAGTCCTTCCACTGGACCACCGACTCCCTGAAGAAACTTGCATCTGACGTTAATTAAAACCCTTAGAATGGACACAGGCAATGAAAAAGAAAAGTTACAGAGTGGGAATTGAACCCAGGACCATAGCATCCAGAGTCATTGAGTCCTTCCACTGGACCACCGACTCCCTGAAGAAACTTGCATCTGATGTTAGTTAAAGCCCTTAGAATGGACACAGGCAATGAAAAAGAAAAGTTACAGAGTGGGAATTGAACCCAGGACCATAGCATCCAGAGTCATTGAGTCCTTCCACTGGACCACCGACTCCCTGAAGAAACTTGCATCTGATGTTAGTTAAAGCCCTTAGAATGGACACAGGCAATGAAAAAGAAAAGTTACAGAGTGGGAATTGAACCCAGGACCATAGCATCCAGAGTCATTGAGTCCTTCCACTGGACCACCGACTCCCTGAAGAAACTTGCATCTGATGTTAGTTAAAGCCCTTAGAATGGACACAGCCACCAAAAAAAAAATAAAAATAAATAAAAATAACAAAGTGGGGAACTGAACCCAGGAGCGAAGGGTAAAGAGCCAATAAGTCCTTCCACTGGACCATCGACTGTTCACAATAATGTAGTGTTTAAAGTACAATTAAGATCCCTAGAATAGAAAATGTTTATGAAAAAATATATATATAGAGAGCAGGGAATTGAACCCAGGACCAAAGGGTACAGAATCAATAAGTCCTTCCACTGGACCATCGACTGTTCACAACAATGTAGTGTTTAAAGTACAACTAAGATCCCTAGAAAAGAAAATGTTTATTAAAAAAAAAATATAGAGTGGGAATTGAACCCAGGATCATTGGTTCAACATAGTGCAAATTGGAATTGAGAAAAATAAAAAAAATTAGATTTGAGACCAGACTAAGGTACCATTTTTAAGCAAAGGGATCACTTGTTCACAAGGCATGTGAAGAAGAGTCAGGTTAATACAAGGTAAGGTTTCACCAGTCAAGCAATTTTGCATTCAATTTATAAAGGTCGTGTATTACATCTAATCACTGACATTGAGAAAACATATTATCTCTATCCAATTCTTCTTTGTTAAACCATTTTGATATTTTGATCACAAAAGTATCTGCTTTTCTTGGCAAAAGTTATGCTGTTTCCTCAAAAAGTAGGTATTTAATTTATAACTTGTATTGTCTAATATAAAAGAAACAAAAATTAAACACCAAACCCTTTAACAGGGTATCCGCACACTTTAAAAAGTCAAATTTAAGACTTTTTAAGACCCATTTAATGCTATACTTAACAAAACTTAAGACCAATTATAAGTGAATAAAGCAGGGGAGAACAGCTACAGCTGCTCACATTTTGTTACTTTTTTACAGGCAGCGTTATTTGGTTCTCTTTGAGCTGATAGGAAATTCATTACACGCTTCTTCCAATTTTTAAAAAAGACCTAAAATAACTGAATTTAATACTTGTTAATAATTTTTAAGGGCCTTAAATTTGGATTGTTCAATTGAGACTTTTTTATACTTTTTAAGGATCCGCAGAAACAATGTTTTATTAAAATATGTGTTGTGAACATTCCAATTAGACAAAATAAAATCATCAACAAACAAGTTGCAACTTTAACCGACTTTACTTTGCCGTTTGACAGGGTTATCACTTAGATTTACCATATAAATTTACATTGTGCGTAACTAAAATGACATGTAATATTTTTCCAGTATACCAAAACTGCCAACAGTTCCAATTTAAGGTTTAAATTTATTTTAAAAACAAAAGCAGGTACTTATTCTCTCCAACAGTTCCCGTTGAGAAAAACAATTGCAGAAATTTTGTGAGAAAAACATGCACCAATTCCTATGTGTACATAGTGTACATAGTGTACATATGGTAAAACTTGCTTCTGCAAGATCTTTTGGCGTGATTTGCAGATCATCAGGGATGGAGTGAATGACCTGTAATGTTTTTCTTGTACTGCTGCTGTTTTTAGCAATAATATCATTTGCTTTACGACAAAGATTTAGATGTTTTTTTCCCCAGTATTTTACAAGGGTGGTTGAAAAAAGGCAGTGAACAAGTTAAATAGTTATGACAACATTTATACCAGGTCTGCTAAAAAACATGGGCGGGCGATGTCAAACATGCCCAGACTAGTGCATGCAGGAAAGGAACTGATGCTGATTTGAAGGAAATTGATCTCCCTGCATAGACTCCTCATCACGTGTTAACAATTAAGGTGCGTGCAGATATTGAGTTCCTTTCTGATACACCTAACAGTCCTCAGAGTTGTGATTTAAAGAAATCCTCTCCAGATGGTATTTATTATGGCACTCAAAATTCTTAGTCTAAGTGTCTAAGGATCCAGAAAACGAGAGAATTGGTTTAAAGGAAACTCAATGTTAAAAGCTTGGTGAGATGAGACTCATATCTTGAAGGAGCCTTACCTTGCTTGACTGGATAGTCTAAATCCAACCGATGCTTCCTTGTTCAGTCCAATGGACTCAATAGTAATAACATCATCCACTGTTGGCTCAGTAGACGTAAAGCGTACTGGATAACGCCAAACTCCTCCAGTAGCTGCAGTAACACACAGTTGCACATCATGGCTGTTCAAATAAGAGTTACCCAACTAATTACTTTAGTGACATGTTTTGAAATAATACTTTGGGTAAGACTTGGTTACATTTTGCAACTGTTAGTGTTCATCAAAAAGCCTGACAGGAACTCAAATCTTAGCATTGCTTTTTGAAGAGATAACGTGTCATGTACAAATCTTTATTAACCTTTGGTGACACCCTCAGAGTCTACGCCATGCTTACTCCCTCTCACTGTTTCCAACAGTATGTTTTATAACAGTGCGTCATTTTTCTTTTTCTTTTTTATTAATTTGGGTTTGAACAAAGACAAATTAACTGGAGCGGGACTTGAACCAACGACCTCCGTCGGAATACTTTAAGGGGCCGTCATTAATGAATTTTTTAATTAAAAAAACAACAACAAACAAACAAACAAAACCCAGTGCAACTTGACATTTTCTGAGTTGTTTGGCTAATATTCAATAGGAAACTTGGAATTTTTTAGAATTTTTTTACCGTTTTTGGGGTGGAGTACACAAAATTTGTTTACAAACAGACTGTTCAAAACAGTAGCATGACATTATTGAGAGTTTTAAACAAAACTAGTGAATGTGGCAATCAAAAGATCAAGAGAATAACCCTATAAAAAGAAAAAACAAATTTTGTTTTATTTTAGAACAGACTACTTACTTCATGACTTTGAATGGTGCATAGATGACATTGAAGAGGAGCGTAACAATACCAGACAATCTATCTCTTTGTTTACGGACGAGAGTAAGAGACACAGCATGCTCCAAGTGAGCTTGGGCTTCATCATTGCCATAGATCAATTCAAAGGAAAACTCACTGGCCACGGTGTTTCCTGAAAGAATTAAATAAAGTTGAAACTTCTTATTAGAGCAATATTTCAAGGAGAAAATGTCAGGTGAAAACTTTGCCACTATTCTCTCCAAGGACTGCGTTTATGCTCTGAAAAACAGAAATTTCTTTTGATTTTTTTCTTAGGCAAAAACTTTATAAACTAAAAAAAACCCAAGCAAATCAGGCAAAATCATAAAGAAACCCAAATCTAAACCCAATAAATGTCCTCAAAATATCCTTTAAAAAAAAGACACTTTGGGGAGATTTTCGATATAAAAAAAACTGCAAGGATTGACATATGGTGCGAGTTATTTAAGAACATGTATTTGTGGGCAACATTTTTCAAAAGGCTTTGAAGGGCAAGGAACTTTTTGAAAGGATTTCAAACAATTCTTTTCTTTGGTCAATTTTTGAGAAAAGGACCTCTTCTCGCTAAATATTTTTATGAAAAAGATGTAATTTCTAGAGATTTCAGACCACTTTACTATTATTTTGTTTTGTTAAATATTTTTATTTTCAGAAACCTGCACTGGGTTATACTTGTGTTCTTGATTGTAGTCAGACCATAGCATTTGAGGAAAACAACTTGGAAGGGGTAAGACTTTTATCTACAAGTGATCTCTGAGCTAGGATTTTGAATTATTAAAACTAAAATGTGTTATATACTCTATATTCTGCTCTTTAAGAGATTTCAGATCATTTCAATCATGAGTTAATTTAAAGTGGTCAATTTTTAACCAGAACTTGGAGTTAAACAAGTGCAGTATTGGTTATGTCGAAGTTTAAGTAGACTTTTCTGCACTGAAACTTTAACTATGGAGGATATGGAGCAAACTGACTTGGTTCTGACACAAAAAAACCAACTCAATCTTGAGTAAAACTGCACATGATCTTTGTTCCATCGCAGAAATTTTGACCATTGTGACCAACAAGGAGGCCTTTGAGATATCCGCTTTCAAAAACTTTACACTTTGTAAATCTTATTTCTTTTGTGGAAACTTCTCTACATACCTTCTCCAACCACCACACCATCTGTTGTATTAGCCCTCTCAAGTCTTTTAGGTGTCAGAGCTCTCGTTTTTACTGTACGTTGGTAGCTGCTGGCAGAGCTGGGTACAGCCCCAGTTAGTGAGACTTCCAAGCGTTCTTCAATGCGGCTACGTGCCTGGCAACTGACAACTGCTCCTCTGTCAATAACAGGTTGTGATTCTGGAATACCATGGATGGGATACAGCCAGCGGATATCTCGAAGGCCACCTTGTGGGTCACGACGGTCATAATCCCTGCAATGGAACAAAGACCAAGGTGAAGAATGTGATCTGAGCACTGACAACAACAACACTGCTCAATCACCTCTTGAGAACAAACCATTATTGAAGGTATTTGGCAAGGTTTGAAATTTGTTTTTATACATACTGATGTGATATATTTTTCCGTTCCTCACCTTGCTATAAAATACAGTTAAACTAAAACAGATTAACCCTTATTCACCACGGTTATCTCCTCACATAAACTCTCCAACTCATACCAAGTAAGCACCCCTACTGTTAGGTACACTCTCATTATTACGTTATACCTAGCCAGTCAAACTGCTTCAGAGTGTAGTCCTCAGTCCAACAGAACCTGATCTTTTTATTTAATTTTGATTGGTTAGGGTGGTTGAGAGCATTCCAAAATATTCGGATATAAAGAGGCAGAACAATGAGACAAGATTCTATTAACATAAATTGTCTTCATTTGAGGACACTATAAGAAACAAGAATTAGTAGCCACTCACCTTCTTGCGTATGGATGATCAGGATCCTTGGATGGCTCATACTCCCAGCTGGTTCCATCTTCTCTCTTTACTGATACCACACACAGGGCCTCGTGGAGGTTCATATTGTCAGGAGCAAAGGTGAGAGGGATGTCCAGGGTGGATTTAGGAGCCACAAGGATTCCCATGGTGTGTTTGAGAAGTAGACAGAATGCCGACTCACTCTGGATATTGTAACGCTCTAGTCTATTGTGTGCTCTATCTAGGAGATCTGTGTTATCTGTGTAAGTAGTAAATGAAATTTACTGTCATGAATGACTTAAAAAGCAAGATTCACATGAACGGTGCTTTGCAAAATAAAATGCCATTTGTAGTGGAATCCTGTTTGTAAGTGTCACATAATTCCAGTGTGAGCCACATCCACTTCGCACAACCTGGCTCCAATGATTACCAGAAGCCCATAGTAAATGCACTGAGCTAGTTTTTATGCACAAAAAGTTTAATAATTGAAATTGTCTTTTACATACGTTCTTTAAAGACTCCAGTCTTCTCAGAATTGTAAGTTTCTGTTTTAAGATAGGCCTTTGAACAATGAAATGAGTGATTGAAAAAACTTTTAATTACACACCATTGATGCCAATGCATGCAGCAGGTCTGCATGCATGTGTTGTAATGACTTGCCAGCAGGCCAGACCTTATATCTTATAGAAACAATGGATGTTCCCTCTGGAACAACCAATATTCTACGGGAAAGCATTCCAAACAGGAGAAAGAATAGGGTTAAGATTTGAAAAGATGTGGTGTAGTCAAAGATATACTTACCAGAGAGTATGACATCAACCAGCACTGCCTCGTTCAATGGATTCCTAAATGGTATGATCAGTGATGTATTAGATCCAAGCGTTGCACTCACACTAACAGGGTCCAGGGGAGTAGGGGTCAGGCCGGTGCCTGATGCCATGAAGACCCAATCACCAAGCTGCTCACATGAGAAGGAGATCTTGGCTAGGTGGTTGCTCTGGCCTAGGGAAGATGGCATGAACTGGAGTGGTACCTCTTGGGTGGAGTGTGGTGCAAGGATGATCTTCAATAACAAAAGAAATTAAAGTTTGAGGTCATCAGAAATAAGTCTGGAGATAGCATCAAGTTTTATTCAAGGTACTATATTTAAAGTTGGATAAAATTTTTCTCAAATATCACATTTCAAGTAATAAACCACAAGGGAAACTGACTGAGTTAGTATGAAATAATTTGGGTTTAAACAAAGAAAATACAAACTGAGCTATCCAGCCCTATGTTGGCGGTCTCCCTATTAGTCAATATCTTTGTTCAGGGATGCTAGTCAGAAGCCACCATTAGCTGCCGTATAGGCCATATAACCGTTAGCTACACGGCAGCACATGGTTATATGACTTCTTTTGTTCAAACCCAAATTAAATCATCACATTTTTTTTCCCCTTCAGTGTGATGGGTTGGTTAAACAAGATTTACCGATGAACTAGGACTCACCTTTGTTTCCCCTTCAACCTCGAGAGTAAAATTATTAGTGTTGGAGCAGCTAGGGGTCAGCTCCAGTGTCTCCTCTGTAGGATTACTCAAGGTGATAAACTGACGACTCCATTTACCCAACTCACAGTCCATGTGAGGAAGGACTGCAGGGGAAGGGGGCTCTGCTGTCAGGTTCAGGGTGTACCAGAACTCACCAACAGTCTCATTTTGGAATATCAAACTGGAAACAGATAACATATTTGCTTTGAAGATATTGGTTGATATCAATGCACAATATAAACCAGGAATTGAACTGAAATCTTTGGAATGGATATTTTTATCTACATTTAAGCTTGAAGAATTTTTCCAAAAGAATGTGTAATCCACATTTGGAATGTAGCTGATTCTTTGATTCTTTAGAACGCACATTTTCAAGTTACTTTTCTGTGCACAGTTTCTGTTAGAAGTTAACTACAAGTCTTGCTATTACAAATCAAAATGGTCAAAAGCATCTTAAACTCTACTCTAAAAGAGTTATGAACAGATATGTATAAATAGATACTTATATGTAACAATTGCAAATAGACAACTGATATTTTCATTGGTATTAAATACTTTGACTTCTATGAGTAGCATCTTACCTTCCTTGTGATTTTCCAACAATTGCCGGTGCATAGACTAATTGATACATCTTCTTCTGACCAGGAGTTAACATCACATCTTCATCTCCTCTCAACCCCTCTCCTTCAATCACCGCAGTAAATGTCAGATCATTCATCGTTGGATTGAAGATCTCTACCTCCATCACAACAGCTGACTGAGCAGCACAGATGACATCAATGTCTCTCTCAGGGGGTGGGGGGCTGCAGCGTACCTCAATCGAGTACCACACACGGTAACCTGGCTTGGTTTGATGGACTTGGACGGATGTTGTGCTCGATGTAGACTTGCCACTAGTTGGACGTGTACCCGACTCAGGACGGGAAGTGTTTCCACTGTCATCATTGGCTGGTTCATCCCTAATTGATAATGATTAAAAAGAGAGGATTTACTCGGTTTTCATGATGCTAGAAGGCTTAAACAAACCATCCACTCAACATAAACTTTCCTATGACAAAAATAAAAGCATGCATTATGAGGAAAGAAGATAACTCACTTGAGATTATCAGTACCACCAGCTATGAATGACAAGATGCCCCTGAATGTCCCGCGCTTCCATGGTGATACTTTCATGATGTAATCAGCCTCTTTACCTGGTAGAACAGTGACACTTGGCACTGTCCCACTTACTATGGAGAGGTCTGAGACAGCGCGGTAGGTCAGCTTCTGAGCCGTTACATTGGGAACGCGGATTACACGCTTCATTCTACAAGAACAGAAAAATAGTTTCCAAGGTAGTAAAAAGAGAAATCACAACCGGTAAAAATGTTTGAAAAAGGCATTTGTCCTATTAAAATGTTTGAACACAAATAAAATAATTTTCCTGTGAATTGACTTGACAGTACTTACGATTTGCGAGCCTCACATTCCAGAACCACATTGTCTAGTGCAAGAGGTTTTTGCCCCTCTCCCTTCAGCCTGAAATGATGTTCCGTTCCATCCTCACCATTCGTCAACACCAATTTTCCCTGGTGACAAAAACATGTACAAAATATTACAACAGCTAAGAATTATTTGCATTTGATGATCTACTAGTTTGGTTCTTTAGGCAATAGTGTCTCCTAAATGCAACCCCTGGTTATAGATGTGTGATAGCCTGTTTGCATTACTGTTTTCAATTAAAGTATGAAATGCTATCTGCATCATTTAGCATTAAACACATCTTGGGTAAGGCCTTTTTTTATTTTCACTTGGTATGGCTTTAACATTTATATATAATGCATACTTCAAATTCAAGATGATAAGAAATGAACTATGGCACCTCTGTAAAAATTACAAAAACTTTCTTTTTCTTTAAATGATAACAAGATTCACATGTTTGTAATATTGAAGTGAATGCTGAAAAGTGATGGTCAATTAAGGATGATGAGCTCAATGTCCTTCCTTTGTAGGAAGGAATATGTGAAGAATAGTTTCAAATGTGGTTGCAATGGCAAAGTTTGAATCAAATGAAATACATGAATGGGAAGGACTGGTGAGGCCAGATGGGTATATAAATAAAAAACTTCAATTCCTTGGATGTGTAGCAGGTTTATATCAATGGCTGATGTGTGCATAAGTTGAGGTTGTGTAGTGCATGGCAGGATATCAAACTTTTAGTCTCACTATGAGCCCCATCAGTATGCATGTAAAAGCCAAAGTGTCAGCTGTGAGTTGAAGCAATGTAAGGTGAGTGTGGAGCGTGTACAGCAGCCTTACCATGTAATCATGCTTGAAGTGGGTTTGACCACCCTGTCGAGCAGGCTTGTTAAAATATAATGCAAATCAAGTATTTTAAAGCAGTTTTTATCAATGTTTTGGTGAGAAAACGAATATGTGCAGACTTTGAAGCAAAGAAAAAGAGCTGAGATGAGCCAACTTTAAAAAATTTAGTTTAAAAGAAAATCATGAGAATATTGTCTGTAGAATGCAACATTATCAACATCTAAATCATTACAGTGTAACTTTAAAGCACATAATTAAACAGCTAAACTGCAGGATTTGTTTCTATTCTCGATTACGTATGTTCATTAACTTACCGAGACAAGAGACTCGAAAGCTGGTCTGAACATGAGGGGAAACTGTGTAGTCTGCATTGCCTTGGCAAGGATGAAGGGAGGTCCATAGAAGCCTTGACCCTCGATGGATGCTGTCAGTGGCCAATCCACACTAGTCTGGTTCACCTAGTCAATGCAAAGGGACAAATAGCAAATTGTTAAATCATACTTCTTAGGTTGTTTAAGTGTGTGGCCTCATGGCCAAGTGTAACTGGACATCCTGATGATATAGATGCTGCTTGTAGAGATCAAGGTCTCCTCAAGCAATGCACCTAGCACCGAAAGGAAATTAGGTTCGCTCTGGAAATATCAGCCACACTGCACCGACAGATCTGCATATTTATTTAATGGTAAGTCAGTACACATTTACTTCTTGCCATACAACGTCACATCACATTTTTTTTTGGACTACGCAAAATAAAATTATTTAATGTCTTTTAGTTCATAAAAATTGTACATGTAGTGATTAATATAAGGTGTGTTTTATTTTTATGATGGCGTATCAAATTTTCAGTAATGCCATCATTGACTGACCGAGTATAAATCGGCAATATTTATTCCTGTTATTTTTTTCTTGTAGTGAAGGTACTACAAATCAAGGTACTTACTATTGGTATTTCTTGTGATACTGACTGATGTACAGGTGCCATGAACTCAATCTGTGCTGCAGTTCCTTCTGGATTAACTGTACATTCTATCAGGTACACACGGATATCATTAGCTGAGCGTAGGACAACACGGCAGGGGTAGTGACCTGCACTCTTAGGGCTGAACCTGACAGGAAGGCTGACTGTCCCATCATCAAGAATGACTCCTAGTTTCCAAAGAATTATACAACTTGAAGTAAATATATAGCTGTTTAAAATCCCATTATGTGAATGAAATACAGGAAACAGAGGTGAAGTACCCTGAAGTATAACAGAAACTGTACCTACAATGTTAAACAAAAATCTTAAAGGCAGGGTGTACTTTTGGTAATTACTCCACAACATTAATGACCACAAAATCTCACTTGGTAATGTGCACTGGAGAGCTGTTGATAATATAAAACATTGTTAGAAACGACCCCCTTTGAAGTAAAGTAGTTTCTGAAAAAGAGGTAATTTTCACCCCAAAATTTAAATCTGAGAAAGGCTTCAGGCATGAAGCCTTTACCAGGCATCTGACAGCACACAATTCTACGCAACAAAGATGTTTCTTTCTTTCGTTATTTTCTTGCAGCTTCAATGACCAATTGAGCCCATATTTCCCAAGGTTTGTTATTTTATGCAAATGTTGGGATACGCCAAGTGAGGATACTGGTCTTATTTAAATGTCTCGAACTTTGTAGCTTTGTAACACTCACCCCTGTTACCAACAAGACCTGCAGGTGAGGTGTCCACAATGTGACCATTCATGACAATTTCAGCTGCTGACTTTGGTTTCAAGGTCAAAGGTGAAGGTACAAACATTGTTGGGGTTGTCTCAAAATACTTGGAATTGACCTCGACACTGAAATTGGTCCCTTCTGGCTTGTCAGTTTTGCTGTTGGGATTGGCACTTGTTTTACCTGTTGAATAAGATCAATAAAAAGTTGTAAGGTTGAAATATTAACTATTTGCTTAAAAATTACTCCATACAGCGGCTTTCCTATGCTCATTGATAAAGATATGATTAATGTCCAAATGTATAATTTGTTAACAATGATATTACCTCTCACATTGTTTGATCACATCAAGTCATAAAATAACAAAAAACAACTTTATCTTCAAATTGAAGAAGGGAAGATGGAACCTTTAAAAAAGGTCAATTCCTGTGCAAAATTTTTGAACACAAATTTAAATATTACCGCTATTGACATTAATGTTTTGCCAGTCAGGAAAACATTAAGGTCAATAATGGTGATTACAATACACAGTAAAAATACCAGAAGACCAGTCGAAATTCTCTCAAAGTAAAGTCCGGCTGGCTAGTTAAGTTTTGAAAAGCATCCCTATTTACTAAAAATTGTGGACTTGTACACAAACTGGGAGACTAGAATGGATGGTCCTGGAAGATGAATGGTCCTGCTGGCTTGTCACTGAAAAAGTTAAGGACAAACTCTGCCATACCTGAAAGAACCGACTCATCAGTCAATCCCAAAGCAGCAATGGCTGCCGTGACTGAGCCACTAGCGAGTGTCCCTGTCACATGTCTACGTCTTATCTCAGTCTGTGACATCCTCTGTTGAGCAGCGATGACCAAAGCCTTCTCTCTAGCAGCATTGGTGATGGGTATAACTAGCTCTTCATGAAGAACAGTGTTACTGTCACAACGCCAGTAGATGATGCGGTCATCACCACCATACACACCACGACCATTGCCTTTGAGAAAGACAAAAATTAGTGATAAATTTTGTTTTTTGAAAAGATGACTAGTCTAGTTATAGGCCCCTTGCATAATGCGGAACGCTACAGGTACTCTGAGATCACATGTGCACATTTTACGCACAAAGAACCGCTATCGTCCAATGTTCTGCCTCCTTTTGGCCTTAGTGAGGGCACTTTTTGAGAGTGTGATGTCATATGCAGGGAGTCTATGAAACAACTTGTACATGTCAACCATAGAATACGATGCAAGTGGTCTACTTGTAGTATCTAACAACCTGTGTTTTCTTCTTACAACTTGTTGAAAGTTTTTTTGTATTTACAGATTATAGAAAACCCAAACATGTTAATGTGAGAAAGGATTCAAGGCAAGGGATGTTAAGCCCATGAAATGGCAGTTGAAGAATAGACAATGTAGAATAAATGTTAAATTTGGCAACAGTAAGTGCATTGGTTTTTTTTCCAGGCAATAGTAATACAAAAATCAAATAAAAACATTTAGTTGATAACTACCTGCAGCTGCAGCACTGCTGATCCTGACGCTGTGTTTAGTTGGCATGTAAGGTAATGATGATGGCATTGGCAATCCAGCTACAGCCTCAATAGAGTACAGAAACTCTCCAATAGACTCACTGACAAACAGGATAGAGCACTGTCTCTTGCCAGTATGGAAGGGAAGGAAATCGATAGCAATGACTGCTGAGCTGTGACTGTCTAACTGGAGGGATTGACGGGCACAGTAGAAGGCACTCAACTGGTTACCGTTATCCTCTGGTTGGAATCAAAATACAAAATTCTTCATTAATAAGACTCTTGATAGCATAGTACTTTTCGTTGCAATAGGTAATAAACCCTTTCTGTAAGAAAATAATATTTCCAATCAAATAACTGTTAATAAAATGGAAGTAAACAGCATGTTTTGTATAACTAACAAACATTAATATCCATTATTGTCAGTGTGTTGAAACTCAGAATAACAAAATGTAAAACTGACAACAAAGATTATAGCCAACTGCAAATACAAACGACACTGGATGTTATTGATCTACTTAAATCTTTGCCCTGTAACTCATATAAATCATGAAATTCTGAGTAAAAGATGCAATTTTTCCAGTTTTAACTTTTCCAAATTATTGTGGAAACCACTGTGGATACAACTTAGAAAACAAGTTCAAACAAGTTCAGTAAATACTCTGCCCTCCCCTCTTCCATTTTTAAGAATGTTTTTCTATCCATAATTGCATGAGATTTAATGATGAGCCCCACATGTTCATGTGAATGTGAGTTTGAATTGAATACTACAAAATCAAGTAAATCAACTCACGTTCCAGCATTTCTGTCCGTGGGCTAATGTCATCCTGCTTCGGTGGTGTAGGGGTCCTCTCCTTCTTCTGTCCATGATCCGTCTTGGATCGTACTTTCTTAGGAGGTCCTTGTTTAGAGTTCAACAATCCAGTCTTCTGGGTTTTAGCATCAGTGCCAGGGAAGGATGTCTTGGGTTCAACCAAGACGATACGAAACTCCCCTCCCTCATCAAATGGATTGGTAACTTCCAGTTCCACCTTGTGCAGTTCATAACAAGGTGATTCACACTTGACGGTTGTCTGTAATAAAGTAGTACAACACAATTTTGCTATTCAGAATATTGGGACCTCCCAACTTAAATTGGACTGTGAAACTTGTGCACTCCGTGCAACCATCCAACAGCGCCCTCTTTTGACTCAATATCCTCAGGCCATGTTTGAACACTCCTCCCAGTGTTTATATCGCATGTTTAAACATGGCCATGAGATCTCCTCTTGACCAATCAGAATGGATGAACTGTCCCAGGTGTTTATGAACAATGAATATTGCTACTGTAAATTCAGTTATAAACTTTTTTAAATTTCACAAAATCTCTACAGGATTTGAGATTGAGATTTGAGATTGAGATTGAAGACAAGTTTGTAAATGCTTACTGGTAAACAAATTTCTAACAGTAATCTGACTTACAGATGGTGTGATATTGTCAATTGAAGTCCTCAGGTTGAATACCAAGGTAGTTCCACATGCAGAACCAGCCCTCCTTCCAACAAGTACCAGCACCCCCTCAGCAGGGCGTAGGAACCTACTAGTGAACTCCACAGCCAGATCATGTTTCCCTTTTGGTGCAATGACAACTGTGTTGCCTCTGGGGAGAGTGAAGTCACGAGCATCTCGGCCAGCGATCATTGCATGGTAGGTCAGGGGCTTGCTACTCGGATTGGTCAAACGAACCTTCATTAAATAACAAATGGAAATTACCTTTTCATCTTTTGACGAAATAAATAAATTTACAGAGCAAATATTTAAACAATTTTGTTCAAGGGTTAAAACTCCTGCATGCATTATATAAGTCTATCCAATGGATTTGGCGAACAGTGGATAGAACAAACAATGCGCGTCTACCATTTCCACCATTTTGGGAGTTAATTCTTTTGTGTACATCTGAACTCCCAAAATGGTGGACAGGATAGGCACATGTAAGTGTGCTGCGCATTGAGCAAGGGGTCAACTCACCTGTCGAGCAACACACGCATGCAAAGATCCAATAAACTCAACAGTGGTCCTTGGTGTATACTGAGGCAATCGCTGATACAGATGCACACATAGTAGCAGTAGGGAGATAGGATTAGGATCAGTGATGTCTATAGCCTGGATATCATAGTCCAGTCCGATGTATCTAAAAGCGTTGACCACCTTGAGGGCATTATGAAGACACTGTTCAGCTGTGGCTGGCTGGGTGTACATACTCTGCAGATGGGTCTTAATCTACAATTAGAGAAGGGTCATGTAGATTTTTAGGGTTTGCACTGTGGGATAGATGTTCGTGAATTCTTGTTGAACTCCATGGAGTAACACTTTCTCTTGACAGTGGCTAGATACTATTTGTCACAACTTTCAGAAAAAAGCAAATGGTTTTGTTCAAAACCATAATTTCTTCCATGTGATTATTATATGGTGTACATAAAAAGAGAAAAGAGAGTTCATCAATTGAATGGGTTATCATTTTAAAAAAACTTTATAGGAAAAACGACAGGTAACAGTTACAAAGCAGAGATTTGTCTAGTTCAACTTTGACATCTCATTGAAGTTATTCCAGCAATTCACTAAAGTTCTCGTCTTCCACATCTTTTCACTCACTACTTTTACTACTTACCAGGAATGGCACATGAGCGGCCAGGACAGCTGCCAGCACCAACCCATCCAAAAGATCATAGTCAAAGTTGACCACCCATCGAGATGGAGGAATACCACCTGATAGTAAATGATAGAACCACGAATTCATTCATTAGAAAATCATCAGTTCATTCCAGGCTGTGCTAAAACTTCATTACTTTCCAACAAGCAGAAGAAGTAAAGTTCGATCAGTAGCCTGAAAAAGATTATTTGCTCAAAGAATACCTTCATCCAATGTACACTAATACTAAGTTAGAAATTGCACCATTATGATAGCCTAAATTAGAGGCCTCTTTGTAGCAGGCATCCCACTCCTGGTCTTTTTTCAATAATCTCAGCGACGAGAACAATAGAAAAGGACCGATGAGTGGAACACGCGCAATCATCTCAAAGTCTACCATTGAACTAACTTTACAACAAGCAATCTCACAATACACATTGAACAAACAGTTTTTCCAATCGGCCCCCTTGAAATCTGACAGGAATCTGACTCCCCAAATGGCCCAAGCAAGTTTTATTGTGAAAGACGTCGGGTGAATTTGGTCAATACAAAGCCCAGAACAATTTCTTTTTCATCTGATGTTCATCTAAGTGTGGTTCCTTCCATACATACCCTTCAACCCAACATTCCATTAAATGCACACATTAAACAGCAAAGTTATAGCAATGTGTATATCATTGTATGATCTTATACACATTTTTGCAGTGTTAGCAATAAGCAGATGTTTTTTAAGAGAGTTTGATTCCACAATTTAATGAATGCTTGATGGAAACATTTAAGGAATAAGCAATGTTAATGCATGACTTATGAGTGTAGGTATGACATGATTTTATCAAACGAGAGGACATTATGTGCACGTTTATGCCAGCATTGATACATTTTCTGAATCTTCAACTTCTACAAATCAACTGCAGCTTGGAAAGGAAATTATATTGAAGATATATTTGTGTCCCTTTACACAGGAATGTAGTTTCAGCAACCCATCACCTTTAGCATGTGCTCTTACAGAACCATGTCAATGGCTCCACTTTATAATCCCATAAACAATCGAGGCATATTCCAGGTAAAGAAAAAGTATGTTTAGATATTGCTGTAAACCTGTTGCAATACAGCCAGCACAATGTTGAAATAGTATAACAGGCAAGTAAGTGTGTTCTTAAAAAGAACCCAGATGCCCCAGAAATACCAACACAAACACGATATAATCTTAATAATACATTGTAAAAGAAGAGGCAAGGTTGATTGAAGTGACTGAAGTGCAGTAGAATTGACTGCTGATTGAAAAAGCTACTCTCTTGCTAATAGCAGCAAATGGGAATTAAGGCAGTGATTTGCATTAAGCATCACAAACATGACCGACTAACTATGTGTATCTTGATCCTGAAATGTTTTGATCTCTGCAGCAGTACATAGTAAAGCATACATCCAGAACTTTGACATAAAATCAAAGCCATATGTATATACCAAGATAGGGTAAGCAATGGGCGCCACTTAAAAACTTCAGATACTTTTGGACGGTCCTTTATAATATTTGTGCAGTAACATTTCTATGCAAATACACAAGGATTTGAAGCACCTAAAAGCAATGTGAGCAAGCACCTCTCTGCTTAAGGAAAATGGTAAGTTACCTCTTGGAGCTTCAAAAAAATATGAAGATTCTGTCAAAGACAAAAGTTAATGAGAAGAAAAAGAAAACTAGAAATGAGAAAGGGTATGGGTGAAGAGAAATACAAAACTAAAAGTTACCTAAGAAAAAAACATGGACATTGTATTCTACATTTTAATAAATTAAAATGCCCTGCAAGATATTTCAAATAACTTCAGTGTCTATACTTCTAGGGTAATTCAATTCTTTGATTTACATTTTAATAAATTAAAATGCCCTGCAAGATATTTCAAATAACTTCAGTGTCTATACTTCTAGGGTAATTCAATTCTTTGATTTACATTTCAATAAATTAAAATGCCTTGCAAGATATTTCAAATAACTTCAGTGTCTATACTTCTTGGGTAATTCATTTCCTTTTCCCCCTAAAAGATGTGCATTTTAAATAAAGTTGTTGAAATAAAACCAACTCAAACAAAAACACAATTAATTGTATTTAGTCTTTTTGCAGCAAATGTGGGTATTCCTATGAAATTAATCATCAGGTACTAACCCATTTCTACTTCTACAGTCAGTACAACTTACAGATTCAAAACCTAAAATGTGTAGAAGGAGTTTGTCAAAGTCAGACTTACACAGCATTCACGAACAGACAGAATGAACCAAACTACACACCAAACAAAAGAACATCAAGCAAATATGAGAGTAAGAAACATAATATGGAAATACCTTTGTCACAGTCCTTCCATATCTTGTGTCTTTGTTGCTCATAGTGATGGTTGAGCCAAGCTACCAGGATACGTTCCCCTACGCTGTAGATGTTACTACATAGAGGATCTGGATTGACGCTGGGTAGGCTGGTTGAACTACCAGAGGATGACAGTGTCTTGAACTGACGAGGTGTGACACGGGCCAACACCAACGCCTGAAAGAAATATTTATACAGTCTTATTGCCACATTGATACAACACTCAACTCCAAATGAAACCTCATCAAACAAATCCATCCTGCTAAAAGACCTCCCTCATCCTATAGTCTTTATCCATCTTAGAACAACCACACACACTCATCCCAGAAAACACTCTACCGTAAATTTTAAAAGACAGCCTGTAGATATCATTGGTCTGGTCAGGAAACTTTGGCAGTGATTGAACAGCATATGATCTCCATTCGACAAAAATCAATTAATTTTATGCATGAAAAGTTTAATGGATGTAACAACTACCTTTTTACACTGATGCCCAAGGTTAAAATACTCAAACTTACAAAATAAATACCACAATTAAGTGTGATCAGAAAGACCGACAAAATGAGTGCACTGTCAATTTAGCTAACAGCATTGACTATGGTTTTCAGATATTGCAAGCCTTTGGTGTGAATAAAAAGACACAATCAGATAAGCTTTACTAAAAGTAAAATATCTATGCATGTTACAAACTCAAGAAGTGCATTACTGACACAAATCTTTGAAACCCCATCTTGAGCTCACCTTCAGTGTCTGGAGCAGTAGATCGGTCCAAGCTCTCTTAGAAACAGACTCAAAGAGGATCTCATCTAGAGGAGCCTCCTGGATGCGGATTGCTACGATACTCTTACCCTGCTGCTGGGCTTTCTTCCTCTCACGGATCTGCTCTTGGAGTTTAACCCAGCGTTGATAATCCTGAGGTTCAAACAGGTACTCTGGCTTGATGTTGGCCACAGAGGCACCTTGGCTCCTACAAAGAAAGTTGACCAGAAATTAGCAGTTTTCTCTTGAAGTTTAAGATTGAGATATTTTCATTTTAATAAACATTTCGAACAAACTCAATTAAATGTTGCAAAGATAACAAAGATACATTACAGTATTTTAAAAATCAAGTTATAAACCACGAGGGAAATTGACTGGGTAAATGTTAAATAATTTGGGCTTGAACAAAGAAAAATTTACATGAGCGGCTTTCGAACCAACGACCTCCGGTTTAACGTACCAGCACTCTACCAACTGAGCTGTCTGGCCCTATGTTGGCGGTCATCCAATTTGTTCAATATCTTTGTTCGGGGGTGCCAGTCAATTTTTCTTTATTCAACCCCAAATTATTTAACAATGTTTAAAGAAATAAAATTTATTTTCTTCCAACTATAACACCACTTAAAAAAACCAGCAACTTTTCAGTCAGTTAACTGAGCCATTTTTTCACAACACTTATTTTTAACCATCGAACAATTCATCTCATCTGAGATCTTTCCATGTCCCTTCCATGAACTTCCTTTGCTCACATTAGATGATGCCTGTCAGTACATAATATAACTGTAGAGTGTGCAATGCTCATTGGAAGTCCGAACTATAACGCAATAGACAAAAATTCTTTCATTCATACCTTAGAAATGTCAGCAGTGTAGAGTGCTGCCAGTGAAGTTGGAGAACTCTCTCTGTGGGATCAGCTGGCAGAGCTTGATTGATGGGGATTCCAGGTACCAGACGCCCACTCATGTGTGCCATTAGATCATAAATGGTTTTAGTTTGAGTACGCTTGGAGTTATTGGTGGCTGGGCTCCCGTGGGAAGCCTTCTCAGGTGCAGAGTTCTTGGCAACTCCACTGAAATGGATAAGACAAATACACACATTTTACTTTCAACCCGTTTTTTGTGCTGTGTTATGACGTATTTGCAGCAAAGTCATTTACGTAAATATGCAATATTAATCATTTTTAACCACATCACATGACTTTTATCTCTTTCTGTCTTACCTTCTTAGCCCCTCAGGCAAAGACACAGGGTAAGGGCCACCAGACCACCCATGCAGTGTGATCCATCTCTGAACCCCCATTAAGACCTCTTGGTGAAATACCCCTTCCTCTGTATCCTCATTGGGGAAGGCTGCTGAGCCAAGGGAGCGAGAGGCTAGACCCATTCGACTATCAGGGTCAATAATGGAGCGATCTGCTATTGCATGATTGACAGCTCCATCACGGGGAGTGCTTCGATAGGTGGATTCTACACAAGAGAAAAAATTTGTTTTCCTAAAAATTAGTTTCTAAAAGTTTAAAATAGTTTGTTAATTGTAATGGAAAATTCAACAATGACCCTAAAAGGAGGTTAAAAGCCTTGGGTAAGTATTAAATCTTGACAGCAGAAATTGAAGTAAGTTGCTGGTGGATATTGATGATATGGCGATTGAGTAACAGTGACCAACAGTTGCTGCTCCATTATGGAGACCAGTGTAATGCAATGCAATGAGATGCAAGGGCACAGGCTATCCTACACCAACTAAGTGTAAAGCTGGCTCCTGCATAAAGCACTTACAAACAAACTTTACAAAATAGAATTCTGTTTAACACATAAACTCATCTTGAACTTACCTGTGATACTCTCAGTAGACTCCTCATAGGTTGAGGTTGTAGCTCCAAAGCGTGAGCTAGTACTTGTACTTCTCTGGGTGGACGGTCTACTTGGAGATTCCACTGGAATCATAACTGCTTCTCCAACATTCCCATTACTATCTTTGGATGTCACTGATGAATTACGACCTCGCAAGGTTTGGCCTTGCTCAGTCACAATCTGGAAGTCAGTGCGATGTTGAGCAACGAAGGGGTAGGCAGTAAGGAGACAGTTATCTGCTGTGGCTGTCACTGGGATAGAGAAACTAAACAGACAAATTGGGGGGAAGTAAGTTACCTTTTACCAATTCTCAATTCTGTCTCTACGGATTTTCCAAATAACATAAAGTTTCACAGCACATTATATGATACACCTTCCAACAAGATCAGACTTATGCAAAATGGCACAAGAAAACTAACTTGTATCAAAGAGTGCTTAAGAAAAATAATATCATGGATTATATTAGAATGGTATAGAAAAAGAAATCAGCATCTCCTAAAATAGCATTTCCATTTTATACCAGTTCAAAAGTGTCACAGCATCATCTTAAAAATGTCCGGATTTACACAAAATGTAGCTAACCTGTTTCCCTGGGTGTCAACAAACTTGACAGGCTGAGTGAAGGACACAGGTCTAGGAGAGCAGAAAGTCACTTTACACTTGAGGATAAATGGTTCCTCATCTCCCTCATCTCCACAACATGGCTGGATCTTCTGACCATCAGGGAATGTTACACTCAAAACAGACATCTTACTACCGTCATCAAGCTCAACGTCTGGCAGTTCAACATCAATGACTGTTACCCTAATTTGATCAATATGAAAAGATTTTATAATCATGTCTACATAAAACAAAATGTAAGCCAAGGTTAAACGATTAATAACATTGGGAGGTTCATCACTTTGAGTCTCCCAGTATCAACGCCACTTGGTGTAACTCCAAACATTTACTCTGATAAAACTAAGTGTTATTGGACGTGCAAATATTTTCATTTTGCAAAGAGCACTTCCATTGGAAAATCTGTAAGTCTATTGGAAACTTTTGAAGGGGCACCAAGGCCAAGACCACAGGCAGCGTGTAATGCCTTTGTGTAATTCTAGGCCTGTCGACTGTGTAAATACTAATAATAAACCATTGTTATGTAGCACATCACTTGTAAATGCCCCAAGGGGATCTAACAAAATGCAACAAACTAATCGGTCGACAGATGATGAGTTATGATGGTTAACATTGAGGTGATCACAAGGCAGTCTAACAGCTTAAATGAAGTACTAAGGAAGAGGCATTTGAAAATCTTACTTTCTAAAACCGGCAGCCTGGATGGTGAAGTCTGCTGACACTTTAGTTGCCAAGGGAACAGGGGTCAATACAATAGCCAAAGGGTCAAAGGTTAGCTGGGGTGACTTGAGGATACCAAAGAGATGGAGATGAAGGTAAGGTCTTGATGTGTCATCGTTCAGGATGATGGGAACTTTAGCATGGAATTCTCCTGGCTCCTCTGTGTAAGTAAAGAATTTTACAATGGAATAAAATGAAAATGAGTTAATTATGCAACAGCTTGTTTTAAGAATATGTTTGATAAAGGCATAAGATGTTTGTGTGTACTTTTGCAATTGGTTTAGAAAAGGCATACACAGCCTTTCAACATGACCAGATAACTGAAGTAGGGTATTTGATCTTCAGATGAAATAGTAAAATTAACTTTTTCTCACCAGGACAGAACATAACTCCCAGTGGGTATGTCTCCCCTGGAGCCAAGGTATCTTTGACGGTTGCTCCTCCCTCCTTGAAGGCCATGAAAGGCATTCCATTGGGCATCAAGAACCTGAAGATACCCTCCTCCATAGCTTTACCACTTGCACTCAGGTCCATACTCCAACCAAGGTATTTGTCACTGTTATTCACTAACAAGGAACCCTGGGTCTGAGACGGTGAGCTGACGATGCCAAAATCCAAGTAGCCAGATGGTAGGGAGAAGTCAAGATTGGAGTGT
This sequence comes from Pisaster brevispinus, assembly GCA_023634235.1. Taxonomy (NCBI): domain Eukaryota; kingdom Metazoa; phylum Echinodermata; class Asteroidea; order Forcipulatida; family Asteriidae; genus Pisaster; species Pisaster brevispinus. The sequence continues at coordinate 21,222,098 of JAMKCF010000007.1, read as the reverse complement.
GATAACTGGAGGGGTTGACGGAGAGCAGTTGCAACAATACGGCGGCGTGGTGTGGCAACAGTGACGATTACTGGACGTGGTGTGATAATGTGGTTGATGCTCTTGGTGGATGGAGCTGGGGTAGGAGGGAATGGGGTAGACTCCGGACTTGGGGCATCAGTTTGATTGATAGAGACAGGCATAGTGAAGTCATAAGATGCTACCTCAGTAGGTTGGAAGTGTAACTGACACTGAATTGTCTGCATCCCTCCTACAGTAACCTTGAAAACACCTGGGTTCATTGTGTCCTCAGATTCTAGAAATAAAAATAAAATAATGATGTTAAAAGCAATTTCATCCTCTTGTTTAAAAAAAGGTCTGGTTTTTATTCTTAGAAAATCTAACCAAAATGTGCATTCCAAGTCAGCTATAATACTTAAACACAAAGGAATGTTATTAAAAATAGTTTGCACCAAATTATTACACATTCAACAGCACAATAAGCACCAATAACAGGACAAATCAAAACAAGTAGAAATTTTCAATTTTAGATGTGGGAGGAAAACCCAGATGGGGAAAACACACGCAACCAAGCAGGGAATGAAAACCAAATCCACATGCAAGGCTACGGTTTGAGGTATCTTTAAAAGATAACATGAGAAACTGCTGGTTTACCTTCCATGACATCAGCATCAAACTTGAGTGAGAAATCTCTGTAGCGTGACAGATCAAATACAACCTTTGATCTTGTTCTGGCTTTGTTGATCAGCTTAAATGGTACAGTCAGGTTGGAAGCACAATAGACGCCACCAAGTTGGAATGTGGGCTGAAGAAATCATGAGTGTGTAAGAAAGCAAATTACAGACGTAAATTACAGACCATTTCATACAAATGTTGACAATTACTTTATAACATCTGCTGTTCAATGAAGTTCAATTCATTAGAAGGTTCAAGTATTTGAAACTGAGTTTAAAAAAAATTAGGCCCACAATTTCATATAATTTGAGCATCAACAGTAAAATACAATGCAAAATGTCAAACTGGTACACTGCAAACTACTGGATATCAATATTAACAAACCTCATAGCATTTAAATCAGGTTTTACTGTAATAAGTTCACTTATTTCAGGGACAGTTGACAGTCTTGAGATGAACAATAGAACAAGCCTCTTGGAAAATCATAACAGTGGTTTAATGGTAAAGCTCTACTTACCACATCAATGTCTACCATTGGTGGTTCCACTGTACCTCCCATTCTCAGTTCAATAGTTTTCCAGCCTCTAATAGCTACCTCTAGTCTTGTATCAAACTTCATGACAGCACTCGGGGTCAGGAATATCCCTAGTTCTGTGGTGCCACCAACTGGGACAACACCCTGCACTGGAGAAACATTGAGGCCTGGGACTGGATTGGGATCAACCACCTATGATAAATGCAATAAACAAAATACAATGACAGCAGAAATTAAGTATTGGAAAATTGTTTGTTTAACATTTCTGAAATACTAATGACCTGCTGTAGCTTGCTGTGAAATAAGTGAAATATCTCTTACTGAAAACAACAATAATGTGAAAGGATTGTACTTTGCACTACAAAGAGTCTTTTACCTGGAAGTAGGCATGGTTCTGGCTTGCATTGTGTAGTACAGCAGATCTGGAGGTTGTTAAATGAAGAGGGACCTGACCAAATAACACTCGTCTTTCCATGAACATCACCTGGGTTGGACCAAGCTGTGGAGTAGAAACAATGTGCAAAATTGTAAAAACTAGAAATGATATTTCCAAGCAAAATGGGTAAACATTTTCATAATGAAAAATCGTAGCAACCTGGTGCTGTCTTAACACAAGCCTGCAAATCATCATCAACCATCAAGAATTCATTTTACATATAACCTCTGACATCATTGCTGTCGATTTTTCAAGGGTAAAAAAAGTGTAGGGTCGCCCCCAAAAAATTACAGATGGGTGGGAAACCTGAATAAACTATTTTTTTGCGGCCAATAATTGTGGTTCTCAGCTCATACTTGGTAATTTTTTTGTTGGAAAGTAGGGGGTGTACCAATAGTTCGTCAGTAGGGGAAAAGAAAGAAAAACTTAATTCTTTTGGTGAGTAGTTGTTTCTCTGCAATCTCTGTTTGAGACATTTCAAGGTCTTTTCAGAAACCATTGACAACAAATTAGACCTGTCTATATTGTTAAACTGTATCAAATATGGATTAACTTAAGTCGTCATAAAACTCTGTCAATGCATCTTGTTCAATGACCTGTAGATAATGAGCCCATTATACACAGACAACCTTTTACCTCTGAAAACCTAGCAGTTACAGGACGTTCAGCCCCGAGTTACCGCAATATTAAAGTTTGCAATCCTCCCTAATACTGTAACACCTGGTTCATTAGGAGTGACTCTAGGTCGACCCAAATAAATTTTGGTTTCAGACAGGCGAACTTAACATAAAAATTATATTAGGTACAGCTCATGACAAGATCGACATCTGAAACCTAGACGCTCCAGAGCCATTTCGAACAACTGCAACAGTTTTCCAGCGTGTCATGAGTCGCTCCTAAACAATTCAGACGTCAAATTTTCATGTACTTTTTTCAATAGTTTGGTTTGGTACAACTCTGGAGTGCCTTTCTGAACCAGATTGTGGGATGTCCACTGTAAGAAATGTCAATTACAAAGCTATGCTGGAAAAATGGCCTGTTACTAGAAATCCATTGCCTCTAAAAGATTAATTATATCATGACTTACATCAGCGAAGCATTTGAGTTTCAGTGTGTCCCCACCATGCACTTGAAGAGCAAACTCCCCATCCTCAGGAGCATGGTACGATGGATGGAATACAACTTCACACTCCAGATCCTTCGAAGGGTCTACTGTACCTGAAGCGGGTCTGATGGAGAAGGCTGTACCCCTCTCACCAAGGATAGGTTGCCAGGTGAACTCTGCTGGGTAATTACGCTCATTGCGCAGACTGATGACATCTCGTAGACCTGTGCATTGACAATGAAGATGATAATAATCAAAATTTTACAAGATTTCAATATTTCAAAAGTTAAAATTGCTCTGGAGTCGAGTCTGCAGATGCCCTTTCACTATTAAATATAATACTTTAGTGATTTTAGGGATTGAAGAAAGTATTCGAATTCTAGTAAGTAACAAGAAAAGTCGTGTTTGTTAAACACAAATGCCCCGCAAGCCAGTTCGTTTCACAACATTTGACCTATGTGGTCTAAAAATAGGAGGTGTCTGTATCTCGAGACCAAGCCACACACCAGTTCATATGCCAAGTCCTTTTAAAATTATCACTGGACCACATTTTTTTTGTAGGCATAAAATAATTTAATTTTTGCCATAATACATTGAACATACAATTGACCTTGGGAGGCGGAGGCGGAGGCAGGGGGGGGGAACAATATACTTCTAAGGGATTTGAAACAATTTACATGTGAAATGAAACATAGAAAAGAATGCAATGCTGTAGTAAGTTGCACAAGAATAGTTGCATGTTAGATTGTTACTGGTTTGGATGAACTAGTGGTGCAGATGGAACATTTAAATTTAAACCTGCCAGAAAAGAAAACCATGAAAGAAAGTTGCAATTAGGGGAAGGGGTGGGGAGGGTTGGGTTGGGTTGGAACAGGAGGAGAAGATGCTGGGTGGGGAGGAGGGGTGGGGACGGCAGGGGTCCCCATACATGAAAGTGGCAACACACTAAGTTTGGAGATAATATGCCACGTCCTTCAAACAAAGTTTGGAGTTGATATGACAAGTCCTAGTCGAGGTATTGCTCAGACAGCATTTCTTTTGTTTTAGCCATAATGACCTTGACATTTGACTGGGGGGGGGGGTCCACAAACAATAGACTTTTGAGGGACCCAAAGACCAATCCACAAACCAAGTTTGCAGTTAATATGCAAAGTTCATCTCAAGTTATCAAGTGTTTTAGCCATAATGACCCCGACATTTGACCTAAGGGGTATCAATAACAACAGGCTTCTGGGGGGAATCCCATGACCAATCCAAACACCAAGTTTTGAGTTGACATTTGAGTCCTCCTTGAGTTACAATTTGCATGCAAGCACACACACACACACACAAGTGTGTAAACACCTCCAATCGGGGACCTCCTATTGTCCCTCTTTTGTTTGGACTTTAACTTTTTGGCAACAGCTCCCATTGGTTTTGTACACAATTTCCAACTGGGGACCTTTACCCAACCGGGGACCCTATTGTCCTCTTTTGTTATAGGTCCCCGGTTTGAATGTGAAAACAAACTCACACACACACACAACATTACGGATCCGGTTTGTGGGGTACTGCTATTGTTGTTCTATTGTTCCCTTTTCTAAAGAATTCCCTTGTGGGGCCCTATTGTTCCTATTGAAATTGCCTTGTGGGGTCCATTGTTCCATTGTTAAAAGTACCCCGTAAGTTGGCATGTGTAAGGGCACGCAAACACACACACACAGCCATACAACACCATAACACATATTCACGCATACACGAACACGCACACACGCACACAAACACACACCCACACACACACACACACTCGGAAGGACATGTCGGAAACAGTATGCCCCTTCGGTGGCTTCGCCAACCGCGGGGCATAATAAAAAAATACTTATGTTGACATACAAATTGTATCTGGTCTGGTAAGAATTTTAAAAAATCATACACAATTTGGATTGTTTACACACAAAAAAACATTTTCCTTAAAAAGAACATTTTACAACTTTCAAGTCCAGCTAGATTTATGTTCAAGCATACAATATGTTGAGGACAAACGAGTTGTCAACACAGTGTATAAAAGTCTACCTACCTGCTTCAGCTGGCAATCCAGGGGCTGGGTGCAACTCCAATCTCTCTGATGACAGCTCCAATGCTACTGTCACTACATCAGCATATACTATCACATGCTCCTTGTTGATTTTATTGACTGTATATGTCACATTCCTGAAAATGGAAACAGTGGATAGCTTTAGAATTACATTGCAACAACAATAAAGGTTAAAACTGAATTCAAACTGAAGTCCCATGGTGTCATATCAGCCACCACTATCACTTGGAATAAACTAATAAAAAACAAGGTGGGGAGTGTTCTATAGTTTTAACTCACCTCTGAAAACGTCCTTTAGTGTTGGATTCAAAGATGAGAGGAAGAGCTGCCTTGCAGTTAGGTGGAACAACCTGAGACAAGGGACTGGTTTGTCTCAACTCCCGACAATCAATCTAAACAACAAATTGAACATTTAAAATTACACTTACTTTACATGCAAAACTTTAGCAAAACTTCAAAACTTAACCATTAAACATACAGCAAAATTTGCTTTTAAGGAATGGTTTAAGTTTGCCTTACAACAAGGGATGTTACTGGTATTTGAGAGAACTTCACATTGTTATTCATTATTTGGATGCACTTACATCAACTTCCACATGGATAAACTGATCAAGATTATTGATGATGTTGAGTTTCTGCGCACTTGTCGATTTAAGACACACTTGACCAAAGTCCAAGGTTGGAGGACCTAATGTAAATAAAACACAATTTTAAGTGTGTTAGAGTTAACACTGTTTGTTTAAGGAGTAACCCACCTCAATTATAGACCCCTTGCACCAACATCACAGGTGGCTACTGTCTGCCACGCTCCTCATGTTTGGAAGTCAAATTGCACAAACAAATGTAGTAAGCACATAAACATTGCTTCACAAAAAATGCGCACTGCACTGTGTAACACACAGGGACATTGACTCCCAAAATGCCGCAATCAAGATTGTTGTGATGATGACATTAGGTGAATTGGGTCAATAAGCTAATCATCAAGAACAAAAGCAACGCTGCATAGGTCACTAATTTTACATAAAACAGTCTCCCAGGATGCCTTAAAGTAAATCCTAAAAGTATGGTTTCCTACATGCAGAATGCCTTCTGGAAAAGTATCATCAAGGATTTTTACAGTTTTTAACATAAGAAAAAGATAAAGAAAAAGGACTGAACCTTACCAATGACCACCTGATGTAGCTGTTGAGGAGTCAAGATCTTTTTACAGTCAGCCTTCTCCTGAGATGTCATCGGGATTGCATTAAGTCCACGACTAATTGGACGAGATGTAGAGTTCAGCTCCTTCTCTGCTAAGTGCTTGGAGCTCAACATTCGACGATTTTTGTCTCTTGGACTCGGTGCTGTTGAGTTAAAACATAAAACATTAAATACTAAACACAATTATTTCACAGCAGATATTTATGGAACTCATGAAATTTTGTTTAAGACCATATTCGTCCAAAACCCTTTTCTAATTACAATCAATGAAGAAAACAAAATTCAATTCCAATTTTGCTAAAGATTATACAGAGAAACTAGTAGGTCACAATCATATAACAAGTCTTATTTTTACTAGAAAGCCACAAGAGCGCAACGCACTATACCCATTGCAACCTGTGTACTGACCCATAACAACCAATGTACTTTACCCACAGCATCTATTTTACCTACCTTGAACCCAATCAGTTGTGCATCTGTGTACCGGAAATGCGCGTCGAATGTTACATGTATAAGGATAACAAATAGTTTGTAACTATTTCAGATTACATGACAGTGCATTACAGCACAGTTAAGTTTTGCAATTCGCAGTGTGATTCAGTATTCAAAGATGACTGCGGAAAAACCTTGTTTTGCATTCCTCTATTTTTCTGAACCTCAGGAAAATAGAACGCTCCGGGGATCACCTTGACGCGTTGTTTTAACCATAGCACTCGAAGCAGTCAATATATGTATACTAGTATATTGTGATGCAAGTAGAGTCAAAACAGTATTAAGTGAAATGTCATAAGTCACACTTACACTTTGTCGGTGGTTTGACTTCATCTACTTTGAGTTTAGGAGGCCTCAATCCTGACGCTGGCTTGAGACCAATATTTTTGTCATTATCCAGTTCTGCAAACTCCCTGGAGATAAAAAAAACCCAGAAAATTTAAAAGTTTGGGTTCTGGAATGCTCTGTATTTTCCAACCCTCTACCATGGTGATTTCTAAATGCACCTCTAACGAAATGGACAAATGGTTTTCAGAACAGACCATGAGTGGCTGTAATGGACGAGGCAGTTGGCTTAGAATAAATGATGACCAGCTTTGGAATAAGTTTGGAGCATGAAAATAAGTGGATGAGGAAGAAAACTTCCTTGAAAAAAAAAAGCAGTGCTAGATGAAGAAGAGAAATATTATGAGCAAGTAATAAGATATAGATTGGCAACTTTAATAGTTTTGTCTCAGAAAACTTCCAAAGTGGCAAATAGAAATATGATTTTTATTCCAAATAATGTGTGTTCAGTGCTAAAGGGGAAAATAAGGTGATTTCTATGCATGTCTACTAAAAGTGATAGACAAATGGTTTTTAGGCCAGACATAACAGGCTGTTGTGGAAAAGGAATTGGCTTTGAGTAAATGATGGACGACTTTGGCATAAATATGCCAAGAATTTCTAACGACACACATGATAACTGAAGATCTGCGATAAAAGTGAAGATGCTTGTAAGTTTTTCTTCTGCTAATAATGTGCATGTAAAACAGTATCAAATATCATTAATCTGGAAGCAGATGTACACAATGTGGTATCAAATTTATAAATTTTCTTGGCATATTTTTGTGGATGATGATGAATAGAATAAATCATGAGAAATGTGAGCAATAGGCTACAATGCAGAATTTCAAAATTATTGTCCACCTGCAACGAGCTATTTCTTGAATTCTCTGCCATCTGAAAATGTTAACAACAAATTGAACTTATCACATTTGATGTATCGTTTTGTGAAATTTGTTGTATTCTGAAGGCTTATCAAGACAATTGTGCAAATATAGATCATCTGTAAATCTAATAAATACAGGCCTAAAATTCTTATCTCTAGGGACAAGACTCCTTTCTTAGGTTGCTCCTTTTCTTGGATTAAAATAACTTCCATTAGATTAGATTAACACGGCATCCACAGGAACTTTTTTAGGAGCACAAAGGTCATGGCCTTGACAAAAAGGCCATTTTTGTCACCTGTGTAATTTCAAGCCTACAAATTGAGTACTTCATGAAAAACATTTCAACACTTTGTAAGTTTTGTGACTTTTTTGTACAGAACAGGGGGGGTGGACACGGAAAAAGAAAAAGGCGCCATCAACGTTGATACTCGTCTCATTCATGAGCATGCCTTAAATGCATGCAGTCGAATCTCTGTTCATGCAGTCAGGTCGCAGCAATAAAGCGCTCTGATTGGTCACAGGCTTCATACCAGGAAACACAGCCTTTGTGTGTCACCCTGAGTGCTCGGTATACCATACCAACACACATAAACTCCGGACACCGACTGGTCCACACATGAAACCATTAACGGAAGTTACTATTTAATTTGAACGTTACATTTTGAAAATCATAAAAATCGATTGGGTAGAATGGGTGGATTTTTTTTTAAAACTTCACACTGTTAGAAAACTATATATTTAAACAAGAACTTGAAAAATCTCAGGGGTAGGATGGTTCAATTTTTCACTTTCGTCGCGTTTTGTGACACTGTTTTAGGGGTGTGGAAATTTTCGTTCAAAGCAATATTATACATTGATTACAATATGGTGCTGTTGCCTGGCCATGCGCCTGATGTTGGAGGGACGAATGCATTTTCAAAATAGTCTTGTCTAGATATTTGTAAAATATTTGCATTTTATTCCACTCCAAAAACCTGACAAATAAACTATACATATATAATTGGTAAAATACTGCCTTACTTTTATCTAATGTAATCCATTCGTGTTAGTGTAAAAATTAAACACCCCTATTTTTGTAATGGTATGTTCACACAGCATCGGGGAAAGAATTGCGCAATATCGTGTCCGCCCCCCCCCCCTGGTACAGAACTTATAAATTTAACATACATTCAATAAATAAAGTCTTACTTGGCTTTTGTCTTTCCAATCCGATGTTGTCGACTCTCTTTCAGGTAGTTGTGATACGTGTTCTTGTGTTTCTTTATAGCAGCAAGTTCATTATCATCATATGCATAGTCTGGATCAACATAAGTGTGGCGTTCTGTCTTGGTGAAGATAGTCCTGTGGTAGACAAAGACAGTCATTAGCAATAAATCATGAATCATAAGTCTCAAGCCCAGTTCATACTTCAAAAGTGAATGCGAATATTGTGACGCGAACAATCGAGTACTCGCTTTTTTCCTATTGTGACAAAAAGCAATACGCTTCGCTTATGCAATTCGCATTAAGTATAAACCAGGCTTTATTTAGTGATTGTGTAATTGCTACAACAGCAAGGAATATTCAATAATAGTTGTGGCAGTTTTGTTCATTCCATGTTTGGAATTATTGAGAAGTTTCAATAATGACCACGACACCTAATATTATTAATCTAAAAAAAAAAATCTAACAAAGGAAGAAAAAAAAAAAATTGCACATATTACTTACTTGTATTGATCTCGTCGGTAGCTAGGCCTGATACTACGAGCTCGGTCATTAGGGTATGCCACTAGAGCTCTACTGTCGGGAACATGGCCAGCTGATTTAGTTGCATGAAGTCCCTTAGTCTTGGGTGCTCCAACCATAGCTGCTCTGGGCTCATAAGGTTTAGCATTGTCAACAGTGACATCAACAAACTGACCAACCTCACCAACAACACGAGGAGTAATACCTGAGGTGGGAGACATCATTAGACATGTTAGAATGTAAGCAAACAAAACAAACAACTATGAGACACCAATTATAAACATGAGGGTAAAAATCAAAATGTCAGTTATCAACACCTTTTCTCCATGCATAGTTCCCTTTTCACTTCAGGATTAAATTACCAACTGAAACTTACTATATGAATGCCCAAACTGAAATCATTTGACTTGCATTTAAATAACTACAGCAAAACAATTAACTACACTTTAGATATTATGATTTACCTTGTGAAGTGTTTCAAACTGATAGATTCAAGTGGTGCATAGCCTGTATGGGGCAATGATTAAACATGAAACATGACCAGACAAGAGATTTCATCTCTTTTTTCTTATAAATGACGTATGAAGCAGTCAAACAACAAACAACCTACCTGGGTTGAATTTAGGTTCTCTCTTCTTTGACTCCGCATGACTTAGTCCATGCAGTGATATGTGTAAAGCATAGATTGCTTCCAGGTGCATAGCCATTGGATTAGCCTCATCCCCTTCATCTGCTACTGATCCTAACACATCCATCACTTGGATCTTCTTGAAGGAGCCATATTGATTTGGCTTGAAGGAGAAGATAAGGTCTTGAGACTCGCCAGGTTTTAGCTTCCCGAATGATGGGTAAATACAGAACTGAGCCACTTGTTGGCAGATGAAAGAAACTGGAAGGTGGGTGGCATCATTACGAAGGGTGCATAGGGTGTCAACATGCTCCCCAACTGGGCAATCACCAAAGTCAAAGTGCTTTGTTGGAGAGAGGCTGAGAAGAACAGGGAGGGCTGTGCCAGTAAGGGCAACTTCTACTTTAGTACCTAAAGGGGAAAATTGTAACAATTTAAATTATTAAAGTTGTCATAAAAAAACAATGCTATGCCTTAAATAAAACTTGAGGCAGAATTTCACTTTTAAATGAAGGAACACAATAATACAAAAAAACGATGAGGACTAAATCTTGTCACAACAATGAGACTATACCTTCATTGCCATTCTGCTTTCCACCTTCTTTGTCTGTGCCAAACCCTTTGCTGCTCCCAATCACTACAATCTGCATGAACAAAGCAAAGTCCTGTCTGGGAGGAGGAGTAGCTGTCCCTTTCCAACCCTGTCTAGCCGAGTTGTAGCGGGGGCTAAAACGGAAGAAAACTGGGGCACGCTGATAGGGTGCAAGTTTTCCCTGGGAGGGGATCGCTGTGACCATTGAGGTCAGTTCATTTGTGCTGGTGCGTACTCTATCCATGTCTTTGGTAGCAAGCGTTGCAACTGTAGACTTGGTGAAATCAGTTCCCTGGATAGAAACAATTACATCAATATATGGGTGGCTTCCTCTTAAAAAAAAGGGCAAAATCAGAAATGAAACTGCACAAGCTTCAAGAAGACTTAAAAGTTTCCTTAAGGGCAAAAACATTGTATATATTTCTGATGACACCAAAGATGCCTCATAAGTCAACTTAATCACTGTAGCTCACAAGCCCCAGTAAACCTGTAAACATGGGTGCTTATTACGTGAACCATAAACACTGGGGTTAACCACTACTCTTTCACAATAAGTATCCTAGGTTCTTTTACATGCACTACCAATCCTAGTACATGGGACCTACGGCTTACGAAGAATAAAGCAATTATGGTAAATTATCTCGCTCAAGGACACAAGTGCCACGACCGGGACCTGAACTCACACTCTGCTGATCAGAAACACTGGAGCTTGAGTCTGGTGCTCTTAACCAGTAGGCCATGACACACCAGCCTCGCTACCATGGGCAGCGCGCCGTATCGATACCTCCTCTCGTCGCTAAACCCCTGGGAGGGAAACACTGAAAATCAATGCTGATTGGCTAACCAAAATGTACTGCTTTGCGTACACGCTTGTTAAAAACATTCGAAAGCTTGTAGGGCGCTTGTCGGATCCCCCGGGCGCTTAGTACGCGCGTGTAAAAATGCACGTATTTCGACGCAATACGTTTCAAATGAATCATGTTTTTACATGGTCATCCCAAACTGCATACAGTTAGACGAATCACAAGATCGAAAAAGAATGAGAGGGGCCAGTTGCTCCATGACTTGATGCGTTCTTTGACAGCGCGCTCTGCGTAGTCTCTAACACAGAATGGATCAACCACAGGACTAATTAAAATATCCAATATATTTGGATATTTTGAAGTCACACTTCCAGGGGTTACAATCGAGCAAGGCATTCTGGGAAAGAAAACAAAATGGCGCGTCGAGATCGTACACCACTGGGAACGAGGTTGATGACACACCATGTCAAGTACAAAAAACTATCTACAAGCCAATTGGATAATTACTTAATGTTTTAATAATACTTACAGCCTCCATGCCTTCAGCATCTTCCTCTAACACCGTGACAAAGCTGACTGGATCAGGGCCATTGTTATAAAGCATAGCCATCTGGGTCTTGTCTGTGCCATAGTATGTACAGCCAAATTCAATGCAGTCAATCTGATCCTCAGAATCAGGAGCGTATAGCTCAAGGCAACGCTCAACAACGTTGGCTTGGATCTGAAGGGTGGCTGGCTGCTGGGCTTCCAGTTGAACCCTATTGGGAGAGACAGTGAAGAGGTATGTGTATTTTTAAAAAGCCAATTCTGCTAACAAGATATATGGTGAGTATGGGGAGCAAACATTAAGCAAATGTGGACAAAAAATTGCAAACTTATACACAGAAGTAATCTAGATAAATAGATTGTCATTAGTTGTGTTTGTTTTTAGTATTAAATATTTTACAACAGATTTTGCGAAAGTTGTCTGCATAGAAACCCAAATAAACATCTGTACTTACGGCACTTCTTCATTCAGAACTCCAGCATTTTTAGTAACAAACTCAACCTATTAAAAAGAGAAAATACCTGGTTTTACATTAATATGCACAGACACTATGCATTTATCTGCAACTTGTTACAAATATATATATAAATATTCTTTTAAACATACAAAGTTCATATTATCAAAGCACATGGACATCAAGCGGAATATGAAAGTACTCGATTAATGTGAAGTATACCAGGCCTGGAATTTCATCTTTGAGAAGACAAGGCCATTTTTAATTTTGCAGCACTTTCATTGGAAAATGTTAAAGTCTATGCAAAACTTTTGAAGGGACAGCAGATGTCATGGCCTCGTGTAATTTCAGGCCTGGTACATGTAAGCTGATATTTTATCAATGGAAACAATTGTCAGATTTATGTTCGTACATAAGAGGTATGATATATTTTTTCTGATTACCATGCAGTTAGTTGTCATCAAAATGGCCCCAACATAATTAACTCTGATGTTTTAAAAACCTACCTTAATGACCTGTGCAGTCTTGGGCTTCAGGGTACCAGTTGTAGGGAAGATTGTGATTGGTTGAAGACCAGTGTAGTTAATATTGAAGTTCCCTGGCAAGGAGCCATGGTTATACAGAGAAACTTGAGTAGAAAGAACTTTGCTATTTCGAACTACTGTGCCAAAATTGGCTGGCCCTTCCAAGTCAAGAAGGGGTTGTGGGCTGTAGCTGTTGAATACAGAAATAAAAACATTGCAAATATTTCTTCTGGGGGAACTTAAAACTATTTGCTTTCCAAACTAGGTATTGATTTTACAGTAATCACTGAATACACAGTCTGTTGTGTTTTAACTTTTTCTTTTATTCCCAATTTCTTTTTTTAGTCCTGCTAGTCTATTAATGTTAAATTTTTAGCAGGAAATGAAGTCACATAATGGACTGAACTAAATTATATGTAATTATGATAAAACTCCAGACCATATTCCACAAAAATGTACTCAACTCTTATGACAGCACGATAAAGCCAGGACATTTTCCTGAAGTTGGGTACATTTAACACTGTGGTAAGGATTAACCACAACGTTACCAAAGCGTCTAAATGATCTAAAATGTAATCCAACAGAAGTATCTTGCCAGCTGAATGTCAGTTCACACTGCTTATCACACAGCTGTTTATAACCAATAGCATTGAACATGGATTGAGTTAGATAACACTAGCACTAAGGGAGCTCACACAGTTTGGCAATGGTCACTTACACACAGAGGGGTATCTCAACTACATCTTCATCTACAAGAAGGATGAGGCCATCCTGGCAATCCTGAGGTTCTTCAGTGAAGAATTCTATGGTAGCTGTCACCTCCAGGCCTGGTGCTACTGGTCTTTCTGGGTTCTTCACAATCAACTTGAATTTCTGTATTAAAAAAATAGGCAGAATTTATTTACAGTGTATGTTTCTCCATGGAGGGAGGGAAAAGTTTTGGTTTCTCATAGTTTCCATTTTCTTATAGGTTTGGTTACAAACTCAAATAGAATCAAACTATAAAGGGCAAATTAAAAAACAATTTGATTAGTTTTAATGGTGAGGGGTGTTTATTTAGACCAGCTGTTAAATACAGGAAGCTTAACTCTTTTTGGTAGGGTAAGTGTTGATTTTGTTTTTTAGACAGGCACATTTTGAAAAAATTGTTTTGAAAGTAAAAACAACCTAGCCTCCAAGCCATCTTGTCTCTTTCAATTTGGCATTGGTGCCCTTTCCATTGGCCCTTCAAAACTTGCACATATTAAAGGTGAAAGTGGCCTAAAACTGGGGAAATTCCAGGCCTGCAGTTGTTTGAGTACTAACTGGCGCCCCATGAACAAAGATATTGTCAAAATTAGAACTAGATAGCTCAGTAAGTAAACCTGAATGTTGCACGTTCAAATCGCATTATAGTAAATTTGTCTTTGTTCAGCCAAAAGTTAAAGAAAATGAAAGAAAACTTATCAGGTTTCACCAAATGAGACTGCCAACATAGGGCTAGATAGCTCAGTTCCTTGTATCAAATCCCACTTGAGACATTTTCTTTATTAAACCCCCTATCCCGAAAAAAAAACCCCCAAAACAAAACAAAACATTTCCATTAACAATTTGTTAAATTTAACACACCATGTGAGCAGCCAGTGATTTATTCATGCCAAATTATTTGATGTTTGTAAAAAACAAATTTTTTTAATGTTGTTTTGTAGTGAAAAAAGTATAATAATCTTCAAATGCACAATTGGCAATTTTAGAGTTTATATAGGAACAAACAAATTTATATGTACAGATAGTTCCCAATAAATGCCATTTTTACGGGCAACTTGCATTTTGGCTTGCAGGCACATCAAGCACTCAAATTATTAACACAGCCATGTTGTTTACTAACCAATCGTGCAAAGAGATTTGTGAAATGTGCGAGTGCTGCACGCCATTCTCACGGGAAACGCATGACAGTGTGCTCCAAATTGCCCGTAAAGATAGCCGAATTATATCATATTGCAACCTAACTACTGTCATTCTTTTCTCATCAAAAACACCAGGCATGTTTTCTAGGGCTTGAATTTACCCTCCACTTGACCAAAGGTCTTATTGCTCAAAACTTTCACTGTAACGAGTAAACTCTTTCACTGGTCCAGTCACATGTTAACAAGACCTAAAATTTTACTTTATTTTGTTTTATATAATTAACTGAAATTGAAGGAGGAGATTTGCATTTAAAAAACTACAGAATACTTTAGTAAATCTTCACTAGTAGACTGCTACTGCTAGGTATAGACTGCAGGAATTGTTCTAAAGATGCTAAAACTACTGGCCCAGTGGGTATTTCGTGCCCTGTTTTTGAAGTATCAATTAAACTAGTTAATTCCTTTTGACCAAGACTGCTTTAGACACCAACTAAGGTATTTAAATGCCATTATCTCAAGTCCCTTGTTGGGGTCTTATTTATCTAGACCTAAGTTATGACAAAGGCCTATAATTGCCAAATGTTTCCCCATTGTATTCAACAGCCTTTGTTGTAATTTGCAAGCCACTTCTTTTGTGTAGTACTCTGTGGTTTATTTCAACACCACAAATCAGAAGTTGGAGTAAAACCCTATTGGGGTTTTAGAAATAATTATCAAGTTGTGATGTAGACAACTTTAGCAAAAGCAAGAGTAAGTTATGTTAAGAAAAACATAGTACATGCACTTACAATCTTGTGTTTTGCTAATTGTTCAACTACTCACATCGTTGGTGGTTGTTTACAAAAGAGCAAGTTGAAATTCTCAAACATTAATTCCACATTGTTCCAACAAAGAAATGTATAAACATTTAAATTAGATTTGTGTCTTTTTTGTTTGTTTTGAATTTTCATTTTAAATCTTGGAAAAGAGTTTTGCTCAGCAAGCCGAGTGTAATGGAAGTATGTTAAACTTGTGTATCAAATAATATAGCATTAAAGGAAACTGACTGGGTAAATTGAAATAATTTAGGGTTAACAAAAGAAAAATTGACAAAGTTAAAACGATGTGTTTGATGTTTCCAGTCAGTCTACTCAGTCTAACAACATTAACCTAGGCTTGCTTGGTTGGAAGGGCTTTGCAAGCTTTTTATTCCCCAACTTTAATATTCAGTTATTCAATATATTATTTGCCCCGGCAAAAAAATATATTCCTGCAACAGCCAAATGTTTATTTATATTATAAGGAAATTCGCTGCATGAAAAAATAACAAACAGCAAACATAAATTATGTGACTCTCCTTCTTGGGAAGGCACCCAACAAAATAGAACAGTGCCAGTGCCACAAAGTTCAATTTTAAGTTTATCTTTAGGGGGGGGGGGCATTTTTACAATTAACAAGATGAAAATAATGTTTAAAATGAAGAGCGAATTGTGTAAAGTTCAAAGTTGGACTCAGTGGACTCAGGCCAAAAAAAATACGCCATTTATGGTTACGTTTACAATAAACATGGTAACAATTTACTTACATTTGTATTTGGTCCGTGGAACTTTATTTGCTTGCTGCACTTGCTGATGTTTTGCACCATGACAGTTTGAGCGTGGACGACGTTGGCTTCTGCATCCATAAACTCAATCACTGGAGGAATAATTCTCACGCCTGATATGTCTCCTGCCATACTGAACAAAAAAACTAACAAACTAAGCTCAAAAAAAAACTTTTTACGGAAAATTAAGTTGACGTTTCGCTGCGAGAGATTTCACAAGAAGCAGCCAGCCATGTTATTGCTCAAAAAGTTGTTGCCAAGCACAGTTTGTCGTTTATCGTCTGCTGCCCGCTGGAGCTGACGACGACGCGCAGACAATAATAAAAATATATTTTTTTATTTTCGTCTGCGACTGCGCAGAGGCAGGTGAAAATTTTTGGCAGCGCCCTCTTGTGTCCAATCATCCATGGCAACAACATAAACATCGACGACTGACTTGAGATCGTCGCGTTTTACCACTTCACGCACTCATTTTTAGACTTCACAATAATTGCCAATAACTAGACGTTTTTCAATAACTTCCAATTAAAATGGGACAGGATTACTACGGTATTCTGGGCCTAACGAGGTCGGCAATAGATGCAGATATCAAGAAGGCGTAAGTAAACATCTGTATTTACTTTACTTTTTAAATGTTAACATAAATGACGTATTTCTCCTCACTTTATTTAATCTTTAATAACTTAACTTGAACCCCTCACTTCCATTTCGGACACCTCCATTTCCAATCCCAATGTCATCCAAGATCCAGTTGTAATTTATAATAATACAATAAAACAAAAACAAAAAAACAGTTTTCGAAGCAATAAAGCATGACAAGCATTTTCAAAGTAAATTATTTAAATATATTAATGTAAAAAAAATGTATGCTTCAGTTCTAACAATACATGAATTTCTTAATATTAGTTGATTAATTAATATTTATCCTAGTGGGCATGGTGGGCAGTGTCAATGCGTCAAACGTGCACGAAATCTATGGCATGCCCAAAATTTTTCCGGATATCCAAAGCTGGCATACGCTTGCGGAAAATTTAACTCAAAATCATACATTTCAATTTCATTGTTCAGAAGCATTTCTTATAATATTGTTATACGGCAGAATATTAATAATTTTGAGAAAACCCAAGTGAAGTGGTCGCACTAATAAAAGCCAATAACTGACAACAACAAGAAGTTTTAAATGCACTGAAAAACCACGTTAGAACATAAATAAGCCGTGTAAAAGAGTCAAATATATCCAAATCAACTCCAATCTGTTGAACAAATCGATTATTAACTGAGGGAAAAAGACTTAGTTTCTGCGAAATGGTAAAAAGGACACACTTAAAACCGTCTGGAGCAAGATGGTGGACAGTTCTTAGTTGTTACTATTTCTTGGAAAACAATTGGTTTTTCCCCAGTTAATAATCCAATTTTTCAACAGCTTGGAGATGATTTGGATAAATTTGACTCTTCCACATATATCTTATGGTTTATTTATTTTCTAATATGGTTTTTCGGTGCATTAAAAACTTGTTGTTGGTAGTTGTCGTCGGGCATTGTCAGTTGTCAGCTCTTAGTGTGACCCAAGTTAAGGGTAAGCCTTTAAAAGAACGTATTTAAAAGTGAGGTCAAATGAGTGAGAGAGTTTTTAGATACTCATCGTTTCTTTTCCATTGTTCTCATCGATGAAAGGAATAGCAAGGAACTAGTTAAAAAGATGCTTTTGTAGTTGTACACGGAAAAGTGTGCATACATTGCAGATGTCTCATTATATTTATATTTGTCTGTTTTGTTTTTTTTCCTTTCCAGGTATCGGAAACTCTCTTTGAAATATCACCCCGACAAGAACCAAGAATCAGGTGCCCCAGAGAAGTTCAAGCAAGTGTCTGAGGCATATGATGTGCTGTGTGATCGTAAGTTGCAATTCTTAGCACAGGAATCAATACTACTGAGAGTAGTCAAAAGAACCTAGAGTAAATTAACCCTCCACACTTGGTAACATTTTGCTGTGAGTTTGCAAACCTTTCAAAATCAATCAATAACACACATGTGTAGGTTGTGTATGTGGCACAACTGTGTACAGAATTAACTGTGTACATGTACATGCATAGATGCATTCACCATATGATATCATATTGCAGGTTAGCTTATTTCAATTATCTTTCAAAACCACAGTGGATTATGTTAAAATGTCAGACACTTGGAGGGTTAATGACAATTTAAAATATAAGCTGATTCATCTTTCTTCCCGACTAAACTTCAATTTGGAAATGTGTTTTAATGTAATACTTTTAACATGGGTTTAAAAATTTTCTCTAAGCACTATGTTTTATTCAACAAGGAGATTGATTACTCTCAAGAGTTCTCAATAAAAAAACAATGATATCTCTTAATGCACTTGACTCTACAGCAAGGAAAAAGGCAGTATATGACCAGTTTGGTGAGGAAGGATTGAAGAATGGTGTACCTGAGGGCAAGATGGAGAGTGGAGCATGGACCCATGGATATACATTTCACGGTGATGCCAATAAAGTATTCAGAGAATTCTTTGGTGGGGACAATCCATTCAGTGGTAAGTAAAACTGTGGCCTTTTACCCCTTGCACAATGCGGAATGCACTTCCGCACACATCTACGATTTCCACCATTTTGGGAGTCGATTCGTTTGTCTACACTTTGACTCCCAAAATGGCCGACAAAATAGGCGCATGTAAGTGTGCTTTACAATGTTCAAGGTGTCAAAATAAGAAAATAAAAAACATTTTGATGCAGTTTGAAAATTTTGACATTCTCAAAACAAAATATTTGCAAGGATGTGTACACCTCACAAAATGATATGCTATAATTTACAAATCATTGTTTGTCCACAAGATCACTTAAATTTTTTATTTTGTACTGAAGTACCCCCCTTGTGTCTTGATTTAGTTTTAAAGTAATTATGTTGAAGCTTTTCACTCTGCATTGTGTTTACCTGTTTCTCTTGTCATATGTATTTCAGTATTTTAGTCTTTCAGAATGAGATGATAATAAAAGCATGCAGTAAATTAAACAGGACTTGCAAATATAACACAATTGTAGGTCAATCTTCTAACTTACTGTGAATCAATCCATGATTTGTCTTGTCAGAGTTCTTCGATGAAAGCGACGGAGATCCAAGTATGGGCTTTGGTGGTCTGAGAGGGCGTGGGAGGAAGAAGCAAGATGCATCTATTGAGAGAGATTTGACTCTTTCTCTTGAGGAGATCTTCCATGGATGCACAAAGAAGATGAAGATCTCCAGAAGAGTAAGTTCAATAACATGTTATCAATTCAAATGATAATTTAATGCCTTGAACTTATACTACAATTAACCAAGGCTTTTTTCCCATGCTTTCCCTTTGTGCCCCTCACCACCAAACAAGATGCCGAGTACCTTTGAGCATTTTGGTTAGTTAATGCACCAAAGATTATATTAAAACCTCAATTAAACCTTTGTACCTTGGCAGCATATTGTTTGTGCCAATTAATCTGTTGACCTCAAAAAATGTAACAGAGAACATCCTATATATATAAGTATCCGTTTAGTCAAGACTAATGTGCTGTTTTATTAAAACATGTTGAATTGCACTTAAATTAACTCAAGATACTTAGTGCCATTACAATCTGATGACCTGGATAGACTTTTACTTCAAAACAAACTTCTTGAGCAATTAAAAATGGTTCATTCCTGTATAAAAGTGAGAAAATTTATTCTAATACTTACAAATACATCCCTTTGTATCATCAGGTGATGAATGAAGATGGTCACACCTCCAGCATCCGTGATAAGATCCTGACCATCACCGTCAAGAAAGGCTGGCGTGAAGGCACCCGCATCACATTCCCCAAGGAAGGTGACCAAGGACCCAACAATGTACCGGCTGATATTGTCTTCATTGTCAGGGATAAACCTCATCCTCGCTTCAAACGAGATGGCAATGACCTTGTCTTCACGGCTAGAGTCCTCCTAGGCAAAGCCTTGACTGGATGTAGTGTTGAGGTGCCAACGTTAGATGGGCGTCTTCTTAATATTCCAATCAATGACATTATCAGGTTGGTACCCTCATCTTTTTTAACAAAGATTTTCTGTGAAGTTTAGTATTAGTTTGTCCTGTCCTATGAAAAGTATAAAAACAAATATCATCGATTATTTGATTTGTAACAGGTCAGAAAAACACCACTGATATTGGAATAATTGGTATTTTTAGTTTGTGCATTCTGTAATGCTTTAAACATGTCCGAATTGGTGTCTGTGACTGTTGCTATGGGTGTTGCTAATGGCAGCCTATGTTTCAATACATTTAGATGTGGTAATCTAGCCATAGTTGTAGCCACCAATTCAGACAAGCTCTAAGACACTGCTTTTAATTATGCTAATGAAACTTTGAATATTCATAAGAACTCATGTCATACCAAAAAAGTGTGACATCACTGGTGGTATGCTTTAAAATGTTTGAATACAACAAATGTGAACTAAGTCATTTAAAAAGTTGGCGAACTGTATCCATGACTGAAAAGACCCCTGCAAACTAAAAAATAACCCTTGAATTTGATTATGATTATTTTATTTTATTCCAGCCCTGGTTATGAGAAGATTGTCCCTGGTGAAGGCATGCCGCTATCCAAAGCCCCCGAGCATAAAGGAAATCTCCTCATCCGATTTGACATCGAGTTTCCTAAACAGCTTATACCCGAGAAGAAGCATCTTGTTAAGGAAGCACTACTGTAACAAACAATAGTTGGGAAATTCTTTTAATATGTTTTTCCAGGGAGGGGCTTCAAGAGACTGGGCATTTTTCAGATATTTGATTCATGTAGGACTTCTGTTTGGTAACAGAAATCACAGAATGTTGAAGTGCCTTTAATTTCACCTGGAAGCTGCAAGATATCTGACTCGGGGTACAAGATAATATTCTTGATGATTTCCCAATCTGGATTCAGCTCCAGACTTTTGAGGCTTATCTACAATTTATCTAAATTTCGAGAATAATTCTGTCAGAACAAAATGAAATAGGGTGGATTGAATTCTTTAGAGTTACTCAAATTAAAACTTCCAGCCAATACAAAGACAACCAAATTAATTTTAAAGTGATAATGATGGCTTATATAGAAATAGCATCATCTTTCTGCAAATCATTTTCTTACTTCACAGGCCTTGAAGGGGCAAGGCCACAATTCCTCTAAGAGAGATTCCTTCAGAATTTCCATTGAGGAAATTTAAGTGGCGCCAATGCCAGGACAAGGGGTGAATTTTTTTGTTGAACCAAAATTCCACTAGATTTAAATAGCCCTCTTCTGTTTACAGCCCACCAATCTTACAAACAATAACTGCCTCATTTTGAGGGCTAAATTATTTGAAATTTGTGATGTGGCACTTTTTATTGAATACTTTTTAATAATCTTATATTCCATATTGCATTTAATTCATTTGTCTTCAACCCATGGAAAATTGAATAACCAAATCTTAAATTTTCCAGATTGTAAATACTCCAGGTACTTAAATCAGAAAACCGTCCTTGTCAAAAGCCATGTATATTGTACATACTGAATGTAAAATATTTTTTGTTGTTGGAATAAATACATAAACTGTTGAAAGTATTCTCATGAGTTTTAAGATTCTAATTTGTTTGTATGATTGGACCTTCTCATCAATGGCAATAAGGAGCCATTTAGACTTTGGGGGTATAAACCTAAATCTGGGAGCTACACTGAAAGTAGCATAAATTGGGGGCCTCCTAATAACCCCCATTTAAGTAGCAACAAAAACAAAAGCTGCAGTATAAAAACAGGGACCGATTTCATGAAGCTGTCGAGCAGAAAATACTGCTTAGCAAAGTGGTAGCTGAGTCATCAGAGTGTGGCTTCGAGTCCCGGTTGTGACTAAAATTGCTTCTCATCACTCAGGAGTAAATGGGTACCTGTGAGGGTGGGGATTGTTGGTATGAGTGTTTGGCAACTTTTGCACCCATTTGGCTGCCAGTGCTGCATACTCCTAATGAGTTGAGATGGTTTCAGGAATGCTTAGGGTCTAATGAACAGGGGTAATAATGTAAGGTGCTTTGAGGGGCCAACTCTGCTTTAAAAATGCATAAATGCACATTAGTACTTTTAGCCGGCCTGTATGTATAAAAACACACAATACTGCACACTTGGTCTTCATGAAAAATAAATCATCACAAGACTGTATGTCAAATCTCAATCCTTCAGTTTCTTCTTTGAAAGAAAACATGCAAGCTTTCACTAACATAGCAGACATAAAAAAAACCACCAAAAAACCAATCAAACATTCCAATATTAAGAATTACTATCTCTAATGTTCTCATATTTCATTCTTGTCCTCAGTAAAATGTACACAATTAAAATCTAAATTTGGTTGTAAAAATATAATATACTCTTTTCATCAATATTTTCCACCATTAAAAATTCATAATTTGAGTGCTGTTGATCAGAAGGCAGTTGGTTAGCTACAGCTAACTTACTTTATGAGGTGCTCCTTATAATACAATACCCGCATGGAAGCAGACTCCTTCAAATGGTAATTTTGTATTATAATTTGTTGATCATCAGTTGTTCTTTACCCTCACCCGGCCCAACATACACAACTGCCAATGTGACATACACTGTAGAGGTAATTATAGGTAATTTTAAAGGTAATGATTGTTTTTAGAGGTAACATTTCTTAAAAGGAGAACGGTACATGTTGGTTACAGTCTTACTTTACAAAGTACAGATGTAAAACCCCAGTTGAAATCACTTGGTCCAAGAATGTTGTATATTCAGTTTGCGGTAAGAAATGAATATTTTATACAAAAAATAAGTGCCGCCGCCATTTTGAACCCATGAACTGTTTTGTCATACACTGGGCCTAGTAGATCTTTTGCGCAAAACCAACATAGAATAAACAGAATCCATTCAGATTCCTTTAACAGTACAACAACCTTTGAATGTAACTTTAAATGTGTTTGAATACTTGCCTTAATATCTACTTAAAAGTAAGGGCCTCGTTACACAAGGCAATTTTTACAGGCAACTTGGAGGCAACCAACTGCCGAATGCAAAAGGAACACTTTGGTAATGCAATAGTAATTTTTCCAACAGTGTCTTACCATCCTCAACAAAAGTTATGCGTATATAAGAATGCCTTTTCTTCTTAAAAATTGCCTGTAAATTGACTCATGTAGCATGACCCTAAAGGGAGACTTATTTATTCTATGATTAGTAAGAAATAACCAAAATAATATTTGAAATCCACATACTTGGGAAGTTATATTCTTCCAAAAGAAAACTAGGAATACAATTAAAAGCATACAACATAACTATTTGCATACACACCAGTATAGCTTCTATTTCAACTAAAAACCTACCTACAAGCTGTCCTACTTGCTGTATTTCCTGAGGGACTAATTCCAAAACTTGAAGGTGTCAGATTTGATGCTAATGGTTCAAAATGATCTTGCTCTATATCCACCACCTGATTAAAGAATGAACAATGTTCAATTAGTTTCCTGATGCAGTTATTTATTTCAGATTGCCCAATGAATACCCTTGTTCTTTTTATGTCTATGAGCTCTGACCAATCAAAATCATTTATACATGCAACATATTCATATAACTGGTCAGCACTATGTAATCGGATCATACTGCACACCTCTTAATCAAGTTAAAATTCAGTGCTACGCTTCAATCCAGATTGCTCTATTGTTTTAGATCCACTGGAGTTGACGAACAGCACAAAAAATTGTCATCCCAACCAGTCCAAACATAGCTGGATATCCATAGGCTCCACGTAGACGCTTCTTTGGATCTTGATCAAACAAAATGCAGAATAAAAGAAAATTTCATTCACATTGAATGGTAAAAGCAATGCTTGTTGACTTGATGGGGAAGGTATGTGATGATACTTCTTAATCATTTATTTTCAGAATAGAACCACCCATAAGCCCCACCATCCCATATAACTGACACATGTGGTAGCACTGCTATGCTCAAGTCTCCCCAATTTTTCACACTAGAAAAAAATCTCTGTGTTCGACACAGGTTCGATCCATGTAATCAGCAGGGCGTTGATCTGTCTAGAGCTCTCGATCCATGTCGAAAATTCCAACACATGTCAAAAGCCTTAGTGTGAAGTGTGAACACTCCTGGGTTAATTTTTTATTCGTGTTTTGGTGTTTTTTTTTATTGCGTGGCGCTAACCGCACACTGTAGTATGGGAGTTTTCCGCTTTTAGATCCGTGTAGGATTCTAGCAGTGTGAAACGATCGACAATACACAGATTGAAAGTTACAAGTGTTACCCACGAGCTGATTTGGGGCAGAACCGGTGAGAAAACAGATTGCATTTGAACCAGGATGAAATTTTACTGAGTCAACATAAAGCTGACCCACGTAGATTTTGACACGAATCGGACGTTGGTAGTGTTAAAAGGCCTTTTGTCCTTGCAAGGTGACGATGGATGGGGAAAAAGTTGTCTCACTGCATTCTTCTATTAGGTTTAGAAATCTTTTCTTTTCTAAACCTTCCTAATGTTATCCACATACAACAACAAAACAGGAAATCTGATAAAATGCATGAACAGTGGGATGGCAGAGCTACCTGCCTGAAATAGTTTATGTGCATTAAATTCATACATGTGTAAATACTTTCAAAGAAAAGGGCTCACACTGTATAAACCAAGTCTGATTCTAGTTTTTAGAATTCACAGCAGAGTCTTTATCCAGCTACCACAATCTTTCCTTGCATTCCTATGGACAAAGACTGATGAAACCTTATTCAGAAAAAACAACTCAGTTTACCTCCTGTGTAGTAGCCATGGGCGAAGCTGAAGCGACTCAAGATCCATACTGCCCCACATGCAGCCGAGGCTTTCTACAATAACAAGAGTGTGATAATAAAGAGGTACTCATAATAAACAAATGACAATGACTTTATGCTTCAGGAGTCTGGGTAAGAATTTTTCTATAGCCGTCTTGGATGGGTTTTGCATTAACCATGGAGGTAACTTCAAGTACTAACTAGGAAATGCTCCATGTGACTACCTAGATGTATGTACCAGGCCTGGAATTTAATCTTTGAGAGGGCAAAGCCATTTTCATCTTGCAACGGGAACTTCCATTGGAATATCTTAAAGTCTATAGGAAACTTTTGCAGGGACACCAAGGACAAAACCAGAGGCAACAGAGGCCTTGGCCTCCATGTAATTCCTGGCCGGGTGTACACAAATGTCAATCTCCTGACATGTATTATTATAATTTTATCAAGGTTTTAGTACATAATTCCAACCTTCTATTTTTCAAGATTCACATCAGTAAACCAACCCATAAAATTTTCATTAAATTAGTCATTGTCCTCATTTTGAGAAAACTACAAAAAAATCTGCTCAGAACCCTGTAACCCCCCCCCCAAAAAAAAAAAATGAGATCAGAAAAAATTCCCAGATTAGTGGTTAAATATATTAAATAGCCTTCCAAAATTATGTCTTTGCCCAAAGCTGCATTTTGCGGACTGCATTTTGGCGACTGGAATACTTACCGGAAACCGAATCCCTGACATTGCCAGGAAAAACAGGAATGGTGGATAGGACTCCAAACTGCAATGGATAATTAAAACCCAATTAGTAATAACTTGTGGACACTTGACTGACAGTTCTGTAACTATTGAAGAGAAGAGAGCCATTCAGGAAGGCAATGGCAATTCAACACCCTTTGTTAGGACAAGGCATATATCATTTGGTGTAGAAAATTAAATGGTGAAAAAAAAAAATACAAGAGCACTTCAAAGGAAGCAGATCGAGGTAACAGTCTTTTTCAATTAACAAACCTTGGTGAAGTTCGAGTTTTCAGTACTGCAACAAAAAAATTGTTTAATTCATAGAGCTGGTTAAGCAGAAAAAAATGAGCAGGACAGCAGTCACAGGGAATATATGAAATGGTATGTTGACTGGTTACCTTATTTTGGTAAGCATAACTTTGCTGTGCTTAGCTACTTCTTGAGCTAAAGCAGCTCCGTGAAATCAGGCCCTGGATATTTATAAGCCCCAGTATTTATCTCACATTACACATGTTGCTTGAAATTGTCTTCAACAGGGGAGGACCACTGGTGGAAATTTTGGAATGACGTATACAATTTGTATTAACACAATAATGTTGTAAACAGGTAACAAAGCACTTTGAATAACTATGCAGTCATTTGAATTTATGACAGACTTAAGTTCCTTCACTTTAGCTTACTCACGTGTTTTGATGAGCTCTCTGTACACAGTTAAACATTGGCTGCGAATCACTGTACATAGCTGGGTACTGTTCAATAACAAATAAAGAAAATATAAAGCATAAAAGTCCATAATTTCAGTTGCATATTTATTTTTATATATATTGTTTTTAGGTATTTAGGCTTTTTAAGGTAAAATACCCTTGTTTAAAATGCTTTTGTATCAAACAAATTATATTTTTGTTTGCTCTAGTTTTGACAGCGAAACCACATTTTAAAATATTAAAAATTGCTCAAATTCTAATGACTGAACCACTCAAAAGTTTGGGTCAACCCAGAAAAATTGACAAGAGCGGGACTTGAACCGAGTTCCGGATTTACGTCCGGCGCTCTACCAACTGTGCTATAAAGGAACAATAGACATTGTTTCATTTGTTATTGATTGGGGGAGCAATACAAACCGAAATACACACCTCTACTCCATATTTCTTTCTAGCCATACCGACTTTAATACCCAAGTAGGACAACATAACATAACTGGCTGAGCCCACCAGGACGACATAGCCATACTCCTTAGGTAATGTTGACAGTACACACATCTTGGTTAGGTAGCCTTTCGTGCCCAACAACTTCAAAGGAAAATCAACTGTTTTCTGTAGAAATAATAATATAAACAGCAATGATGAAAATACCAAGTTCACCTTTTGGGGGGACAGTGGATATTTTACCAGCGCTGTCGGTAAAATCATCCAAATGCTATTTTGCCTCAGGGTAATTTCAGACTATATTTCCCTTAAAAAAAACCTTAGGAAGCCACAAATAAAGAAACAAAATGTAGGGGTCAACCTTAACTATAAATAAGAACAGAATTCTCATTTTAAGAAAAGAATTCTTATTTTGGGGGATGAAAATACTTTTAAAGTAGCGCTGGTGGGTATTTGATACGTGAAGCAGGTCAGTTGATATCGATAAGCGGAAGTGCAGTCCTTTAGTCTACCAATATGTGGATGTCAGCTACTCATGCAGGCATCAAAGAGGGCACTAGTATAGGCCTATAGGAACTGCTGGCAAAACAGCGTTTCGGATGATCATGATTTTACCGTCTTTGGTAAAGTACTACTATTATTAGGTCTATAGACCACTTGCATATATGACGTCACACTCTCAAAAAGCGCCATCCCTGAGGCCAAAAGGAGGCAGATACATGTAATTGCACGATAGCTGTTCTTTGTGCGTACAAACGTGCGGGTGACCTCAGCGTACCTGTAGCGTTTCGCGTTATGCAAGGGGGGTAAATTAATTTCTATAGAACCCTTGCACAACGCGGAACGCATCTCCGAACAATGCGTGACTACTATAACTATGTTAATCTTTTTTGCATGTTTGTGCATGATTTTGACTCCCAAAATGGCAGACAGGATAGGCGCGTGTGAGTGCACTGCGCACTGTGCAAGGGGTCTATCCACTGCCTTTAAGTTATACATTATCAACAGAATAATAAAACTAAAGGCAGATTTCAAACTTGTTATAAACTTATTATTTGTGTGAAACAATAATAACTTTACATAGTATTAAAAATAGCACACATTTGTTTTTTATAATAATAATAATAATTCTTAAATTATGTCATTAATTGTTTTAAATTAAAATATTCATGAAACATTTGTTGGGATTTATATTATAGTTTTTCAATGAGACATAAGATTGAGCTGTCGCAAATTATTAAAAGAGAAGGCCTCAGCTCCGTCATGTAACACTACAGTATTTTGGGGTTAAAATTGCATCTGAATCTGATGCAATACAATTTAAAGTTTCACCGTCGCGTCAGTGAAACCGAAAAATGTATAAAACCGATTACTGAACTGAGCATGCATTGTCAACAACAGTTGAAATAAAGCCCTACTAAATACTAGGTTGGACAAACCTACGAGAATAGAACTAGTAATGGTTAAACATATTTCACCCAGAAATGTAAGTTTTTTAAGTAAATAATTTAATGTACATACCGCTCACGTTCAGCGACGACACAACAGGCACACACACTAGAGCGCTCGTGCAGTAAACACCGAGTCAAAGCATTCTTATGCAGTGGGCCGATGGGGGTAATAGGCAGCAGCTAGCAGCAGACGACAACACAGGGTGTTAGAGTACGCAACTCTAATTGGGCGAGTCCATATTTTAGTAGGTATTGTTTAATATTTAAGCAGTCAAAATGCCTCATTGCTTTTCACCGAAAAGTAAAAAAATACATATTTTAAGGTTTTTTAATTAAATCTAAAAGCGTTTTTTATTGATTTTGTTTCAAAATGTATTTTAATAGTATTTATTTTTTACAAAAGAACACAAATATTACCCTTACAAAAATGCTAAGTAACCCTTGAAGAGCTGGTGCCACTTTTCTTCGCATGAAAACCAAACAAAATGGCCGGTCTAGACGAGGTGCTACGAACTTTTGCGTTGCAAAAAATGCAGGAACTCAAGGAAAAACAAGGAATCGAGTAAGTTCAGGCAAATTTGTAACGTAAATGTTTAGTTACAAATACAAAAAGGATCGAATGCATACATTAGCGCTTGCACACAGGTGTGGGGGTGGGGGTGGTACAGCACATTTCTACCTCCCCCTCCCCTGCCATGCTGCACCTTCCTTGGAATGGGACTGCGCCCTAGCCGGTGGGGCGGGCGGGCGGGCGGGGGGGGGGGGTGCTTGTTACATGTAGTTAGTCATAGTTGTTTTATTTTTTCATGAAACTTACGAATATACATGCTAAATTTCGTTTTATTTACCATGGTTATTGTTAATAAATTGTGAAAACATAAATGACCTGTCCTGAATTGTGTGACTGCACTGGTGAGATGGTTTTCTTGTTTTTCATTCAGACCAACATGACCAAAGACCAAAGTTTGAGCATTCAATCTTGAAAATTGTATTTAAAATTTGATTGCATTTAATCCCAGTCAAACATATTTCGATGGTACACCATAGCCAGGTTGAGGGCTTGGTAGGTCTCAACTGATTGAACAACTTCAGATTGTGCTGGACATATCTTAGTTTCTTCCTAAATTCTATGATAGCCCTGCTGCACATTTAATTTAACTTGCATTTGTTATTGTTTTCTTTTAATTATAGGGATACAACTGAACACATGATCATACAAAGCAACAAAAATGGTGTTCAAGAAGCAACTGAAAATAAAGAAACCAAAGGAAAACCTGAAGATGGAACTCAAATTTATGAGCAAATCGACCAAATGCCATCCCAAGAAACTGTTGGTATTGAGTTTACACCCATGAAGCCTTCAGAAAAAGACCCAGACATCAACAAAACAGAAACAGATGCAAAGGTGAAGGAACCAAATCAGAAGAAGGTAGACGTCACCAGTAAAGACAGCAAAGATAAGAAAATAACCATCAAGCTCTTTACAAAGACAATTGAACCTGAGGTACTAAAGCAGGAAAAAGATAATGCAGCTGAGGAAAAGAAGGAAGAGGATGACGTTGAAGGAAGTAGTTCAGATGACAATGAAAATGAGGATGAGGATGAGGCAGAGACAAAAGATGGAAAACCCTGGAGGAAGGTGTATGAAGAGGGAGAGTTGTCTCCATCCAGTGAGAGTGATGGAGAAGAAGGAGAAGGGGAGATAAAGAGCAACAAAGAAGATGATAAGGACTCAGACTCAAGTGGAGAATTAAAAAATGAGAACGCAAAGAAATCAAAGAAACACAAGAAACACAAACATAAGAAACATAAGCACAAGGAAAAGGTAAAGGATAAGGAATCAACAAAAGAAAAGGAAAAACACAAGGATAAGAGCAAGAAGGAGAAGAAAAAAGACAAAGACAGGAAAGCGCATAAGGACAAAAACAAAAAGAAATCAAAAGAGAAAGAAGATGCACATGACAAAGAAGATGGTGAAGAAGCAGAGAACTTAGAGACAGAGAAAAAACACAAACACGATAAGAAACATAAAAGCAAACACAAAGACAAAGGGGATGGAAAGAGTAAAAGTAGCAGTAAAAGGAAGCATAAGTCACGTTCAAGGTCTCAATCCCCATCCGTATATAAGTCATCATCTCACAAGAAGCGACGTCATTCATCAAGATCTCGATCCAAGTCTCCAAGAGATCGCAAACACAAATCCAACTCAAGAGACAGAGATTACTATGGGAAAAGGACACATGACAGCTATTACTCAATTCGTGACTCAAAGCACAGAAGGCAATCTCACTCAACATCTCCATATAAGGAAGATGAGTTTAGAATTGACAAAGCTAAATTGCTTGAAATTGCTAAAGCCAATGCCTATGCCAAAATGCAGAGTGGGGAGTTTCCACCATACATGAAGTTGACTCCAAAAAGTATTGTAACAAGAGTTGATAAAAATGGTAAGTTTCTGATAACTAACCCTCCGACAAAACGGTCCCCGACGCGACCGGAGGGTTACAAAACACAACAGGTTATTTTGTTGGCGTTGTTTCAATATCTTTAGGCGAATGGTTGAAATTGCAATACACCCCAAAAATGACTCGTGGTGAGTCATAAACCCCATGGGTTACGATCATCGCAAGTTTCTGTTCAAGTCTTAACAAGCAAAACACAGTATGGAGAACTTGTTGGGACAACTCATTTACAGAACTCTTGAAGTGCATTCCAGTTTGTTAAGATCCTGAGGTAGTTATTTCAGGATGACGACACTCTATGACAAAGTAATGTAATAATTGATTTATTGTTTTATTCCAAAAGGAACATACCCCATTACCCTGGGGAGGCATACAGCAATGTATAAAATAATAACGGCTCTTCGCAATTCCAAAGAAATTACCATTGGGCTTTAAACATTTTACCCCTGATCACCAGGCTATTTATTTCATTCCTTGAACCATCTCGGCTCCCTAGGAAGTATGCATCCTGTGATGCAAAGTATGTATTGCACCAAGCTTAATCAATCACATGAACCATCTCTGCTCTCACAGGTACCCATTTACCCCTGGGTGGAGTCTAATGTGCAAATTGTGTGCAAACTGTACATGCATTGCACGAAATCACAGATAATCCTAACTTGAAAATGTCTTTTAAAACTCAATCTCTTGAAGAGGGGAGAAGTGTTGAAGAATTAACAGCTGTTTGTAAGGAGATCTCCAGCAAGCAGAAGGACTACTCTGACTCTGATGATTCACCAGTTAACAGACCAGTTGGTTCAGATGAAGAGAATGATGAACCATTCATCAGGCATCCCTTCAAAGTCAGGGAAGCACCTTTGGGGATTGTGATGAATATCAAGGTAAGCAAGCACATGCCTGTTTTGAGGAGGGGGGGGTTGGCTCAAATTACAATACACTATGGAGTATGACTTTGTTGCTTCTCAAGACCACACGGCCACGACCTGCTGCAAAAACCATTTCCAATACAAGAGGTCTGTTGTTAAATCCCTTTTAGCAACTTTAAAAAAAACCTTGTTTTCTCCAGAATGCTGTCCAGAAGCCAATTCAAGACAAAGAGATGCTCCGCCTGACCTTCCCTGTCTCCAGCGGCTCCCAACACCGTAAGAAAGAGGACGAGTTGGGAGTCAATCCCTATGGAGATTGGATAGCTGTGGAGAAGAAACCTAAAATGATGGACCCTGTTGCTAAACCAACCACTAAGATAATACCCATCCCTGGAACTGCTACGATGACATCTGCAGAAGCGACAGCAGTAACTGTGGGTGCAACATTAGCCGCCACTGGTAGGTCTCACTCACTATCTACTTGTATTGTTTTTAATTAAAACAATCTGTAGCAAGTACTGGTTTTATTTTTCACAGATGCATTTCTGAGATAAAGAAAAGCTTGTTACTATCCATTGAAATTGGCAAATCCATTTTTTTCTACCACTATAAATGACATTGATGATGTAATTGTAGATACTGCACCCTCATCAGTTATTACTACAATGAATTTGTATTTCATTTACACACTCAGAAACTTCAATGAATCCAGTTGTTGTACCAGTTGTAGCTCCACCTGCAGTAGCTCCTGATGCAGCGGCTGCAGCTGCGATGCCACCACCGCCTACCACTAATGTACCAACGGCTGTTACTGCAATACCTGCTGCAACGCCTGCTGCTACAGCACCCATCATTCCACTGCCATCAGCTCCTCTAACCTTTGCTGGAATAATAGCTGGAGCTTTGCCATCCACTAGTGCCATCGCTGCAGCCTCTGCCATTCCTGCTGCAGCTGCTGCTGCTGAATATGCCGCTGTGACTGCTGCAGCTGCTGTTCAAAAGGCAGCAGAGGTACAAGCAGCACAGTTACCAGTTCCTATAGGAGTAGCAGCAGTCCCTCCAGTCCAACCAAAGAAAGTAGAGCAAGTGTTTGAGGAAGTTCCAACTCAGGTAATTGAATATGCTTCACATATTAATGCAAGACACTTACACCGACTGACCATTTCACATTGTGTGGAATCATAAAGTATTAATTTTCCATTGTAAGCCACTTTTTATGGGATGAAAATAACAATGTCAACAGTGCCTTCTTGTATTAGAATAAAAGCAAAGATTAGGCTATTTCCTGAACTAGAGCTGCTAACCCAGGTATTTTCTAATATCATTTTAACAGAAAGTAGACATTGCAGCGATGGTATCGGCAAGACTTAAGGCAGCAAGACGCCTTGAGAGTAACCCTAATGATGTGGAGGCTTTATCCGTCATGCATAAGGCTCAGACACAGGTACAAACTAAATTATGTTTCTTAT
This sequence comes from Pisaster brevispinus, assembly GCA_023634235.1. Lineage (NCBI taxonomy): Eukaryota > Metazoa > Echinodermata > Asteroidea > Forcipulatida > Asteriidae > Pisaster > Pisaster brevispinus. The sequence continues at coordinate 21,188,688 of JAMKCF010000007.1, read as the reverse complement.
AAATTTAATAAGGAATAGTAATGTTACCTGCTGGCATCATCAGGAAGTTTTACATCCAGTCTTTTCTGTAAATCTGTCAGTGCAACAAAGTCATATTCATTCACATAAGTTAATAACAATAACAATACTTGGTACTTGTATAGCACACATACATGTATTCTAGTAACTAGATCTAGAGACATGCCTTGTTAAGACACAAGCAAACTAAAATATGTCCCACGATTTAAAAGCAGTTTTACTTTGTTTTAAGAAATTGTAGCTTCACTGCAAGTCATTTTTACCACTATACAGAAACAAAGAAGTGTATTGAGTGTATTGCATAAAAATGTAATAACTAGATTATCTGAAATTAAACTTTACACTGTTTACAAAATTTGTTTTGCACAGATTCGTAACTGGACGATGGGTAAACAGAAGCCAGGAATGTTTACTGGTGATACCGGATTGCGGACACTTCGCCCTGAGCAACTGGCCAATTCGGACCCCAGAGCTCAGGCATGGGCAAAGAAGGTTAACTACACGTTTTCTTTGATTTCCTATTAACCTTTGAGTCCCAACGCCTGCATTATACTTTCATTCACAAAAGTCAGTAATATAATCGGGGAGATCAAAATCCAATCTTAACTTTAATTTTTATTTTTTTGGTGAGGGTCCATTTCAAATTGAACAAACACTATCTCTCAATCTCCTTTCAGTTTCTGTCAAATGATAAAAAACCCTCCATTGGAACATTTTTAATTCGTTCTTGGTTTGAAATTTTTCTGATTTCCTCCAGTGTTATGCTAACAGTTAGATTAGGTACATTAGAAGGCCTTGTATGTATGAACCCTAGCAGGTTTCCAGTTCAGTTTGAGCAGGGGACTGGCCAACTTGTCCAGGAAGACTGATCAATTGACTCCATAAAAAGCCTTGTTAATTAACATAGTAATGTGGGACATTGATAAAGATTTGTGAAGATTTGCTGTTTTGTTTCAAAACTATAAGTGATCGATACGGTTGCTACAAATTCTTTATCATTTAGTTTATTATCATTTTCGTCATATTTAAAATTCCATAAATACACTGAAATGCTACTGACCCACTCAAGTTTAAAACTTATACTTATTTTTTCGATCCTAACTTTGCTATCTTTTAAATTCAAAAATTCTCCCTTACGTTGTTTCTGTGGGGGAGTTTTGCCGCACTGGAGCAACATTTCTCTGTCTTCCTTGTACTTGGCCTCCCTTGCTCAAATTGTTTGTTTCTTGTCACAAGAGTGCTGCCAAAGTAGCTCTTCTGCTAAATCCCACTTCATATACAAGGTACTGTACTGTCCCTTTATTGTTAATTTTATCAACAGATCACCTTGAATTGTAATGCTACATAGTTACAGTTACAGTACTTTAAAAAGTAGCTTTTTTACTGTGGCTGTGTCTGAATAAACGGCTTTGTCAGAGGTTATGGCCTCTTTGCTGAAAAGGCATATTCTTCAATGTTGTCATTACTGCCAACATCCGTAGCCACAGCTGAAGCAGCTTCATTCAGACACTGCCTAAGGTACTGGACTCCTAATGAGGCTTATTCCCAATAAAAAAGGCACCTCCCTTGGTTTCTTACTGCCTGTTAATGATATTATACAGGTAGGGAACTAGACATTTGACTTGTAGTTTGGCTGTGACGGCTCACTTAATGAGGTGAGCACCCGTTTTTAGAGAAATTGTTGCAGAATCCTACTCACCACCCCTTGAACCCACAATAAATCCACCCAATGTACACATGCACCCATGACAGGAGTGGTCTATTCCACTCCTGCCATGGGTGTGGGCAGCACTCTTGACAACACTGGAAACTTGTTACAGGCAAACGTTACCAAGCACATTGCAGCTCTCTCTGGAAGATCCATCTGACTTGAAATAAACTGTGCGGCGAAGAGATCGGATTGATAATGTACAACGCGGTATGGGTAGGTAAGAGGTAATTTAAGCATACACGTGTCTAATAGATGCAAGATGCAAGAACCAAACAATGCAAGAACCAAACAACAGAATGTGTTGTTTCCCCCTTTTGTCTTGGCAAAATGGGAAGTTCACTTGTGTGCTTAAAATAACTCTTATACAAATCAAATAGTACACAAATATTGACTGCTCTGAGTGCTATTATTTAAACTGCAACTTCTAAGGTGACCCCCGGACTGAGGGAGTCGTAGTTTTAACCATAGCATGAGTAAAAGCAGTCAATGTTTGTTTTATAATGCCCCATAGATATATTCTGCCTAGACTACTAAGTACCAAGAAGCTATGGGTATAGTACAGTGGTTGCTATTGGTATAGTACCTTGGAGGCTACGTGTATATTATGTTGGTTGCTACAGGTATAGAACATTGGTTGCCACGGGTATAGTATGCATGGCTTTCTGGAAAAATAAGACATATCCTGTGATGCGCTCTAAACCAATGACAAGGCAGAATCTATTTATTGGGTGTTTTCAGTATTCAATTATTAGTGACACTTAATGGCTTTGTTTAATACAAACACACCAGTTTAGTTTAGTTTCCTCTTTGTCAAACTGAACTACAAGCGATGATTAAATGTGAAATATTGTGCAAGTGGTGAAGGGCTCAAGAAAGTAGGCATGTAAGGCAGAGACCCTCATCAAATGTACATACAAAGTATTTTAGTTAGGTAAAGTCAATTTAGACTCTAGATGAAAACAAGATACGAACAATAAATAGATTGAAGGTGCCGTCTTTGGCAATGAACAAGTAGACCATTATTCCAAATGTGCAAAAAGGCAAATGTGGCAGTTTCTTGGATATTGGATAAATCCAAAAAGACAATTCAGCCATTTTGATAATTCTTAGAGCCAGTCAGTGTGTAGTGGACATGGCTTATGAAACGGTTAACACCAGCAGAATTATAAAACAAAATCTTTAAACAAATGTTTTATGTTTATTTTGAATGCACATTTTAACACATTGTTTTCTATTGTCTCCCCTTACCTTCCCCAACTTTGAAACTTGCTGGTATCGCTACAGGATATGTTCCATAACCAGACTCCATTGAAGGGAGGCGTGGGGGCCATGCTGATGGCCAAGATGGGATGGAGGCAAGGAGAAGGTCTTGGGAAGAATAATGAAGGAGTCTTGGAACCGCTGGCACTGGATGTCAAAACAGACAGAAAAGGTACCATGGTGATGTATTTAGAAAATTCTTGGATTTATAACTCTTTTTCAGTTATTATTATTTAGTGGTTTGTGAGCAAGGCAAGCCAGGAACAAACAGTGGTGAATGTATCAGAAAACCCGGCATAGTGACATTGCACTGTTTTGAACATTATTGTGTACTCCGCAAAAATTTTTGTCAAAAATCTCAAAATTCAAAGTTCCTTATTAAAAACTAGCCAAATATATGTAGCATGTCAATTGTCAAATTACCCTGGGTTAGTTCTTTGACTAAGCTGTATGGTTTTGAGTGGCATGTTAAATAACTTACACAGACACATATTGGGTTATTTGTTTTTCAAGGGGTCAGATTAAGATTAAATGAAATGCCTCATACAAAATGCCCTCTGAAAATCAACCTGACCATTTTAAGAAACTTAATCCTAAAGTATAATACAAATTTGATCTTAACAATAGAAGAATAGAGTGCTTACCACGGCTGGTAGGATTATTGAGAGGATGTCTGTATGGGTAAGTATAGAAGGTTGCATTTTAAAATAGTGGTATTTATTCAATTGGTCACTCAATACTTCTCAACTCAGGTCTTGTAGCTGAAGATGAGCAACGCCGCAAGAAGAACCAAGTCCCCAAGGCTATCTTCAAGGATTTATCAGGAAAGCATCCCGTCTCTGCACTCATGGAGATCTGCAACAAGCGAAAGTGGGCACCACCCTCTTTTGACCTGGTTCAAGACAAGGGACCAGCCCACAAGAAGAGCTTCATCTTTAAGGTAAAGTCCCAGATCATGTGGTGGAGTAGTTGGTTTATTATCATCAATCATACATTATTCGTGTAATAACCAAATATTTCTCATAGGCAAATGTGACTACAGGTGTATAGCTTTGAAGCCTGAGCAAGCTTTAACCCTTTCGTTACCATAGGTGACTTTAGTCGACTGCACTCATACCCCCTCTTCCTTACCATTGGCGACTTTAGTTGACCAAGCTTGCACACAAAAAGGCACTCAAGCCTGAGCACAAAGGCCATTTGTAATAAAGTTGTAGTTTTGTCCATGTTCACCCTCCATACCCAAGCTTACCATCATTGGAAAGAGAGAGATCGGATCTTTCCAATGGTGGTAAAATAAAATAAGGTTGCTATTATGCAATCTCTTCAAATTGGAGTTGGAAGATCCGAAATGCCAAACACCTACGGAGCGCCATATGGTTGTGTACAAAAAAGTGTTTGGGATTACAGATTGCACTGAGGAAAGAATGACCAAGAACTTTGACATTTATTGGACCAATCTCAATGAGTTTTGGATTATATGAAAGGGAATTCAATAAGGAAGAACTTTTTTATTACTAATTTTGCTGTAAAACAATATCTTCAAGGAGATAATGGAGTTTGTAAAAGTGGCCTTTGAACGAAAGCTTTCTGTTGTGCAAGAATGTGTGCTTCACGCTTGAGTGGTCAAACAAAGCGGTCACCAGCGGTTGTTTATGTCCAAACCATTCGGTAACGAAAGGGTTAAAGCTGAGAAAAGCTAAAAAGCTGAAAAAATCTGTAAAGGATGGAAGTAGGGGTTAAATTTGACAGCAAGGCCTTTTGGCGATTTTGAGGGGTTACCAAACTTCCTTTGGAAGTGCGTAGTAGTAAAAAAGAAAATACTTTGGCTTACATGCCATCAGCATAAATTTATTGATGTTTGTTAATTGTTACTCCAGGTACGTATCAACAATGAGGAGTACCAACCCAGTGTGTCATGCCCCAACAAAAAACAAGCCAAGGCTCAGGCCGCTGCTGCTGCTCTGCAGAAAATGGGACTCATTCCACCGGATGGCACAACGATATGAAATAAAGACCTTTTTCACATACTTGTGAACTTAAGGATTGATGGAGAAGGATCATAAAAGCATTCCTTGTTTTGACTTTTAAAACCCAACATTACACAATGTAGTGGCTTTAACACAACATGAAATGTATAGTGAACAGGATAAAGCTACAAAATGGACAGAGGAAAATATACTTAAAACTGACTCAACATATTAGTTGAAAGCTTGCTCAAAGTCTTGTCCATATTTGTGAGAACTCACCTGATGCCTTGCAGGGGTGAGCTATGGTAGCTGACTTTTTGTCAAATAAGCCAATCAAACCTTTGATAAATAAAGATAATGCAGTGCATATACAAAACTCTTTCAATGAAAATTGAAAACATTTGTTTGATATTCTTTTGTACATGAAGAGGGGGATGGGGAGTGGAATTAGTTTTTATTTGCACAAAATAATATTTTTTAAACACTAGACAATCTTCAAGAAGTTAGAATTTTTATTTGAATGTTGCGATAAAATCATGAACCAAGTTTTTAAATAAATTCAATTGTCTACTCAAATACAACTAGGCCTATCAGGATGCAGTTCTGGCAAAGGCCTCTGTTCAGAAAAAAAGATTACTGAAAAAAGGTTTTCATGCAAATCTCAGACTACCATCCCACCACTGTTTTATATTTGTATGATAGATGATGAGGTCAGCAAGAAATAAATACGTTTGTTTGAGGAAAAAACCTTGATTGATGTGTATTTTGTTTTTTGTGTCCCAGTTATTATGAATGTATTTTTGATAAATTTGAAGTAGCATCACTTTAGAAGTTGAATGTTTCACTACAAATGTTCAGTAAAAAAATTCTTTAATTGTAGAGAAGTTATTAACTCTCCGAGTCACATAAATAGAATTCTACAATATACACAAGTACACACACTCTGGAATATTCGACTGCTTTCAGCAGACATATTAAATAGTTCAAAAGCTAATTTCTTATTCATATTTGGAGATATTCTATTAATGACAATAAATCTATTGTACAAAAAGACTTTGTGGAAGGTCAGGATGGAGGGGGATGATGAAACTTGTAAAACAAATCCTGTAGAAAAATATCCTTGAAGATATTTCCGTATTCTGCAGTTGCTTTGCAACAAAGAAAATATGAAGATATTTTGTAAACATGAAATGTACTGATGTATTTCCTCAGTGCAGTTTTAGTTAGCTTGAGCTGCTATTTGCAATGAAAAAAAATGTGTCATGTTCACACATGATAGTGTTTTCCAGTGAAAAACGGTAGCATACAACTAACAAATTAAACAAGGCATATCACAATCTTGGATTCTGTTGCGGCAAGGTCACTATTTTAGTTGCTATTGACCCACTTCACCTGATGACATCACATTATGAATCTTGTTGCCATTGTAGGAGTCCGATTCCTTGTGTGTTAACTGTGCTGTGCACTTTTTAGCTGACTCGTCACTCTCCGCATGCGTATAGATGCAAATCTTTACATGCGTTTTAACTCCCAAAATGGCAGACCCTGGGCACACAGAAGCCATGTGTGACATCAGTACAAGGGGGTCTACATGTACGTAAAACAACCCTTGTTTGGATCCTAGTGACGTTCTACAGTGTTGTGTTGTGAAGACCAGACATCAAACTGCCATCAGTGGCATTGGAGCCCAGAAGAGCAGATCCTTTGTCACATTGAAAGCAGTTGATAAAGAAAATCTCCAATGACAATTTTCATAGCCACTGATACAATCCATCTTCACAGTTTAATTCCTTCACAACACTCACACATCTGTCCTCTCCCCTCACAGCCAGAAAATTTGAAAAAGTATCCGATGCCCTTTTCAAGTTTTCCAGGTTCTCTTCACTATTTAGAAATACCTGACTGAATGCAAGTGTGGGTTCATGACTGCTGAAGTTTCCTCCAAAATCTCCATTCTGAGATTCCTGTAGAAGCTGACATATGTTGAAGACATTGTGTGGAAGAAGTGGACCAGTCACTTCAAGACTGTAGGACTCCTTGAGTGTGTTACCAACAGCCTGCTTCATCACACTCGGTCTCCACTAAAAACAAAAACAGAATCAATTTAAAAATGCATCAGTTTAATTGTATGATCTTACCCAAATCTTAAAACCCTTCACCAATTAAAATAACTGGTGTCGATTTTAAATAATTAAATACAGAACGAACATAATCAATGATGCTTGGCATGAGGCTACACCTTCTAGGGATTTGAGAGCCAAGTTAGTGTATGCAAGAAGTCATGGTGGACAGTTCCTAGCCAAAGCTCCTGGCAAGTAGGGACCGATCAATTTGATAGACTTCCTCTTTGCTTTAAAATACAAATCATCCAAGCTTTACATGGAATGTACAAGCATTACAACCAAATAGTTCCACAAGAAGTAAGACAAGAAATATAGAGGTACATGTACCTTATGGCTGTCTAGTGTTGACCCTTGGAATGCAACTGGAGCTAGTAGAGTGGGTGGAATTCCTGCTGTAGAACCAGTGGTAGCTACTGTTGTCTTTGTGTTCAGTAGAAAGTTGTACAGCGCCTGGGTATCCGAAGACTGAATGAGAACTGTAGACTGGGGCCGGTTGTCTACTTTCATTAAATTATCACGTTGGCTGGTGACACTTATTAAGGAAGAAAGTTGTACATACAACAATACACACACACAAACACAAAATCCTTAAATAATATCAAAACATTTAGTAAAAAGCTATATCCTACAAAAATTTGCACAATATTAAAAGCAGTGCAAAATCACTGTTATGACAGATTTCAGAACTGTGCTATTGGCTTTGTTGTCTAGTATTTTTTTATTAAAGCTGCCGGTTGCATGAATAATTATGATAATCAAAGGATACAAGTTGACTTTACTCGGTTCCAGCGTGGGGAAACTCTGCTTGTCAAGACCCATGCTTTGAAGCCAAGACGAAGCAGCACCGTCATCTTGACTTATTTCCAACTCATCATCATCTCCATCTTGCTCTTCATCATCTACTCTCAGCAAATTATCTAAATCTGTTTCACTGCAAAGGAAATTTAGTACAAATACTGTAATAAGCAATTTAAACACAGTTAAACACAATCAACCATTTTGACCCTCACACTGAAAAACAAGTTCAAAAACCGTAAACAAATCCAAAGAAATGCAGCCTGGTTTGTAAAACACAACTATGAGAGAACAGAAGGTACTGTGAGAAACCTACTTTCCAACTAAACTAGCAGCCCTTTCAAGATAGAATAAGGGATTTCAAATTAAAGCAAAATCTTGATGGCACTACCAGTGACCAGTACCTAACACCAGTGACCTGCACATTCTCCAACACAATAATATATCTAATTATCAAATATCATCTGCCTCTACATCTAAACCTATTCTTTTTTCTGGGTACAATTAAAGACTAGAACCATTTATTGGAATCTGCAATTCAATCGGCAACCATCACTAGATTGAAAGCAGAATGATCCCATATAGCATACACCCCCACCCCAGTCAACCCCCATGCTTGTGCCTGGCGTTAATGCTCAGTTTTGAGTCCTGTGAGGATTTTATTATACCCCAATTTTGTTGTGTCAAGTTTTTCTCCTTCAACGCAAGAAGACTGTTTGACTGCATCCTTGTATTCATCCTCAAGGTCTTGAGCAGTAGATTTTTCTTGTTGGGCATCCATCTTCAGCAATGGCATACTGAATTCAATACCTGCAAGAAAAAAATATTAATAAAAATAGTAATTTTGTGTTGAACATTTGGATGAAATTGTTGAGAGATGCACAGTAACTGTAAATAATTCTACTTTAGAATAAATGCTCACATTCTCTAAACAACACACACTCACTTTCAAGTCTCATGAGTGAGCAAAACAAAAACAGTCATTTTGAAAGTGGAACTCCTGCTCCGTATTTACCTTCCTCTTTTAAAGCTTCTCTCAATCCTTTAGTGGTAGGAGTAAACAGAGCATGAAGGTGCTTGATTCCACCTACCCCTGCTGCCCTGAATAGTACTGTATACTGATGGGCAAACAGGTAGAAGTAAGGGCAGTGGCCAGACCTCAATAGATAGAACACTGACCGGAAACTCTCAGACCTTCACAAAAGGGCAAATTAGCAAGTGTTATTAGAATTTCAGGCAACTGTAAAGTTCCAGTATTGTACCTTTACCTGTGAAAAGACACTGTTTACATCTGGGGGTATTTTAGAGGGAAATGATTTTTAGGGTGCAAGTTATCATTAATGACACAAACGTAATGAAGAGGGATACTTTTCCATTGTTCTAAGAACCTGAAAGTATTATAAGAGTTCACGAGAGCAACTGCTGCTTAGACTCACCAGCTTGCCATCAGTTCTTTCTGTATTGTTTCATTACCCGCTGCAAAGGAATTGCTGACAAGAAAACAAAATAAACACATTAGTTAATGGTTCTACAAAATGATAAAATGGAAACAAATACATGATGACTGGTTTCTAAACTCTGTGACAGACTCAGACATTTCAACTCACCGAGTAGCTTTTGAACGCAGCACAATTCTTGGGAATAGTTTGATCCATGGTAAGTGAGGATGGCTCCACATCATGACAGACTGCTGAAGTCTAGCTTTCCATTGACTGTGTGTTTCCGTGACATTCTGAAACCAATACAATACATTCAACAAAACACACGCTTTTAACATCAATGTAATAACAAATGAAGGTAGCAAAACTATCTTTACATGTACACACTTTCTTAAAGATCAAGATGTACTTTTGGGATATATACAGAATAAATTTGAAGGCATGAACACATCCCCACACACCGCATTTATTGACCTGGTAAATCGAGGACTTCTCTTTGTTCTCCCATTGTTTGATATTGAGGGAGTCCTCGGTCTGTCAAAACACACAAATCCCTTTTGTTAAAGTTCCCATTCTCAATGGGTACACACACACACACGTCAACCTGGTAGATCGAGAACCACTATTTCTATACATAAAATCAAACCAATGATGTCTTCAGTCTGTCTTAAACCCCCCAGATCCCTATTGTTAAAGTCTTCAGTATCAAGGGGTAGACACACACATAAAGACCTCAATCCAAATGCCTCACCCTATTCAAAAATACAAAATATAAACGATGGTTTCACAAGAGGAGCAAGTGTACCAACGCAGACTTCCATACCTCTGTTTTGCTGTCCTGTTGGCCACTCCTATCTTCACATCTGACAAAGGAACAGAGTCCTTTAGCCTCTTCAGTCGTCTTGAGGGGAGCGCTCCAACTGAAGGGGCAAGGAGAGGTAAATCGGACCCTGGATTTAATGCTCCAATCCAGTGGCAAGAGTTCAGAAGTCTGAAAAGTAAAGGAGAATACAAGATGACAAAACATTATTCAAAAGTGAAAAACAGGAACTGGACAGATGCAAGCGTAATAATTCACAGTGTCAATGGAGGCAATCGCCTTCATGACCCTGACCATTGCTTTGGTTCCCCTTGAAATATTCCAGTACAAACTTATCTCTGAGAGAGGAGTTCCTTAATAAAATTTTACATATATATATACATATATTTATATTTTTTATGCAGGTTCGCCCCAAACAGAACAAGGCTAAAAGCCACTCTTGGAAAGAGCTACAAGAAGAAAACATTAAAGATGAGAATAAGATAATTTGTTAACTCGTATTATACAAACATTTGGGGTCTCCATTCCACAATCTTGTTTTTAGGTGACCTGCCTATAACCATGTATTATATTGTCAAAGCTAACTGAATGAGTAAACAGTTAACTGAACTAAACCGAACTATGACTTAATAGTCTGGTTCAATTTACGTTATGATTTTTATTAGAAGTCAGGGTACTCCAGGCCTGGAATTACACAGAGGCTATGGCCTTTGTTGCCCCTGGTCGTGGCCTTGGTGCCCCTTCATAAGTTTCCAATAGACTTTTAAGATTTTCAAGTGCTCTTTGCAAAATGAAAATGGCCTTGCCCTCTAAAAGATGAAATTCAAGGCCTGGTACTCACACTTAGGTTGGACGCAGTTTGTTCATTGGTGTTGGATTTCTCATCAGGCTTTTCTGTCTCACCAGAACTGTTGACCCTCAATGCTTCCTGGTATTCTGCTGTGTCTTGTTTATGGGTTTCTTCTGAGAAAAGCTGAAAATACACAGAAAAACAACAACTACGGACATGAAAATTAACAAAAGTATGGAATTCAACATGAATGATTTACACCTTTGAGATACACAAAATACATGTCAGTGCAAAACAAAACTGCAGAAAAATTTCATTTTGATTAATAACCCTAAAAAACATTACACCAAAGCAAAGGAAGGTTTCGCTGAGCTAGCCAAACAAAACTGACTAGATGCTTGCGATGTGGTTAGGCATACCACATTAGAGAACACAGATAAAGGGTGTTTTTAGTTTGCCCGATCATACTGATGGATTCTAAAGTTTCCATGTCAAAAATGTCCTGTTCGAAGTTAGTTTCAAAAGTGTTGCTGCATGATTAAATTATGATTGTGATGTTTGAATGAAATTATATCAAACCTTATCATTCTCGGAGTCTAAAGCCTGAAACAAACTGACGCCTTCTGCACCACTCTCCTCCTCTCTTGAGTCCTCTCTCTTTAAGTCAGGCTCATTTCCCTGCTCATTAACCTTCTCATCGTCACTGGTTTTTTGTGAGACTCTGCGCCGTGCTGGAGGTGCACCATCCTGACCAAATGGGTTCCTCCTCTTTCCACGCCTATTGTTGCTTTCTTCTTCGCTGCTTGAGAATCTGTTCCTTGGTACTGTTTTGTTTTTAAGAGCCTGGAAGCTATCTACACTGCTGGCTCGCTGTTTCTTCAGACGTACCTTCATAATATCAGATGGTTTCTTCCAGGCAGGAGAGTTGGTAACATTGGTTTGGTCGGCCATAACGATAACAAAACTAAAGAAACATCAAATGAATATTCAATGTCAATGATAAGTAAGCCCTCTAGTACTTTGTGTTCAAAATGGTTAACAGCACTGTAACAAATCCACATAGTTTTGTATTGACCCAAAACCTGACAAAGTTTTGATCATAGCATATATTTTTCCAAAAAATATTCTATCCCTTCCTCCATGATTCTACATTGTCAACTAAACAAATTGTGAGCCTGAGCATACAAGAATGTATTGGGTCATATGACATGAAACCTGCCTAGGGTCACTTCGTACCCAAGTCGCTTCGTACCCAAGTCACTTCATACCCATGTCACTTGGTACCCAAGTCACTTCGTATCCATGTCAAGTCATACGCATATGGCGTACTTGGGTTCGATTGTTAAAACCAACCTTAGGGTAAAGTGTCCCGTTGTTACTTTATTCAGATGGGCAAGTATTACAGTAATATGCATTTTAATTATGAAGTACCTCAGGAATACCACTCAGTTTTAATATTTTTTTAGTAAACCCAAATTTGGCAATTACAAACAAACAAACGAACAAACAATGTAAATAGTCACGCACGCCCGACAACGCATGATATACGTGAAAGGTCTTTTGTCCAGTTTGACTGCCGGCAGACAATTGAGACGACTTAGGTATGAAGCGAGTTGGGTACGAAGTGACTTGGGTACAAAGTGACCTGGGTTTGATATTTTGGATACAAAGTGACCGACAACGCCATGCACTGGACTCAAAAATATTGTGAGAATTATCCAATTTCTTTCAACATTATGGTTTGCAGGTTGAATTTCCGGTCATAAGCGGAGACGATAGCAGAACAAACCTCATATACTTCTGCGACTCATAGTCATCAGAGTAACCAACACCCTGACCACCTGAGTAATCTATATGGTGTGGATTTTTTTCCACAGGACTTTTTCTTCTTCTTCTTCCTTTTGGAGTGCAGCCTTCAAATGTTTGAAGATAAACGCACTGCCAGACACACCGGGGCGAACCCCTTCTCTTCTTAGCGATAAGTGTGTACTGGGGGCCTTTTATTATGTTCATTGGTGGTACACACGGGGCCTAAGCCAAAGCTTTACGTCCCATCCGAAGGAAGAAGCAATAAAGGTTAAGTGTCTTGCTCAAGGACACAAGTGTCACGACTGGGACTCGAACCCACACACTGCTAACCAGTGCTTGGGAAAGTACTGTCTGACTGAGTAACAGAGTATACACAGTCCCATGACAGTGTCAGTAGCAGTACTTCACACACAACGATGTAGCATAAAAAGTACACAAACTGCTGTGCTGTACTTGATTGTTGATATAATAATAATTTATACTTTTGCATTGTTGTGTACCTGGTACTACGTCTAACGTGAGTATAAATATTAGTTTATTACTTACCTACATTTTTATTTATACATACATGTATGATGTACTCACTATTTAAGTACTACAGTCATTTGACCAGTTCGGGATCACTTTTTGAATTCACATTGTTTTTGGTTGCAATCTCTTTGACATTTTAAACAAAAAAGTTTATCAGTTTACCTAAACATGTTATAAAACTCACCAAGTATCCACTGACAAAAAAAGATTAGTACTTTTGAAGAGGCTTTGAGAAAAGTATTGTCACCTGTTTGACCAGTTCAGGATCAGTTGATTCTATTCTGAATCAGTAGCTTGCCCTCTATTGCAAACCAATACTCCCATTCATAAAACTGTCTCTCAAGGACACAAACTCCACAAGTGTGTTGGCATGGACATGGACTTCCTTTCTCCAGAGAATTTCATGCAAGTGTATTCAACAGCAGCGCAAAAATCCAGCAACAAAAACACAAAACAACAGCAAAGGCAAATGAAAAGGTGAAGCACGCCTAAAAGCAACATTGACCCAAATATCTATTCTTACAGTCGCAATTTCCTCCTCCAAGTTTCATTTTCTCACAAAAAAACAATATTCCTACAAGAATTTGTTGAAGAAATGTATCTTAAAAGCAACAAATAAACTTTCGACTGCAGCAGTAAGATTTTACCTCCACTGAGTGCGGCACCATTTGACGCAATGAGAGATGCTGAGTAGTGAGTGATCCCGAACTGGTCAAGGGTACGATGCCCCCCAAAAGACGATTTCGGCAATTTCATCTCCTCAAAAAAACAAGACGACTGCTCAGTATTTACCTGAAATATTTTTTACACATTCTAAGCATTTAACATAAATGTTATTCGCCCTGGCGTTCAAATTTTTAAAGGTGAGAAGTTTTAACAGCGTAATCAACCAACATTTTTTTTTTAAATAATGATCAAAATCGCAGACAAACTTCAAGAAAATGGCCATAATTTATTTGTTGATGAAGTTTGGAACCTTATTTTGGGTTTGTTGGTTTATTGCATGTTATTCTTCACATGTATCAACAGAAATTGGTAATGTGAGAAGTAACTTAATTATGGGGTTGTTGCAAAGTTGAAGTGATCCCGAACTGGTCAATGATCCCGAACTGGTCAAATGACTGTACTACTACTACTACTAACTACCTACACTAGTAGTACTAGTACTTGACTATACTAGTACTACTACTTTAGTACTACACTCTAGTACTTTTACTTTAGTAGTACTATATTAAGTACTACTACTAGTCTAGACTATAGTACTACTACAGTCATTTGACCAGTTCGGGATCATTGACTAGTTCGGGATCACTTCAACTTTGCAACAACCCCATAATTAAGTTACTAAAATTTGAACGGCAGGGCGAATACAATTTATGTTAAATGCTTAGAATGTGCTAAAAATATTTCAGGTAAATACTGAGCAGTCGTCTTGTTTTTTTGAGGAGACAAAATTACCAAAATCGTCTTTCGGGGGGCATCGTACCCTTGACCAGTTCGGGATCACTCACTACTCAGCATCTCTCATTGCGTCAAATGGTGCCGCACTCAGTGGAGGTAAAATCTTACTGCTGCAGTCGAAAGTTTATTTGTTGCTTTTAAGATACATTTCTTCAACAAATTCTTGTAGGAATATTGTTTTTTTGTGAGAAAATGAAACTTGGAGGAGGAAATTGCGACTGTAAGAATAGATATTTGGGTCAATGTTGCTTTTAGGCGTGCTTCACCTTTTCATTTGCCTTTGCTGTTGTTTTGTGTTTTTGTTGCTGGATTTTTGCGCTGCTGTTGAATACACTTGCATGAAATTCTCTGGAGAAAGGAAGTCCATGTCCATGCCAACACACTTGTGAAGTTTGTGTCCTTGAGAGACAGTTTTATGAATGGGAGTATTGGTTTGCAATAGAGGGCAAGCTACTGATTCAGAATAGAATCAACTGATCCTGAACTGGTCAAACAGGTGACAATACTTTTCTCAAAGCCTCTTCAAAAGTACTAATCTTTTTTTGTCAGTGGATACTTGGTGAGTTTTATAACATGTTTAGGTAAACTGATAAACTTTTTTGTTTAAAATGTCAAAGAGATTGCAACCAAAAACAATGTGAATCCAAAAAGTGATCCCGAACTGGTCAAATGACTGTACTGCTACACTAGTATAGTGTGTACCTGGGCTCTGGGCTGTAGAGTGTAGTGACTGTGTTACTGTTCAGAATTTAGACAGTGGTGCTGTTGTGTTGAGTGTTGGTGGGTTTTTGTTTTGTTTTGGTTTTTTTTTTAACTTTTAATTTACGATTAAGATAAGATGTTTTATCATGAAACAGAAGGAGTTTCACATTTAAACGAAGAATTATGACATTTTTAACAGAGCCAATTCTGAAAATTAAAACTGACCAAACATACAACTTCAATAAAATTTGAAACTTTACCTGATATTTGGTGTGAAGATTTTGCTTTTCCAAAGTCAAATATCGCGGCCGTCTGCGGCATGTCTAGTATCCAGACTCTGTAATAGCTGAACTCGTACACAAAGCTAGTAAACAACAGCACATGGTTTGAGAAACAAAATCTAAGGAAAAACTAATTTCCAATCGGTGATCCTTATTAATAACTGTTTTAGAATTAGTTGTAAATTTTACGTGTTATGAAGTAATCAGTTTAATTAGACAGTGTATTATTTCAAAAATAAGTTATAATAAACATTTAAATAAGAATGCTTATCGTGTTGGAGTGATTTGTATTTAAATAAAACAAACTAGATCATCCTGGAGTTACCCATTTAAAAGTGGATGAATCTTACTTGTCACGCGGAAGGTTGAAACCAATCAAGTTGCTCAATTTCCATGAGTTCTTTTTTCAGCGCAATTTTCTGAATTTTTATTTTCGTCTGGTAGTTTTGGGTTGCTTGTGTTGGAACATACAAAGTAAGGTAAGTTTTGTTTTGTTTAATTAAATGGACTATTTGTGACTTCTAATCTATGTTCATAACATAAGTACTTAATTAAGTATCAACTATTAATATAAGCGATACCAAACGGTACGCACAAGTCAAAAAGTTGTATGCTTTTTATTTTTACACTCGACTCGAACCTTCACTGAACAGTCATGACAGTGTTAAGTTAAATGTTAACGAAAACGTGTCCGCGGGTCTGCGGTAAAACTGTTCCAAATCTTCACAGAAGAAATTAATAATAATACATTATAGCCTAACTTTACCCAAACATAATAATCCGCTCCTGAATACCACCCTACTGAGTGTAGTTTAATTGTTTATAGCGAAAAAAAGGAAAACACCACTGCACCGTCATGACCGTCACCGACAACATGAGACTAGCTTTTTAATGAGGGCGCTGTTGCTTAAATAAAAGCCGAGTAAACTTCTTTTAAAGTTTTATTGTCTTTCATCGGTTTTCCTTTTTATCTACTTTTCAAGATTGAAGTGTCATAAGTTATTTCAACTTGCAAGCATTTTTTAAATGTTTGAAAATGCTACCAATCCACGTTTGCCACTAACTTTTTAAAACCCTTCTTACAGAATATTCATGTCAAATTGAATAGATTTATAGTTCACCTCCATTTTTGAAGGATAAGGCCAAACTCATTCTGCCGAAGAAATTTTTGAAGTGTTTGGGGGCAGTCAGAAAGTGCAATAAGGTCACGACCTGGGTAATAGAGGTTATGGCCCATTAAATTCCAGGCCTCAAGTCATAGCTTCACAAAAAACCCTTCTTACAGAATATTCATGTCAAATTGAATAGATTTATAGTTCACCTCCATTTTTGAAGGATAAGGCCAAACTCATTCTGCCGAAGAAATTTTTGAAGTGTTTGGGGGCAGTCAGAAAGTGCAATAAGGTCACGACCTGGGTAATAGAGGTTATGGCCCATTAAATTCCAGGCCTCAAATCCACAAAAAGAGAAACATTGATGACCATCCTTTGGCTGAACAGCAAAATGACAAAATAATGATTTTTGTAAAACGGACAATGAAGCGTTTTAAATGTTTCTGACCAAAAGTCAATCAGGAATTTTTAATGGGCTTGAAATTTCACAAGAATAACACTTTAATTTTCTATAACTTACACATGTTAAAAACAATTTACTTATGTTGGTAAACAGTAAAATAGGTAGTTTTTTAATACTAATTATAGGATGTTTAATAAACATGTAAACTCCCTAAATTTATGTACAATATAAAAAGGGCAGTTCAACTTTATATTTTTCCTTCTTTTGAAAGGGAGGGTGATAAAGATGGTGTTATGATTTTAAATCACATATTTTAAAGGAACATGCAATTTTAATTTGATCAATTGTCAACTGATTAATTTTAAACCAAAACAAGAATTTATGAATAGCTTTAGGGTGAGAAAATTCTTTTCAAAAATTCAATCTCATGGGAGAAAGTTAGATGTTATATATTTTTTGTAAAGATAATCAAAAAAAAATCCTGGCTCCAGATCTTTTAAACACGTTTTTCTAAATATTCACCACATCAAAATTAGGACACATTATTTTGCAAATATCATTTCATTTTATAAGTTCATTATGCTTTGGTCCTAATACATTTCAAGAAAAAATCAAAGCAAGTAACAATACTAGGCCTGGAATTTCACAGAGGCCCTGGCCTCTGTTGCCCTTGGTCTTTACCTTGGTGACCCTTCAAAGGTTTCCCATAGACTTTAAGACTTTCAGATGGAAGTGCCCTTTGCAAAATGAAAAAGGCCTTGCCCTCTCAAAATTGAATTCCTGCAATACCATTTTGTTTTGCTAAAATTAAAAATAAACTAAAAGTTATATTGGCAATGTTTTATGATTGGTAAGACATACTGTTGCACAACACAAAACTCAATTTTTATGGAGTTTAAGTGTTTTAGATGAACCAATTTTAAAGGATTTATTTTTTGTTTGAGTTTTTGAAAGAAAGTTCTTTTAGCATTGTGTTCTTCTTAGATGGTATTTAGGTTGTATTTGACTCATAATACAACAAATTTTACCCAGCACAAATTACATACTCTTTAGCCATCCATATTAATTCGGAACATTAGGCCTACAGTTTGTTTGTCTTTCTTTCAAGAGAGGAGGAATGTCTGTCATAATGGGGAGTGCTAAACCCTGTCTACTCTTTCTTTCTCTCTCTCTCTCTCTCTCTCTCTCTCTCTCTACCTCTCTCTCTCTCTCTCTCTCTCTCTCTCTCTCTCTCTCTCTCTCTCTCTCTCTCTCTCTCTCTCTCTCTCTCTCTCTCTCTCTCTCTCTCTCTCTCTCTCTCTCTCTCTCTCTCTCCCTGTGTCTGTCACAGGTAAGTAATTTCTTGTTCATCTGATTGTTCAGTATCATCAATGTATCCTGGATTTGAAACCCCAAATTTATCTTCATTTTCGCTGCTGCGAATGCTTTCATTATCACTAGTATAACCCTCGGTCTGTGTTTCATCTACCGACCACTCTTGACAAGGGACAAAATAAACTGGATTTGTAATCCCAGATTCCTCACCGTTCTCGTCTTTGTCAGAGACAGGTTCAGAAGCTGAGATTTCACTGCTTGCTGTTTTACAACCAAAAGACAAAATTTCTGTGCAGGCAGATTTACCCTTGGGTTCATCATGGTTTTTGATTGATGGACAATCATCATCTTTGTCGAAATGAGGGGCCATAATAGACCTATTGGTATCAAAACTATTTCCATTCTCCCGATCTGATTTGTATTCTGTTTCGATAACATCTTTGTTTTTGTCGATATTATCTTCCAAACATGATCCAATATCTGAATTAACAATAACAGAATCATCTTCTGTATGCACTTGGACATCGCTTTCGTTCCCATTGTTATAATCCTTGACATCATTGCATTTTTCTAACTGTCTTTTTATTATATTGTCATCACAAGTGGAATTTCGTTGGTGTTGAGTCCTCACACAAACACTTTCACTCTCTTCTCCCTTTGTCTCTTGGTTTTGGATAGTCCCACCCATGCCATCATAGTTCTCATTTTCAAACTCACATTCTTCCCTCATAAAAAATATGGGATTAACTCTTCCTCCATCGTCAACATGAAATTGATTAAGACCAAATTCGAACTCCTCCTTGTTCTCCCCTTCTGCTTCGATGGCGCGTTGTTGTCGTTTCTTCTTTACTTGCTGGAGGAAGTAGATAACTATTACGAATGATGCACCTGTCACCATCACGGAACCGGCGGAATAAAAGGAATAATCGTAGCTTCCAAGAGTATCGTAAAACCAGCCTGTAAACGCACCAAAAAAGAAAAGAAAACTATATTACTTATAGGCAAATAATCGGGGGCATAAAAAAGAAGAAAAAACCCCAATTACTTTGGGTGAACACCAAAATATTTAGTGGCACTATTTAAAACATAAAAGAGGATTAATCCTGTTTTGTCATTAAATTTCTCTGTCTGAAAAATCCGTACAAACCTGCTAATGCACCACCAGTGATTTCACCAACTCCCCAAGCAAACAGAAGCAGCGCTGTCACTGTAGTAATTTGCGACGGTTTTGCTGCAACGATTCTAGGAAGCAGCATAATGGTCACTGAGGCGGCACCACTGGAAATCCCATGAATCACGGCCACAAACGCCAAAATGCCAAAAACCGTCAAGAGTGGAGTGACGAATGTTGCTACAGCACATATTGTCAGGGAGAGAGAGTAGCCGATTTCAGCCCGTAGAAATCCCTTATCCACAATCCAGCCGATGTTAATTCTACCTATGGAGCTTCCACCGCCCATAAGGGTCAACAGCAAGGCAGACTGGGTTGATTTGATACCGACAGACTCCGCACGAGATACAAGATGATAAGTAGTTGATGCCCACCCAAAGCCGTGCGCCAGAGCCACAACAAGCATGATGACAAAACTAGGGTTGCGAAGAAGTTTGGAAGACTTAAATATGAAACGAGTTACTTCACGGGACTTTTCTTTTACGAGGTTGAAAAAGAATGCTGAGAAAAGTAACGGACGGATATTAGAGTCTTCTTGCTCTCGGATTTGATCATCGTTGGGATTTTCGATGGCTGTTAGGATGAATGGGTTCCAGTAATTGTTCTCAATAATGGGAAAATCTCCTTCTGAAGATTCACTCTCCATGCTTTCAATCCTGCTGGTATCGTCAGTGTCATCAATCGTTGTCATAGATACGACACCTGAGTCAGCCTCAAATATTGACCCATCAGCAAGACTTGTACTCGGCCTATGTGGGTAAAGTGTGAAATTTTCCCGTCCAAAAACTGATGGATTACAAAATGAAACTCCCCTTTCAAATGTATTTGCTTTCTCAAAATCCTTGGTAGTGCCTTCATCACTTGGAGCTTTCAGTTTGTTTTGTACATCTTCAAATTTCTTCTCAGACTGACGCGATTTCTTAGGGGTTGTTTTTTGCTTTTTGGATTTAAGTGGCCGAAAGAGGGCGCCTGCAGGAACTGCATGAAGTGAGATTGCTGCTACAATCATGAGGGATCCCCTCCATCCATACTGATCGATGAGATATGTGTAAAGTGGTGGGAATACTAACTGGCCGATGCTGACTCCAGCTGATGCTATGCCAAATGCCACGGTCAAACGCTTGTTGAAATACTGTCCCAGAGCTGAGAAGGTTGAGTTGACGCACATGCTCATCCCAAATGCTGTTCAGAATCAAAATAAAATACAAATATCATTACATACAGTACAAACTCAATGAGAGCAAAATTTGGTCCCGCATGTACTGAGTAAACATGGAAAATTCCGTTTATCTTTTTTGAGCCAAAATACGGTTTAAATGCAAATAAGTTATAGCAAGATTGTGAAAACTTTTGCAAAACGTGGCTCCAGATGATTTCTTTTAAAAGAGATCCTAAAATGTAATTGCACTCACCTGTGAAAAATCCCAGAGTAATGATTAGAAAAAGGATATCAGTCGATTGGGAAGACAACAGCATCCCGAGTGATGCCACAATGCCGCCAAGCATTGCTGCCGGACGAGGACCATACCTCGTACACATTGACCCGGCTAAAGGACCTTTATTTGAAGAAAGAAGTGAGCGTTTCGACGTCAATTCAATAAGTGATTGAATTTTTTTGGGGGGTGTTTGTTCTGTTTTTTGTTCGTTGTTGTTTGTGTTTTGTTTTGTTTTGGGTTTTTTGTTTTTGTTTTTTGGGGGGGTTGGTTGTTTGTTTGTTTGTTTGTTTGGTTTTTTGGTGTGGTTTGTTTTTATTAGGCCTATCTGATATCCCTTGTCTTTCGCCTAAACGAGATATCCCTTCACACGTCCCCCGTCTCACCGATGAAAATTACCAGGAATACGTTCAACAACTGATTTACTTAAAAGTAAACATACAGTTCTGAAAATTGATTTACTGTTATTTGCCTAAAAGTGAGGGGAAACTTCGCGTAAGTTCAATGGGAGTATGTGTATTGAACTGGAAGGAAGGGAATGTTTGCTTATAAAATTGAGTTTTGAAAGGCTCTTTTGCACCAAGCATGGCACTGTGAATTGGAAAATACAATTTGTTTAGAAAAAAACAATATTCTACAAACGAATCTTTAAAATGTTCTGAAAGTGATTGAATACAAAAGCATTGACTGGAAGCAAATCTAGTATTTATTTGCTTCAAAAATACTTACTCAAAACACCGAGCATGAATGAACAAATTGAGATGACGAGACTTGTTTCTGCAGCACTGCCATCGAAATGTTCCATCCAAACAAACACATACACTGACACCGAAGCAATGAATCCAAGCACCGTGAATTGCAAAATAAATCCGCCCAGAAGGACCATCCAAGCCCAGCCCGAGTCTCTCACAGACTTGGAATCTTCTTTCTTTTTCTTTTTTTCAATTTTATCGGCCATTTGCTTTTCATCATCCGTTTCTGACCCACCCGTAGAATTTTCTGTTTCTTTCATAATCTTTTGTTTTTCTTTGGAAAAATAATTCTACTTGTTTGACATAAAGCAGCAAGAAAACTGAGTCTGTATGTTCATTGTTTGAGTCAGAAGTTGATACTGACAATATTTTGCAGGCCTGGGGAAGCATTGTATTGAGAAGTTCATCGTCAACATTTGAGCCAGAATTTTCTGGTTCCAATTAATTATTTTAAATTTAGTAATTTTGTTTGATAACGACTGCAGTACCTTGACTATCGATAGTTTGAGTTTGGTGTAGGGTTATCTTTTTGAAAAGGCTCATTAAATTTGGGTCTGCGGCGTAATGTTTGTTATTACCAGACTAAAAGTTGTACTCTGCCCTTCTATAAATTCACAGTAAACAGAACTCTCGTTAAAGCCAGTTTGAACTGGTTCAATCGTCCATGAAACTCTCCTCCATAGATCTGAGGGATGTTTTGAAATTACTATCCACATGTCATCAGCCGACCAGTACGCTTATCTGACTAAACTCGAGTGGCATCATGCAAGGTTAACAAACGTTGAATGTGCTATTAGTCTTGATGGACTTTGCAACGACAATGTTTAAACATCTGCTGTGAAAGTTAACTATTGTGTTGATACTGATCTATTTATGGCCAAATACTCGCGTTTTGGTTCTCACTGTTAAAATGTAAACCGTATTTGTTTTAAGCCGACAAAAGCCAATATGTAAAGTAGCAATAAACCAACGATTTTTCCCTTCCCCATCCTCTCCCTCTCTCTTGTTTTGTATACACATAAACCCCTAATTAAAACTAGTTCTATCAACAGAAGGAAATTCGTTGTGCATAGTCGAGATGTTATTTTATATTTATATTTATTTATCCTGAAACAAAATGTGTATACATAAGTGGAATATAGAACTTAAAAACACTCTTTTATAAATATTTGTTTTTTCTATGATGCAATTATTAAATAATACATGTACTACTTTCCAGGTACATCGATCATGTTTCCAATATTCAAGATGGCCATGAGACACCCCGGCGTTGAAATTGCCAACTATATAATAATATGAGGCAACGAAAACAAAGTAAGTAAGTTTTTCTTTTAATACAAACAGTCCATCGTACAATAATAATGTATGCACTACGCAGTTAATCAAGACTAAAAGCATAGATATTATGTTACGTGTTTATATTTCGGTATTAAGGATCGTGAATGTAATAAGATTGGAGAAAATAGGTTAAGTTATTGATGATTGAAAGAAAACGTCCAAAGCTACCATTTTAATGACAAACATAACTGTTGTCGCAGGTCTCTATCTAAAGCTCGCAAGTGAAGTTGCTTTAATCTTGTGTTCACTTTATTATCCATGTCATTTACTTAAAACTTATCCTAATCTAAATTTGCGCTTTCAATTGTGTGCCGTTCTTGTGGAGAATCCGGAGAGTACATGGGGTCGTCAATGCCTGAGTCCTCACTTAGTTCAGAAACTGAATTAGTTGAAGATTGTGACTTATCTTTTTCATAAAAACTTAAGTCTTGTGAGCAATGTGACTCTTGTGAAATTCTAATAGATAGTGTGTCGTCACTATCATTTTCAATTTCAAGTTTAGGGTTACTATGAGTTGAGTTTATGGTATTATCACTTATCTGTTCATAATTGCTCTCATCGTGACATGTTCTGTCGTCAGCAAAGTCATATTCTGAACCCATTTCGACGGTCACTTCTTTATCACACGTGGTTTCTTTAACAAACACAGTTTCATTGGTACCGTCTAGTTCTTCAGAGTCGTGGTAATTGTGTTTAGAACAAACTATTTCAATTTCTATCACTTCTTCCTCGGGCATTATCTTGCCATGGTAACTTTTCAAATATTTACATGTATTGTCTTCGCTCATTATTTCACGCTCGGACAAAACTCTTTCCCTTATTTCATTTCCATACTCTAAATTTCCCAAATCCAAATGTTCTGTTGTGAAGAAAATCGGATTAACAGCACCTCCGTCCTCGAACATTGCTTTGGTACCTTCGCCATCGAAGTTGTTCAAGCTATCTTCGACAAAGTCAACTTTGTCGTCTGATGCTGGTGAGTGACGTCTTTCTTCAATCGCTCTTTGTAGAAAGTACATCACAAGTGTCAGAAATGCTGCGATGGCCATCGTGGATCCCGCGGCATAAAATGAGTAGTCGTAACTCCCGAGCGAGTCATAGAAATACCCTACGTAATCAAAATAAAAATAAGTTGTGCTTGAAACAAATGATATACTGATATATAAGAACGGCAAATTAAATGTCATGATTATCAAATACTCATCACTCCCGGTTAGATAGAGTAATTGCTTGTGTTTTTATATCGCGTGAGCGATCATAATTTTATCCAAGTTAAGACCCCAACTTCAAGTTTTGATTATAAATTACTTGTCTTCATAGCTCACAAATAAAGCCATATAAGGAATGTTGCTTTTAGCTAAGTTTTTAAAGGCCTGCAAAAATACTTTTCGTTATCAGATTTACCAAATCAGAATTTTGCACTTACCTGCCATAAAGCCACCAGCTATTTCGCCAATACCCCAAGCAAATAGCACCAATGCCATAGATGCAGTGGTTTCCTCTGGTTTCACGAAAATTCGAGGGAGCAGCATGATTGCCACCATTGCTGCGCCACCAAACATCCCTTGAATTACATACATCACTGCTAACAGCCAGTATGTGAAAACAATCGGTATTAGATAAGTTGCTAAAGAGCAGATGAGTAAAGCCAAGCAGTAGCTGAATTCGACCCGAAGGAAATTCTTGTCCATGATCCAGCCGATGTTCACTCTGCCAGTTAGGCTGCCAACTCCGACAAATGTTAAAAGCAATGCAGATGCATCGGTTCCAATCCCAACAGATTCGGCTCGTGCAACCGTGTGATATGTAGTCGAAGCCCATCCATAACCATGCAATGCAGAAGCCATCATTTCTATAACAAAAATGCGATTGCAAAGGAGACTTGAAAGACAGAAGTATTTGTTTATGAATGTCAGAGTTTTCCTGAGATGTATCTTTATTCGACTGCAAAGAGGCACAGATTTGGGTATTTGGGTGAAGGATTCCTGCAAGGCGTTCTCAAACCGCTCCTCTTTCGAATGTTCTAGTTTTGTTATGATGAAGGTGTTCCAATATCTATTCTCCATAGCAGAAAATCCTACTTCTAAACTAGAGACCAACGAGTGTGAGTCGTTCTTATCACCCTGGACATCACTCGTTGTCGTGAAAACTTCATCTGTATCTTCCATAAATATTGATCCATGTGCAAGAGGTGTGTCGCGCAAGGAAATAACTTCATCGTTGCTACCAGAGTTACTGTTTGAATGATCATCGGCTCCTACAACCTCATCCTTCCCCTCGTTATTATTTAAATGTCCGAAGTTGGTCACTTCAAGTTTGGTGTCATCGGATTTAGTTGAAAGTCTTTTGTTCTTGGAAGATCCTTTGGGTTTTCTTGTCTTCAGCGGTCGGATGAGGGCGCCAGCAGCCACCAAGTGAAACGTCATAGCGGCTACAATCATCATAGACCCTCTCCAACCGTATTGATCAATAAGGTAGTTATAGAGAGGTGGAAATACCAGTTGCCCAATGCCCACACCAGTTGCTGCCAAGCCAAACGCCAGTTTTAACCGTTTATTGAAGTACATTCCAACTGAGACGAAAACCGGGTTGAAGGACAGGCTTATTCCAAATCCTGTTGTGACCAAAACAAAATGTATTTTGTGAAATAATAGTGCAATTGCATGGGCTGTACTTTGACACGGAATCCCCAGTCACATTCAACATGTTAAAAACAAACTTTTCCATCTCTGTGTGCAGGAGTGTTGACCTTTGGGTTAAGTAGGTCACACAAAAGTAACTTTTAAAAAGAGCGACACTGAGGCAAAAGGAATTCATAATAGAGTTTAAGATTAAAAGGCATAAATAGCCACCGTTTGTTTGTAATAATGAGAGCGCAGATAGAGAAATTAAGCCGAGGTCACCTCTACCCATGCCCCTAGACTGTGCACAGTTTGAATGAAAAATGTATATTGCATAGAGGCAATTGAAATGATCAGTTTGTTAGCCGTAACATATAAATAATTAAGTGCACGTAATCATCACTCACCGGTAAAAATACCAAGGCTAAAGATGAGGAATACGATGTCCGTAGCCTGTGAGGAAATAAGCATTCCTGTTGTTGTTAGAACGCCGCCCATCATTGCCGTTGCACGGGCACCAAATTTGGAACAAGACGCACCAGCCACCGGACCTGTAAAATCATCAAATGCAATAAAGTTATCACAGTACAATATACGAAATCTCATCAAAATGTAAGCGTAAAATTATACTGGGCAGAATTCGCCTGTGGTGATGTGCCTGACCAACTTTGTGCCAAGTAAGATTGAAATTGTTTTAGATATCTTGAGATGCTATCAGTTTGATAAACACTTTTGTGATTCTAAACAATAGAAGAAACAATTCTTGAGAATTGAGGAGCCCTTAAAAACGGTAAATTTTAAGTCCCACAATAATGGCAAATAATATGATAGGTATTATTTTTAAAGATTACTCACTCATGACGCCCATTACGAAGGAACAAAGTGAAACAACGAGGCTCGTTTCAGCAGCACTTCCATCAAAGTGCTCCATCCACACATAAACGTACACGGAAACGGACGCTAGGAACCCAATTAACAGAGCTTCTGTAAAGAAACCACCGGCAAGAACCACCCAAGCCCACCCCGAATCGGGTGGCCCCGGTGCCTCTTCCAGTGACACCGAATTCAAAGATGTTTCTTTCCCATCTTCTGTGTCGCTTTTAGTGATCATTTTTTTAACAAGTATTGCACAGGGCTTTAAAAAAAAATAAAAGTTGAATAACTTCACAATATTCCTTCAATCACACTGCTGAAAACTCTCGATGCCCGTGTGATAGATGAATGAAGAGGCATTAGAGAGCGAGACGTACTTTATATTTTTTTTTAATAATTTCAATCGACCTTCTGCTATTGTTTGGGCTTGTGGTGAATGGGATCCAGATCTGTCTGGTTTCGACTAGCACATCAATGATGCCAGTTTGTTTAAAGGATTATATTGCGTTTTATCTCGTGAACACTTTTATGTGTTATTTATTTATAGGCAATATTCTACCCGTAGCATTGGACACTTGGAAACGAAACGTTAATTATTTTCGAGGAATTCTTTCACAATGTTTACACTTGCTATTACTATATTACTATTGAAATCACCCCTGCTGTTAGAATGACCGTGGGTTCGATGTTTGACTTGAAGGTTTTTATGAGGGGGGGGGCACAGACATAAAATGAGGAAGGACGATACCAAAATAAAAATGGTGCAATTTCAGATGAAAAGATTGAGCAACCGATGTCACTTTACTTTTAACAGCCCATAGTATGGAGGATAGGCACATCAATTCAAAGTCCGGAATATATATCACACACACAGACACACACTAAGGAGAATTGGTTTTACCTTATACTATTTGTAGTGTAATGTCGTGTTGGTAATTAAAAATCTAATAAGTAACTCAACCTTGGTTTTACTTAATGCCATACTTATGATCGTAAAACAAGTGCCAGAGAAATAGCTTCATACACAATGTGTATTACACTATTATTGAGATATTCGTTAAATATTTAAGACTTATAAAATTGTACATTTTGATCGAGTAAAATCAGTTCAGATAATACTTTCCGGCGAATAAAATATGTTTCCCAGGCGATGGGAAATAAAGGGAACCTGAGGTGCGTTTTCGCGATCGTAACCAATAACTGTTTCGGTCAATGGCCAGTGATTAACCAGTGGCAAGTTCAACCGAAACAGTTATTGGTTACGACCGCGAAAACGCACCCTAGGCCTACACATATTTTTTCACAAAAACCAACGAATAATTTATGACTGCATACGTAATATCCGTCAAACGAGGGCGCACTCCTTAATGTCGGCCCCCATGTGTTCAGTGGGCTCCATGTCAATAGACTAAAGTCCTGGTTTCTGGCTTCTAATCTAAGGCAAACTTGGACTTGGAGTTAAAATGTTTGAAATTTTCGTGAAATTTGAGGGAGAAAGTTTCTCCGTATTGGTTGATGCGTCGTGGACGGTAAACCGACTGAAGAGAGAGTTTGCTCGCTGCCTGGTGCCACCAGTGGTGGGAGATTCTGCTGAGTCCAGTGCTGCTGTTGTTAATGTTGTGAATGTGAGGAGAGCTCTTGACCTTTCTGAGGTTGAGGTCATATTTTGTGGTAAAAATCTGTCTGATGGGATGAAATTACAGGTATTCCGGAGTGTTTATTGACTATCAATCAAGTACAAGTAATCGATACCTAACTGGCATTTTTCGTAAAATATTCTTAATCTTATTCAGTCTTCAATTGTCTTCCTAAATAAATAGGAAGAGAAAATAACTACTAGCATGTGACTAGTATTATTACTAAGTTACATATTTAATTGTTTCTGCTTGGGGTATTGTAAGACTGAATCAACACTCTATTCCCATTTATTTTACCATTCCGTTAAAAACATTAAACAAAACCTTTAAAAGTTGAGAACAAATCTGACAGTTTAGCCTCAGCTTACCTCGACTCTGCATTGGATTTCTATCCACTGAGCACTAGTGGGTAGTGTAGCTCCTCACGCAAGTTTTGAACCTGTGCACAAGTTTACGTAAACATTTTAAAAAGATTCAAAAGTCGAGAACAAATCTGACAGTTTGGCCTCAGCTCACCTCAACTCTGCATTGAATTTCTATCCATGTTGAGCACTAAGTAGCTCCTCAGTCTCATGCAAGTTTTGAACCTGTGCACTTAAGTTTTAAACTATCTCACGCAACTTTCAAACTTGAGCGAGTCAAAATGTGACCTACCAACTTAAAATGGGTCAATACAGTGTGCTTGATATTTCTCCTCAGTGAGGTCTTAGGATCTTAGACTAAAGGTATCAAAATTTATGAATGGCCCCTTTTGCCACTGTTGGAAGCCAAAGCTTTTCTAGCCTTGGTATTACTCTACAAAATGCTCTATTCGCCATTGCATCCACAGTCATTTATGACCAGTTGCACATAAATACCTGCCAGGCTGACCCTATACCATTATAATGATACCTCGCTAGAACTAAGGTAAGTAAGGAGAAATGCAGTTGAATGGAATATGTTTGTTATCACGTCATAAAGCACATCTGTCTCTCAGAAAAACACTGCTCAGCCTGTTGTTATTTTCCTAATATCAGACTTCTACTAAATGTTGTACCTTTCCAATTATGCTCTCAATATTCTAATCAATGAGATATTGGACTGTACAACTCACAATCAAATACATTTAATTTACCACCAGGATTGTGAGCTGCAGGAGACAAGCACTTTGTTTGTAACAAGGAGGAGAGGTATTCGACTGGAACCAAGCAGCAGCCAAGATCTAGGAAAGTCAAACACTAATATACAGAACCAGGGAGTAGCATTAGATGGAATGTATTCCTCGCTAGAAACTCATCTTGTGGATTCGGAACCACAGAATCAGCCAGGGAGTGCTGCCACAGATGGGGGCCAACTTGCAATGGCACAACAATCATGTGATGGTGAGTTGACAGTTAGTTATGAACTGACTGCTTTCTATGGATTTTCCATAAAGATAATCAAAACCCAAACCAAACCCATAGAAATTCAAATTTATTTTTTTGAACAAACGGGCAGGGAATAATTATTTGGAAACGACGCTATGAATCCTCCAAAGTGCCTATAATTATACATATAGGGCTCCTGTATTTAATTTTGGAGCGTCGTGGCAGTATACATGGCAAAATAAAGGATGACACGTGAGGCATGTTCCACAAACCAAACATCAAGTATCTGTGTGTGAGGTAAAATTGGAGTAGGCCCCCTATAGTAAGCTTAGGGTTTGGTTGTGGTAATGAATTGCAAGGCAGTTTTCTGTGGTAAAAGTATCTCTATGAGGAACATTTTAGTGTTTGTTGGGATGTTTCAAAAGGAATCAAGACAATGAAGAGAGGCATTGAGGCAGTTGCCTGTATTGCCTCTGTGAAGTACATGTATCAGGCCTTGGTTTATAGATTGACCCAGATCTATACATTTTGGGATATCAGATGCAAGTCCTGCAGTAGAGAAAGTGGCAGCTCAATATTTCAAGTGTAATTTTCATTAGTTAAAATTGTTTAATTGCAACCGGAGGTGACAGGTTGTGTCCCGCTCTAGTCAATTTGTCTTTGTTCAACCCCAGATTATTACAAAATTTACCCAGAGTCAGTTTCCCTTGTGGTTTATTTCTTGATATTTCTTTAGTTTCGATTCATTTTTTCCTGTCAAGAAAGGGGCTGAGGACACCCATACGGAACATCATCTTTCCAGGTTACCATGGATTAATTTGATTCAAAGTTGGAACCAAGAGTGACTATTTTTATTCAGGTTGCCCAGGATAAATGAGAACTGCAAAACTGCTACTCTTCATTTTCCAGTTCCATTTTTATTTTCAGCCACTAGGAAGAAGCCTAAGCTCTATGTATATTGCAAGACTCCTTGTCAATCTATAAAGCCAGGTAAGCTCCGTGTATGCTGCAGTACATGCAAGGAAGGAATCTTCATTGTCCAACAGGTAAAGTATGAGCCATGAGATTGCAAAGCTTGGGATTTTATTTAAATTATTCAAAGCAAGCATTTGCTGAGTTTTCTTGTTTTGTGACAAAGAAGTAAATTGTCCCTGAAAGAGGAGGAGTCAGTCATTTTGTTAATGTAATGAACAAATTAGTAACAAATCTTTAGGTGAACAGTGTGAGTTTGCTTTTTGTCTTTACTTTCTGATACTCATTCATGAAGTCAAGTTGCCATTAGAGCATTATTTTGTGTGTAAATACATTCAAGTGTGCTATTTTACTGTACAATAATCAAATCTGACCCCTCCCCCTCCCCCCCCCCGAAAAAAACTGCAATAAGCTGCAAGATTTCTTTATCAATCATAAAAGACTTTCCTCAAAACTTATGGATTTGATATTCTTTTGATTCTCAGGATCCAACTTGCTGGGATGATGTTTTGAAGCCTTATAGGATCTTTGGAAGATGCCAAACTGAGGGATGTTCGGGAACAATAGCTGTAAGTCACTAATTAAGCTGTAAGTCACTAATTAAGCTGTAATGAGTGCATTTACTTATTGTTACTCAAAACTATGAAAGACAGATTGAAATTTGTAGGTTCAAAAATGAAGGAGTCTCTAAAATTGTTTTGGAACTCACAGAAGTGTTAGTCAGTTTGTCAGATCCTGTATGGATTATATGTGAACAGGTGGAAGACACCATTATTTACTCAAAGGCAAAATTCAAGGTACTTTTTGAAGTAAACATACATTGGTAAAGCTTTCTTTTTTTCAGTTTTTAAAGTTAGGGTCAATTGTTTGTTTTTTTGTCAACTTAATGCAGGCAAAATAATCAAGAAAGATGCAATAAAACTCACCTTTAAAGTTTGTTTTTCATAAAGAACATTGAATCAGTCCACACGTAACGAGGTGACAGCAGGGAAGCAACCGCATCTCTGGCAGCATTCAAACGAACACCACAATACACAGATTGGTTAAATGACAAAGATAACACTTTTTTAATTTGCAGGAATTTTACTTCAAGTGTGGAAGTCACCCGACTGCAGATAATGACAGGGCTGCTGCTTTATATCTGATCAAGTCCAACACAAGAGACATAGTTTGTCTAACATGTGTAGATATCCGGTAAGTAACTGATGTAAGTTTTGATCAACTTAAACACTTTTGCTAGGAACCGTCTTATATCATTTTACAAATACTCCATCTAATAGTAATTCAACTCTTGAACATATGTGTAATCTCAAAAATATGACCCCCTTATTTGGATAATTTGTTTGCCATCTTGATTTAGTGATCCCGTACTAGTCTTTCCATGTGCTGGTGGACATACCATCTGCCTGGATTGCTTTGCTTCATATTGTCGGGTGCGACTTGATGAAAGGCAGTTTGTCTTGGCTGATGAGGAATTTGGCTACACCCTGCCATGCCCAGGTAAGAAATCAATGTTGCCCAAGTGATAATCCATCTCTTAAAACAACAAAATTATTATTTAGTGTTACTGTGGTACGAAATGAAGACTGTTTTATGAATTACTGACTTCATGCACAGGGCCCAAGTACATAAAGCTGTTTAGAGTAAATGGTGCTTAGCGACCTTATTTCTGGTAAGCAAGCGTTAGCTGAGAACTAGCCACACACAATAAATGGAATAATATTCTAAATGGAGTACTTTGTGCTAAGCAAATTTATCAACTCTGTGAAATTGGCCCAATTGAGGAATCCATATTACAGGTACCATAGTTATTACTGACTGGTACTTTTGCCTTATTAAAAGTTGATTTGAAAGGATGGTAACCATGTACAACTTCAACTTATAATTCAATTTGTTTTCCAAAGTATCAAATATCAACTACAATTGAATAGGAGAATAACAGATCAAAAATTTACAGAGCGCAGAGTAAGTATTACAAATTACTTGCAGTTAAAGTGCATTTCATTCCTGACAGCAAGAATTAAGAACAAGATGCAGCTTTTTCAAAATAGAAGTTATTCTAACAGCGAGATTGCCTCTGCAAACAGACAAAATTAATCTAAAAATCTCTTATGAATACATTGGAAAGCCATAAATGTGCCCTTTGTTTGCATGCACAGACTTTTCCATAGTTGGAATTACACCCAACATATCAACAGGACTGTACACATATATATTATTTGCATTCAGGGAATGAAACTTAAGACGGCAAAGAAAACTTGTGAGTAAAGTCCATAAATTGATGAATGTGAGAAGCATAGGAACCAGCAGGGTTAGTACATTAAACAAATTGTTGGATTTCTTACAGTTGGATGTCCAGCATCGCTGATTAAAGAAACCCACCACTTCAGAGTGCTTGAAAATGAACAGGTAACCAATAAGTGACCAATACATCATGTACTACAGATCAGCAGCACTACCAGTTAATTTATAGAATATAAATAATTTATAGAATTTATTTTGTTCAAAAATCTTCAAAGTCACACAATAAAAAATTCATAATATATTAATAATACTAATACTTGGTTCTTATACAGTGCACATATCTTAGTGGCTAGATCAAGGCACTTGTCAACATTTAACCCTGTCATCAGGGATACTTAGTTCATTCTTCAAATGTTCTCAACTCTCTGGTGACATTTCACCCCCAAGCTGCGTAATTAGCACTTAGGATTAATCCAACACAATACTGTCTTGGACCTCTCAGGTTCCCATTTATACACTTGGGTAATATAAAGAGAAGCAAAGTTAAGTGTCATGACCAGGAATTGAACCCACACTTAGATTATTCAGCTATCAGAGTTTGAGTACGACGCACAGCACCACTCGGCCATGACACACCATGTGGAATAGTATTGGAAATTTGAAGTGGACTCTAACCATTTTGACAGTTACATCAAACTTAGGTTGAAATTCTGTACCTTTCTTTTCAAATGAAATATTCATTTTTATATACCGCACTCACAGATCCTTGTCATTTATGGGTGGAACACGTGTCACACGTCATCCTTTATTTTGTTTATTGCTGCGATGCTCCAAAACTTGATTTAGTCCAAAGTCCTACATGGATAATTATAGGACACTTCGGAATCTTTGCAGTGTTGTTTCAAAAAAAAATTCAAACCAGGCAAGGTCATGTCACGGTAAATGAAGTTGGTGTCTACATGGAGTTGACTACTTTGCGAAGAAGGGTTGTTTTTTTTAGTTTAAACTTTCAGAGTGTCGGTTGGATGAGTTTCCTTGTCAGTTATGTGTTTATTGTAAAACAAATTTCAAATGCCAAGGATCTGTGTGTGAGTTGTATAAACTTTTGCATTGACACAATATAATTACTCGTTGGAATCTGGCTTTTCCATTTCACTCGACTCCCTCTCTTGAAATGGAATAGTCCAGATTTCGCCTCCAGATATTTTCCTTGTGACAGCCCACATGCTTATGATGTTCCTTATTTTCCTGATATTTGTAGTATGCCAGGTACCAACGGTTTGGGGCTGAGGAGTGTCTGCTTCAAATGGGTGGTGTGTTGTGTCCTTCACCGGGCTGTGGGGCTGGACTACTACCAGACTTTGGATCACGCAGGGTGGAATGTGTACAACAGGCTGGGCAAGGATGCGGGGTAAGACTTTGACATTGGCAAATGATACACACCATGGAATTTTATTCTTAGAGGGTATGACTGACATTCCCTAAGAAAAGGCCATTACCTTAAAGTTTATCCAGGGGCAAACTTCATTTCAATTTCATGCTTACCATAAGCAAAAAACAGCACTTAACGGTAGCAGAAAAATCTGTGCTAAATGTGTGCATAGTTTACAGGTTTATCTAGGAATTTTTGCTTGTGCATGTGCTTACTTCTTGTTACTTGGCATTCTTTGCTTACACATCTAACCCAGAAATTTTGCCCTACCGCTGTAAGAGAAGAATGGTGACTGAAAGAGTAGAATTCTGCGGTAAGCAGAGCCATGAAATTAGACCTAGGCCCTCCATGAAGTTCATCATGAAATTTATCATTCAGCAATATCATATTGGAGCATGAGCATTTATGTGTGCTCTCTAGGTTCAAGCAGTTGTATTCTCACTAAGCCTGTGACGGTTACACGGTTACACGGTTAACCGACCGATTATTCGGTTACACGTTTACGTTTTTTCGGTTCGGGTAAAACCAGTTCCAAAAATGGTGCTTTGTTGAAATTAGTAAGTCCGCAAATGTTTTAGACCGCAAGTCGCGATCTTCTATTCTCCTGTCAGTTCTTATTTATTTTTTTCGTCGAGCGTGAGCGTAAACATGTCAGATCTTCGAGGTGCGCCGCGAATAATAGTCTTCGTCTTCATGTTTTGTCTACGAAAGAAACCACAGAGGGGACCCTGGTAAGTGGCAGACAATAGAGGCAAGATAAGTCTTAAGAAAATCTTGGACAGGTTTAGCCCATTGAGAGTGCGCGCGTTCAATAGCAGGTTCACCATCAAAGGAAACTAGCCGACACTGAACTTTCTTTGAGTAGATAAATGACAGCCGAAGCTGCTTCTGGACCTATCACTGCTCATGTACTGTAACCACTCTTATCCAATCAGCACTGTCGAGTAATCAGGTTTGGTGTCGGTCACCTGTCAGGTCCTGTGTTGCGTCATGTCAGCTTTCTTGTTGCGGTTGCGCCAAGCCTGTGCAGTATGCCAGTGCGGCGGCTTAAAAATGCACTTTATTGATAAAGAAACACGGACACTTGAATGACAAAGATTGTTTATTTCACTGGATACAATTTCACTTACAAGTAAGTTTCCATTATGTGATTCATCCCGACGAAAATCCGTTCGATGGCAGTGAACATCGTGCTCGGTCGTTGGAACCAATTTTTTGGAACTCCATTTTTTTCACGTGTAACCGACCGTTTCGGAAACAGTTACACGATTAAAAAAAAAAACGTTTACGCACAGGCTTAATTCTCACTGGTCGTCATTTTGTATGACCCCATTAATTCTCCTCAGTCACTATAGTTCTTCTCTGGGAGTAAACTTTTAACATGATTTTCTTTATAGAAAAAGAGAGCCTCAAACTATTCATGCATCAGTGTTGTCACAGCCAGACAAGTCAAGCAATGTGGCTGTGTGTGTTTGATTCCCTGACTGCTGATTAGTTTTATAGAGTAAGGATAATAATCTGTAGGAAAGCACCAGTTTGTTATGAACATGGCCACATTTTGCTGCCAGTAACTTTGGCCCACTGTAAATTAGTCAATTTTAACAGTTATAGTCCACTTTCTCTTTCTCTCTATTCATGACTAGTTTGTCTTTTGTCGAGAATGTCGAAACGTATACCACAACGGTGACTGTGACACATCAGAGGCACAAACTGTGATAGATGGAGGTGGGGGTGCATACACAGTCAGCAGTGAGAGGGCTTCCCAGGCATTATGGGAAAACGACCAAAGCAAAGAGACAATCCGACAACTAACAAAGCAATGTCCAAACTGTAAGGCACCAACAGAGAAAAATGGTGGGTAGAAGAACAGGGTTAGCAGTCTGGGCCCTTTATGAAACTACGGCTTTGACTTTAGTTCCAGCTTAGGCCGTGTCCGAAACGGCGACTTCGGCTACAGCTATGGCTAGATCGCGCGCATCTGCCTATTCTTCAACACTGGCAGATGCGCTGATCTAGCTGTAGCTGTAGCCGAAGTCGCCGTTTCGGACACGGCCTAAGGCTTCATCCACCTGTCTGAAGCTCTGTACCAAAAGCACACATTTTCATAATAACTAAGCCACAAAGCCTAAGCCATTGAGCCCAAGCTGAAGCCTGGGTTCAAAAAGGGTCAACAATTTTTTACTGGTGACAATCTCATACATGAAGGAGTGTTGCCAAAAACAGATTTGCCTTTCCCCTCTGAGGACCCTCATTTTAAATCCTACCTCGGATCAGAGCCTTGCATGTAGATTGGGGATTTTCAGTCCCAACTGGATTATGTGAGGTTTCCAAATTTAAGGTTTACCTCCCACATTTAAACTTCGTCTTCATTCCATAAGTATCTTCAGGCCTTGGGTTACAGTGCTAGTTACTTTATGGGATCTCTTGGTTTATCAGAAAGATTAATAAATAAATATATAAAACATGTATAGATTATGACCTTTTGTTTTTTCTGTCTTGTTTTTAAAATAGTATGCTAATTTCACTAAGCAATCTTGGTACAGGTTATTTAGGCTTGTATTAAATTTCTCAAAACTGACTCATGTTACAATGTAGTATTTCATTATTCTTATTTTCTATAGGAGGCTGTATGCACATGAAATGCCCAATTCAGCAGTGCAAGTTTGAATGGTGCTGGGTATGCAGTATTGAATGGAACCGCCAGTGCATGGCCAACCATTGGTTTGATGTTAACTGACCATCACATAGTATGGCAATGTCAGCATGTATCAGGCACAGTTCAGGATAGTAACAATACTAAAAGGTAATCAATCCTTAACCATTTCACGTCAAATGGCATGTTTATGTTCAAAAAAATTATTGGACACTTACAGCAGATGTTTTTTAACGCCAGGAACAACTTTGGATTTTCCTCAATTTTTTTGTTGACAGCCGGACGACTGATGATGCAGCTACCCAGACTTTTCAGTGTGTAGCGTGCACAGGCAGACACCTACCATGATATGCTTCTTATATGCCATCTGCCTGGACTTCTTTGAATGCCTGCTCAGTTTTTTCACACGACAACATCAAATCCCGGAATTAATGATGAAACCCTTTGTTGTCCTTTCTCAAGTCAGGGTTATACAATATTTTCAAAGGAAAACGATTACTCAAGAAGCTTCTAAATGCTCTGAAAAATAATACAATGGGTGGGCACCGAAATTTACATGCAAATACTGACGTGAGGTTGTTAACAACAGAAAGCATGTTTTTACCACCCCCCCCCCAACAAAATTTGGTTTACATTTTACAAGAATCAAGTCTAAATATAGGTCGTGGGTGATTGGTATTAGATGCTATCCACATCTTAAACATGTTGACAAAAAACACCATATCGGGACAATCACGGCATATTCTGGCGCATCACTTTCTTATTATATCCGAACATATATTTAATATTTAATCAGAGAGGTTTTATTCTAGTGGTAACAAGGCTGCTAAGTTACCTCATACTACTGTTTTCGCTCAAATGAGTAAGCGCTAATATTTCTACTGAGGAATCTCTTAGGGAAGGATGATGTAATGAGGTTCTCTCACACTCTTGGTGCGGTTTATCAGAAAGATTCCTCATAGGAACCTTTAGAATTTGCTACAAGGATCCATTATGGTCTTCTTAATGTTTCATCTTGCTTACTTTAGTCCTCTAGGATTGTTTAAAGAGGGGCTTCAAGGTCAAATTCAGTTTTGTGATTGAGTCTTGAACCTCACGTTAAAATGGTGTAAAGGCCTTTTGTCTTGTTACTCTTTTAGAGCAAAGTTTGAAACAGGACGTCACCGGACAACAAAAACAAATGGGTCTGTACATTCCAAGGAAGATTTTTTGCATCAGTCGAAAGGTCAACTTCTCAGCCATTTTGATTGAATTTCTTCAAAATTCAGGAATGAACTGAACATTCTCTGAACAAACATGTACAGAAGGTATATTAAAAATGTGACAACATGGAACATTTTTGGATTTTGACAAAAATTTCAATTGAAGGTATCAAACTCAGTGGCAACACTGTTTTAACGTGAGGTTAAAGACGTGCACTTGTCTTTTTCTGTTTTCATGCGGACTCTATCTATTGGAAAATAAGTGCATCGCAAAACTAAATTTAACCTTGGAGCCCCTCTTTAAAAGCAAGATGCCGCAAAGCTTCTCCAGTTGTGACATACCATCCAAGTTATCCAACTGTTTCTTGTCCCATCACAACGAGGTGCTGTCACAAGCATAGTGACTTTTGGATAGGGATATAAAAGCCAATATATTAGGTTTAGTATTACATAAAGAGCATCCAGTGCACTTGATGTGGTAGGGTAGAAGCCCCGAATTCTTTGGACTGTATGCACTCCACTGTGCCAGTTAAGTAAGCAATTCCTAGCTTAAGAACATTGTACGCATGCGCATTTCTTATTGGAATATAAAACGGCTCGATTTGTATCTATATGCTGAAGTCTTCAAAGCTGACTTTAGAGGGATAAATATAACAGCAATACAAGGGTTAGTTTAAAAGAAATCCATTTTGTAGCCCATTGCAATTGCCCATTTTTTTAGCTGTTCCGACCTACAGTCGGAACAGGTATTGTTTTCGTCAAGATTTTTATTATTTTTATTAGCTGTTCCGACCTACAGTCGGAACAGGTATTGTTTTCGTCAAGATTTTTATTATTTTTATTATTATTATTATTCTTTGTTTCTGCCTAAACCCCATAGCATTTGTACACGTTTTAATTTTAAGCCTAATATCCTAATATGTAAATATTAAAGAGTTAAATCCTATATCAAATTGAAGCTTAGAACATTAACTTAAATCTTAAAGTAATAAATGTTAAAATTCTTAACTAATTAGCCACTTTACAGCGAGGTGAATATTTAATTAGCAAACCTTGTGACCACCATATCTCAAAAAGTATACCCCCGATCGTCAAACTTGTTTCAG
The DNA here is from genome assembly GCA_023634235.1 of Pisaster brevispinus. Classification (NCBI taxonomy): domain Eukaryota; kingdom Metazoa; phylum Echinodermata; class Asteroidea; order Forcipulatida; family Asteriidae; genus Pisaster; species Pisaster brevispinus. The sequence continues at coordinate 21,149,372 of JAMKCF010000007.1, read as the reverse complement.
TTTTAGACTTCTGAGATACTGTAGATGTGGTTTCCGGCCTAAAATTTTCAGTCACGTCATCATGACATCATACGTTTGCGCGTTTTGTTTTCTGTGTACAAAACATATGGCGCTAAAATTGAAAACGTTTTACTAGTCAAAAACACAATAACTTCAAAATAAGTTATCTGTTTGTTTCCTAAATTTCATATTCTTTGTTGAAAAATTAACTGATTTTAATAAGAGATGTTTCAGTCCATTAAAAGCAATCAAGGTACATCTATAATTAACGAATAGATGAAAATCTTGGCGTAGTGGTTAAACGTAGTACTTCACAAACTGGATGCAGTCACTTTCAGTTTTTTTTTAACCTTCTCTATGGTTCATGCACTACGGTGTGGACCTAAATGAGTTGAGGACTTACTTGAGGAGAGTCTACGACATTGTCGCGAAGTGCGCAGCTTTTTATTTGATTTCTAACCGAGTATTGGACCCATTACTTTGTACATACTCCATTGGATTTGTACACAACCAATACATTTAGATTCCTACGTAGGTTTAGGGTTTTTCGAGAGAATGCAGAACTATTCTGTTTCCGCCTAAAATCCCTTAGCGTTTGTACACGTTTTTTCTTTATGCCTATTATTCTAAAGCGTACACAGATGAAAGAGTTATCATAAATCGAATTGAAGCTTAGGACTTAAGCCTAACTCTAAATGTACATTTTTTATAAAATTCTTAATTGATTAACCACCTGATCTTCATTTGAATATTTAATTAGTTAATCTTTGCAGCACCATATCTCAAGAAGTACACAGCCGATTTTCAAACTTTTTTCAGTTATAGACTCCTTGGGCATTGGAGATTAACCTTGGGTAACCGTGACCCCATGGTGACCTTTACTTTGGGGTCAACTGGAAGTGGGACCATTTCCTTAGAACTACACAACCGATTTTCAAATTTTTTTCAGTTCTAGACTCCTTGGGCATTGGAGATTTTCCTTTGGTAACAGTGACCCCATGCTGACCTTTTTTCCGGGTCAAACGGAAGTGGGACCATATCTCAAGAACTACACAGCCAATTTTCAAATTTTTTCAGTTTTAGACCCCTTGTGCATTGAAGATTGAACTTGGGTTGAATAAAAAGCACAACAAAACGGAACAGCTTTGTGTTTGTTCACAAACACCTTAATGTCTAGTTTTTTAATGAAATTTTCAACCCACTCATTTATCCTACTCTATTGTGATTAAGTTGTCAATAAAAAAGTTTTATTAATAAAATGGTTATGTCTCTTTTTATTACTAAGTCAGTTTATGAATTGGGACAAAGTAAATGTCTACCAACAAATTAATCTATAGAACTTGGGGGGGGGGGACCACATGGGAAATAATTTTTAAACGCAAATATTGACAGAGAAATGGTGCAGAGACTGAAAAGTCTAACTCCAAAGAAATTTACATTGATGAGCAAGTGTACTGTGGTAACTGAAATATTTATTTAATTTTAACAACCGACCAATGTAATTGTTTTTGTTTATTAATTCAAATGAAAGTTAGTACCCATTAACAAAGCACTAATACAGTTGCAAAACCAATAAATACATTTTAAAATGAGATAACATTAATATAATATGCAAAAAATATAGAGTTGGCTGTGATACAAAACACAAACTCACAAATAGCTGTCTAACAAACAAAGAATTTAGGAACAAAATTCCACATTTTAGCAAATGTCCTAAAATTTATCAGCTATATTTCCAGGTGGTTTCAAATGCCATCATTATAGTTCCTTTCCTTAATTTACAAGCAGTAACATTTAAGTACATGTATATAACTGGCCCGATAATAAGTAGTTTGCATAAAGATACTTCTTGTTACATCTTTTAAGCTTCATTGGTAAAAAAATTTGCTCAGTATTACATTTTTTAGCAATACATGCACAAATGAAAAAATGGCAATACATCCAAAACAAATTTAAGTTAAAAAATGCAATAAAAGTACACCAAAACATATCTTGTTGCCATATGCAAATATCATTACAAAGATAAATAGTCACCTTCCCCAAATTATATTTCTAAACCCCACCAAATAATGCATTTATACCTCAAAGATTAGTTCACACTCCTATCTTACATAAATCTACATATTGTTCGTCAATAAAATTTACATAAATCTTGAGTTTGCGGAACTCTCACTTTGTACAAAGGAAATATTTACACCATTAGAAATTGTTGTAGTTGGATAAAAGATACTAATAATACCAGTCATTCCTCCCACTTTATTCCTCCCACCTTTACAACTGTTAAAAGGATGGAACAGCACCGGTCAGTAAAATGAATGTCATTTAAATCGTTTTGTTTTTCAACATCAAATCTGAACACAAGTTTGCATAGATTTGAGGTTAGATTTCACTGGCATGTACACCTAAAGCGTGAAGATGCAAATCCTGCTCAGTCAATTTGTCTTTGTTCAACCCAAAATCAATGTTAACAATTGTAATGTCTGTGATTTTATCAGAATTTTACCTGGTGAAAGGATATTTCGTGGATTTCCCTTCACCGTTTGCTTTCCTTGACAGAAATGGCAGAACAGATACGGCCATTGTTATGGCAAAACCTAGATTTTAATACTTTACTATTATCTATTTAAGTTTAATGAAAGTAAAGTTTTGTCAATGATTTCTCATATCTTAATTTCAATTTAAAGACATTTTACCTCGACAGTTAGTTGATTTGACAATGATTAACACTCTCATATCTTGTATCATTACACCATACATGTGCAATTGAGTTGAAACAAATTAACAAGTGAAATAATTCTTTTTTAATATTAGCAAATTAATTGAAATCTCCTTTTGCCAAATATAAAAATTAACGTGGGTTATGTTTTAATAAAGGAAAGGAGCAAGAGTTACTTCTCTTGAGGGGTAAAACAAAACTTTAAAGTTGGCAAATTAAAGGTTAATAAATTTCTACCAAAACGGATCAAACACTCTTAAAACATATTGAGTTAAAGGAAATAAAAAGTGCATAAAAACTCACAAAATTTAAACTTGCAGTTTAGCTTCAACTTCCAAAATAACGATCTGTTCAAAAGAATTAGAAGTGCATTTCCATTAGTAGTTGTGGATTTTGATCTTGTACAGGTATTAAGTTTGTCACTTTTTGAGTAATGGGGGCACTTAAAAGGGTTTTAAGCTCTTTTAAGGAAAATACATGTACATTTACTTTTTAGAATTTTTACAACATAAAAAATGTAACTATTTGTAACTTAAGCACTTTTGAACTGTGTAGAAAATTGAGAGGCTTACATTGAACAAAACATAGCTTTCTTATTAGGCTTAATATCAGCATATTTTATGCATGCGCTGGCTTTGACATATTTATATCACCATGTCAACTGTCAAAATTGTGATGATCAAGACTTTTGTGCTATCAAAAAATGGCCCTTAAAGAGTTGTTTTCTCAGTGCATTATAATGTCAACATCCTTTGTAACCTAAATATCTTATCTAACTTCCATCAGTAAATTAGTTCAATTGGATCACTTTTGAAATGTTAAGCCTTGTGATTTTGAAAGTTTTCTTCATGTGCATATGGGTAACAATATTTATAATAGCCAAGGCTTTTCTCAAAGCCTCTTAGCACCAAACTCAAAGTTCCAGCTTTGAAATAACTTCTTCAGAGCAATCTCTTGGTGGTGCACTTTATTGCAAGTCCCCAAAGTTGTTCACCATGAATCATACCTTTCTGGTAATAAGCTCTTTTACCTCCATGTTTCTCTCCATAAAATGTCTCGTTCTTAATCTCTTCTGCTTAAGGCACTTGCTTTTTACAAGGTTACTCTAATTTTGTCTAGTATGCACCATATACAAAAGCCAAAATACTTGCCTTTATTTTCAAGTCAAGAACCCCATCTCTGAGTTTTACAAATTTTACTTCAACTTACTCTAACGCTCCTTTAAAAACTAAATTCTGATGGAGCACTCCCAGTGCATGGTCTGAAGTTCTCATCTAACACCAAGGTTGTCCTGACCATTCCACGGACCACAGTGGCTGCTGTAGAAGTCTCCACCTCTGGACTTGGTTCATTTCCATTTCTCTCAGGCCCAGGCTCCAGCAAACCATCATCAATGTTCTCAGCTCCAGCAGCACTATCAGAGGCAGTTTTACTTTCTATAACTTTTGTAGATGTTTCACCCTGATTATCTGATTGGACATCTGAGTTATTTCCACTGACTGCATTTTCACTCACCATTTCTTCACTGTCTTCCTTTTTATCGTCAGCTGTTTCTTGTGTTGAAGTAACAATTCCATTACTTTTGCCGTCATCTGTGTGTTCTTTGGCATCCTGATCATAATCCATGTCTGAATCAGAATCACTCGGACTGTCCGGTTTCGGACCCCGTAAGACTGTTTCTAGAAGATCTTCATGACCTTTCTTCCATTCTTGGATACCTTCTGAAGTCAGAGATTCCTTGGACAGAATGCTTTCAAGCTGATCCAACTCTGTTTTCTTGGCCTTGGAGAAAAACAGTCATTCAAATTAAGCTCTGTTAAAGGCAAAGTATACCTTGTTTTTTTAACCTTTTGATTTTTTTAATTCTATATAAATGTAGATTTTTTACATAATGTGGTATTGACCGGGTTGATGGCTGGCCACTGTTAATGGACTAAACCAAACAAGCACAATAAGTGCATGCAGAACTTTTACACAACAATATGCTTGTTTAGGGGCCATTTATATGCAAGTTCACAGAGCCGGTCTTTATATCTCTTGTAAATACACCCCCACGTGACCAGTCTTCGACCAATTAGAGTGTATCTCTGAGGTATTCATTAATGGCAAATAAAACTGTTATGAAGGTGAATATGTGTAATACTCTGCCTCCTTGTGCACAAGAGATTCCATTTATTTGCCACCAAATTTCAAAGGAGACTGCAGAGACTAAGTCCACAGTACACGAGCCATGGGGTTTCCTTATAAAACGAGCCGTACAAACAGCAAGCCTGGAAGGTATGGTACTTCATGGCAATCTGTGGTACCACTACCAGTGGCATGGTTTTATCAGAAGAGAGGGGACAGTAGAACAAAGGAATACAAAAGGAACAATGCTGTAGTCACATTGGAATCCTTTGTATTTTTGTGAGAAATTACTGAAGGAATCTGTACCTTTAAAGTCCTCTGGAGAGCACGCCGTTCTAAAGCTATCTTATTCTTCTTGGGATTCTTATCCAGCACGGTGTGAATCCTCCTGAGAGATGACTTATCCTTGTTTGTGTATCGTGTACTGGTCCTGACTGCTGTTCTCTCAAAGCCCACAACACATCCATTAGTATCCATGATAGCCTTATAGCTATCAAGGAGTGGGTCATCCCCTCCTAGAGGGGTTGCAGACTGGGAGGGTCCAGGGATGGCTGAGGTGCTGACTGACATGCTTGCCGATTCAGCATCTGAAAGTGGACTTACAGAAACATCTACGGGAAGCAAAGAAACAAGAATCTAATGATGTTGATAGCAGAACTTGTATTGAAGTCATTCTTAAATGTGTGGACATCTTGCCAGTTTTCTGTCTATATAGTCTGAGAATCTGATTAGTTGGAGACAGGAAAACCGTTTCCATTTAACTTTCCCGAAATGCTTTGTATTATATTTAAGTTTGCCATACACATTTAAAAAGTCAACATTCACTTAACTTATTTGTGCATCCCTTTATGGCTCAATATTACAAATAAAACTACAGCGTTATCTACACTTGGCATAGTTCAGAGCTATAATGCAGTGATTGTGGGAAGTTCATATACGATAGAAACCAACTTTAAATACAATCCGTATCCCATATAAAAAAATAAATACAACAAAATAATAACTCAAAGTTTGACTTGCATTGAAGTAAACATCAAGCTACACAAAGGAAAAGGAAAAAGAAAATCAAATCTAAAAGGTTAGCAGCAATTCTAAAAATTAGTTCAAATGCAGTCATAAAGACAACTAAATACATAAATCATAAATTTGTTAAAAAGAAAAACTCGTTCCACATGAAATTTTTTTAAATGTTAATAATTTTCAACTTTAAATCATAACAAATATAATTAAAAGAAAAAGAACAGAGAATACTAAAAATGATAACTGAGCATGAAATACAAATGAAACTACAGGGTTCAGCTACATGTTTCATCTACATGTTTTATCCATATTTTGACATCAACATGCAATGCATAATTTTATGTTTATTTCCCAGCTAACTAAACCCTACTTTATTACAGCAAGTCTCGTGGCCATTATTCCCCAATGTTTTTACACTTGTCTTTACGACAATCTTTTCAACCATTAGAAGAAATCTCTTCCACAACATAAATGGGTAGTTTCTTTGCCATTTTCCTGTATTTTGGAAAACAAACTTTTAAGCTACGTAAAAAGGAAATCTGTGTTAAAGGTTCTCTGCCTTAAAAATTGCTGGCTATTTTTGTTCAGTATTACTACCGACGGTTAGCAATTTGATGCAGTTTTGGCAGATTTCTTAAAGAGATAATGAATATCAGTCAAATTGTGTTTTTTGTTTTGTATTATATGAAAACAATAAAAAATTCTTGTCTGAACTCGGTCAAGTGTTCCTTTAAAACATCTGTTCATTTCTTTTGAAGCGTATAATGAAATGCAGTAAATTTCTTGCAATCACAGCACATCATTTTTCTGATTTTTGCTTGTTGTTTTAAATGTGACTGAAGTTTGACTAACAAATTCACTATCTCTTTCATTTACATCTAAACAACATACCTTGAAGCCTGCGCGGAACATGGCGACGAAGTTCAAAACCAGCAAACGTCCAAAAAATACAATTGCTTCTTAATTTGGGATCTCTGTAAGAGGTGACCATTTTTAAGCAACACATACACAAAGAAGGATTCATTGACATTTTGGCATTGAAAAAAATTATACGGTTGACTAAAATCTAGTGTATGATTTGTATGTTCCTTAGTTTCTTGGAGGTGGATGTCTCAAAATCAATCTTTTTTATACATTTTTACTTTTATGTATTGTTAGTTTTTTTTTAGTGAAATATTCTAAAGCGACTTCATTGCTTTCCATGAAAGCCCAATCAAAGCATACTAATGATTTGTTTTTCTAGTTTCTTCTTTGTGTATACAATTACTTGGGAACCACTAATGGACCAATGTAAGGAAATGTGGGTGCATGACATTGGGTAGGGGAGGAAGGAAGGGGGTGCAATCAGTACACAGTGCTCGTTCTAATTTGGACAAACTTTTTTAACACTTAGCAGACATTAGTGTGTGTTTACTTCACAAGTATACAGTTAGGAAAACCTATGTGATTGTTCATGCATTTATCAGTAAATGATGCATCTAACAAGATGAGCATAAAGTCATAATAAAGTATCCAGCATACCATGGCAGATTTTCAGCCGTAGCTCACGGCCGAGGTTCTGTGAATCACTGTGAGTGTCTACTCAATTTTTTTTACACGACAACATCAAATCCCAGACCTAATTATGAGAATCTTTGTTGTCTTTCCTTTGTCAAGTTAGAGTTTCATTGTGGCCACGATATTTTCAAAGGAAAACGATCACTCAAGAAGCTCTAAAAAATAATACCGCAGGTGGACACGGAAAATTTTTCAGAATAAAGTGAAGGCGGATAGAAAGATCTAACCATAGCCACAGTCGATTTCATTGAGACAAATTTTTAACAGGTGATGGTTGTGTGGCCTTAAAGTTCATTGTTTGATAAAATCCAACAAATCTTATCAAGACATAGAGAGCACATAACTCTAATGTTAACTGTATGCTGTACATGAAATCCAAACTTAACACTGTGCGCATGTAAATATCCATTAAAATCACGAAAGACCGTGTTAATGAAGTTACAGCATTATTCTGGGAAGAGTACAGTCATTTCAATCTGACAAATAACTTGTGAAATTCCATCCCCTTAGATATTCAACCTTTGAGAAATAAAATACAGCAGTTATGTGTTGTTTTTATGTAGGTTTTATGTAGCGTGTTGATATACAAATAAAAGAGAAAGTAGTGTTTGGCTACCTTTGCCTATTAAATTAAATAATAGCTAATGGGCAGCACTTTTTCCTTAACAAATTATTAAGTAAAAATAACAGAATGAAATTGTATAGGCTGCTTAGTTTTTTACTAATTAGATAGAGTCTTGATTTGGGGTTGGACAAAGAAAAATTGGCTAGAGCAGGACTTGAACCAACAACCTCCAGATTAACATGCCATCCCTCCACCAACTGAGCAATCTAGTTGGTGGTCTCCCTATTGTGTCAATTTCTTTGTTCGGGGTTGCCAGATAGAATCTCATTACTGTGGTGTGCTTATTAGCTGTTTGCTACTGCTAAACCAGCATACCACAGTAACAAGAGCCTTAGTAAGAATTGGCCTTAAGACTAGAGAAATCAATACATAACACTCCTCGCCATCTGTCATCGAAACTGGAATCGAGACCAAATGGGCAACCAGCTAGACTTTTTATACAAGTATGAACCCATGTTGAATGCACCTGGTGTTATGTAACAAAACTAACAAAAGAAACACCAGGCTACTACACATGCACCTTTAATCATTTTAGTGTACGAAGTAATCATTTTCTCAAAGATACCATATTTCCTGAAGAAATTGGTATCAACACTGCATCAGATAATCTTTCAAACTTGATTTCTAATGTTTAAACTATTAGGATCAACTTGTAAATTATAAACTAACGAACAGCCTACTTTGATAAAAAAACACCTTGTGTTTTAGTAAGGAACACATGTATTAAATAGGTAAATGACATCAATAGGTTAATAAATGAGTAACATTAGGTTGAGGTTATGTACACATCTAAGTCCAAGGCTAACACTGTTAACTCAGCATTAGTAAATTCAACATGCAAATAACTCACCTCCAAAGTGCACTCAACATACAAAGACAGGAAATGGGATAAATGTGGTAAGGAATCTGGACATTGTGTCAATAACACATCATGCTTTGTTTCATCACAGCATCCACTTATCACATGCAATGGTTTGACAGTGTAAAACCTTCCAAAAATTTCTGAATTTTCATAACATCTATTTCACAGTAGTAAAACATGCTATGAAACTATTAAATGTATTGCTGTTGAACAAGCATTATGGGTAAACAATTTTGACTAATTAAATATAAAGAATGATTGGTTTAAGCATAGAGCAAGGTGTCAATCCTAAATATACATATGGCCATGATCAGACAGCATACTAAAATTAGACCCAAACTGATTTAACTATACAAGCAGCGGGGGCGGTCGTAAAAACCGCTCGACCTCCAGCTCAACCCTATTTAGTCTAACTTTAGAACCGTTCAGACACACAGAGTTAAACTCCATTAGGTTGAACCATGAGTTAAACCGACTTTAGTACTGTGTCTGAACAACCTCTATGTTTTCTTTCTTTCTTGTAATTGTTTATTTGGGAAACTTTGGAGCTCAGTTGTTTATTGTGAGACTAAAAGTTAACCTTGTGTGAAACACCAAAGGAAACAGTTAGTGCTTGTCCACTTTCTGTATGGACAAGCGTTGTATTAAAGATAAACAGAAACAGAGTGTTAACTTTAGGGATGGGTCATGGGTGATTGGGTGATGCAATGAAGGTTGGTCCATGTATTGAAAAATGAAAAGTACAGAAACTGCTCGAATCACTTTTCAAACCGATGATTTGACACAGTTCCTGTATTTCATTAACAAAGGTGTGATTAAAAAAAAATGAAAGCACTTTTAAAATTTTCTTTTTGAAGATGTTCCCTCAAAAATTGCCATGTGGAACTTTCGGGATCACTAGGTGGCAGCAGACTTACCAGATAAATGCATTGTTCTCGAATGTGCGCATGCTCAGAAATAGGTGAGCAACAGAAAAAATTGTCCGATATGTCTGCTGGTGCCCCCAGCGACCCAAAGTCCCCTATTGGCATTGATCAAAATAACCTCATCAAATCTCTAGAGATGGTCATTTTAATCATTAGTATTTTGTGTATAAAACGGCGATGTAGCTATTTTTAAAGAAATATTTTAGTAGTTCCAACTGCGGTTTCTACTTTATTGTTTTATTGTACTTTGAAAAAGTTTTTTCAACATTACTTGCTTTCAATTTTTCCCACCAACAACACAGTAAAAATGGTCACCTCTTACCATATGGGGTCGAGTTCCTTCGCTTAGAATTTTTCTCAATGGTTGCCAGTTCTGATGAGTCAATGCTTAAGCTCCCCCGACTGTGTCTCCGAAGTGCCCCCAGCATACGTTGCATGATTTTGGGGCTACCTTTGGGAGAATTACTGGCACTTGTGGTGCTGAATGGATCTCTTTTAGTGGCTCTTTTTTGAAAGAGTTTTGGGGAGGAAGTTGGAGTACCTGACTCAATCTTGGGTGAGGTTGGAGATTGTTGTTGTTTTGGTGTCCGGAGGGGAGATCCTGCCTCACTTGATGTGTCTTCTGATTTATCGCTGGATGAAGGAGACAAAGGAGCAGACTCGTCACTCTTCTTGTCCTTTTCTTCGTCATCACTTTCACTATGGTAACCATCAACACCTAGGTTAAAATAAGAAAAAAGACTCTCATAAAATGTGTAGTAAGTGTAGTTTAGCAGTTACTCCATGAACAATATATAAAAACACAAATGGAAAAGCAACCTGTGAATTAGTAACAAGAAAAATACCACATGATTTTTATATAGCGCTGTATCACACCCAATGGGTGTCGCAAAGCACTCATTATTTTTACGACATCTATGTCTGAATACGAGATCCATTTATATAGAACCTTGTGAAGGTTTACAAGGTGCAGTACAATCTGAAGCTAACCATGCCTGAAACACTGGGGCAATCTCTTTCTCTTAATGATAAGTGTACTGTATACTTTTACATGCATTACACAACACAAAGGACGTACAGCTTAATGTCCCATACAGTTCACACGTTAAAAAAAAAAATTCATGGTACACTTGCCAGAAGTACATGCGTGGCAGAGGATCAAACCAAAATTACTTCAAAAAACTTTCCAAACCCTTCAGGGCCCAATTCATAGAGCTACTTAAGCAGAAAAAGGGCTGAAAGGTTTTCTGCTAAGCAAAAATGAGCAGGATACCAGTCACAGATTGTGCATGTGACATGGTATTTGGGCTGCTGACCTTATTCTGGTAAGCCTAATTTTGTTGCTCTTAAGCAGCTATTGGACCCAGGTCATAGCGGGATAGTATCAAGTATGTTTTTGTGAGATTCTTCCTTGTATCAAATACATATTAATGTGAGAAGCAAAGCCTGTGGAATGCAATTCAAATAATCTTAAAATAAACTTGACTTGATTGTACGTACACATTTCTTTGCAAAGTAAGCTGTGGTTTCTAGTGAGAGTGTCTGAAGCAGAAATTTTTACCTAGTTTATTTGTACAACTTTCATTCAGTGAGCATTCTAATGTAGTAGTAGGCCACCACCTTTCTCGAAAGACGATGGACTTATAAAAAGGAGGATGCTGATAAAAAGGAGGATGCTGATTTGCTTAAATAGTTAGTGGCACTTGCAGCTGTGACTTGCAAGGCCCCGGAGTGACAGCCACAATGGCAGCTCCAACAGATGAACATTGAAGCAGCAGTTGGTAGCTGCTTCCTTGACAGCGTTTCTCCTTAACATTCTAACACACTTCTTACAATTGGACTGTTATCAATGCAGTAAATGTCAATGGCCTCTTACTTTGCATCATGTCGCCCATGTCCAAGGAGTCCTTTGATTTGAAAATGATAGACTGCCGCATACGTTTTTCCTCTTTGAACACGATTGATGCCAGACGTAGTCTATCAACCCATTTCTTTCTATCATCAGCATGCTTCGCTGCAAAATAGAGCGTACTGGCACCCTTGTGACTAGCCGTGAATGCACTGTTTCAAAGAAATTAATTAAATCATGTTGGATTTGTGTATTGAATGTTTCATGGGCAGTAGTCCCCTTGCATGACATCACAAACTCAAGAAGCGCCCTCGCTGAGATAAAAAAAGACCCCTTGTTAATGGACTGTTGTATTAGACACATAAATGTGCACAATTTCCATTGCCTGAACTCAGGTATGGTGGAGTATGCTGGGGTCCAGGTACATGTACATGAATTGATGGTCGTGGAAATGCAGCCAGCATTTTTAGCAATTTTGATTGGTACACAGCGTAAGGATAATCTTAGCTCTTTGTGAAATCAACCCCACCAGAAGACTTTACTTCAGCATTCCTTACATTTGTCCATCTTCATTTTCCTTGAATACCTTACAGGCCTGCCACTTTGTTCTAGTCAGGGCAGAGCAGGGCAGGGCAGGGCAGGGCAGGGCAGGGCAGGGCAGGGCAGGGCAGGGCAGGGCAGGGCAGGGCAGGGCAGGGCAGGGCAGGGCAGGGCTTGGCAGGGCAGGGCAGGGCAGGGCAGGGCAGGGCAGGGCAGGGCTGAGCAGGGCAGGGCAGGGCATTGTTTCCTAAGGGCACCTCTATGAGGAAAATGTAAATTTCTACTGGATTATTTCAAGGGGCACCAAGGCAATTACTAAGGGGCATTGCCTCTGTGAAGTATCAGGCCAGATCTTAAGCTTGTATGTAAAAAGAATCATAGTAACCAGTGGCCTGATTAAACAAGAATATCTCTTACTATTCCTTCTTGCACTCTGGAGCTTCTAAAATTTGATAGCCTGGAAGACAGAGTAATCCTTTGGCTTTGATATCCTACGCAGAAATAAAAAATACATTAGGTGTACACAGATATTAGTTAAACAGAGATAAATGACTCAATCTCTTCATTTTCATTCCCTGACATTGTCCAGTTCCGGGATTTTAAACACCCTCTCCCAGTACCTTGATTGAAAATTAAAACCATGCCCAAAATTGTTTTTAAAGCAGTAGGGAAACTTATTTAATGTTAGTTTGAGTGATGCAGGACTAGCACATCATTTGTGGATAAATTTTGTTGATATTAGATTGTAAATAATAACTTGTGACATCAATTTTTTAGTTTTGTATTCTGTTGGTGAAGTCAATATGTGACTTGAGCATATTTCGGAAGCACACACAAAGTTTTCACTTTTTGCTTCAAAGCTGGAATAAGTCTGTGTTTAATTTTACCCAAAAATCTCTCAACTCATGATTCAAAGTTTTCTTATGTGAGAAACTTGTCATTCTGACAAGACCCAGAGTCTTTGCAAACGGCAAGTCATTTTTTTTTCAAAGGAAAACTACACTTAGCTCAATTCATTTTCTGTTGGTGACTGGAAATCATTGGAGCCAGTTTGTGTTAAGTGGGCGGGGTTTAAAGTGGAATTATGTCACACGGGATGAACATTCATCCCTTTGGAAACTATGGTTTTTCTGTACAAGATGTTTTAGGCGAATAACGACAAATTGTTCATAATTCCATGCATGGTTTAGTGACACACAAGAAACTGCTCTCATGTGATTTAAAAGAACACAAAACTTTGACCTTTGCTCTATGACCCACCTACCTTCTTGTTCTTGTAGTAATACAAAACAAACTCTCGAAGGACAAACCACATATCCACCCAGGTTGTTCGGAACTTGGATCCAGTCTTCTTCTGAAGCCATCCTTGGCACTCCCCTGGACCCAAGTCAACACATGAAACGTCTCTTGTCACCTTGTACTTGCGTTTTGTCTTCTTTGGTCTTAGTTTCACACCAGTCTGTTTTGAGATCGATCAAGAGAGAGGCACAATAAATTACAGCAAATGTGCTATCAACTTTAATAAATAAAACAGTTTATCTTATAGAGTGCTTAGGTATTAAATTGTCATAAGAACTTATGTAAATTCAGTGAACGTTTTCCCTTATCATATTGTATCAGTTGCTACTCAAAAATCATCATTTGCTAACTCAATATTAGCACATATTATAAAATATTTTGCTGTGCAAAAGTGCTGTATGAAATCCTTCCCTTAAATTGATGATAAACTTACTGTTGGTGATGGGATAGATACCAGAGATGATGCACTTGATTGTTTTCTCAATTCCAGAAAGCTGCGGATATATCAAAATAAAAAAGAACTACCCGTAAATATGTTGCTTTGCTAGTACTAACATAAATTAACAATTGAAACTTAGTTTGTTGCTTCAAGTACATGTGCTTCTGTTCTGGGATTTACATGGTGATAGTGTTCTTCTGGCGTAGAGTTTTACCTTTTAGAGGACAAGATCTTCTTCTTTTTTGGAAAAGGGCACTTCCACTGGACTATCTTAAAGTCTATGGGAACTTTCTGAAGGTGCAACAAGGAAAACAGCTCTAGGCCATGTAGCCTCCATGTAATTCCAAGCATGGTTCTTATCAATATTGTATATACACTTTATCAAATCCACTTCAAGTCAAGAGAGTCTATGGTAAATGGTTCTCCATATCCAATGTGAACATCCATGTTCCTGTACCAACACTAAACAAATTTGACAGGCTCCAATCTCTAACTTTTTTGGCACATATTTTTAACAATAATTTTGTTATAAGATTTGGGGAATACACATAATTTTTTTGTCAGTGTCTGATTGTTTTGTATTTGAACATTGAATCAAGTACTTAATTTGTTTTTCTTACGTTACTGATTTGGGTGAAGCTGGTGGTGCATCTACAACCACATAGTCTTCAGTATCAAAGGTTGTAATTTCAGAGGAGCTGGTAGTACCCTCAGGTTGACGGGCTTCTTCCAAGACTGCAACATTATTATTAGTGTTCTTAGCCTCAGAGTTTTCAGAACTGGGTTCCGTGGCAGTCTCTGGTGTTGAATGCATTTCTTTTTGACCTGGTACCTCTTGAGTTTTTTGGCTTGGTTCTGGGTGTTGTTTGCTGTCCTCTTGGACTGGACTACCTTTTACCTCTTGGGAGCTATCGTTGTGTGTGGGTTTGTGATTCTCAGGATCTACTTTCCCTGGGTTTGAATCCTTTTCTTCTGAAATTGTAACCTTTCTTGCAAGGCAAGAATTGTTAGGGCTCGGTGTGTCAAGTTGATTGATTGTTTGCTTGAGAGTTCTGTCTCCATGTGGTGAGGGGGTAGTTTGGGTGCTCGCAGTAGGTGGGCTTCCTGCGATGGGTGAGAAGCTGGGTCTAGTTAACGCCACTGCAATCAAATGGCAAGAAAACAATGATGGAATGTTATTTGTGCATTACCCATACATCTATGTGTAATAATGCTTTAGAAACCATAGCGACTGGAAACAACTTGTACCAAAATGCCCATAGCGGTTGCAAACGGCTACAAGATTTGACAAACTTCTATTAACCAAAAAGGTCATGACCTAAATTTACATTTTATTTTCCAATGCTTCCCATGTTAATAAAGTATCTATGTTCCTAAAACAAAACTAATATTTTTTTTCAGGCACTATTACAAGAAATTTGTTTTCAAATAATCAACAATAAAATCATGTCTGGATGTATTGTGATGTTTATACAGAAATGAATGGTCTATAAAGAGTTAAGCACTGTATACTCGGTACTTCCCGCTGAGCCCTTTTACATATGATGGAATGATTGTAAATTTGATTAAGTAACATATCTCTGGATTCACATAATTTCAGTACAATCTCGATACAGTCAAAACATTTTGAGACAGTAAATTCAAGCTCCACAACATCTACAAAGACAGGGCCCACTTTCCCCCTTTCTCCCACTTGCCAACATGAAATGTTCACTTACACTCAGCCTCCAACTCCTCAGTATTGATAGGGAGTGATCTTGGTCTACCCTCTGATGTCACCGTTCCTTTACTGCCTTTCCGCTGGAGAGCCTCTCCCATTGTCCCTCGTCGTTGCCGTTTGTTTCTCTCAGCCTCTTGAATGAGTGACTCTGGATCAGATTGGGTCTCATGGGTGTCTGATGGGGGCTCAGGATCACTGTTACTGCAGAGTGGAATTATTTGGTTACAGTGAGGACTGAAGTACACAATGTCTTTGCATTGCAGAACACATATCTGCAACTATGAAAATTGTGGTTTTGTGTGTGTGTTTGTTTTAATGCGAGTTTGCCACAAACAAGGTTTTAAGCCACTCTTGGTAAAGGATTACAAGAAGAAAAAGTTTAAAATGAAAAAAACCCAGGGAAGCCAAAAGTAGGAATTTATATTCGTTGTAAAACAGTCTAGATTGTATGATGGAGGGAAACATGCATCAAGCAAGGAGTTCTAAAGCGATGCAGTATGTATTTAAAAAATAAACTCTGCCATAAGTTGTTCTTAAAAATGTAATTAACCTTTGAAAACATCCATCAGAGAGAGCATTGGGCACATGGGACTCTCCGTTCCCAAACATAACTTAACCTAAACAAATGAAAATGCACAAGTGTTGAAACCCCAGTTATTCGACACATAGCCATTAAATCTCTTAATCATTTTTATTACTGTTTTAGCTTGAATCATTTTGTTTTACCTTCTTGCTTTAGTAGCCAGTAAATCACTAGGTGATGCCGGCATGAGGAAGTCCTCATTCACCACTGGTGATCTCATGTTGGTAAAACTGTCATTCCGTCTTAGTTGAGAGAGTGAAGGATACGGTGAGCCACTGGGTCTGAGTATCTGACCAGGGGAGCCAAGGTTGCAGGGGCGTTTCCGTAGGGTCAGGTAGACCCCCATAGGATCAGCTCTCAGAGCCTCTATGACTTTACGGTGCTCCCAACTCACCTGTGTTGAGAATAAATGTCTGATCAGTCTCTAGTCAATATCTATAAACATCTGTTACAAACATCTGAACTTCTAACACCATTAAAATACACCAACCTGTTGAAGTCTTAATAAGCCATGTGTCTAAATAAGTCAATGGCTGTTAAGATCTCGCAGTTTAGACTTTCCTTCAAACTGAAGTGCACATGCATCTCGTTTTGTTGTCTTTTATTATAAGATCATAGGATGTTTTTCTCTCTTACCTCGTAAGAGGGTGAATGGTTAAAGACAAATTCACTTTCATTAAGTTTACTTCTATACAACATCCATATAAAATAATATCTATGGAGATTCTCCAGCTTACCACAGTTTGCTCATTCACTCGTAACAGTTCATCACCAGAGCCCACTTTCCTGCTTAAATTTGCTGCTGACTAAAAGTGATAACCAAAATTAAGTGTTAAGCAAATGAACCCAACAACAATAAAATATTATTCACATTTTCAAAACAGTTAAAAAAGAAATAAGCACATGTTGCACGAACACCTAAAAAAGACATATTTACCCCCCAACCAAAAATATAAAAGTTACTGCAAAACTGCACATTAATTGTAATGAGCAAAAACAAATAGTTGGTCTGAAGCTTAATACATGTATAATGTTTGTGAATTCATCCTTGTCAAAGGATGTTACTCTTTTTGAATGGAAGACTTTTGGGGCACTACATGGCAGAAGACTCACTAGATAAGGTAAATCCACTGTTTTTGGAACAATGCAAACAATGAAATGTATCGAGCATGTCTGCTGCCACCTTGTGTTCTAAAGTCTTCCAATGGACTTACTTTATCGGGGAACTTTATACAAATAAATTGCTCAATGACAACCATTTCATTGACTCCCTCTAACATTTATTGTCAAATAGCAAGATCCAAGCTTCATTCACTAATTATAATGCTAGAATATTTCCTGAATTTACCTGCTCCTTGGTGCCTGTTATGTAATGAATTCCGTCAATAGTGGACGTCTTGATAAACAGCCCCTGGAATTAAGGAAATAAAACTGTCAGAGAAATCATGGCCCTTCAGAATTACTGTACTTTGAGTCTG
The DNA here is from genome assembly GCA_023634235.1 of Pisaster brevispinus. Classification (NCBI taxonomy): domain Eukaryota; kingdom Metazoa; phylum Echinodermata; class Asteroidea; order Forcipulatida; family Asteriidae; genus Pisaster; species Pisaster brevispinus. Next base: position 21,131,631 of record JAMKCF010000007.1, on the reverse strand, counting down.
ACTGATGGAAAATCAATCACAGAAGATAATCTTGGAACTGCTATGGGTATTAAAGCTACCTCACTCAAAAGTGAAACAAAATTATAAAACCAAATTCTACGAATGGTGTCTCCAAATGAATGATCATCTTATTTCTACTGGCACTATTGAGAATTCAGCAACCAATGCATGCTGTTAAAACAGAAACTGGAGTCTCTTTAAAAATACGTAATCACCTTATGCCAAAACCTGGCACTTTTTGAAATTAGTAAAGGTGACGACAACCAAAACATCAGCATTAATATCATTGTGACGTGATGTCTTTTAAACATTCTATAATGATGAGAAAATACTTACACTATATGCCCTGATTAGCTGTTATTTTAAAGCTCATCTTTTTGATGAGCAATTGACGTTTAAAGTTTTGGCAGGAAGTGCCTGGTTTTGGCATGGAGTGTCGCATAATGTCCTATAGATCTTGTTCATGCACGTTTGTCACATTCCCTGTGAGCAATCACTATCATGGAAACTAACTCTCAGCCTCAGTTTGGTTCAATGATTGGAATGGGAGTAAAACAAAATGGCTGCACCTGTGACGGGAGTAGGGATGCAGTTTTTAAGAAAACAAATGTGTACTGTCTTTATAGATGCATCACCTGTGTGACCCCAGTCATATCAGCATGTACTGATAAAAAGCCATTCAAGGTAACAGGCTATAGAAAGGAGGAAGAGAACAAAATCAATTGTAGATAATCAAACAATGGATCAAGGCCATCCCTAACAATTTCAATGAGTTAACCATTTTAGTTGTAGGTAAGTAGGTCAATCTTGCAGCGCTTTGGACTGCTAAGGGACCTTTGGTACAAGTTAGTCATCTGTGGCCACTATGGTCTCTCAAGGTTAATCCAGCCAGAAATCTTCAACAGAGAAAATATTATGAACATTAAAGATCAAATAGTATGTTAATCGTATACCCTGGAAGCAGCACTCCTGTTTAGTTCTGCAATAATTGGGATTGCTTACCAGTTCCTCTTCTATCTGTTTCTTCCTGATGCGAACTTCTTCGATTGTTGTTGGTTGTATCACCAGAGGATCTGTTGATTGCCTGATTAAATTATCTGTAATTGCAGTAAACTCTCTTGCCTGGTTTTGTGTGGGAAAAGAAATCAAGAAGTCTGATATGGACAATTGTGTTATCAAAGAGAAGATACCACATTTGAGCTGTCTGCAAAATTTTTCTTCTTCACTAATTTCATAAGCATCTTGTGAAAACAGCGTTCTTCCAAAACAGTGGTCCACTGGCCAAATGCCAGTTAAAACACCTGAGGACCAGTTAAAATTCTCTGAACTGGTCCGGCTGACTAGTTCAGAGTTGAAAGGATTCCCTATTTTACATGAAATATAGACTATTGAAAAAGCAGGTGGACTAGTGAAACACTAAGCTCATTGGTCCTGCTGTCTAGTCACTGAAAAAATAAGGGCAAACCCTGAAGAGGTTCAGATGTATTGTATTCAGATTTGTAAACAAAGAAAACAATTCGGGTAGGAATTTCATTCAAGTGTAATAAGACTATTCATTCCTTGCAGTTATGTCACATCAAATAACCTGTACCAGGAAAGTTTGGTGTCGCACATCAATACACGTAGTTCTTGCCCTTAATTATAGATGTAACAATAGCATCAGGGATAACTCAATAAAGAATATTACTTTTGTTTTTTCGACCTACATCGATAAGCATTGTGTGATAAGCATTGTATACTCTGTAAATTAAATACTCAGTGCTGTCCCTGAGTTCTGTTGAAAAAAACCACAGGCATAATACTTGAATGGGATTCAAACACTGCAATAAGTGCAGAGGTATAAATTGCAGAGGTTTTCATTACAGAGGTATTTATGCGATTTGCAAGGATGATTTAGTTAGTGATCTTCACTTTACTTACAATTGCCATGATTTCAGGTAGAGCAACTGTCAGATTGGACTGCTGCTGTACAGCTTGCGTCATGTCCAAGGCGTTTTGTAAAATTTCTTTGCTGAACTCCTGGAAATCCTTCTCTGAATTGTTTGAAAATGGTGGTCTGAAAAATAAGAAATATGTCCTGACCATTTAATGGTTTGTAATAGGGAAGGCATGTTCATTTTGATAATTTGGTTTAAGGAGAAAAACCTTTCAAACTTAACAATTGCTGGTGTAAATGACAGTGAAAACCAACTTGTAGGGGCCTACAAATTATAATTTTCATCTGTCATGTTGGTGTTTTAAAAAAAACAGTTTCACATTAAGTTCCCTGTCAATTTTTCTTTTTGATTCTGAACCAATGGTTTAAAAGAGTCTTTCAAAAGTAATTTCATTCAGGGCCATATATATATATTTTTGTATGCAAATCAAAAATGAGGCTTGACTGAACTGTAGACTGGTAACCGGTGTGTATGGATATAGAAACTTAGTTTTCTGCTAGGTATACAGGAAGCTTGACCATTCTTAGACCTCATACCTGTCCAGCCATGAGATAAGAGTCTTAGCAGCTGATATCGTCTCAGAAACTCTCAGCAGGATTGTTGATGGTGGTGAGTACAATCTATCTCCTGCATGGCTCCCTGACTGAGTGCTCTGCTGAAGCAGGTTAGCTAGATTGCTTGAATTGGTGTTAAGTTTCAGGGCCACTGACTGAAGGGTCTCACTTGGATGTCCGTAATGCTGGAATAAATCAAGTGAATTCTTACAATGATTTGGATTGCATCAGTTTTAACGTAACTTTGAGGATGCACACAAATTCCCATTCTTGCATCCCTGTACAGATTTCTTTCGTTCTTTTTTTTCCCATTGTACTAACATCCTCTCATAGACTTTGTACACAAAATTCCTTGTGGAACATCCCTCTCTTTAGAATTCCACTGTGGAGACCTTTTGTTCCCTTTTGTTTTCGATCTCAATCAGGGTGCCAATATTAAAACACTCTTTCAGGAACAAAACATTTACCCAAAGCCACAGCTGCCAACTCTCCCTGATTCTAGTTGGCAGTCCTGCAAACCTCTCCAAAACATGGTACTAGCCTGGAGGTTTCTGGACTTCTTTTAAACACAATGTTTTCAATTTTGGCATCCTAATTTTGTCATTTACATTGAAAAGTACTGTAAGTAAACAGTTTGGATGCCATGTTTTTAAATACCCAACAAAACTTTGACATCATATTTCCATATCCTTTTACCTTTTTATAAAAGACCTCATATTTAAATACAGAAATAAAATCAAAACCTTTATTTTATTTACCACCACTGATAAAAGGTCAACAGCCTCCAGCATGAGTTCCTTATGTCCCATCTTGGTAATATTCAAGGTGTCTAATTCCTCTATTGACAGTTTCAGCAGACGTTCACCAGTTACCTGATGTTCGATGAAGTTGGGGATGTACTGCTCTAAGGCATTATCAAGTCCTAGAAGATGTTACAAAAATAAAATGTCAAGTTTCCAACAACAAAATGGAAAAGAACTTTAGGATGGAAATCCATGTTTCCGTCGTGCGTTGTGCATAATGCGTAGTGCGCAATCCTTTAAAATGAAAATACATGCCAAGCAATGCACATCATTGTATGGATAATGCATGGACACATGGATTTATGTGCATTGCTTGGAGTCTATTTTCATTTTTACCCATTAAAAATCTATGTGTACCCTCTTTAAATTAAGATATTAGCTCAACCATCACTCGGTTGGTTAATCGAGCGTCACTTAAATAAGCACAGTACAATATGTTAAAATCTATTTATTGTTTCTTCAGATAACTGTTACTAAAAGGGATGGCAGCATCATCACCTCGCCATTGAAATCAGCCAAGCTAATTTTTCTATGACTTGCAAACACTATGCCTTATTTATCAAAACTGTAAACTCCATACATAACTTAGTACCTTGATACTTAGCAATTAACACTTCCGGGTCCTGAATATATCATATAGCTTTAAGCCAATGCTTTAAACTAACAGACCTGGAGTATTGACTCTTAAAATACTAAGTACATTCGATTTCTTTTACTTTACTTTCAGGTAAATATTTGTTGACCAGGCACTGCACTGCAGTATTGCAACGAAAAATACACTACTCATTATAAGCATAACTGCTTTACTTCCTATATTATGTTAGCATGAACAGAGCTTTTGTAATATGCACTTCCTCCTTCAGAGTTATTCGAAAGTAGTCAACAACTTTGCCGAATAAAACTACACAATGAATGTCGGTGAACTTTTAGTACACATACAGTAAAAGCATCTCCCCCGAAATTGTATTTCATTCAACAAACTCCCTGAAGCATATCTTGAGCCTAAGTACACAATTGATGGGCAAGTTGGCTGGCGAAACATTAATCTAAAATCCTGACACAGTTGTACCATGTTGAACGAACATCAAGTTATGTTGGATGTGGTTCAATTTATAGCAGATGTGTTTCTCTTCCTGCTAGATCATTACCAGAGAGTTTGGTTACATGTACTTTTTACTTAATAAGTGAAACCATTTGAAGTTGAAACATTGTGCATGTTGCACAGATTTCAAAACTATAAAATGGCATGCAAGTATCACATTGTATGTACCTGAACCTCATCCCCCACCCAGCCTTAACCATTCTCAAATTTGGGTTACAAATCCACACATCCAAACACTTTAAAAGGCTCAACCTTTTCACTGGACCAGAAATCTTTTTAAAAGACCAAAAGCTAAAGACTTTACTAAACTGCTTTTATTTGAACAAGCACTACGACAAGATTTATCTTATTTGCCCTATTGGTAAGTACACTTTGATACTCAACAGAATTGAAAGATATTTAATAGACCCAAAGTCAACATTTAAACTAAAGTTATGGAACAATGAGGTATCATTATTTGATTGTAAAGCACAAGTTGTGAACAGCTTCTAAAGTTAGATTACAACACTTCTTGAAAAAGTACATTGGGTTTTTATGTTTAACATGGTGCAATTAGGTGACTGCTCACAGAAAGTTTCCTTATTGTTTTAATGTTACCGGAAAGAAGTTTCAGCTCTTATATCATTGTTGAGAAGCAGGAACTATGTGTAACATGGGTTTTGTGAACATCGTCATTTTGAAACTAAACCCAGCTAGGTGAATGGTCAGTTTTCAGTCTCAGCTTGTCTGAAAGATAACTTCTTAATCTGTTTGGAACCAGGACTATTAATTCAAAGATTTAATTATGATAATAAACAAGAGTTTTTATAAAGTGCACTTATCCTACAAAATAACAATCGAGGCAGTTGACAAACAAAAAACCAAACAGTTTTATGACTTTTAGTTGTAAGATCTAAATAGTTAAGTCTTAAACAGTTTCTTGAACATGATAATTGGGTTGGATTAAACTTTCATTGGGAGCTTGTTCCAAAGATAAGGGCCACTGTAACCAAATGCACCCTGGGCAACCTACTTGTTAGAACTTTGTTTTTGATTATTCAGCGATAAATATTTCAGGTACCAATGTTGGGCGCAATCATGGAAGTTGTCCTTTTTTTAAATTCGCCAGTGTGCCATTTTGTGACGGTGCAATTTTTGTTTCCTTGTATGATTTTAAAATTTGCGCAGAATAGCTCAGGGTGCAAACTTTAAACACCGCGCAGTCTTTGTCGTGAAATATTCGCTATTATGAAGGGAATATACGTAAAAAGGGTAAGTTCAAAGTAGTATTCTGCTGGATTTTAACTTCTGTCTGAAGTGATACTTTTATTCAAAAACTAGGGAAGAATGTCGAGAAATACTATACTGTCTGCTCACAAACTGTAATTTTGTGTAAAGTTCAATTTCACGGGACAATCGCGCTGGCAGATTCTCCTGTCGGGTAACTTGTTGATAAACTTTCTGTTAAAATAGAAAAACTAATTTTCAAGACAAATGCATCCCGTTTTTGTTTGTTTATTTTAGGTTCTTGTTTTTTCTAGACTGGCGATGACAGCAACCACGCCAACAATGTAGAAGCCGCCTCTGTGTCAATTTCGCGCCTCAGCCGCGCAATTTGTATTTGTGTAGGCAAACTTTAGTTCAAAATTTGCTTGAGATTTTTTTTAAAGGCCACTTCAAAGATTGCGCCCAACACCGGTATTACAATGTAAGAACTAGCATGTCAAATCTATCGTTTCCCCTAAACAGATGGTGATATAATGCACAGGAACAGGTACAGTTCCTTTTTAACTTTACACAGGTATGACATTGCTGTATAAAACACAGGATGTATGGTTCAAAGACAATTATGATGAAGACTCTCCAAGGTTCCTTTAACAAAGAATGACGGGGTATATTTTCATATTCCTAAGTCAGGAAACCACACAAGTAAGGAGAGGAAGCAATTTTGTCTTTAATATCTGTGGGCTTAAAAAGCTCTTGAATCTTTTTGATGAGTGATCATGACTAGCCATTAATTTGTGTCTGATGACAATTACTTGTTTACTTATGCATTATATCCTAAGTCAACTCAAATTATATACAATGGTTAACAACTTTATATATGATTTATACAAGAGATGGTGCAGAGCAAAAATTCAAATCTAATTTTGTGACTTGTTCAAAAAGAATGAAAAAGCTGGACGACTTTCCATTATTATTGTACAATTTGCATACAATGAGGCTTTTCTTTTTATCAATGACCTTTTAAGGATTGGAATTGGACTGTTTAACTTTGGCTTAAAGGAATATTGTTGTGCCTAAATGCAAGAAAAACAATTTGATGACACTGCACATTTAATTTAATCATGGAAACAGTTTATCCTTGAATCTGCAGTTACATTGTTTTTTAAGGGAATTTTCTAGTTTTGCAATCAAGGATGCAGTAATTATTCTTGTTAAAAATGAAAGAATAATCAGTTACACTCTTCACTCTCATTTTGATTTGAAAACACAAAATTGTTGTGGCATTGTTAAGAAATTCTTTAAAAGGTGACCTACAATGTAACAAGAAATACATTTTTGTGAAAAAAAGCTATTTGCTCATTGAAGATTAAGACCTCTCAAATAACACAATCTAGATCTAACAGGTGTAGGTATTTTTCAACATTAACAATGTTGAAGCATTGGCCTCCATGGTTTAAGGCGTCACATACATTGATAGCCATGGCTGATGTTTTGGTTGTCTTTACATGTACTTTGATTAATTAATGCCATTTCACTATTTCCAAAAGTGCCTGGTTTTGTCATGGGGTGGCACAGTTAGTTTTCTCCTCAAATATTATTTTTCTTCTCCAGAATACTTTTATATGAATTGTTTTTTTTTTAAATCATTTCTGATGCACAATTTATCCTAATGTTTTCAGAGGTCATAACCTACTTTAATTTGTACTGCAATTTTTTTTAACTTGTCTGTATATCAAATATCAAGCAATAATCACAAGGGAAACTGACTGGGTAAAAAAAATTATAATTTGGGATTAAACAAAGAAAAATTTACTGGAGTGGGACTTGAACCAAAGACCTCCAGATTAAAGTACCGGTACCACTGCTCTACCAACGGAGCTATCCAGCCCTATGTTGGCGGTCTCCCTATTAGTCAATATCTTTGTTAGGGAGTGCCAGTCAGAAGCCATATATTAACCGCTTGCTGTCGTGTAGCCATGGATCACACTCAAGTTTACGATACAACTTGGGAAGCGGCAGCCAAGGGATCACCTTAAGGGGGTTGCGACTTTTTCAAAATATTACATATCAAGCAATAAACCACAAGGGAAACTGACTGGGTAAATTTTAAAGAATTTGGGTTCAAACAAACAAAAATTGACTGGAGCGGGACTTAAACCAACGACCTCCGGATTAAATACATCAACGTAAATAGTGTATTATTATATCCATAAATAAAGCAATTTCTTGCATTTTATTTTAGCTCTGCTGAACTCATGGGATTGAGAAATCAGCCAGTGTAAGAGAGCTGATTGCTAGCGGACGTTTAGTCATGATAAAGTAGTTGTTGCTCATGCAGTTTTTATGTATTTAGCTAGTCTTTAAGTGCTACCACTACCTTCCTTGTTTGATAAAATCATTTAAGTTCTACCTCCGAGTCTGACTGCCAGTTATCTGCTCAAATACGACCAAAAAGAATAATCATATTTTGGATAAATAAGATACTATATCATATTGGTCAAAAAGTGGTGGTTAAATTCGGTCACTTTTCCAGTATATTTTGTTGAGGGCATGTTATCAGAGCCCACTAACGCATCCCATAATTATCGCTATGGATAGCAACCCATGAGTGGGTCATTCTGGTGGGTTACCAAAAAATGAAGTGTTTACTTTCAACATGAACGACACTCTATGACAGTGATCGACAGGCAAAAAGTATCATCAAAACTTAGAACCAGTAACTGGGGCGATGTACTCCTTTTAAAAATGTTTTTACATCTTTGGACCAAAGATGTCAAAAAATGTTTTTAAAATGAGTACAGCGCCCCAGTTACTGGGTCTAATCAAAACCATGGTGTTTTTCCTTACATTTTATTTTGATGCAGTTTCTCATAAATGTGTTAAAAACAAACTGCTTTCTAGTTGTAAAAATATTTTACACTGTAGTGCTACTGCGGATCCGTTACTCACTGCTACCATGGAGCTATATCATGCTGCTTAAGATTACCCTGTACAAAACAATCTTTTTTTTAATAGGCGGTTGGGTCGCGGCGGTCGAGTGTCTGAAATTTTCTATGGGTCGCCGGCCCACAACTTGCAAGTCCGCCGATCCACACCATTTCTGTATACAATCAGGTTGTTGGGGGACGCGGTTGGTGCTGCTCTGGGGCCCGGGCACATTGACTAAAACCTCCACCAGCAGTCAGCTGTCCTACGCTGGCTGATTTCTCAAATCCCGTGAGTTCAGCAGCAGTGCTTGAGTTAATGATAATCGAATCATTTCGCTGCATAAATCAAAGCTTCAAAAGTTACCAGAAATATAAAGTAAACTGATATTTACCTTTAATCCAATTCCCAATCTCCTGTGGAGTCCACGATGTGATATGTAAGGACGACATTCCTGTTTAGTTGGTGTTTCGGTGCGGAAATGCACCACTACCAATCCATTCCAACGCTACTGAATCAGCGAATAAAAACAGGAAGTAAATTTATTTAATGTCAGATTGTAGTCCTTCCCAGGGTTTGGTGGTCGTTCTCAAATTATAGATAGACTGGTGCATTTTCATAGCTTCTGATCCGTAACGTTCACTACTGTGTGGTGTTAGGGGAATATACTGATAGTACTTATTCGTGTGTGTACTGTTGTTTTCGTGTGGACCGGGAGGTGCCTGGTGCTGCTCAAATGATTTTTCAATTTAGCTCTGATTGAAATACGAAGGAAATTCGACGAGCAACAAAAATGTCAAGACAAAGCGGTCGGTCTAGTGATCCAAGAAAAGTGGTAATTGTTAACATTTTAAAACTTAAACAAGTGCACACTAATGATTCAGATTGTCATAATGATAATTCATTACTTTTGCAGACCTAACAAGACAAGAGCGCCACCACCTGTCCACTTTTACAATCATGTTTGCTAAAAAAATACTAAGTAACTAATTATAGGGGTCCTACTACTTGCCGTCAACTCGCCGACTTGCCGTCAACTCGCCGTCAACTCATTTTCGTGCCGTCAACTCATTAAATATACATCAAAAATTTATAAATGGGCCATGGAAATTTATAAATGGGGCATGGAAGTGTTAAGTCTGGGCTAAACTACATATTTCTTATGGTTTTCGGTACAATTTCATTTACAAAAACGATTTTGTGTTGATAAATAAATAGTATAAACGCAGCAATATTCTGATATCCAGAGTGCACCATCCACCCGCAGCCATCTGCAATATAGCGCCCTCTGTTGTCCATCCATAGCTTGATACTTGCATTTCACACCCATACCATGAATGGTACAGTCCAAGCTTCGTGAAAAGGAAAGATTGCGGCCAACGGCTAACGCTGCGTTTATACTATTTATTTATCAACACAAAATCGTTTTTGTAAATGAAATTGTACCGAAAACCATAAGAAATATGTAGTTTAGCCCAGACTTAACACTTCCATGCCCCATTTATAAATTTCCATGGCCCATTTATAAATTTTTGATGTATATTTAATGAGTTGACAGCACGAAAATGAGTTGATGGCAAGTCGGCGAGTTGACGGCAAGTCGGCGAGTTGACGGCAAGTAGTAGGACCGAATTATAGACCGGGCCACTCTTAGCTCAGAATCATCATTTTGCTATGATTTTCACAACGTTTCGCCACAAAAAAATGCCTCAAAATTACAAAATACCAAACAAAATAGCTTGTAAATCATCTACTGCCGGTAGTACTGTATTCTCATCCGTCTAAGATGCAACATCAGGCATTTAATTGTACTCACGATCATTTTTTGTACTCCAAATTGATGATTTTTAACTCCACATCCATCACACACACAACATGGCATCGGGCCTGTACTATGTAGATGTTGTAGATTACGTGGTCACATCACGTGTCCGGTTAGCTGCCGATGCATTGTGGATGTAAATCAACGGCTGTTTAACGACACACTAGTTACTGGTGTTGCAGCACTGGGTCTACTACTAGTAATACTAGTGTAGTCATCTTTTTGATATTTCTTAAAATTGGTTGGTTTCTAAATACCATGATACGTTGCTTGCCAAATCAAATGTTTGGGGTCATACTAATAGTAATACTATGTTACATGTATCACTGACAACTCAAGAAACTCATCCAAACTCAAGACAACTCAAGACAATTTACCATTATTTACTCTTCTTTATCCATGTTATCTACATGTGCTTGGGTACTCTGACTCTTTCCGAGTCCTAGTCCTAGAACTATGGTTCGTTCCGCCATCATCTCCAGGAACCTCATAGATTGACATGTACAAAATCCTATTTGAAACTTTTTGCCCTTCCCGTTTACATGCCTACAGTTCTTTGTTGGAATCAGATCTTGCCAAAATGTTGCTTTAAGTTCTTTGTATTCTCATTGAGCTTTGCGCGGGTCCAGAAAATCCACTCTGCAAAATATTTTTGCAAAAAATGATAAATTCTCACCCTTTTTCAGAATCCCAGCCTTTGATTTCTCTTCCCAGAAAAGATTAACAAACAGTGTACGCATAAGACCATACTCTAACAATGTGCAATATGGATAAGTGTTGTTTCAATTTTCAAATGAAAGCTGTGAAGTGTAAACTTCTTCTGTAGTATATATTTATAAATTTATTTGTATTTGCTTTTCTCAAAAAACGTTTTACTTTATTCATTTATTTTTTAGAGCCAAGAGCTTTTTACGCTGACATATGGATCCCTTGTCTCTCAGCTGGTCAAAGATTATGAAAGTGATGAGGAAGTCAACAAACAGCTGGACAAAATGTACAGTATTAAAAAAAATTAAAATTCATAAAATGTAACAATTTTAAACTTAAAAATTCATGTACCTATCTAATAGCATGCAACACCCCTTCTTCCTTCTAACTCAGTCATGTAAATAACTTAGTCAGAGTAGGGTCAGAGGATCGTAGAGGTGTCCAGACAATTGATATTGACTTTTATTTTTACATTATTGTAAACGCTAGATTACCAGTCCACCTTTGGGAGTTTTCATGAAACTTATCAATTTTGTTAAAGAAGGACATCATTGTTGACTTGGCATCATGTTTATGTCTTATATTGAGGAGCTGGGTTAGAGGTAGTCCTGGAGGGCTTCACTGTCATCAATAATACAGGGACATCCTTGATATGAGGGTCCGTTTCCGGGGCAGAAACATTTCAGGGCTCCATAATTCAAATCTTATTTGTAAGAAGCTAGCAATAATATCACCGGATTAACATTCCATGGCTGAATACATTTGTCAGCATTGAATTTTTGATATCAGATATTCTTCGTAAATATGTCATTTTCTTGAGATAATTCAGCTCTCAAAGTTTCTGTTTTCTTCATTTTAATTGAGTGCGTAGTGCGGTGCATAAACATACATAAACACACAAGGTCTGCGTGTTAAACTGTTTAAAACCTGCTGAAATATTTAATGTTGAGAGCTGAATTTTTTTACGATTTACGGATTTGTGAGGAATATTTGGCGTCCGAAATCCCACTGCCAAAAAATGTATGCAGCCAAAGCCCCTGGAATGTTAATCCGGTGAGATTAGTAGCTTCTTCAAGGTAAGATTTGAACTGCATTATAGAGCTCTGAAATTTTCCTCCCAGGAAGTGGACCCTCATATCTTGGACTCTGTATCTGTGTATATTACAGAGATTAGAGGATACCTTGAGACTGTTTTATTTTGGTATCATGAGACCAGGCCCTTATTTCATCATTCTAGCTTTCATTGAGATCAAAGGTTAAACTGATTATGAAAATTATTGCAGCATTGAGTTTGGCCCAGTGGGTTCTTCCCTGCCTTTCAACTCTGTGATTCTGGTTTGTACCCCAGCCCGGACCCTTGCATGTGGCTTGGGTCTTCAGTCCCTACCTGACTGCATGGGTTTTTCCCTATTTGGGGTTTTCGTCCTACATTTAAAAACAACATTTCTTCAACACCTTCAGTACTTCAGGTTACTGTGGTCCCTTTGTTTTATTACCCAAAATGTTTAATAAAATAAACATTATTAGTAACCTCTTATGTTTCAATTTAGGGGTTATAACATAGGAATCCGTCTCGTGGAGGACTTCTTAGCTCGCTCAGGGGAGAGAAGGTGCAATGACTTCAGAGAAACAGCAGATATAATAGCAAAGGTGAGGTAAACACAGAGTGTAGAGATTGCCTTCCCTTTCCATTGTAGAGTGTGGATGTAGGCAGTTGTTAAATATTATATTCTAGAGCAAACTAAATAGTGAGAGTTGTTTTCAGCAACTATTTTTAGTTCTGAAAGTAGAGTGACAGTTGTATCAATAATCACAAGCTTCAAAGCGCTTACAAGAATGAGCATTAGTATGGAAAAATGTAACAACTTAACCACTTATTAAGTAATAAACCACAAGGGAAACTAACGGTAATTTTTTTTTTTATATTTTGGGTTTGAACAAAGAAAAATTGACTGGAGCGGGACTTGAACCAACGACCTCAAGATTAACGTACCGGCGCTCTACCAACTGACTTGACCACTTACCATGCCCACCCCCCGAATTAATTTTTGGAACACTTGGAACATATTTTCAAAATGTTAGAGTATCGTCCAAATGAAACCATGACTGAACAAAATAAAGACAACAAAGATTCTCATAAAATAAACTGGGAATTTTTTTCACTTTAAAAAAATGTGGTTGTGTTCACCATGAATCGGCAAAACTCTTGGCCATAAGCCGCAGTCGACAATCAGCCGAGCCATGCTTGAAATCTGGGTCTCACCTCTCATGCCGAAAACAACGGTAAAAAATCATAGTAGCCTACCGATCTCTCTGAATCTTTGTTTGCCCAACAAAAGGACAAAGATCTGGATTGGGGGATTACACAGTGCATCCAGGAAAATGGAGATCATGAGCATGAATTACAGTTCCCTTTGTCTTCTTTATATGAGGGAAACAAAGCATAGCACCTCATTTAAAAAAATGAGTAATCAGTAATCAGTCATCTGTTTTTGCAGTGCAAAAAAGTTGTGCATATATATACCATATACTGGCAATAACTGATTAAAACAGGTTTATCAGGCATCCACTTTCTGAGTTGTCAATTTTTTGATCGTGTATAGACGTCTTCTGACATTCATTGGTTAATTAGACACGCTTATTTTGCATCCTAATCATTATTGGTTTCAATTTGTTAGTTGGTACTGTTGGTATTGGTCTTCATTTATTTATTTTGATGCCCTGCCGGTGAAGCCATGTGTGTGCATGTTTGCGTGTTTGCAATCATTTTCTGAGCAATGACTCAAGAAGGACTCATATCAAGACCAAACTTGGTTTGTAGATTATCTTGGGATCCCCCAGAAGCCTGTTTTTTTACCCTCCCCATGTTTAATGTCAAGGTCATTATTGCTAAAGTAAAAGAAATGTTGAGCGAAAACTTAAGAAGGACTTGGCAATCAACTCCACACTTGGTGTGTGGATTGGTCTTGGTCTCGGGATCCCACAGAAGCCTATTATCTTCGGAACCCCTAGTCAATTGTCAAGATCATCATGGCTAAAAAAAAAGTCCAGGCAATTACTCAAGAAGAATGAGATTAATCTCAGTGGGGCATTTGTGTTTGTCAATTCACCATTCTTGTTTTGACTAGTCATAGTTCTAGTCATCATTTCACCCCCAAAAATGTTTAACAAATATTGTCTGGTTTTGTTTTCTCATCAGTCTGGCTTCAAAATGTTCTTAGGTATCACTCCTACAGTATCCAACTGGAGTGCTGCAGGGGATGAGTTCTCTCTAATACTTGATAATAACCCACTGACTGACTTTGTAGAACTTCCAGAAGAACGCAGCCAACTCAACTATTCCAATATCCTGTGTGGAGTCATCAGGGGAGCTTTAGAAACAGTAAGATTAAAGCTATAAATCACAGATCTTGTTTTCCTGTTGTTTTGAAAATACATCATGCCAAGTTGAGACTTGATGCAGAATTAGTTGGGGGGGGGTTGTTTGAAAACAATGCTTTTCAATTGTTATGTCAACTGGAAACTCAACAAAAGTGTATTATGTTTTGGAGCAGTTACTTGATCAAGAGTTCTGCTTAGTAGGCACTTTTGTAAACTTGTATCAAAAGGCCTTACGCTATCACTACCCCCTGTTCATTGGTCCTTAAGCCTTCCTGAAACAATATCAACTCCTATGGAGTATGCAGCACCGGCAGCCAAATTGGCGCACAGATTGATTATCATTTACATCAACAATCTCTACCCTCGGAGGTACCCATTCATTCCTGTGTGATGAGAAGCAATGATAGCTAAGTGTCTTGCCCAATAACACAAGTGTCATGACCAGGATTTGATCTCACACTCTGATGACACGTCCATCAGAACTGGAGTTTGATGCTCTAGACCATACTTAATATGGCTGTGGCTAGGTGGCTACATTAATAACCAAAGCTGATCAGCTCCGCCCAGTCTCATTGACCTCTCTTCGCTCTACTAAACATGTGGTATATAATTTACTACCTTACTGACTGTTGATTATTTTGATTAATTCAATTCAGGTCCAGATGGACGTCAATGTTCGATTTGTTCAAGATATCCTCAAGGGAGACAATCAGACAGAAATCAAAGTCAAGTTTATCAAGAGGTTAGAAGACGCTGTGCCGGCTGGAGAGGAGTGAATAAACCAATGAGTGTTAAGTTATTGTGTTATGTATATACTGACTGGTAGATCTGCAAAAATATGGACTATTATCATCATGCAGTTTCCATTAAAAAAATCCCCTAAATTGATGACAAGGAACAAGTAAGAAATTAACCCTTACAGACGAGGTTTTTCCTCTTCTCCTATGTCACTCCACACTAAATTGTTTGCACTTGGATAAAATTAGAATGCCTGACCATGTGATAAGCAATTGTTTTTTGGATCTATCCGCCCCCGTCCTTCTGAATCCTCCACTTTGCCGATAAGATATAGAAGGATGTGGGACTTTTAGGTAAATTTTTCATTTTCAATGGCCATTTGTCAAGCAAAAGACTGTATGTTAAAAGTTTATTTAGAGTGTACTCATTTATTCATACCTCAGATTGAGACTTAGAAAAGATCATTCTATTCCACCCTTATTTTCATCACACATTTTTTTGTTAGAGATGATACTCTACAGGCTTTACCTATAGACACTTCTCAGATTTGTCCTTGCCCAAGCACTGGAGTCCTTACACACGGAAGTCATGCACACACAGCTCTGTGTTATATACCCGCTGTTGACATTTCTTTGTTCTGTGCACTTAAGAAAACAACATATTCTTCAACACTGGTGAAAACACTGTGTGGATGTGTGTAAGTCCACATAGTGTTTCAAAACCCTGCCATGTGTGGACCCCTTTTTTTCTCAGGTCTACACTTTGTATGTGCTTGCCCACATGTTACTATTGGTGCACAAACATGTGCTACAAAATGCAACGCTGGATGGCACTATGAGTTTGTATCCTACTTAAAAGTAGTACTCCAGCATGGCAGACCTCCCCGTTGCTAGAAAAAAATGACATCAGTGAGAATGGTCTAACATTGTACCCATCTTAACTTTATGGACTTAACCTTAAGAGACCACAGAGGCCAAGCCATTTAGAGGCTGCAAGAGGCTTGTACCAAAATACTAAAAGCTGTCACAAACGACCACAAGGTCTGGCCTACTTCCACTCAACCCAAAGGATCAAAGTAAAGGTCAGGCCCTGGATTGACTACTTCCCATTTTCCTATGAAATGTCTAAAACCAAACCAAAGCTTTGTTTCAAATTATTTCTTAATTGAAAAGGATTAAGTTAAAAAATCAGTCAAATCAGACCTCTCTGGATGCATGGTGATATTTATACAGAAATGCATAATCTCTAAAGGGTTAAAAATAACAATGGCACTCACAAAAGAACAACAAATTAGAGACTCTGCAACAAGACCATAGCTGGGACTAACAGGAATCTTTGATGCTTAGTGGTATTTTCATTTTGAGGTCAACGCATTACGTTCAATTCTTTATCTAACAATATCTCTGTCATTAGAAATCAAATACTATTATGATTCTGAAAACCTGCTACATCTCAATCTATTTTATAACAGCAACCTTTTCCCAGTGCATAACTATAGATGGATTGCCGTTGATGTCATTAACCGCCAACTTTGATGACAAACAATGGAAAAGTGTACTTGCATGTTTCATCAATGATGGCGGCCAATGCAAAGGGGTCTGTTATGATGTGTTTTGCCTTACTATTGGCCTTGGATGTATAAGAGAGTGTGCTCTGCACACAATCATGTTTATAAAGTGACCAAAGTTTTTTCTGTAGCTTAAGACCGTTTGCTCAATTGATCTCAATTTCAGAACACAATTATCTCTGTTTACATCCATGATTAGCTTACTGGGTTTTGTAAACTTTTCTTAATGGTTGCAAATGTTGTTGCATCATCACTTGGTATTTGTATAATTTCCTCAGGATGATTCTAAGTTCTTATCAACGATTGCAACAACTACTTGTTTGATCCTGAAAATCAAATTGTAAATGGCTTTTTAATCGCACAAATTCATTGTTAAAAAAGAAGTATGCATGACCGTAGTGGATTGACTGCAAGTGAAGGTTTGTTCTTGAAAAAGTGTATTCCTATTATATGTGTTTTATTCAGTACTTTGCCACTACCCATGTTAACCCCCATGTTAGGTTTTCAGCAATTTATTTGTATGCATTCATAGAAAATTATATAACAGTCTCAGTTTGCAAAATGTTGGAGAGACCCCTGCAGTTAAACAAAATGTATATTCTGATTCTGTGATTTTTGTCATTTTCTTTCACAGCACTTATTTTGAACAGTATGTAGCATAGTGATAAATGTTGCTCCACGTAAAATCAACTTCCATTCAGAATGCAGTTGTCTTAAAGAAATTTGTTTAAAAGTGATGACTCTGTCCAAAAAGACTGTCTGTCTTTTTTAAGCAAAAGCCATTTCTGCTTGTAAGCCTAGAATCGTACAGAGATGTTTGGCAGGTGGTATTTGCTTATGTTTGCTTATCTTAAATCTGTACCCCACCCCCCAACAAAGGATGTTTCAAAATGTTTTGCTCAACTCTGTGTCACTTTTTAAAACAAAAAATTGCAGTACAACAGTTGTGTCCCTGATATTTCTTTAAACAAATTTAAAACAAAACTTAGATTTAAAACAAAGGCATTGGAAATGTGTATTTTGTCCATTTCATCATGTTTTGTTGACATGTATTTTAACTTAAACTGGATATATGTTTATATTATTTTAGTGCTGTGTTACCCCCCCCCCCCCATCCCAATGAATAGATTGTGTAAAGGGAAAATAAAACAAGGAAAATTATATAAGAATATGCATCATACACAGCTTGTTGATGAAACAACTTCATCGTTTACTTACACACACTTGGAATAAAGTGACAATTGTCTCCAGTAGATAAATTAGATAAATTAAGTCTATACCAGTAACACTTAACTACCTGCTAATTGCAAATAAATCAAGTAAATCATGTCAAGTAAATAATACAATTTATATACAAGTTGTGAAGGAAACACAACAAGTCAAAAAGACTTATAATGTATTCCCATGAACCCTCCCAAGAAAACAAGTAACAAGAATCCCACTACCCCCCCCCCCAAACGATAGCAATATTTTTCCCATTCGCCCCCCCCCCTTACCCCAACCCAAAGGAAGATAACAGTTACAATATAAAATAGTATTTTGCACAAGTTAGTTTGGTGTGTCGAATAATAACTGATTAAGTTTTGTTTTCACCAATACCGAGAAAATGTTTATTGAAGAGTGATTTGAAAACTGTGAGAGATTAATTGGCAGATTTAATGTTGAACGGTAATTCATTCCATAGTTTTGGACCTTGATAACATTGACCTTGATAACATACACTTTATTGTGATCTTTTATTGCGTGTTAAAGAAGTTGTTAGTTTTTTTGTTTTAATGTTACAATCGACTGTGTTTAGGAATGTTAGTCTTTATAGGGAGGGGCTTATTTTTTCACTTATATTCAGTGAATTTAAAAAATAATTATGTTGGTCTTGTGACACAGGACTATTTGATTGATATCCATTGATAAATTTATTAAATTCTCGATCCTCGTTTATTGAGAATGAAAACAAAGTTTAATGCAAATTTAAAGTCTCTGTTCCAGACCGGTTTTGGGAGTGAAGGCATCTATCAGATAATTAAACAGCGCTAGATTACCCCTGGTAAATCAATGGCGTATGTTTTGGGCGTTTTATGCAAAAGATTTGTTGTACACAGCCAATTATGTACAATGTTATATCAAAATATCCCATAATAATCGACAATACTTCAACTTGATTGGCTGAATAAACGGGCCGAAAATGCAAGGCCGTTTTAGTCTGGTGCCGGTGACCCCTCCCCCTCCATTTGCGTGTTGAGAGTCGGTTAACCTGGCAGCCGGAAATGCTGCGCACGCGGCCTTTCTGAACCTCCATTGCAGCCACGAGTGCTAAACTTCATTGTCAATTCGCCTTCAAAAAGTATCTGAAAACATCCTTTAAACATGTTACGTGTTCCGCAACAACACCGAAATCACAGCAAACGGTAAGTTTTCTTGCATTCGAAGTGTTTAAAAGAAATTACATACTCGGTATGGAAAATGGGTTTTATACAAACTTGTAAAATGTGAAGTTGTCACTTTTTCAAAACGCCTGCTCAGCAGTTTACAATTAGCCTAATACCACACGTAATGAACTCGGCCACCCGCAACATTTTTATTATTATATTCTTTTGGAATAAATGATTATTAGGTTTGGGAAGAAAAACTTATGGCAAACTTGCCCCCGAAAAAGAAAGGTTTATTATTGAATTATAGGCTTTCGGCATTGAAATTCTCTACCATATTTACCTCGCTCATGACTTTTGTGTCTCTGCAAACCTTACTTGACATGCTTGGTTTTATATTCCCACCATGCAAAGTTTCAAGTTCTAGTCCTCTTGTTGCATTTGTATATTGACCATTCCTGGTGCTACACTTATTGTTAGTCCTCGTACAGTGGGTTGTTTTCCAGCATTGTGCACTCTAGTCTTACAATTACCTGAGCACTGTGACACCAGCTACTGCCTAAAGCCCAGATGAGCTTAAGAAACACCCGCCCCTAATTAAGAGGCAGTCATTTTTGAGGACCAATAAAGCAACCTTGGCACAGTGAATAAGATACATTTTTCTTTGTTATTTTTTACAATTTGTACTTGAGTTGTAGACCTGTGAATTATCCTTGAGTCAATCACGTTTGGGGAAGCGAGGGGTCTGCAACTTTCAAATAGGAAAGTTATTTGAGGTTTCCTTGCTATGGTCAAACGTAGGGAAAACTAGTTTCAAAGTTTTCACAGGCTGTTTTTGGTAAGTGGATGGACATCAATATGTTCACCACACATCATTTGACATTAGTCTGTCTTTATGCTTCAACCCCTTTCTCAGAATCCTAGCCACTGCCCCTCTTGCCCCCCCCCCCCAATGAGTGAATAGTTCAAGACATTAAAATACCCCCCCAATGAGTGAATAGTTAAAGACATTAAAATACCCCCCCAATGAGTGAATAGTTCAAGACATTAAATACCCCCTCCCCCAATGAGTGAATAGTTCAAGACATTAAATACCCCCTCCCCAATGAGTGAATAGTTCAAGACATTAAATACCCCCTCCCCAATGAGTGAATAGTTCAAGACATTAAATACCCCCTCCCCCAATGAGTGAATAGTTCAAGACATTAAATACCCCCTCCCCAATGAGTGAATAGTTCAAGACATTAAATACCCCCTCCCCCAATGAGTGAATAGTTCAAGACATTAAATACCCCCTCCCCAATGAGTGAATAGTTCAAGACATTAAATACCCCCTCCCCCAATGAGTGAATAGTTCAAGACATTAAATACCCCCTCCCCCAATGAGTGAATAGTTCAAGACATTAAATACCCCCTCCCCAATGAGTGAATAGTTCAAGACATTAAATACCCCTCCCCAATGAGTGAATAGTTCAAGACATTAAATACCCCTCCCCAATGAGTGAATAGTTCAAGACATTAAATACCCCCTCCCCCAATGAGTGAATAGTTCAAGACATTAAATACCCCCTCCCCCAATGAGTGAATAGTTCAAGACATTAAATACCCCCTCCCCCAATGAGTGAATAGTTCAAGACATTAAATAGGCCTACCCCCAATGAGTGAATAGTTCAAGACATTTAATAGGCCTACCCCCCCCCCCAACAACAAAACACAAAAAAGTCATGAGCTCGATACTCTGTTTTTTGTGACATACCAGGTTACCATTTTCATAATTTAGTGATGTGGAATCATAGACAGGTTGGTTTAAAAAACAAAATGGTCAATGATTATACGCTTTACCAGCTGTCTCAACTTATATTTACGAAAAATTGTTGTGCAATACTGCAAGTAGACAGGTGCTCTGTTTATGTAGATATAAGAAGTATGGGGAGGTATGAGGAGCTAGTTTGCAATCCAGCACTCGGGCTACATAAAAGTATACAGGTCTACACAAAACTGCATTTTCCATGGAGAACATCCATTCAACAATCAAAACCGTCCTAAAAAACATCGCAAGGAAAAAACAAAAAATTGTTAAACAAAAAGTAAAAAGTCCAAAAGCACGATAAATTCAAAGGTGATAAATGTAGTAACATTATTATTGCACATCATGAAGTTAACACACGACAAAACCGTGCTACCGCACTGCACAAAGTTTTACACCACAGGTTGTGTTGACTTTGTACTAACATAGGGCATCGACGTCATTGCATCCACATATTCAATTTACTTGTGATGCCTGCATGCAGTGTGCTTGGCGCAATCCCCCCCCCCCCCCAAGACTCGCCACCATGGGTAGCGCGCTGTATCGATACCTCTGGTCGCTAACCCCCTGGAAAGAAAACACTGAAAATCAACGCTGATTGGCTACCCAAAAGTCACTGCTTTGCGTGCACGCTTGTTGAAAATTATTCGAGCGCCCCTAGGGTACTTGTCGGGCACTTAGTACGGGCATGATCGAAAAAGAATGAGAGGGGGCCAGTTGCTCCATGACTTCATGCATCCTATTTTAAAGTCACACTTCCAGGGGTTATGATCGAGCGAAGCATTCTGGGAAGAAAAAAAGTGGCGCGGCGAGATCGTACACCACTGGGAACAAGGTTGCCTCCCCCCACACACACATTGCATAGCACAGCATTTTGGCAATGGTGCTCAGATATTGCCTCAGGGTTTATCCCTCAGTAACCCCAAGGCTTATGTGCACCCAGTGAATCTGAATCTCTGAATAAATTACATGGTTGGAAACATCACACCAACTTTTGTTAAGAAGACAAAGAAGAAAGTGGCATATCTAAGGAGGACCTAATTGATGTCTGTCAACGACCAACCCTAATTTTTGCCGCGACCCTAAACTTTTTATTCTGCTGGGGAAAAAAGAAGGAAAAAAAGAAAAGAAAAAGAAATGTTTTTTAAATGAAAATCTAATTGTACCATGGACAAAATGTCTGACTTTGACAAACTTAATATGTTTTTAAAAACAAAATTGAAACAAAAACCAGAACGCATCAACACAAATTTACCGATATCTCCGTGATTTGAGTCTCGCATTTTGTGATCTGGGGTGGCCGTCGTGGTCTATTTTGGACATTATTTTAGCCCAAAATGTTTCTTTTTTAGAAATATGTCAGACACAATGGTACCTCAATAGTATGGTACCTCTAACCAGCAACATCTCCTGCGTACCTCATGTGAGTTTAAAGTATACTGTAGAGGTATGGATTTTGGAGCAGTTTTTCGTCACTTGCTGGGTTTTTTTTTTGTGGTTGAATTGAATTGGGCAAGTAGGCCATTTATACACACTTGCCAAACGTATCTGAATAAAAAAAAATTTAAAAAACCAACCAACCCTATTAAAATGGCATGTAACCGGAAACCGAGGACTATTTTTTTGTGTGGCCTTATTCCATATTTAGTTGATCTGAAATTATGCTTCATTTTGTGTGACAATACAAGTTTTACACCACATATAGACTTGGATGTATTGCTGGTCAAACCCATTATACTAACGAAGGGCATCAACATTGTTGCGTCCGAACGTTCAATTGATGTGTGATGCCAATAGGGAATTTGGCGCAATGGCACACAATGGATAGCACAGCGTTATGCAATTGGTGCTCATATATTGCCTCAGGGTTTATATCTTGCTAACCCACATGCTGTGTACCCAGTGGCATAACTAAGGGGGGACACATGCCCCCCTCATTGATTTCTGTGCCGTCCACCCGCCCCCGTGCCACCCATTTAAAATTAGCCAATGAGCTTTTATGTCTTTATTTCAGTGTTTCCATTTACACACAGATAATGTAGTTTGTTTTAATTCCACGGCAGATTAAGTAAGTAAATTGCATAACAAGAGCACTAAAAAGGGGCAATCTGAAACTACAGTTTAAAGTGGCTTAAAGTACCCCTCCCCCTAAAAACAAAAAATGGTGTGCTCCCCTCGGCGCCGTGTGCACTGTGGAACATGCTTCCATTGCAGTCTCTCTAAATTAAATAAAATCTTATATTTCATTTTCAAATTTTGTCCATAATCTGACAACATGGTCTCTCAAATCTTGTTTAGGTCTATTTTGTAGGCAAAATAGCCCAATAAAATCGAAGTGTACCTTTGCATAAAATCACTTTGTATCCCTGGCTTCTCATACCTCTTCCCAAGTTTCCTTTTTTATCTGAATCAGCCAGACTGACAAATGTACATCAATCATTCCTTTAACAGATGATACAGGTAAATTTGGTAACCAGTCAAGCCATCTTCACCTTACAGCAGTGGTCTTTTGTCGTACATCCTGAAGGTATGCCATCTACATGTGAAAAGCAACCTCACATCAGGCAATTCAGGTGAGGAGCACAAAATGCATCCATAGGAAGATCAATATAACCTGTGTTTTCATCATATTTTGTTCCTTTATTTAAGATTCACATGGTCCTACCAGTGGCGTAGCACCCCCATCCAGGTGCCCCTCCACACACAAAATCGCAATAGTGCTCACAAAAATAGCGTGGTGAACAAACGCGATCGGGATCACTACCGTGGCCACAAAAAGCCAAAAGCATAAGAGAATGGTGGTCCCCTGCAGTGTCCCCTTTCCAACATAAAAGCAAGACCCCCACCACTGACAAATCCATTCCCTCTGGGCTCCTCCTCTCCCCCCCCCCCCCCTCTCAAAAAAAGTCCTGGCTAAGCCACTGGGCCCCACTTAAACCACTCAACTCATTGCTGGTGATGTTTTTTATGTAAAATAACTTCTTCTTTTTTAAGTTTCCAAATATTCAACACTTACCATTACCAATGACATTAGTTTCCATTCCAGTTGATGTCCCAGGAAAAAGTGGATGATATTTTATGTAATAATATCAGTGTTTTTCAAACTACTTTTCATCTTACTCGGTGCATAACTACATTTCTAAATGGCTGGAAGGGCCTCTCTAAAAAAAATGGTCCACCCCTTGTGCCCCCTAAAATTTGCTGAGTGCTTCATGGAACATGCTTCTGTTGTATGATCTCTCTGAATTAAGTTCAATATTATGTTTGATTTTTTATTATTATTTTAATTCACTTTTGTTCATAATCAGAACATTGTCTCTTTTGTCAAATGAAAATGATTTTAAAAAAAGACAGAGCTGAATTTGGTGCAGTAAAAGTAAATCTAACTACGAAGATCAAGTGATTTATCCATACCGAAAATCCAGTGTAGAAAAATCATGTAACCTCAAATTTTTTAACAATGCTTAAAAACAGCAAAATGTAATGGTTTCTTTTAGGTACCGCTCTACTCTATTGCTGAAAAACCTTAACATTTTCTTAAGGTTTATTTTGTAGCAAAAATGTCTGGTTTTTACCTCCACAAATAGATTGTCTCTTCATTGCGCAGTATTGCTATGCAGACTTCTTGCATAGCCAATGAGAACTTGTCAGCATCTATAGGCAGCGTATATCGCACGTGTGTAATGTTTTGATCTGGCTGACAGACGGTCTGTTTACGGAAACTATAACCATACCTCCGGCTTGCAAAGTAATAAGGATATGGAAAAAAACTTGATCAAGTATGAAATCGTTTTGGGTTTTGTTTTTCCGGCACAAAAGATTGATATTTACAAAAACTTAGGTCTCATTTTTAATCAAGTAAAGATTTATCAGTCTTCATTTCGTTGGGACGTAACTGTCCATCTGCAAGGTCCTAATCCAAACCGTGCCGACCTTGTACGTTGGTTTTAAACATTTCATCACTCACTTTTTCTCTATTTTTACGCTCACACATGTATTTGTCATAATTAATTATTTATCATGTCCTGAAAAGTGAAAACCTAATGATTGCTCACACGGGCTAAAATGTATCTTCTTGTCCCATGCTGATCCCCGTGGGTCTAAGAGAACTCTGCAGTTTTTAACAGTAATTGCTGGAGATTACAATTCTGAAAAGTTCTCCACAAAAACGCCAGTCAAATTTATTGATCGACCAAACAATCGCACTAGATAATCGACAGCGATCAAGCACTGTTTACAGTTATGATACGTCGGCTGGTTACATATTGTTTGAAATACATGTGCCTAGGGCTAGACACCATGTGATCCAAATTCACCAATCACTACCTAGGTCATAGGCTGATGCCAAAAACAAACATGGCGGCACCCATGCCTCAGTAGAGTGAGAAATACTCCGTGATAAATCCAAAGTGTTTTGTTCACTTAAAATCTGTCAAAGCTGAGAAGGCACAATTTGTTACAAATTAATGGTTATATAATGTTCAGGGATTCAGGGAAGAGTGAAATCATACATGAAGTCGTGTGCAAGCGTGTCATGAGATGAGATCATGAGAAAAAACACCATATCTTGATAGTATTCGATATATGCATCACAGCACATCCTCATGCGATAGTCCTATAAGAATGGATTTTTAATATTTTTATTAGAGAAAGTTTTTTTTCAAGGATATGCAAAGAAAATAGGACCGGAACGCACTCAAAATGCTCAAAAGGCTTAAAGTTTGTAAATTATTATGTAGCTCCTTCCCGTGTCAAGTGAGAATCGAGAAAGGCAAGCTTGAAAAAAACATTTGAGGCGTCATCATGTAGCCTACCGTTCTAAAGGGAGGGGGGAGACAAACAAATGGCAGGCCCGTACCAAGAAATTATTATTCTTACTTTTTTTTGGGGGGGGGGGCGAATATGATTTAAATATTTATTTAAATTTTATTTTTTTACTTATTTATTTATTAATTTATTATGAAAAAAATAACTTTTGGGGGGGGGGGGCGGGGCGAATATGAAAGAAAATTGCAGAAAATTACAGGAATTTTTTTTTTTACAAAACCTTATTAAATAACAAAGTTAAAATGACTCAAATTATAGATCATCGGCCATCACAGGGTTTAAATTTTCTTGCATCATGATAGATAGATAGTTAAATGTTTTTTTTATTATTTCCACAAAAAAGACATCACAATCAGAAGATTGAATTGCGTCAAAATTTATATTATGTAAATTAAAAAATTCATTCGAAAGTTACAACAAACTTAAACAATACAAAGCAATGATGGACCCTGTGTGGTGTTTTTGTTGTAAAAGTGTGCAGCGCCAGGTCCACAGCTGGTGCGATCGCAATAGGACGCCGTCATCTTCAACATCAAACTTACACACCTGTTTTTTGTTTGTTACACACCCTGTTTCACTGATCCTGCCTAAAAGCTTGTACCTCTCTCCAAGTTTCCTTGTTTATCCAAATCAGCCAAGACATGACTTGATTCATTCCTTTTACAGATGATACAGGTTGAGTGGGTAACCAACCAAGGCATCTTCACCACACAGCAGGGAAACTTTTCATCCTGGACGTATGCCAACAATCTTCTGATTAATTTCACAAACTGCATCCATAGGAAGATAAATAAAACCTGTGTTTTTTATGATACTAATTATGTCACTTTTTGAACATCAGATAATACCTTACTACAGGCTAAAACATTACTGTACTAGTTGAATTTTGTTTTACTTAGTTTATTTATTTTGTTCTTTCCTACACTTTTAAACCTTGCTGCATGATGTATGCAGATTCATATCAAAAGAATATAACTTCTGATTATGACACTGTTTCCAGTTGAATGAGCTTAAACAATAAAAAAAATAAAGGTTTTAGAATATGGACCATTTCAAAAGTGCAAATCTTATGAATAGATGGTAATCTTAACTTATGTTTTTATCTTTGTAAAATTTCAGACAAATCACCCTTCTGCCCCCAATACACCCATGCCTCTTGTTTTCTCTTCACCTATCCTGAGCCCCCTGTTACATTTTAAGCCAATAGGTAGTGGTCCAGTGTATACTTCGTGTATACCTC
This sequence comes from Pisaster brevispinus, assembly GCA_023634235.1. Taxonomy (NCBI): domain Eukaryota; kingdom Metazoa; phylum Echinodermata; class Asteroidea; order Forcipulatida; family Asteriidae; genus Pisaster; species Pisaster brevispinus. The sequence goes on along the minus strand of JAMKCF010000007.1, from coordinate 21,104,648 downwards.
GTATAAACCGGCGTCTCGTATCTTCTGAGCTCGTATTAACGAGAGTCGACTGTATATATAGTACACTCCACTGTTTGTACAAGAATTAATGTTTCTGAACAAACCTATCAAACTCTAATAAAAAAGCGACTTTACTCCAGTTAAGTGTTTTCAGAAAAGCTTTTTACTGTTTGATCAGCTTTTTAAATTTTGTTTTTTGCATCTTTAAATTTTTTTGTGGTTATCCATTCATTTTAAGAAGCAAATTCAAACAGCATTTGTTTGCCGGAAAGAAGATACCTTTTACCAAAAACATTTGACTAATAATTTAATTTTGTTAATTCATATATAGGAAGGTACGCCATTCTCAAATGCGATCTACCCATCACCAATGTAGATGTCTAAGACCTAAAGTGCATATCATTAGCCCAGCGTTTACCCATCAACAGGGTGGATGTCTAAGGTTGATAAAAATAGTAAGTAAATCCTTGTCACCGTTTAATGCTGTTTTTGCAGCACTGTACACATACTATAACATTAACAAGCCACTCTGGGGACACCATGCTTGATAAACCCTAGCCCCAAAGAGGCAGCCATTGATGCCAGTTTATGCAGTTTCATAGGACCAAAAGCACAATCATATCTTGGTACGGTAAATTGAAAAGGAGTGATCATCATCTTTTACAATTCATGGAACCATAAATCCTCCTCAAGTCCATGACGTCTTGGGAAGAGGAAGAGGTCTGCAACTTGCAAATAGGAATGCCCCCCACCACCAAACGAAAATGTCTGGTTACACCATTGCTCTGATGTTCTGAGCACTATGTATTCTGCTTTTTGAGACTCAACCATATCACTGCCTTAAAGGAACATAAAAATTTACCATTTACGTTGTTTAGTGATGTAGAATTATAGAAAAAGAAATTTGTAAATGGTTGTAAAAACAAAAGTTGTAAAAAGTCAGTGTAAACCCTTTACCAGCCATTATAACTGTCAAATTTATAGAATCATAGACAACAATTTTTAGATGGTTAATGTAAAAAAACCAAAAGCAGTCAAAGGTCAGAGTGTATACCTTTTACCAACCTTTGCAACTGTCAAATTTACGAAAAATTGTTATAGACTTGTGCTCTGTTCATGTAGATATAATAAGAATGAGGATCTAGTCTGCATACCCATTCAGTGCACAGTACGATCAACACAAAACCGTATTTGCAATGAACCTTAGTCCTTTTACATCCACAGCATTTGAGATAGTGCTCAGATATTTCCTCTGGGGTTTATATATCGCTAATCGCCACACTGTAAACCCAGTAGCACAACTAAGGGGGGTCACGTGTCCCCCCCCCCCCAGTAATTTCTGTGCCATTGTTTTCCATATCAGAATAAATTTTTAAAACTGAGAAAGAAACAAATCCTGACCTATCGGCCCTATTTAAAAATGGCATGTAACCAGAAACTGAACTTTTTTAAAGGCCAAATCACTATGGTCATCTTAAAATGAATTTTTCTGTTTTTTCAGGTCGATACCAGGTGATTTATCTGAACCAAACATCTGGTTCAGAAAAATTATTTGACTTGAATTTTTTTTTTAACTGCTCAAAAACGACAAAATAAAATGTTTTCTCTTAAGTACTGTTCTTCTCTTTTCCTGGAAAATCAATTTTAGGTCTATTTTGAAGCAAAAACAACAAAGCCGATGTGTATATTTAAGCATAAATCAATTCTTATCACGGCTTCCTATATCACATTTTCAGTTCCATCTCGTACCTCTCCCTAAGTTTTCTTGTTTATCCGAATCAGCAAGACTAAAAAAACGTGACATTCATTCCTTTTTCAGATGATACAGGTGAATTTGGTAACCAACTAAGACATCTCCACCTCACAGCAGTGGTCTTTTTTCTCACATCCCAGGTGTATGTCATCTATCCTCTGATTAACTTCACATACAATTCATGTGAGGAGCACAAACTGGATCCATAGGAAGGTAATTAAAACCCGTTTGATGATATTTTGATTTTTTCATCTTCATATTGAGTTGAATATAGGTGGCGCTCTAATGAGACTTTGCATGATAGCCGACCAGATCGTGCGATAGTGAAGGCACACCGCAATTCCCATGAATACAATTTGAATAGTGATTTAAATTTATCATGGAATGTAAATAGGTTATACATAAATATTCATGAATCAAGTGAACAAGTTGCCCACTAGCAATTATCGCTTTGACATACTAAGCGATTAAAAATTATGGTGCCCCTTCAGAATTTTCCAAGTGCCCTTTACAAAATAAAAATGGCCTTTTTCTGGGTTCCTTCTGCAGGCCTGGATCAAATATGGGGCCAAGACCTCGTGCTTCAAGATAGGTGTTTCTGGGGTTCCATAGTTTTTCAATTCTTATCAGTATCCGCCCATTTCCTTTTCCTCAGATTGGCCTTGATAAACAAAGAAAGACATTTTTCTGAAATCAAATTTTTGTTTTGAAATAAATCTCATTACAAAATCTGAACAACAAAAATGATCATTCAAATTTTATAAAATTAGCTTTAGCTTTTTTAAACTACATTAAATTAAATTATTCCCAAAACAAAATCTCGCGCACATTATAGTTGGGACCACAATAGTCCTGAAAATTTTGAATGCGCGAGACTTGCACAGTCTATTAACGACTTTAAGTTCAACAAGTTGCATCTCCCTTGTGCCCCCCCCTAAAATTTTACCCTTTTTACAGCGGTGTCAGGGTGGGTGACCAAACCCGTCCAAAAGAAGGGGCAATGGCCGTGACGTGACGATCTGGTATCCTGGGACCTGCACATGGTGGCCCTGCTGGGGACTAACCTCACCAGGATTGTTGGGCGGCGCTTCGAATGTTGGGCGGCACTTCGAATGTTGGGCGGTGCTTCGAATGTTGGGTGGCGCTTCGAATGTTGGGCGGCACTTCGAATGTTGGGCGGTGCTTCGAATGTTGGGTGGCGCTTCGAATGTTGGGCGGAGTTAGGATTGGTGGCATGGATACGATGGATTGATCATATCCTTTGATAGGATGAAGAAAAAGGCAATTCCAAACATAAAAGGGGCTTGGACACATGCGACCAAGGCATGTGGAGTCCTACTTCCGGCCAGGGTGACAGTTGGTTGTTGATCTTAAAGGTGCATCAGGCTTGCTCCCAAGGAGCATGGTTCTGGTGTTATCACAAATGGTTGACAAACGGAAGGAGTTCCTAATTTATCCATGAATTAGGGACCACGTTAGTAGGAGTAGAGGACTGCCCTGGTTCTCAGGGTGGCGGACCGGACCCTTCCGAAAGGGAGGTGCAATGGCCTTGACGATCTCCAAAAGCGCGTGGGGCTGGTATCCTGGGACCTGCACGTGGTGGCCCTGCTGGGGACTAACCTCACCAGGATTGTTGGGCGGCACTTCGATTGTTGGGCGGAGTTACGATTGGTGGCATGGATACGATGGATTGATCTTATCCTTTGATAGGATGAAGGAAAAGGCAATTCCAAACTAAAAAGGGGCTTGGACACATGCGACCAAGGCATGTGAAGTCCTACTACCGGCCAGGGTGACAGTTGGTTGTTGATCTTAAAGGTGCATCAGTGCAGTTTACAATAAAGATAATTATTTGTATACGAAAAAGGACAAAAATTACCTTATGTTTGTTTAAATGGATGTTTATTGACCAGATTTACAGTATATGTCAAAAAGAGTGGATGCAAAATAAATCATTAACCAGAGACGAAAACATATATTAAACTGTTATTTGTTTATTTGCGTTCGAGTTTGTATTTTAAGTAATATTAAGTAATTACTATTTAATTTACACAATAAGCAAAGAAAAATCTTCTTAATTTATGAGGTACGCAAAAATAGAATCTTAAAAAGTACAAGTTTACCCCCTTGCAGTTTTTTTCACCAAAAATCTTGGCTCAAAAAGGCCCATTTTTAAAATTTGGCCAAAAAATAAAAGGGTCCGAAATCGCTCAAAAATACAAGTTTAACCCCTTGCAATTTTTTTCACCAAAAATCTTGGCTCAAAAAGGCCCATTTTTAAAATTTGGCCAAAAAATAAAAGGGTCCGAAATCGCTCAAAAATACAAGTTTAACCCCTTGCAATTTTTTTCACCAAAAATCTTGGCTCAAAAAGGCCCATTTTTAAAATTTGGCCAAAAAATAAAAGGGTCCGAAATCGCTCAAAAATACAAGTTTAACCCCTTGCAATTTTTTTCACCAAAAATCTTGGCTCAAAAAGGCCCATTTTTAAAATTTGGCCAAAAAATAAAAGGGTCCGAAATCGCTCAAAAATACAAGTTTAACCCCTTACAATTTTTTTCACCAAAAATCTTGGCTCAAAAAGGCCCATTTTTAAAATTTGGCCAAAAAATAAAAGGGTCCGAAATCGCTCAAAAATACAAGTTTAACCCCTTGCAATTTTTTTCACCAAAAATCTTGGCTCAAAAAGGCCCATTTTTAAAATTTGGCCTAAAAATAAATTGGTCCAAAATCGTTCAAAAGTACAAGTTTACCCCCTTGCAATTTTTTTCACCAAAAATCTTGGCTCAAAAAGGCCCATTTTTAAAATTTGGCCAAAAAATAAAAGGGTCTAAAACCGTTCAAAAGTACAAGTTTACCCCCTTGCAGTTTTTTTCACCAAAAATCTTGGCTCAAAAAGGCCCATTTTTAAAATTTGGCCAAAAAATAAAAGGGTCCGAAATCGCTCAAAAATACAAGTTTAACCCCTTGCAATTTTTTTCACCAAAAATCTTGGCTCAAAAAGGCCCATTTTTAAAATTTGGCCAAAAAATAAAAGGGTCTGAAATCGTTCAAAAGTACAAGTTTAACCCCTTGCAATTTTTTTCACCAAAAATCTTGGCTCAAAAAGGCCCATTTTTAAAATTTGGCCAAAAAATAAAAGGGTCTGAAATCGTTCAAAAGTACAAGTTTACCCCCTTGCAGTTTTTTTCACCAAAAATCTTGGCTCAAAAAGGCCCATTTTTAAAATTTGGCCAAAAAATAAAAGGGTCCGACATCGCTCAAAAATACAAGTTTAACCCCTTGCATTTTTTTTCACCAAAAATCTTGGCTCAAAAAGGCCCATTTTTAAAATTTGGCCCTCAAAAAAATGGTCCAAAATTGCTCAAAAGTACAAGTTTACCCCCTTGCAGTTTTTTTCACAAAAAAAAAACATCTTGGCTCAAAAAGGCCCATTTTTAAAATTTGGCCAAAAAATAAAATGGTCTGAAATCGTTCAAAAGTACAAGTTTAACCCCTTGCGGTTTTTTTTCACCAAAAATCTTGGCTCAAAAAGGCCCATTTTTAAAATTTGGCCAAAAAATAAAATGGTCCGAAATCGCTCAAAAATACAACTTTACCCCCTTGCAGTTTCTTTCACCAAAAAACTTGGCTCAAAAAGGCCCATTTGTAAAATTTGGCCAAAAAATAAAAGGGTCCGAAATCGCTCAAAAATCGCTCAAAAATACAACCCCTTGCAATTTTTTTCACCAAAAATCTTGGCTCAAAAAGGCCCATTTTAAAATTTGGCCCCCCAAAAAAATGGTCCAAAATTGCTCAAAAGTACAAGTTTACCCCCTTGCAGTTTCTTTCACCAAAAATCTGGGCTCAAAAAGGCCCATTTTTAAAATTTGGCCAAAAAATAAAATGGTCCGAAATCGCTAAAAAAATACAAGTTTAACTAACCCCTTGCAATTTTTTTCACCAAAAATCTTGGCTCAAAAAGGCCCATTTTTTAAATTTGGCACAAAAATAAAATGGTCCGAAATCGTTCAAAAGTACAAATTTACCCCCTTGCAGTTTTTTTCACAAAAAAAAAAAAATCTTGGCTCAAAAAGGCCCATTTTCAAAATTTTGCCAAAAAATTAAATGGTCCAAAATTGCTCCAAAATACAAGTTTAACCCCTTGCAGTTTTTTTCACCAAAAACCTTGGCTCAAAAAGGCACATTTTTAAAATTTGGCCAAAAAATGAAATGGTCTGTTTAATACAATTAAAAAGTACAAGTCTAACCCTTGCAGGTTTTACAGTACAAATTGGCTTCAATTTCTTAAAGACAAGTTTTCTTTAATGGTTGTATCATTGTTGCTTACCACTGTCTTGACAAAGCTGAGTTTTCTTGGAATGATTGATGGACTGATCTTCCAGTTATTCCTGAATCAGTGCATGACATGGGTGCATGTTTCCTGTAACAGTAGACAAAAATTAAACTGAAATGAATAATGGACATTATTAGTCTAAAGAACCGTGTAACACACCAAGGCCCAACGTTATGGACCTGCCTACCACATGATTCTGTGCTTACAGCCTGCTGTAAAGTGTGTGAATCTATGGACCTGAACAGCAGAATAAGCAGTGCTACGACATTGGGTGTAACAGAATCCAAAGTACAATTAGCTTTTACAGAGCACTTTCATTAGTACCTGGAATAGTTTAATTCCTCAGTCCATTCATAAAATGATCAATAGTAATTTTCAAGCAGAGTCTTATAGAAAGACTTATTTAGGACCCAATGATTCAATTCCTATGGTGTACCATTTTAGGTTTTCTTTTGGACCTTCTAATGTTTTATCAAAATTAAAGTCAAATAATAAGCAAAAGAGTTGATGGTCCAGATGCTACAGTCCTGAAACCAGTTTTTGTCATTTGCTTTTTATTTTGTATTGCCTAATGGTTTAAATTTACTAATTTTACATAGGCTAATTAAGAATAGTTGGAGAGCCAGCGTAAAAAAAGGACACTTTGTTTTTCCAATATCTGTGTCCATTCGGGCTTGCGTTAAAATTCAACACAAGTTTCTGAAGAAGAGTTGGTGGTCCAGTGGAAGAAATTGTGACTCTGCCTGTGTTTTGTTTTAAATATTTAAAAAATTGCAAAAATTCTAAGAAGAGTTGGTGGTTCAGTGGAGGGACTTGTGACTCTGAAGTGAATGGTCCTTGGTTCAAATCCCAGTCTTTCCCTTTTTCGTTTTATATATAGCATGTGTCCCTTAATAACGGTTTTAAATTAACTACAAATACAACTCTGTGATGAAGTGTTGCACATGTAGGAGCATTTCCCACCATTGATTCCTACTATTTTTATTGTTTTCACTATCTGTGTCCACTCTAAGGGTTTTAATTAACGTCAGATGCAAGTTTCTTAAGAAGAGTTGGTGGTCCAGTGGAAGGACTCAATGACTCTGGATGCTATGGTCCTGGGTTCAATTCCCACTCTGTAACTTTTCTTTTTTCATTGCCTGTGTCCATTCTAAGGGTTTTAATTAACGTCAGATGCAAGTTTCTTAAGAAGAGTTGGTGGTCCAGTGGAAGGACTCAATGACTCTGGATGCTATGGTCCTGGGTTCAATTCCCACTCTGTAACTTTTCTTTTTTCATTGCCTGTGTCCATTCTAAGGGTTTTAATTAACGTCAGATGCAAGTTTCTTAAGAAGAGTTGGTGGTCCAGTGGAAGGACTCAATGACTCTGGACGCTATGGTCCTGGGTTCAATTCCCACTGCAAAAAACTCTGGCCTTTTTATTAAAACAAGTTTAGTTTTTCAAGATGAATTTTTAGCAAAAGGAGCTTTTTCTTTTTCTTTTTCTAGTTAACTAAGCTCGGACCTCAGGTTCGGCGGGCACCACCAGGAATTGAACCGGGGTCAGTCGCTTTTCTAACGCACGGTCTACCCTGTTGAGCAAGCGGGTCCCCCTGTTAAAATGTGTTCGTTTCTAATATATATAGAATAAATTTGTACTTAATAATTTTTTCACATTTAGCTCAGTGCTATATATAGCATGGCACAGGAGTACAAACTAGGTATTGAGACCAGATAAGGTAATGCCTATATGGGGGAAGTTTGTACTTAGTAAATTTCACTCAATAGTAAGTAATGGGATAAGGTGACTGGACATTGGATGGGGTTTGGGTAGTGTCTTCTAAGGGAAAGTTTGTACTTGGTAAATTTCACTCAATCAGCTCAATAGTAAGTAATGGTATGAGGTGACTGGACATTGGATGGGGTTTGGGTAGTGTCTTCTTAGGGAAAGTTTGTACTTGGTAAATTTCACTCAATCAGCTCAATAGTAAGTAATGGTATGAGGTGACTGGACATTGGATGGGGTTTGGGTAGTGTTTTCTTAGGGAAAGTTTGTACTTGGTAAATTTCACTCAATCAGCTCAATAGTAAGTAATGGGATGAGGTGACTGGACATTGGATGGGGTTTGGGTAGTGTCTTCTTAGGGAAAGTTTGTACTTGGTAAATTTCACTCAATCAGCTCAATAGTAAGTAATGGGATAAGGTGACTGGACATTGGATGGGGTTTGGGTAGTGTCTTCTTAGGGAAAGTTTGTACTTGGTAAATTTCACTCAATCAGCTCAATAGTAAGTAATGGGATGAGGTGACTGGACATTGGATGGGGTTTGGGTAGTGTCTTCTTAGGGAAAGTTTGTACTTTGTAAATTTAACCCATTCAGCTCAATAGTAAGTAATGGGATAAGGTGACTGGACATTGGATGGGGTTTGGGTAGTGTCTCTCAAGAGGAAGCTCAATCAAAAGGAGGTTTTACTTTGTAAATTTCAGATGTACATAATATAATACTACATAAAATGAGTTTGATAAAAATTGACATAAGGTAGGGACTATGTAAGGTCTTCAAAGGGGAAGTTTGGACATTTCTGGGCATGTTGGAAATGGACACAGGCAACTAAAATTGGTTAACTTAACTTCTGACACCAGGAAATAGAATAAGAGACAACTGTTTATTTACACAATCATGTGGTTTTTTTTAACTACACGTACAATGAATCATAAATAATTCTTTGTAATCAATGACTTTGATAACGAAGAAAAAAAATTAGGCCAGTAATTACACTATACTACTAAATTATTGCAAGAAAAATAAATACTTTCTGTCTTTTACAGGAAACATCCTCCAATTAGAGTGTAGGGTTTGAGAAAAGCTCAAACGTTTCACCATAAAACTAGTTCACATTTTAGTGAAAACAAAGAGAAACAATTGCATGTTTTGTCGGGCAGATTTCGTGCATGTTCATATTGGATTGGTTTTGATTGTGGCAGTCAAAACAAGCTACAGGATCTTCAAATGTGTTATTTCCTTGAATTCATATCCTTGACTTTGGAGGTATTTCACATGAAACTATTTCTCTGGAGGGTTGTACTGGTTTGATCTTTAAAATCAGTGAGCTTTCAGATTGAAATTTCCTTTTTTATAATTATGCATCTTGGTCACGCAAAGGGCTATGACAACATCAACGTTTCACAACCATTTGAATGTACTTGTATTAAACTAATACATGTATCAATATTAATTTTTGCTTAATAAAATTTCTCTACAGATAAACTAATTCCAGTCATCCAGAATGGTCAAAATTATCAAGGTACTACAGTGAATATAATTTTTTCCAGACCATAAACTTTTCCCAACACTTAGTCTTGTTCAATCATGTCTTTATACTCCAACAACATAATGATTTATAAAGACATAGACCCCTGCCCTTTTTGCTCCCTGTACTACTACGAAAATACTGACAATTATGGATGACCATTTACTAATGCCAGTCTTACCAGATCTTGGAAAACATTTCAGACATTCCTTGTATTAATGATAAATGTACATGTACTTGATGCCAGATGAGCAGCTTTCTGAAAAAAAAAGATTGGCATATTTTAATAAATCATGAAAATAATGCTCAAAATGTTTTGTCCTGACTAGAAACTGCCTTGTGATATTTATTTAAAAACATGTTAACTCAAGCAAACTAAAATAACTCTGCAGAGAAAGCTACAACCCTCACAGTTACTTCATCCACAATACATCTCAATATTTCCAATTGCCAAAGTGAAATGATTCAGAAGGCTTGGAGCAGGTAGGCCCCTTGAAAAAACCAGTTTATCACAGGGTCAGGCATTTAAATTTTATCCAAGTCCAAACAATTTGGTGAGACAAAGGAGAAGTTCAGAGAATTCAAGTCCCCTCCAAGGGCTTGCAGCTGCTATTTAATAAATGTCAAAGAGTAAAATAAAGAGGGAAGGAAAAATAGTCACCAAAAGGAGCATTTATGGCAATGAGAAAGTGGGGTTGGCAGACCTCAAAATACTGCCATTATATATTAGTGTTTTGTTTTGTATTTAAGATGAGAGCCGCCACCCCCCCCCCAACCATCCGAAGGCAGAATTTATCTACCAGTCCTCTTCTAAGATTATTTCTGGGTGCGCCACTGTCTTGTTCCCACTATCGAATTCGGTTGTAATAAAGATTTGAAGATATCTGCTAAGTTCCCAAATCAAAACATTCTTAAATCCCTAATTAGTGGAAGACTTAACCACTGTCATTCTAACAATTAACGAGAGGTTCAGGAGAGAGGTTCAGGCGAAAAACATGTTATTTTCTTGTTTTATTTGTGGGAAATGCAAGGCTAATGCCTTAAATGTTTAGGGACAACAAATTATTTGCTTCTCATTGTGTAGAAAATGCAGTGATTCCACTTGAATTTTTAGCTCAATATTTAATGTGCTTGTTGCTTCTCCCCTTTTTTCAACCCTCTTTTAAGTGGAGGAATAGTTCGTATTTCTGAGGGGTGCTTCTTCCAAATATTTAACCTTAACCAAAATGTGTTTTGGTTCCAACACAAATCCTGCTTAAATACACAGCTTACCTGTTATTCACATTCCTTTGGAGATGACACGTTCATAGTTTGTGTAAACAAAGAGATGGCTTCACATGAGTAATATCCTGAAAGAAGAGATCAAAGATCCACACATGAAAACATTGCTTACCTCCCAGACATTATACATGGCCAGACTGATGGTAGAAAAGCCAAGAATTCTTACAAGTTTTCAATAGACTCTGAATTGTTTTAGTTCAGAAGTATGTGCAAATAATATGTATCTGTAAATTGTGTCCAATTAATATTTTGTCCATGGAAAAACTATTCGGATCAACTAAAAACCTATGGTCGCTGTAAACGCCAACCACAAATGAGGCCATATTGTTAACTTTAAAACTATTGCCAGCCCCCTAGCCCAGCCTGCCTAACAAAACACTGCTTCATAAGGATATTCAAATCTTACATGGCTCAGTTTTACAACTAAAAGGCACGATTCGTAGTTCTCTAATTTGTATATAAAAAATATCAACAAATTCCCATAGTTAGTCCTTATTGATTCATAAATTAAATATCTTACCTCTTGTGATGAGAAGCAGATCTGGCGCCTCTTTGTGTGAGGATGGATCAACATTTCAAACTAAATGATTCCTGAAATACAAAATACAACACTTCATGAAGTTTACAAGGCCCAAAAAACTGTTTTCCTTAATAGTAGTTTGCAGAAATGTATTTTAAAAATCCTTTGCCAATTCTCCCAAAAATAAATCACTCATGATTTGTTTGTGATTTACACAAAGGCCTTAACTATTGTATTGAAAACAAAATTTGATAGATATAAACAATGGTAGTTGGGAAAATGCAACTATTTTTAATCTTTGCAGGGGAGGAAAAAATTACTAGAAAGTGCATGGCTTATCCCTTACTTCTTTCTAATAATACAAAATCTTCCCCTTTTTAAATGTTAAAAAAACCCATTTGAATTTCTCTAAAAGGAAAACTGAAAATTAAGGCCAACTCAAAGACTTTTTAATACTTTCAATTTTTTTCAAATCTCAATTTCGACCAGATTAAGTCTTTACCTCTTGCCAAAGAAACTGCTCTCCATTATATCAAACGAGGAGCTTCCTGTACAAGCAAAAAAGAAAACAATGAATCATTAATCAACACTTTTATTGCAACTATTCACAAAGATCTTGCAAGTAAGAATGAAAACAATGCAACCAGAAGGAGATATTAACAGATCTTCTGAACAGAGAAATCTGTTTGTAATCTGCGAGATAATTTATTACAAAGAATGCCAAACAGTGTTTTACAAGCTCAAAGGGAAAATTGTAACTGGAAAAATATGACTTAGCCCTCCCTGTATGAAAATAATAAATTCATTGTTGGTTTAATCCCACTACAAGTAGTAAAGTTAACAAGTTTTACTAATTTTGAGCATAATTCTTTGAAAATATCATTGAGAGTTCATATGTAACTTAAAAACATTCTATACCCAAAACGTCCTATACTTTACCTTTACTTTTATTATTTACCATTGCAATTGCATTCAGCTAAATATTTGTAAAATTTGCATCAAGTTTTGCAACTCTCATCCAATTAGAAAGAATTGTTTAACTAATAATGTATGCCGGGGCCCGGGTCCCACATGGAAACCACTTCTAACTGTTTGGGTATAGCCTGGCTAAAGAAATGTAAATCAAATTTTGTCAAATGTTTAAAATTGACAGCAAGGATTTACGTACTTTACATCAGCCTCTAATATATCTATGGTGACTGGTGGACATTTTGGTGGTTTTGCGAACTTGTATGCCTCAGACATCTCCATTGTGGTTTTTCTATAAGCAGAAATAAATGAAACACAATTTAGACATAAGTTACATAGGGTATAAAAAGTTTAGACATTCAACTTTTTAATTGCAAAATAAAAAAAGGAAAATGGCTCAACTTTCTACAATATTTTTCAGTTCTATGGCACCCCCTCCCCATTTGAATTCTGGACATTAAAAATGTTATGTTTAAATAAGTCTTGAACGGTGGAAGTCAATGTTTAACTTTTTTTTTTTCTGTTTACACACAATGCTGACTGTTATTAGCAGTGAGCAAATGGCTTTAATAGGGACAATAGGATCGTAAAATATAAAAGAAAACAAATGTCATCAAACAGGGGTCTGATTTACCTTCCCATAAATCAAATTCGTGCTCTTCACATAAAGTGGATGTAAAGTGGCTTTAATCAGAAGATTGATGGCATACCTCCGGGATGCAAGATTCCATTGATGTGAGGTGAAGATGTCTTGGTTGGTTACCGACTCAATCTGCATCATCTGTGAAAGAAATTAATCAAGTCACATTTTATGAGTCTAGGTGATTTAATACAGGGGATTTTGGGAAGGAGTGGATGGAACTGAAAAGGCAATTCAGGAAGCCATGGATGACAAGTGATTACGCTTTGGGCAGCAGTGAGAGGGAAATATCTTAAAGAGGGTTTAATTAAGGGACTGTGTCAATTGGGTACTCAACCGAACTGGTGATATGGGCAACAACTAAAGACGTTCAACTTGAGTCAACAGCGAAGTCATGCAAAAATTGTCAGTGCTCATCAGCTCATGTTTAAACAAGTGATTGTCAGCTCGGAGACCATTAATAAAATTAATTACACCTAAATGAGCCTGCACAAACTTTCCACAATACATGTAGGCAATGGTAATTGACAACTGGGGAAAAATGTAGGTAAAAAAATGTGAGTTCTATTTGAAAGATCATCACACTGATGCTAATGTGGGCATAGGGCCAAAATTGTAAGAAGATGTGGAGGGGGTCCAGCGTATTGGCATTATTTAATTTATGAGGCTAATGTAATTGTAAGAGATTCTGAAGCTCTACGCCCAGGATATTAGACTCAGTGCAGTGCAATTTGGAGACTGGTGCCCTACCAAAGCTAAACCTCACTCCCATGTCCACTACATAGACACTCACAGTGACATGAATCTGAATTATATTGTCAGCAAAGCATCATATTATGATTCATAATATCTAATGGAAACATCATTTATTTAAATTAAAAGTCACAACACTGTAGAATGCAATGACTTCAGTGTACACACCAGCCTGAGCAGGCATTTAAACAAAACTTCTTTAGTTTTATTTTAAAATAAAATAAAAACACAATCGTCAAAAGTGAAATCTAAGCATTTGACGAACATTGAATAAAACAAGTTTTCCAGAATGAACACGATTGTCTTTTGAGCAATGTGAATACAAGAACACTAACCGTAACTAATGGTTTCTTTATTCTGGCTGTACATCGGTTATTTTGCAGGATGTTTTCCGATATTTTTGGCGACCACTCAACACCAACTCGTGGCGAGTGTAAAAGAAATGTTTAAAAGGCCGCCCATCACGTGTTCGTTGCCATAATACTCGACTCATTAAAACGCTCAAGCATAAGGGAATGTCACCGGTACCAGACTAAGCTCACCTTTCAGCGGAACACTGGTTCCCCGTATCCTTTCTCTATGGGTCCACCTCACTGATCTCTATTATACTGTCAGTATAATATAGAGATCAGTGGTCCACCTACGGGAATACGTTTGCAGACCACCCGCTAAAGGGGGGGGGGGGGTTAAAAATACCCCATGTTTGACGGGATTCCATAACTCTAAGAGGGACTCAAGTATTTGTAAAGCTTTTGTAAAAGAATATCACCTTTTTTTGCCAACGTCTCTCTCTGCAACTAGCTATCAACAATATTAAGCCTGCCCTCTGTTGAAACCAATCATTTCCAACTTCAAGTGAGGGCGGGCTACAACATGGCAGCCTCCAAGATACCAAAAGCTTTGACGCTCAAGCAGGTAAATTGCAGTCATTTATTTAAAGGAAAAGTGGTGTAGTTCAGTATTCAACGGCAATTTTTAAACTCAGTGACCAAAACCAACTTATCATCAACAGTGCAAACCATTTCTGTTCAGAAAGAGTGAATAAATAACTCACAAATTACAATCATAACTAAGTCGGTACGAAGTACAGCTCATTCACATGTACTATATTACTAATATATTACTAACTAATATTACCAAATACATTCGTTATTTACTAGTCAGTAGACAGTAGGTCACTACACTGTAGTATTACTCTAGTACTACGTCTCACTAGCAGTCTGTCTGTTTTCTGGCTGTATATATTCGGTTAAACCTTCTTAATTCAGTGTAATTTGACCTAATAAGGGAGATAACTTGTGTGTGGTGGCTCCATCATGCAGAAATTTTGCCCTGACAGTGACACAGTGAGTAGACTGTGTGACAGGCATGACAGGCTGACAATGACACTGTGAGTAGACTGTGACGTGACAGGCTGACAGTGACACTGTGAGTAGACTGTGTGACAGGCTGACAGTGACACTGACAGCCGACACTTTCTGCCTTTTGTTCAGAAAATAAAGGAATGTTATTAATAAATACCTCGGAGAGTTTATGCATTCTGATTGGTCGAAGACTGGTCACGTGGGGGTGTATTAACATGTGATATAAAGACCGGCTCTGTAAACTAGCGAATTAATGGCCCCTAAACAAGCACATTTTTGTGTAAAAGTTATGTTTGCACTGTGCTTGTTGTGCGGAAACTATCATAACTGTTTTCTTTGCGCGTATTCTTTTTTTGTTATTTTGACAAGGTCAGATGGTGCAGCGTGCACGCGCATACCTTGCGTATGCGTAAACGCGCTGACAATGTATCAATTTAAGGTAGCTGGTACGCGCATGAAACCATGGTAAAGCAAAGCATAAAGCCAAACACCAACCAAAGTGTTTCTATTAATAGTGCTCTTACTTTTAAAGCGCATAGTCAGGTTCTGCAAAATATGCACATAAAAATAAATTAGTTAATTAAATGTAAGAGACTAGGTGCCACGCAAAAGTTGATCAGCCTAAAGAATGGCCCTTGAACATGAGTGGAACATTTCGCGAAAGAAAAATCACAAATTCTGATGATTATTACCGTTTTTCTTCGTTAAAAGGTATTTATTAATGGCAATAACAGTGTGGGGAGCCGGTCTTCACTGCGTGGTAATGACCTTGGTTGGTGGCTGGCCGCTGTTAATAGACCTCGCCTTCGGCTCTGTCCATTAACAACGGCCAGCCACCAACCCGGTCATTACCACGCAGTGAAGACCAGCTCCCCACACTGTTATTCCCTAATTACTAACAACATGTGAACTTTAGGCATGATCATCATGATTGTCAAATTGATAATGACCATTACTCAGTTTAGTATTTAAACTATATATATTTTTGGTTTCAATATTTCAAGCATGGGTATACTTTCTGTAGCCTTCGAACGATGGTAGATAGGCCAAGGAGTAGTGGCTATAATAAGCGCTATTAAGCCAGAAAATCTTATACTTCCCCTCTTTGACGCCTGCTTAAATTAACTTTAAAATGTCAGAACAAATTCTAAAGAATCATTTCATAGAGGATGTTTTAAGAGATGAATGCAGGTCATGTTTGCCTAAAAATTTCTGGGTGGCAGTAAAACAGCCAAACGAGTCTGTTATAATAATTCTTTTATTTCAGCCTAAAAATTAGTTCTCCCTTAACAGTGGCCCATTGGCTGAATGCAAGTTAAAACACCTAAGGAACAGTTAGAATTTTCTTCAAGTAGTCTAGCTGGCTAGTTTAGTGTTAAAAAGCATCCCAGTTTAACATGAAATAATATGAACTAGTTTAAAAGCTGACAGATGGGTGAATTGACAGGGCTAGTGAGTGGAAAATACATAAAGGGCAAACCCTGTGAAATGCAAGACTACTATTAACTTGTAAAAGCAAAGGTCACATTGACAGCTGCTTGTATTTTATGCAGAATGAAAATGACCGTTAATAGGTTTCCTAGCAATTGCTAGAAAATATTTCTTTTACTTCCAAATATTGTTATTGAACTATTTGCTCTCCATGTTGTACGGCCATTGTATTAAATAACCCACTTTCCG
The DNA here is from genome assembly GCA_023634235.1 of Pisaster brevispinus. Taxonomy (NCBI): domain Eukaryota; kingdom Metazoa; phylum Echinodermata; class Asteroidea; order Forcipulatida; family Asteriidae; genus Pisaster; species Pisaster brevispinus. Next base: position 21,088,062 of record JAMKCF010000007.1, on the reverse strand, counting down.
CTTTCATTGATAGTTTCTACTGAGGCAACAGGTTTTGAATCTTTACCGGGATGTACATCGAGCATTGAGAAGAGTACCTGATGACAAAGATAGAGCAGAGCTTAGAGTATGGGCCAGGGAGGAATTCAAAAGAAACAAGAGCCAACATGAGGAGGTAACTGAAACGGTCGAGGCATCATCATTTGTGTTGAATTGAGAGAGAGATTGACATGAGTTGAAGTTTTCAACGTATGAATAAAAAATATTGTATGGTGATTGCTTACAGATGGCAATCAGAATGTTACTGACCCAAGGGAAGAGAACGCTTAGAGAGATAGAGAGTACAGTGACCCTGGCTAGGTGACGCATCTCCTTCACTGCCTGTAGGTGTTACAACAATAGAGTAACTGAACCAACATTGGCTATGGCTCAATGTCTTTAGCTGAGATTGTCTCAGTTGTCACCACCATTTGAACTGATGGCTCACATGTCAAGTCCATGTACTAAAGACCAGTCTGGACTGAAATCCTGTAGAAGGTCTTGCAATTTTATCATGAAATGGATTGGTAGTAAATGAATTGCATTCTTACATAAACTTTGTACTTGAGACTAATTTACAGGGTTATTATAAACATTTAAATTATTTCATTCTATATATTTTGTACACATTAATTTACTTTACAGTAAATCATTTGAGATTCTAGAAATTTGTCTAATTTGTTCTTGAAAGAGACATTATATCAGGTCAAACAACCCTCACAGTAGACGTCCTTATTAGCAGTACTAGAAATAGCTCAATTATTGTTAAGCTGTTCGGCTTATACACACAGAATGCAAACTGAAATGGGGGTAATGAGTACGTGAATTGCATTCAAAGAGTGGAACGATTCGGGTCAAGTCAGGTTTTTTTCTTATTTTTCTAGGAACTTTCAAAAGTACTTGCTGTTCAATCAAATAAAATATGCTTAGAATTAGCATCAAAATAAAGAATTTGAGTGTAATCAATTTCAAGACATAAAAATATAATAAACAATTTTTTTTAAACAAACACGTTTTCATCATGTATTCAGTTCTTTGGACATAAATGACAGCAATTGGTGAGAAGTGCACCCAAGTGTGTAAATGGTATAATACAGAGGACATCCCATGCTGTGGACTTAGTTTTTTTAGCGACGTTCCCATTGGTTTTGTACACGAAACAAACCGAGGACTGTCCCTGATATGTTTTTTTTCCGGGTCCCTATTGCTAAAGTCCTCGGTTTGAATGCGTAGACATGTTCAATTCCCCCACACCCCCCCCCCCCAAAAAAAAAAAAACCCACACACACACGCAGGTACAGCACTCCTATACGTTAGAGGACACCTATTGTACTTTCTGTTGTTCCTGTATTGAAGCAATCCCCATTGGTTTTGTACACAAATGACTAGTGAGGACACCTGAAAACAAAGAACCGACTAGTGAGGACCTATTGTCCCTATTGTAAAATGTCCTCGGAGGGTTGGCAATACAAACACACCCTTACATATCGCAGTTACGGGGTACTTCCATTGTTGTTCTATTATTCCCTTTTCTAAAGAAATCCCCTGTGGGGTACCACTTGAACAAAGAAAACCTTGTGGGGTAGCATTGTTCTATTGTTAAAAATACCCCATAAGTTGGCATGTGTAAGGGCACACTCACACACACCCAAACAAACAAAAACAACACACTGGAAAAATTGCAGGAAACAAACTTAAAGTTAAACTACTTTGTTATAAATAAAACATGTAACATACAACTCATCTTGAATATAATAAATAATAAAATAGTCTGTGCTTTTATTATATATATTTGTCAGGCAGCCACATAACAGAGTTAAAGTAAATATGAGGGAGGGAGATAAAAAGGAGACAAGAATAAAATAATATCTGTACAAACTAACATACTTTTAACCCTTTAGAGAACATTTTTTTCTTTATAACCGTCATGCCCAGACATGGGTTTTATTAGTGATTTTTTGCAACAATTTTTTACTGTAAATGTTTCTCAAAAAAACCCTTAAATTTGAAAAGTTCAATTGCTTTAGAAACATAGATACTATGTTAACATGGGAAATATTGGAGAATGTCAATTCAGGTCATGACCTTTACTTTGACCTTTTTAGGTCAGATCTTGCAGCCATTTTTTTTTGCTGCTGTGGGTATTTTTGGTCTACGCCGTTTCCAGCCGCTATGGTCTCTAAAGGGTTGAGCCATTAATCATATTAAGCAATGTTTTTACTACTCAGTAAACCCATAAAATAGACAAGACAAGTGCAGCGAAGACAACTTAGAAATTAAAAAAGATACAGATATTTTTTCACAAAATTACAGGACAAGGAGTTATACATAAGAGGACAAGGAATTACAGCAGGACTGCAGCTTTTTGACAAAAATATCTTCCCAATAACTAATACTCTTCTCTTTCAGTCGTTGTTATAAATACATCTCTAAAACTATTTTTGCAGCAAATAAATCATATACTTTTCCCCATTTCCATAAACATTTATATGAATAAACAAAAGTTAATATGGCCGACAACAGAAAAACCAAGTGATTGTCATAACACTCTCAGATTGTTAAGATGAATATGATGCATGTAACAGCTCCTACGATTGGTTGTTCATAGTGCTGCTTAATAATGTCAACAAAAAACACCCAATGAGGGCTATTGATAGTCCGGATGTTCTCCTTATTGCCCCACCATAATGACAGCATCTTAATTGTACACAGTCACTGTACCATTATGAAGGATAAGTCATCAAACATTAATAGTGGAGTCAAAAATGGGAGATTTAAGACTTTTCCCAACACAGTACTCATAAAAGAATGGTTGGAATTTGACATCATTTTACATAGTTTATAATGATCCAAATCCACACCATGCACCAACTAAAAGTCACTACTTGAAACAGTAACACAAAAAGTATCAATATTTCTCATCCACATCTCATGTCTCTTGAGCGCATATTTTCACATCGCAATATTCCCACCTGGTTTTCTTGAGCGTGGTAAAACACCACGGTCTCTCCCTCTTTCCTGATGGGTTACGACAGTAGTTATGGTCCCCCAACCCTTGTCTCTCATTCCGCGCTGCCTCACCCTTCCAGTATTCCTGCTTGTGTGGCCATTGTGAATTCCATTTCTGACAAGTCGTTCCAGAGACGGTGAAATCACGGTTACCTCTGTACTCGCGTCCATCCCCTCTCTTGCTCTGCGTACACTCCTCTACCAGGGGGGGGGGGGGGGAGACAATGCATTTTAATACAACAAGAATTTCATGAAAGCTTTCCTACAAAGTCTCAAAAGGTTGAAAAGACTGTTTGTAATTAGATTCTTTTAAAAAATTCATATCAGTTAAACTCACTGAAGTATCTACCATTCTGAGTCAAATCATTTCAATAGACTTCCAAATTCAGTAACATTTGGTACAATTATTATAGAAGCGTTTGAAATGTTTAAACATGTAACCCACTTCATGGAAAGAACCTAGTAGCTTTTATCTGTGCATCATCCAATCAGTTGTTCAAATTGTTTTCAATTAAAGAGTGAAACATGATTGTTTACACAATCTAATGACTAGCTTGAATTTCAAAAGCCCCAATGATGTAAACTTAGAAAAAGTAGTAATTACTACAAAAATTAGTTTGTAAATTTTAAACGCTTTCGTTTTCACACATTATAATATTTCAAATGAAGTAGTGTACGTACCATCTGATTTTTTAGCCATTTTCCTCTGGTTGCATTGGTACATGGCATTGACCTGAGCTATGTCCAGTGCACTCAGTCCATCCTGTTGACCCATCTGGAACCGATGCCTGCGACCAATTTTCTTAATCTTGATTGTAGGTAGACCGGTAGCAGTGAAGGCATTTGGAGGGTAATGCATAATACTCTCATAGTCATAGGGGAAGCCCAGACTGGTTACATTGACAGGGTCAATCATGCCAAAGTTCTCCTCAGTGCCCGGTACAATGTTATGGTACACGATTTTGACGTACTTGTCCCTATCCTGACGGCTCTGATTAAATAATAAAACAAAAATCTGTGAATGAAGAAGTCTTTAAAGAGTTAGGAGGACAGAAAAGGAAAAAACTTTGTGAATTTTGAGTTGAAAAAAAGTGTGAGTTGCTCAACATAATAAGGTCGGTCATCGGGTCAGATACCAGGTTGGTCATGTTGGTCGTCAGGTCGGTCATCAGGTCGGTCTTTGGGTCAGTCGACGGGTCGGTTGACAGTTCCGTCGACAGGTGGGTCATCAGGTTGGTCATCAGTTGGGATATCAAGTTGGATATCAAGGTTGATCATTAGGTTTGAGATCAGGTCGGATATCAGGTCGGTCATGTTGGTCATGGGGTCGGTCATGAGGTCCATCATCAGGTCCGTCATCAGGTCCGTCATCAGGTCATAAAAAGCATGTGATTTTCCTGATTATACCTGTTCATGCCAGAAGCCCACAGCATGTCCTATTTCATGGATGATGGTGCCTAAGACTGAACAACCTGGCCCCATGGAGATGATCTGCTGCCCTCCTTGACGTCCAACAAAAGACCAACAGCTGTGGGAAGATCAAAACATGGAGTCAAATTAAATACTATCATATAAAAGCAAACCACTAAATTATCCAAAGTCCCATTTGAAGATCTCTTGCTCAATTGAGGCATAATGGCCTACAAGGATTCGAACCTCCATTCACAATAACTTGGAGAGAGCACTAACACTGCTTAACCAAATCTTTCACAATACATTTTTTGTGGAGTTGTTGCCTTTCAGATTTAGGGGTCCGAATCCCACTCTGAGCAAGAAAAACAACATTTCTGTAGAAAAAGAATTCATGGAATGAAATGGGTATGGTTTTTGATTATGAATGGAATGAAAATGGGATTCAAATCCCACTCTGAGCTACAAAAGTACAATTTCAACCAAAGTTTGTACACAAAGTTCTGTAAAACAAGAAAAACATTATCCTTACCCAGGGAAGTAAGCAAAGCGTATATAGTCTCTGTCCTTGGGTCTACGATGTCTAAAGTGAATGCATGTATGTCTCTCCCAGTGCTTCATAGCAGCACGGATCAATCTAGCTGTAGATGGAGCTGATGAAGAACACATCGAAAAGAAAGCAATTAAGTATATGGTAAAAAAAACTTAATTGAGTTAAGTTTCAAACAAAGTATTGCTTAAACAATTAAAGATTTGCTGAAAACCTGTCACAAGACTATTAATATCATTATACATGTATTATATTAGCAAATGACCTACTTCAAACAAAAATGTCCTAATTTTTGAATATTTTTTTTTAAATTGGTCAGATTATTGGTTAAGATTTACATTTAGTGTAAAAGATGCTTCAATGCCAAAGTGGATCAGATTAATCCCTGAAACATAGAGCTTTCATTCAGGAAGGAAAGTGAATTTTTATGCTTAATTGTAGTTTTTTATTTTAATTTTTTATTAATGTCTTTTTATTGCTGGGTACCTTTGAATGAATGTGTTTTCCTCAGGATAAACAATTTAAAAAGAAATTTAAAAATGTCAAAAACTTGATAAATAAAAATAAATAAAAAACGATTTTTCAAAACGAAGTTCATTGTGATTAAGATAAACACAAAATATATGGGAAGAATGACGAGGACTAGACTTGGATTGTTAGCCAAAATATCACAATATGCAAATTAAAACAAACATAATTGAACCAAACGCGCCCGTTTGAGTTTCATCACAAAAAGTTTTGGAAAAAAACATTGTTGTTTAAATGTACTACAATTTTCTCGACAGCAACTTTGAATGATTTGGATTCTTTCCTGTTAGTTTCTTACCGAAGTCATCGTCGATTGTGTAGGGAATAACCCCGTCCGTCCACCGCTGGTTGATTGGTCGGACGGCAGCCCTCGCTCTACGGGAGCGCTGCTCAGCCTTAACGGCACGGTGACCGTGATGTTTGGCACGATGCATCATGCTCGCCACGCCCAAGCTCCGTCGTGTACCGGGATCTAATACGATATCTCCCTCGAAGAATGGGGTTACGAACGATTGCTGGGCTGAGGAAAAAAACAGTAGATATTTTTTATAGTCTCAACAATCATCTTAATAGGAAATGATCGACTTAAAGAAATATCCTAAGGCTAAGTCAAAGAAAGTTCAAAGCATAAATAGTTTAAGAAACGACAATTTGTGTATGCCTGGATGAAGACCAACTTTCACTTATTTAATATATACATTGACTTTATACAGAAAATAACAATATGCAGCAGAAAAAAAACTATTTAAATATGTTTTCTCCTATAAGTTTAAGCCGTTTTTATTTTTGCAAGACTGGATTAAAAACAACGTAATGGGGGACTATGGCGTCGGTTCTGGCCGCCATTTTACAACCACGTGGCGGAGCCAGGATTTGATACCAGAATGAATTGTTTCATTTTAAAATGGGGGTGTTACACTTACTTCCACCGGAGGGGCCTGGTACTTCAATTGTACATAAATCAGCTAGTGGCGGTGGACAGAGACCTACAATGAAACATTGAAATTAGTTGCATAACATTACAACATGTTGACCATGAAAACAATAATTGGATCATAAACAAGTCATTGTGTGATAATTTTACACTTTTGGCAAGATTCAGTTTGCAACTTTATCGGAAGCTATTGATGGTTGACCCATATGTCTTATTTTCTCAATTTCCAATTCAAGAAGTTGGAATAGCCTTCTCAAGCTGTGAGACCTTGACGTCGTGGCCCGATTCGACCGGTAGGTCAAACTAGTTTTCTGGCCCGAACAGGAAAACAATTTATCACGGAACCCTACTGTCTGGTAGGTATTTTTTCAAACAAAAAACAACAGAAACATGGCGATTTCTTTCATCCTGCAAATTATTCAACGTTTTCATTGATTCAATCAATTATTTGAAAGTTTTGTAGTTTGGGCAATAATCAACTTAAAAAACAAAGGATAACGGTATTTTCAGAACAACATTTCACGTAAAGATATTTTGTAACATGAAACAGGTCTCCATAATGTATCTACGGTGTTTACATTACGATGATAAAAGTGAAAACAAATTTCAACCCCGCTCTGTATAAATAAATAAAACTGATCCGACAACGGTAAACATGAATGCGTGGGGGCAGAACTTACAGACACTCTTAATCACCACGAAAATGAAGATCTACGAGTCTCAACAAATGGTGGTTACTAATAGTTCTCTCAAGAGCATCATTTTCTTCAAGAACATCTTGGGAAAACAAAGATGCATGCGTGCCAAGGGCACCTATGAGATTTAGGTTGAAGTAAAGGCCAAGTTTATCGCGTTTTCTTTAATATACAATGTATGTTTATTTATTGAGCGTCACCTTGTCAGTTAAAGAGAAACAGTTCATGAACTTATTTTGATATAAACATTTACGCATGGTTTCTGCTCAGGGGCGAAAAAGAACGTTTTACGCAGGAGTTGACAGATGCGGGGGTGGGAATTCTTCACTTTGTGGGTACAATCTCACTTTAATTTGAATAAAACAAAATATTTGACAGTATAGAATAATACCTGGGCCTTACAAAGCTGTACAAGATTTTATGAACTTTTATTTAAATGAATTACTTGCACTTTTTTTGTTGGGAAATAACCGGGTACTTTAGGTTGCCCCAAATTTCTGAACACAGTTGTAAAAATCTTATAATTGTTATTATTAAAAGAACAGGCAGACAAACAGTCACCGATGCCTATAACAAAACGGGACTTTTTGAGATTTCGCAGGCGCAGTGAAAGAACAGTCGAAGAATGAAAAAACTCAACTGAATGTGAAGGTCTAATGCTTCCCCTTTTCTCAGAAACTTAATTATCCAGTGACTTAAAACAATATTTTCATTGGAAGCGGGACGCAAAGACATAGTTTGAGAGGGGGCTATTTAATAATTAACCAAACCATTCATTTGTGTTTTTTTCCAATCTCATGGGGGGGGGGACTTCCCCATCCCCTCTGGTTAGGCCACTGCAAGTATCACTTCTTTTGCATGAAAAATAAACATCGAGTTTAATTGAATTGGAGGTAATTCATATCATTCAACTCACCTTGATTTATCTGCCATGGTCTTGCTTCACCGGGATGCTCCGTTTCACCGATCCTCCCAACAATGGTGCCCCCGTCCATAAGCGCTTCTGGCTCCCTTGAAAAAGTCTCTGTGCTTGCTTCAAAAACTTTCCTAGAACGTTTACCACGTTCTTGATCATTCCGGCTACACGGCCGTGCAGTTGTTTTGTCCAAAACAAGTGTAATTATTACGAAAACAAGCACCACTGATAACTTTGAAGAAGAAAAAGTTGAGAAAAATCTTGAAAATGAACAAAAGATTTCCATGTTTTATAGCTCCACGTCTCTGTGTCAAACCAACGCTTGGATCAGGGAGGCAATAAGCACAAAGTTGTTTTCCGCTTTGTGACTAAACAATTATAGTCGGTGATAAATTTATAACTTTGCTCTATAATTCGTTGCCGTAGTGACGTGAATTCCGTAACAATTTAAGCCGTCCGGCGCCACGCGTTGAAGTCCCAGCACGAGGGACTTTTTTTGCTTAACAAACAGAAGGAAACATTTCTTCAAAATTGTTATTCCTTACACTTATCCCGCAGAACTCCTATATTGAAAAAGTTCTCTTCTCTCTGCAAAGCTGACTTCCAGGTGAATGAGTTGATGGTTCGCTATTAAACTAGAGTCAGTAACCGGATGTAGTGCTCTCTTCTAATGTGCTTGAGTTGATTCCATGGGAAGGTTGGTATTAATGACCAATGTCACCCACCGATACCTCTCTTTATTTACCCTCAATACCCCCCAGCGGCGCACTCATAGTTTGACAGCCAATGACCTTTCTATTTACATCCATTGTCACTGCTGTCCTTTCAAAAAGTTTGTACAAACTTCATCCCCTCTTTGAAAACTATCTCCAAAATGTAACTTTTTTCTAGTTAAAAAAAATGAACCTAATCATAATTTAATCTTTTAAAAATATGTTCAAATAATATTTGTAATAAAAAGAGATACATGCTAATTTGTCAATTTGTTCAAATAAATTGTCTCACGTTATTTTGGGTTGAACCATTTTCTTATAAGGGGTCATCCTACAGATGGTCTCAGGTGTGCACAAAAGAAAGGTCATTTTTATAATTAGATTACATTGTTTGCAATTTAACATAAGTCTTGATCCACTGGTCCAAAAATACCTTTATGGTTTTGTTTGGGATAGGCACCATGCTAAGACTGAATTATAGAGCTTTAAATTTAAATCAGCTAAAATATTCATCAATGGGTTCAATGTTGCATGTAATCTCAGTTGATCCCATATAAGAGTGATTACATAAATACCTACAACCAACAAAGTATCACAACCTTCGCAATGAATGGCACACGCACCATTCAGCAAGTAAATCCAGCGACAAGGTATTAACTACACTCAACAATTGGTTAACAAGAAAGCGTCAGGGAAAGATTATTTCATTGAAATACACACACCATCAATAAATCTTTCAAATCGTTTTTGTGTTCTTGTTTTTAAATGTACTTCATTTCATTATTTATATTAACATATTTGAGAAGAATATTATAAATTTTTGACAATTGTTGATATTCAACCGACCTTGCTAGTTAATTAAACAAACTTCAGCGAACGGTAAACACATGACTTTCCCATCAATTGTGACCCACAATTGTGATCATCTGATTTTGTTAAAAACCTTCTTATCATAATTTACAGATCAAAGACTTGGTATAGCCTAATCATTTTCACTATTACGATGTTTGCAAAATCCTTGAACATCTTACGTGTCCATAGGTTCTTAAGAACTGTACATAAAATACATGTACTTAAGTGTTATTTCCATTATCTTCATGGCCAATTGAAGCCAACCACCCATTAGTTTATGAAATGCCCCCAGCACAGGCCTCAGGGTCAAGTCATACAATTGGATTTGACAAATTTACTGCATGCATTGCCAAGACTGGCGAGGAAGGTTTGGTCTGTCACTGGTCAGGAGGCTTGCTTTTTGGTTTGGCCCTGCTTGGGAGAAGCCATATGACGTCAATGCAACTGTGTTGAACAAATCTAAGGTTTATTTATATGCAACGGTAGCAGAGACACGTTAGATTTTTGTGCACAAATGGTACTCAAGAGTGCACTTTTTGGTCAGTCAAGATCCAAGGCTAGTAGTTACTGTTGTTACTTAATTTCCAATTCAGTTGGGGACTAGTTGGGATAGGGTTGGGTTGGTGGACGTGTTGGGAAAGGGTTGGGTTGGTGGACGTGTTGGGGAAGGGTTTAGTTAGTAAATCAAATAATCAAGAACAACAAATACATTTTAAATAAACTGGTTCATAGTTTTGAAGTTTAATTGCAGTTACTTGTTCAAAGGGAGTTAACATAATCGTATCGGTTCCATGAAGGCCCAATTACACAGAGCTACATAAGCACAAAATAAGCATAAATAAGCAGGAAACCAGTCACAGGTGATACACATGATGGTAAACATAATGTTGTTGTGGATCGCCTTCCTGTTTGTGCTCTTGGGCCCACATGTTTTGTCAAGATAACAACACTCTCCTACATACTGCCATGTAGTAGTTTGGTTTCCATTGCATTCTGAGTGGTAGATGGATAAACCTTTTACAAAGCTTAAGGAATGTCTTTGCAGGGTCACATGTAGGTTTGTTTTATGGCTTCATATTATTTGCCAAATCAATGCCACCCGCTGCATGTATAACCAGTCCATTCAAGGACAGGCAATTTAAGAGGGAAATTACAACTTTGCTGTAAACATAATTCTGTAAATGGTTTCAAGGATTTTGCCTTGAATTAATTCGGAGAACAAAATTCTTCAGGTCTTTGAAGAACCTTTTCCATTCTGCAATTTTTCCAATCAGGTCCTTTGAAAAAAGCAGGAAAATTCCATTGAGTACAAGGGCTGACCTGCATTTACATAGGCTTTGTTAGACTTTTCAGACTATATAATAATAATTCTGATTTTCTGAGGGCCAAAAATCAGACTTCAGTAACAAGGAAATCATGCCAGTTTTATGGACGATGTTAAACTGAATGTATAATTATCTAGCCTTGTAGAGTTGATATTTTGACATTTTTATTTTATTTTATGAAAAAAAATATATCCTAACTGATTAAGATGCCAAGTAAGCTTGTAAGAGCTCCAAGTTCATTTGCATTAGTTAGAAATGATACACCTAAACTGTAAAAGAAGACAATAATATGGTCTATCTGTAAAGCACACAAAAAACCTGTCAGTTTTGAAGCTTGATCAAGAATAAACCCTGTCTGAACTAATAAGTCAAGTGAGAATAAACAATGTGTATGCAGTTATTTAATGTTGGACTGTCCCCTTATGCAGGGGTCAGAGTCATTGCTGACAAAAAGGTCTGAAACTAAGATCTAAATTTTAGGTGGTATGTTGAAATGATGGCATTTCTACATTTGGGAATCCTTGGAGATGCAGATTTCAAGGAGCTTCTGGGAACAGTATCCACAGTGCTAGACAAGTTGATTAAAGAGCCTGATTTATTTATATCTAAAGAAAATAACAGACTTCCTCAACCTAGTCTGAAATCAGATCAAAGTCTGAAATTTCTCATCTCTGTAAATGGTTTCTTATGTTGGACTCTCTCGAGTGGTAACCAAGGTTGAACTGTCCCTCTACTAAAGCCAGTCCATTTTGAATAAAGCCAAACCATTGCTCTATCCCTAGAACTGACTACTAGATAATATATGCATGGCCAGTGCTTCATCATCCTGCAACGTCAATCCTGTATCAAACTCCACCTCTTCCTTCATTCCAACCCCTTCTTTCTCTTTCTGCATCTTCCTTTTCTTGTTGCTGCTGTTTTTTCCCTCTTTTTCAGGCTTTGCTTTCCTCTTCGCTGAAGTGTTCTCTAAAGTGGTGTCTTTCTTCTTCATCTTCTTCGTCTTCTTCTTAAGTTTCCTCACTGGTTTCTTAACATCATCTTCGTCCTCGTCAGTGTCACTCTCTTCATTTGCATATTTATCAGGGTCAGGTAGTGTGTCAGGGTCAAAGGCCTCAAAGTCATTGCCAAGGTCAAGAGCGGCACCTACGTCTCCATTCTAGCAAAAATTTAAAAAGTTGGTCGGTTGTTTACAGTCGTTAAAGAAAAGACCCAAGTAGGTCTTTCTGGCCACAATATTACAAACTGAAATAATACAATAAGAACTTACATCATCCGAGTCTTCTTGCTTTCTGCGTCTGGATAGTTTTCTTTTTTCTTCTTTGGCTTTCAGTCTCTCCGCCTGAGCAAGAAAAATAATTCAGTAATGATAAGAATTGTTACACCACTGGTTTCCTACCACAACTCATAAGAGAGTTTTCTTTTACACAGTGTTACTGCAAAACATTCTAGGTTGTATTGATATAGCCCCTTACACCTTCAGGAAAAAAGTCTCTAAGCCCTCAAAAGAAAATAGAACAAAGAGGAAAACTATATTGACTTGAACAGGAATGTTTTGAAAGAGTTTTGATGTGAAGAGGGAGATTGTTTTATAAATGAGGTCCAGCAAACTGAAAACTTTGTTCACCGTGTGATTTGGTGGCAGCAGTCAGAATAATAAGGACGTCTTTGTTTGCAGAATGGAAGTTTCTTCCTGGCATGTGTTTGTTGTGCAGATCACTCAAGTAAATAGGACCAATTCCATGATGCCATTGACATGTTAGGAGGGGAATTGTAGTGATAGTGTGAGAATGAACAGAAAGCCAACAGAGTGATTAAATAGCGGATAAATGGGTTGATGTTGCAGAGCAAAGAGTTCTTGCTGACTGATATCTTGAGAACGATGTCGGTAATGTAGATCAGTGAAGTGCCATGTAGAGATTGAAAAACAAGGGCACTACTGCACAGCAAGAAATGTGGAAACAAATTCCCAAAATAGTGCTACCAAGATTTATAAGGTGAATTGGCTCAATACAGACACAATTTCTTTCCACATGCTTACTGTTTACCCGCCCATATCTCACCCAGTCTCACCTTATGCTTAGCCCTGATGCGTTCTCGATACACTTGCTTATCACGCTGGTCCTCCTCACGCATCCACTCCTTGGCTTTCTCAATATCAATACCGCCCTCTGTTGTGTCGGCGGTGTTAGGGAGTGGCGGCCACTGCTTGGTAATCTATTGACAGAAGGATTTATTCATCAAGTACAGTGCAATGAAAAATGAAACATAAAAAATAAAAAAACTAACACCCGATCGAACCATTACTTTTTCAGCCAGTGAATTTATGTCAACAGGCCTGGAAATAAACCATGGCACCCACACCAATTGCCGCAGATCCTTTTGCTTTTGCTGAGGTACCCTTTACAAAGTTCCAATACAAATTTGCATTTTTCTCATAGAGAAGCTCCTTGCCAGAGGAAAATTTCTCTGCCCCTTCAAGAGCGAAGCTCAAGGCCTGTATTAGAAACTTGTTCTGGTCGGGTTGCCAAAATAGGCTTCTCCTGTTTGTTCTTTAATATGAACCGTTTGATTCAACAAGGTACAACAGAACCACTTAATGATCAAGTAGGCAATGACATTATCTATTTTTCTGTATTAATGAAAAAAACAGGTAATTTAATTTATTTGTGATAATTACATTACAAGAAATTACATTGATGTGAACACAGTGTGCAAAAAACTCTTATGGCTTAAGTTGAAGTTTGCATAAATTATGAATAATAAGTTGTTACTGAATGATTCATTACCTCTCCTTCCTCATCGAACACTTTCTTGGAGTTGACAGCTATTTTCAGACGTTGTAACTTCTTGGCCTCGGCTACTTTACTCAGCTTTTTGGGTTTGGCTTGTTTCTTAGCGCCCTCTATAGTTTCATCTGCGGGATCTCGTAGTTTCTGTCCAGTAAATAGTGGGAATAATTTACAATATTTAATTGTTTTAAAAAGCCTGCGTTATATGCTGTTTACTTTCTGCTTAGTGTTTTGATTATAACAACAGAATCAAGCAAACAGTGGCTTTTAATTGAACAGACTTGTATGACACACTGTTAGCATCTGTCTCTTCTAAACATAATACATTGATAACAATACATTTTGGGTTGAACAAAGAAAAATTGCCTTTCGGGGATGCGATAATAACTTGATATTTGAACTCAATTTCCAAAACATGTAGAGGAGATAGTAAGAGGTAGAGTTTCAGCTGATTTATTAGTTATCAATTGCAAACTTGTACATGGTATATGCACAAGGTAGTATGCACACACCCTTTGAAAGAGAAAAATATAAAGTACATACCGGTTTCTCAAGTTTAATGCCAAACACATCTTTCTTCTTGACTACAAGGAAATTCTCTTCTTCATCTTGATCCTCCTTGTCTTGGAAACCTGCAAGGTTCTCATTCTCCTGAGAAACATCATCAGAATCCTCATCAGAGCTTGACTCTGACTGATTGGAATCTTCACCATCACCTGACTGGCTTCCGATTCCTTTTGTTCTCTGCACATCTGGTGTCCTGCTAGCTTTTCCTTCACTTTGGGAGTGTTTGGAAGTTCTTGATTTAGACATGGTTGCTGACTGTGTTTCATCATCGTCTTCATCATCATCGTCTTCATCATCTGGCAGTCTTTGCTTTTCCATCTCATCTCTTTTAGCCCCGCCCTTCATCCTTTGAGGAGCTGTTGACTTGAGCTTTGCCACAATGGCATCCAAGTCTCCGTCCTTCACCCTACCCAGTCCGTCTCCCTCCTCCTCATCTCGTCTTGACATCACTGTCAGATTAGCCCCGCCCTTCATCCTCTGCGGTACCGTTGACTTGAGTTTTGCAACAATGCTGTCAAGACCATCATCCATTCCTCCCATCTCCTCCAGCTCCTCTTCCATTGCCAGATCTAAACCTCTCCTACGCTGTTTCAGAACTGACAAAGTACAACAGAGTGACACTAAATCTTAGTTATTTTTTTGTATTCATTAATTCTGATTGTGAAGCCAAGGATTCAAAAAAAGCGAACTTAAATGCCATAATAGCCAAGAATCTCATGGATTGATAACAAGGAAGGAAGTTCCAGTTTTAGATGTGGGAGGAAAACCCCAGACAATCAGGTAGCGACTGAAAACCCAAGCTCCTTGGAATGTGAAAGACTAAAGTTTGTGAGCAGGAACGCAAACTTCGAGCAGGTTCTTTGATGGCTAGTGGAATGCTGGGCATTAATACTCATTATTAAACTGACCCGTGTGAAAAAGCAAAATGATAGCTTTGTTGTCATTGCTAAGCTGATATGTGGTTATTGGGTGAATACATTGAGTTAAGGATGTCAGATTCATCTGTAACAGAAGATGAAAATGAAATGTTACTTGCTTTGAAATGAGAACATTATTTTGTGCAAAGATCTATACTTGGCACTAAGTAGCCAATATTACTACTTGCTTACCTGTTTTTGCAGAGGATTCCAAAGGGATTTGTCCATCTAGCCCTTCCAGATTCGTCTTTTTCTGTTTCTGCATTTCTTGTTCTTCTTTCCTCTTGGCAGCTCGCTGGAGGAACCGAACTCTCGGTGGGATGGCAAGACCCAAGGAACTGTATAGAAAACATACTCCACTGTTTACAGGAAAGTCTGTGGAGAGCACTATGTAACTTTCTCTTAAAGGGTTGTTTAATAGATGTTAACTCTGCAATGCAGAAGTCGTGGGTTCGAATCCGACCCAAGTGATTTGCCTGTGAATTTTTTTTCACAGAACTCAGGAAAGAACTGAGAATACAGTGTTTTATACACATCAGTGTAAGGGTAAAAAAAACCCAAATTATACAACTCGCATTTTCTTCAAAGTAAGGCAAATAAATCACAAAACCTGCTGTAATTAAATAAAATTTTAATC
The DNA here is from genome assembly GCA_023634235.1 of Pisaster brevispinus. Classification (NCBI taxonomy): domain Eukaryota; kingdom Metazoa; phylum Echinodermata; class Asteroidea; order Forcipulatida; family Asteriidae; genus Pisaster; species Pisaster brevispinus. Next base: position 21,072,202 of record JAMKCF010000007.1, on the reverse strand, counting down.
TAAAATTCCATGAGTGCCTCCTCCATCTACATACTTGTCTTTCTATTAACAAAACTGACAGTAGATTTTTGTCACATGAATACAAGTAATGGATGCATACGCATAGGCACAGAGTTTACTTCCAAAGAAGGCAACAGAGCAATTTCATAAAGCTGCTTAACCAGCAAATTTGCTTAACCGTTTCCTGCTCAGCAAAAAGAAGCAAGATACCAGACACAGATGGTAAAAGTAGTTTGGTTGGTAACCTTATTCTGGTGAGCCTAATTTTGTTGTGCTGTGCTACTTTTTCTGCTGAAGCGGCTCTATGACATTGGGCCCAGGCTATTTGTCCTCTTAGCCTCACTTTGGTTATGTGCGTTTGAATAAAGGGATATGATGATGGCTGCATTGTGATAGATGCCTAAAGACGCCTTGCAATGACGCCCCACATTGCTAGTTTCTGTTTGTTGGTTTTAGCTTGGGCTTTGGCTTGTTATTGTTACTCTGTGGCTTAGTTCCTTTCACAAACGTTTTGCTGTCGCCCAAAATGCACACAGCACAGGGAATCTGAATCCCAAAATGGACAGCCCAGATTTATTGTGGGTAATGATGACATCTGGCAAAATGGGACAACAGTGCAGCTTCTTGATTTGACGGTGTACTTACAAGGAATACTTCTCCAGTGGAAGTTTGGAGACATCAAACACTTTCTTGTTCTTCATGAGGTAGACTGACTTGACGTAGTTGATGAAGCAACGCTGGGCGGATTGTTTGAGGTCATTACTGCCTGCGCAGAGAGACTGTAACTTTCCCTGTATGCTCAGCTTACGATTTGGATTCACACTGGGGTGAAAAGAGATGATACAACAATGGTAAGCACAGCATGCCAAAGTAAAAGACAATACATGACAGTAGATTTCTAATCTTTTTTTTAGTATGTGTGATATTACTGATGTCACATGCTATAACTGTCTGCCCATGGTCTGCCACAAGGAAAACTAACCGGGTAATTTCCCTTGTGGTTTAATACTTCATTTTTAAATACAAAATTTGCGTCCCCTTAGGGTGATACTGTTATTAAGCCTCTTCCCAGGTTGCATCTCAAACTTGGGCGTGATACCTGGCAGTTGTATTGCTTCCGACTGGTACCCCCAACAAAGATATTGACAAAATAGGGAGAGCACTAACATAGGGCTAGTTAGCTCAGTTGGTTACGTCAAATAGTTCAGGGCACGCTTTCGTATAACAACCTCCAGATGGGCAAGGCCTAGTACCATTGTGCCATACACATTCATTCAGAATTGTGTACAGGCGTTGGTCATCTCTTATGTAACTATGCAAAAGCTTTACCCGGATCATGTGAGAAAGCACATGTCTCTTGTCTGAGATGTTTAAGCAAGTCATTACACCAGACATTCAAATCAACGCACAAATGGCTTGTTGTCAAATAACCCATTCAAAAGTTAGCTCTACCACTGAGGTACTTGAGAAGCTGGTGGATTCAGCAAGAACAGTAATTACAGACAATACCAGAGAGATTATAAAGTGAACTACTTACTTGATTTTCTGAATGGGTATTTTTCTTTCTGTCAGCTGTTTGCTCATCTCTTCTTCCTCTGAGGGTAGAAGGATTAGAAGAGACTCTCCTCCTTGTTCGTATCTTGCTGTCCGGCCGACTCGATGGATGTATGTGCTTGCATCCTCAGGGCAGTCCACTTGTACCACCCAATTGACCGCTGGGAAATCTATTTCAAAATGAATTGATCTCGGATGAATAAAGAAATATGGGACAAAGTGGAGTGGTGGTATGACATCTTCTCTAGAATGACAAAGGTCAAGGGTTCCAATCCCACCCGAGTAATATACCTGTCAGGTTTTTTCCACAAGACTTGAAAAAGGACTGAGTATACAGTGCTTAACACACATTGCTGTTGGGTAAACCACAAATAATAAACATACGACAGTGTCTCACTTGAGGGTCTTATACTTTGACTATTGGCTGCTGCAGCTAGGTACAAGAAAACACAGTGATCCAGCAAAGATATTAAGTTGGAAATAGTTTACTCAGTTGCTGTTTACATCAATAAATACAAGCTAAAGACAATCACACACATTATTTGGTAAACACCAGAGACCTAATTTGTACATTGATCACGTGTCCATGTCAGACGATTTGGTTTCAGAATAACAGATGATCTCATGGTTCTTACCGAGTCCCCTTGCAGCTATATCTGTAGCAAAGAGTACAGCATGTTGTAGATTACAGAACTCATTGTAAATGGCTACCCTTCTCAGCTGGTGTAGTGTTCCATAGAGAGCCATGACAGTGACACCAGGGTGGAGAGCACAGAATACTTCAAATGTGTATTTCACCTTGGGAGAAAATCAGCACCAAAAACGTTGAACTATAAACAATAAATGGTTGGGGTAAATGGTTCGAATCCCACCCTAGTAGTAGTACACCCAAGTAGAATGGCTGTGTTTTTTTACCACAAGACTCAGAAAGCACCATAAGTGGAGGAATGTTTGTCTGACAGTCGGGTATTTTGAGCAAAAGTGAAGTCAATAGTGCAGAGTGGTATTATTACATCAATTAAACTATATACCAAGAACTCCAAAATCTGAACTTACTGCAGGCACAATTTATACACAGCAATCAATATTCTCATGCACAGAAGACGTCACAAGTAGAAGAAAGTGTTCAGTGAATAAACAATCATGACCTTTAACCCCTCCCCTGAAAAACAAGGGACGTTGGTAAATTGTGGAAGGGCCTTTAGTCTCTGGTGTAGTATTACCTGTTTACAGCTAGCCATGAAGACAAGGATCTTGTGCTTGGTGTGGTTACGAATGAACGAATAGAGAAGATCCATTTTCTGCTCCAGTTCACAAACTATGTAGCTCTGCAAAGTCATGCATAATAAATATGTACATTAATTATTCTACTTTAGTTACTAGTTACCTTGTAGCAATCTTAACATCGGAAACCATGACCTGGGCCCACTTTCATAGAGCTACTTGCGCGGAAAATATTGCTTAACAGTTTTCTGCTTAGCTGAAATGAGCAGGATACCACTCACATATCGAACATGTGACATGGTATTTTGGCCGGTAGCCTTGTTCTGGTAAGCATACTTTTGTTTTGCTTTGCTACTTTTTGTGCTTAAGCAGCTCAATGAAATTAGGCCCTGGTTTGGGGAAACAGTGAAAACAAAGAGTCAGATTAGCAAGATCTGCATCTGGTACCTAAAAACTAGAAAGTCACAGGTTCAATTCCCTACTGAATCACTCCTAGATTGTTTTCCAAAAGTACAATGCTTTAAAACCTATTGGTGAAGCTGGGGAGGGGGATGTTATTAGTACTATTAAAATGTATAGCAAAGAAACCAAGGAACCCTCAAAAGTGCCTTGCTCCGTAACCACTAGGCCTGAAGATACCTGTGAAGAGAAGATGTTGAAGTAACCTCAGTTTTAGATGTGGAAGACGAAAACAGCAAGGGAATCCCAAGCAAACAGGTAGGGACTCAAAATCTAATCCACATACATGCAAGACTCCAGTCTGACACAGGATTCAAAGCGAGGTCCACAGAGCCAACCTGAATGCCCAAATCACTTGAAATCCTTTACAGTGAATAAATTATTTCAAATGTTTTTACAAAATCTTTCCGTAGAATCTTTTCTGGATTTCTGACTCCATACAGTTACCTGTTCTAGCTGTGTGGGTGTGCTGTACTCATGATGTTGATGAACAGCGATGTACTTTGGGTCCTTCAGGCTTAACCTAGCCAAGTCACGAACAGATCTAAAACAATCAAACATGGATTTTATAGATTTATCGTTATTGTTGTTTTTATTTTACATCAAACAGTGAACAACTGCCTAAAAACAGTGAGATATATGAAGGCCTGGGGCTTTTCCCAACCTAGGCTCTGGCTCAGGCACCCGGCTCCACTTGATGTTGGAAAATGTGCAAAATGTAGGCAGCTCCAAAATTGGTGATGAAGCCCCCAAGCCAGAGCCCCAGCCCAAGCCGAGATCTGCGAAAAGCAAAGGCAGGCACTTTGTTCTTCTAAGGACAAAGCATTTTTCCTAAGTAAAGGGCATTTCATTTAGGGAATTGTAACTTTCTATTGGAATATACCAAGGGGCACCAAGGCAATGACTAGGGGCATGCAGACAATAGCCTCTGTTGCCTCCATGAAGTACCAGGCCTGTATCTGGGGTACTTGCTCTGTGGACCAGCTAAACCATTCTTTTCAAAGATTCGCCAAACATTATTCAACCTTTTACTCAAGACCCCAAGCTTACCGTACTCTCCAAATGTTAAAACTGACTATTGAAAAGCGTATTGAAAGTTCATGTGAGAGAATTGAATAGTGGATATCGTGATTCTTACTTGGTCTGTGTGGCAGAGAACAGCATGGTTTGCCTCTCCGTAGGCAGATTCTCCAAGATGGCATTCATGGTCTTCTCAAAGCCAAGATCTAAGATGCGATCAGCCTCGTCTAGAACTGAACACGGGATAAAAGTTTTTACAAGGGTCACCGAATCAAACTCTGTATATGGGAGAGTTCTTCACTGCTTGTGCAGCCTATGAGTGTACTACAGTTTTAAAGCAAACCACAGAGGGCGCTGTTGATCATCCTCAGAGAAATTTGCATCCGGAGTAGACTTCACAGCCATCAGAGAGCCATGGGGTAACAGTTCTTATAGTTCAATGCATCCACTGAGCAACACACAGTAATATAGAAGTTTTGTAATAAAATCGTTACTAATGTTGTACATTTATCTTTTAAGCGATTGTCAGATACAAACATTATCTAAACTTACAGGTGTAACCTGTACTCCCAGAGGCAGAGAAGCAAGATATGGTAAAGAGCTCCCTAAGTTACACATTTAATACTGTAGTTTGATAAAATAATTTCTTTGTTCAGGGCAATAGGGTCAACAACAAACATTTTTTTAAACTTGCAAGTTGTAGCAATGCGGAAGGTTAGGTTGACAATATTTCTCATTTTCAGTTAAATTTGTTTGGCTCAATTTAATTAACAAACAATTATCTTTAGTTTCAAAAACACATGTTTATATCTTGTTTGGCCTGAACTTTTAAATGAAGGTGTACACAATAGTTGCTGAACTGATAAAAACAAATCTTTTTAACTATTTCATTTCCCTTGCTAATGCTACTCAATTCACTGAATGAAATTTGATGATGATTTCCTTTGATTTACACATTTTTAGAAAAAGGCAATGGTTCAAGTCTGTGACTTTGGATTCTCATTGTTGGGTCAAGCACACTAGACTCTTTGGGTATTCCACAAATAATGACAAATAGTCCAGGGTAACTATTTTTCAAAAAAACAACCCACAAGATTTTTGTGTGAACAACTCCCACCCCTGGAGATTGTTTTCCTAAGAAATGTTGTTTATCTCCTCATTACATCAATGAGACTAATTGCCCACTAGTATCACCTGATTGTACCATGTACTTGTTAAAGATGTATACAACCTTGAAGTACAAATAGCTTTGATGATCTAAGTCTAACAATGGAGTCTAATCATATTATAATTGAAACCTTGTTGAGCTCTATGTAACAGTTGCATTTGGTTACACACCTACATGCATGTTCTGACACACCTATGTTCCGACACCCTTATGTCGCAACACCCCTCTGTTCTGACACCCCTAATGTATTTTCATAACCCTAACTCTAACCCTAACTCTAACCCTAACCCTAGTATGTAGATCATTGGGGGTTATCAGAACATAGGGTTGCTGGAACAAAGGGGTGTCAGAACATAAAGGAGTCAATGTAGCATAAAAAAACATTCTACTTTCATCTTAAAGAGAATAAGATTAGCTATAGCAGTAGTAGCAAAGTAATTTCAGATTTATCCAATAATTACTCTACATTTTTTACATTTTAAAATTTGTATTTTTGGCACTACCCGATGATAATTACAGGATTTGATCTGTGGGTTGTGGACGTGAGTTTGAGGTGTGGGTTGTGGATGTGAGTTTGAGGTGTGGGTTGTGGATGTGAATTGGGGTGTGGGTTGTGGATGTGAGTTTGAGGTGTGGATTGCGAATGCGAGTTTGAGGTGCGGGTTGTAAATGTGAGTTGGGGTGTGGGTTGTGGACATGAGTTTGAGGTGTGAGTTGTGGACGTGAGTTTGAGGTGTGGGTTGTGGATGTGAGTTTGAGGTGTGGGTTGTGGATGTGAGTTTGAGGTGTGGGTTGTGGATGTGAGTTTGAGGTGTGGGTTGTGGATGTGAGTTTGAGGTGTGGGTTGTGGATGTGAGTTTGAGGTGTGGGTTGTGGATGTGAACTTGAGGTGTGGGTTGGGCTGTAAGTTGGGGTGTCAATTGGGGTTACATGTTATTGAATGGGTTGTGGGATCAGAGTTGTGGGTTGCAGTTAAGGGGGATATGGGTTGGGTAGGGGACTCTTACCCAGTAACTGTAGATTGGAACACTCCAGGCTCACAGTCTGGTCAAGGTGCTGCAGAAATCTTCCTGGGGTACACACTACTACATTTGTACGGGTAATTCTTTCCATCTCACTCTTCACATCCTGAAAATAGCCAAGGAGCAAAAATACAATCAGAGGCTTAATATATTCTTTGTCCTTTCTCCCACTGTGCCACCTTGAAAGACAGTGAAGATGATTGAATGGAAACATGTCTTAGTAACCAGTTTGATTTGGGATTAAAAATCCTTTCCCCATCAAGGATTATTTTCAGTCAAAAACTTTGCTTTTCCCCTAGCCATTCATAATTTGTTTTGACAATGAAACTCAGGTTGGACACCCATCTTTAAAGATGTTTTCTGATAGAAATGGCTTGTGTATATTTTATTTAAAGGTTATCAGTTTGTAAGCCAGCCGCTGTGTGTTGCATAAAAGTTGTCCATGTTAAAGTGTCCACCGAAGCAAACTAAGTAATGTTTCATAAAATACACAAACTCCACTGAGGCTAGAAGCATTAGTCTGGTTCCTTTCTATAGTCAAGACTAAAAGTCACATCTGAACAGGGAACCTAACAGGAATTACAATGGCTTGATATTGGATCTTTGAACTATACATGTTTCATTTTCAACCTATTCAGACACATTAGAAGTGTCTTAAAGTTTAGAAAGCCTTCAACTCTCTCTTACCTACAAGGCCACACTAATTAAAAATCTGTGGCTGGAAGCGAAACTAGTCAGGAACCTTTTAAAGATAAAGTGAAAAAATGGTAACCAAGTATAGGGAATCATAACACTCGCGGGGGGGGGGGGGGGGGGGGCACTTCATAAAGATCTGGAGGTCAGATGTCTTATTCTTAATGCAGTATGTTTAGGATTATCTTAAGAGATAAGAAAACTTGATCTATCTAATCATATAGTATTAATAAGCCTTGTGTGGTTGGATTGGCAGTGGCAGGTCGGAGGTCAAACAGAGTGGCCAGGATGGGTTACATCAATCTGTCATATGGACCAGGGGTGTTGTTACCAATAGTATGGGAGGGGCTCATGATCCACTTTCTGGAAGGGCAAACTTAATTCTAGGAATTAGCTCTAATGCAAGTAACCTTCCTCCATGGTTTCAGTTTCTTCAAAACAATGTAAACTGGTGACCTCGCATCACCAGGTCTTAGGACTTGAGAGCTGTGGAATACAGGTACATGTGCACTGTGTGTACCAGCATACCTTTTCTGATAGTTTTAAATTTCCTATTTTTGAAATAAACCAGAGCATTTGCGGTTGAGGAGGTCACTAACCAACCCGTAATAATCTGAAGTATTTGATGGCAAAACTTCAGCTGAACATTTCCTTCAATGGAAGACAGTTGGGTTTATGCTCATGTCACAAAGCTCACAAAGCTATGCAAATCAGCCTCTTATGCAATATGGTGGATTGGTAAAATGAGTTGGCCTGCCTGAGTTCAAATTTAGGAAATTACAGGGCATTCAGAGTTCAGCAACATGGGTTGCCACTAGAAAACAAAATTGAGCATATATTGAAGTGCCGAAGAGTTGGCTTACAGTAAACAAGCATTTGGAATTTAAAATGTTGCGTCTTGTTCATTTTTTTATCAATTAATAATTTTTATTGTTAATTTGTTTAGTACTTCTCTTTTGCTTTGACTGCATTTTACCTGTTTTTCTTAATAACTCATTGGTTTTTTTTATTGTACAGCACTTTGTGATGTCTATGTGACAAAGAAAGAGTTTTTAAATAATAAATATTATTATTAATATAACATTTTTCAAACAAACTCAAATTTCTGAGAAAAGTTCCTAAATGGACTTGTAAGGCCTCCAGCCAGAGCAAAATTAATTTGTAAAAGTGTATTAATAAACATTTAGGGAGTATAACTAAATAAATGCGGACGCATACATTCTTCAAGTAAATAGCATTGGACACCATTTTAAAAATTCATCTAGATGAGGCACTCATTGCTACACAAATAAAACAATTTTACAGTACACAACAAATTTCCATAGATCTAGTGATGTTTGTTACTGCTGTATTCTTTTTATCTTTATTCTTATTGTTCCAACTGAATGCATAATATGTGCACAGCCAAAACCTGTGGTGCACTTTTTGTTACAATGACACCATTATGAACAACTATGCAGAGTAACTCTATGCAAATATTGCAGGCCTTTTTGACAAATGGAACTACACAGTTTTTTCACTCTTTATTCATAAATACCCCCAATTAGTTTGGGCAGTCCTATTGGTTGAAAGGTGTCACATGACCATTTAAGACCAGTTTTAAACGGCCAATTAATACATAGCTGAAGCTTTGAATGCATGTTTGATGCTTATAACCATTTGCGGGTCAATTAAATTGTGCCATTACTGGAGCATTTTAATTAGTCAATACCAGGGCATATGAGCGAGCAGTGGGTGCTGAAAAAAAAGGCACGGTTAGATTGATCACCCCTGGGAACGAGGTTTCTCAACACCCATACCAGGGACCATGATAACATTTGTGTGCCTTCATGGTCACTATAAAAAGTGAGTCCATCAAGTTCAGGCAAAACCATTCTTGAGAACTCAATGGCCATCTTAGTGTTTATGTCATCACTAAACAGCAAATGAATCTTCCGCTGGTATACCTGCAGCAAATCTATCGTGTTTTTTTGTTTCTTTTTTTTTCAAAATGTGTCTGTAAAGCCCTGACCTTCCTCAGTGGCTGGGTAGTTTTTATGAGGCTGGGTTTAATTGAAGGTCTGATAGATGCACACTCACAAAAAAACATGCGTCATAAAAACTGGACTAAAAGTACAAGGCAAGGACAAGTCAAATACATAGGTTTAACGGCTAATTGGAAATTTGTTTACAAGGCTGCTGGAGTTGATTAATAAAAAATATTTTAAATAGTTATATGTAAGTAATGAAAAATAAATAGAATGGCCTAATTTTATGACACTCAGTGCCCATTCAGAAAAATCAATGTTTAATAATTTTGATCTTTTTTTTTAAATTGTGGGTGGAAGAAATAACTGAAAAACAAAATTCAGTTTTCATTTCAAATAATAAAAGAACTGTCGGTGCAGTTCTATTGTTAACAGTCAACCTTGTTTCGATAGCTGACCTCCACACCTAATGAGGAGATGGCAAGGATTTTCTCTTATATTATTTCAACTAAAAACGTTGCATGCTGGTAGCAAAGTAGCAAGGAACAGCCAACTCTGGAGCTGGAAGAACATTTGTTAAAAACATCTGCTTCATTTAAGGCATTACATGTACTTTGTTCTTCGGAGTATAGGGTATATTAAATATTTAAAAATCAGAATTTGTGATTCGGCAAAACAAATTTCTCAAAAAAGATTTAATCTTTTAAACATTGATCTTTCTGAATGGCCCCTACATTCTCTAGTTGTTTCTGTGCATGCCCTAATGTGAAATTGAACGATGTTTTCAACTGAAGAGGCAAATAGCTTTAAAATATGAATGCATGAAAATGAAAAAGGCAGCTTTTTCCCCGAGAATGTTACAGAAACCCTACATTAAGGTGCAGTAATTCCAACTTGAACCATCAACTAACAACCAGATCCTCAGAAAGCTTAAGACACTTTTTTTTCTCCTTTTCATATTTACTCAAGGAGTTGGGTAACTTTTTTTACGAATCGAATCCTTGCAAGGTAAATTTCTGTCTTAAGAAACGTTCAAACCGAACTTTGCCACAAAGGGTTTTATGTGGTGACCACTCTTTGTGTTAAGTCACCACCTTACCTCCACATAGTGGAGTGGAGTAGCCTAAATATGGTATCCTAAATATAGCTAAAAGAAAAATAGTACTAGCTGTTGCAAACTGCTTACCAACCAAAAGGACCTATGGTATAAATGCAAAAAAAATAGTGAGTGGCCTGACGTTTCGCCCCTAGCAGAGTCTTTCTTCTCTGCTACTAGGGTCGAAACGTCAGGCCACTATTTTGTTGCTAAATATAGGTAAATACAGAGCCTTCTGGATCACTGAGGTCACATACCCACAGCAATGCGGGAGATCTGCCAATTGGAGTACTACACACATATAGGATACGCACACGTAGTGCCATCCAGCGTTGCGTTTCATAGCACTTATTTGTGCAGTTTAAGTAACGTGTGTGCGTGACAATGCGCGTGTAAGTACTCCAGCATAGTGACGTCATCTGAGAAGTGTCTATTGGAGCTCGTCAATGTTCAAAACCTGTCTTAAGCGTGTTTCTCTTTGTTCAAGCACCATAAGCACCTTATTGGTAGATACGTGTGCTATATAAGACTCCAATATTAACAGATCTATGCCAGAACAAGTAAAATCACTAGAAACTCCTACATGCTATGATGTATTGACTCATCAACAGGGCAGCGTAACTTAAGGTATTTTGTTCTGAATCCGGGGTCATGTATAAGGGTCCTTGAGGAGACAGGAAGGTTGTTAGTCACCTGAGAGAATGAGGCGGGCATAGATCCTCATTATCTCTCCCATACCTACAAGGTCTTCATCAGACCTTGATACTTGACTTCAACAGGAATTGATCAAATTTAAAATGGATAATACACAAACAAGAGCCTGGAAACGACATAACAAACGAATGAGAAGAAAACAGCAGGCACTTTTCTTATTTACAATACTCTTCAGTCTTTAAATCCATTCTTTGCTTGTACCGGTAAGATATTCCCTTTCCCTGTATTTCTCTGACCCAGATAAAAACATTATTTGCAGAAAATAAACAAATTATAAATTATAAATTAACCGTTTACAAATTAACAACAAACCTATGCTCTATTTTCTGAGTTTATATGAAAATTTAGCTCTGATGGCATTCGTTTATATTGAGAGCTTTGCTAAATACACAGCAGGACCAATACTTTTTTAGTTTATAAAGGGCACCTCTATGAGGGGAATGTAAATTTCTACTGAAACAATTCAAGGGGCACCGAGACTAGGGGCACTGAGACTAGGGGCACCGAGACTAGTGGCAAGGAGACGGAGGTGGTTGCCTCAATGAAGTATCACAGCTCAATACCACAAAAAGCTAAGATTGATCTGAACTGCAATTCACTCTTAACTGCTAAGCAAAGTGTGATGTCACGATACAAAATCACTATGGATTTACTGACAACTCATCTTGAGATGAATCTTAGTGCTTTGTGAAATTGGCCCCAGGTCTGATACAGCATTGTAACTCATTTTAATCCATTGGTGGTTGACCTGGCTTAATGCAAAGAATATTTAGTTTATTAATGCAGTACCCAAACCCGAGCCATTACACCCATAAACCCCCAAAACACAGTAACATTTTGTTGGATCTGGGGTTTAGCAAGAATTTGGAAAATCAATGTCCAAATTTGCTGAAAAAACTGCTTTGGCCATGTCTGAATTGGAAGCTATGGCTGTGGCTGTTGCTAAAGGTATTGACTACAGTCCTTCTATGCTTCATCACACATTAATGTGAACATCAAGCCACAGCCACTATTGCAGATACAGCCTTATCTACAGATCTACAATGCTTTTACATGTAAATAAAGTGAAGAGTTTAAATTTAAAAACAGCATCTAGAAGATGCCCTAACATTCTCTGGATTTTAAAAGCTCCTGGAAGCTTTAGTAATTAACTTACTCCAATCCTTCAGCCAACAGTTTGGCTGTTGAGTTACCATACGGTGTTGGATCTTTTTAGGTAGAGAAGGGTTCCAGTAAATCACCCAAAAGAAAATGCATCCACAAATTACAAGTTTTAATACAACAACAAACAGGGAAATAACATACTCATTTCAGAGAGTCATTAGGTAGACACAACCAACTGCAGATAATTGAGCCCTTTAATAAATGGTTCCTAAACTACACTAGAATTAACACGCATTTAAAACAGATGAGACTTAGTTGTCTACAATTTCCCAACGATTCCTCCCTTATAAAGCGTCACTCATTTAACAAGGAGAACAAAGGGTTTAATGTTTCTAGTCTACCCCATCAAGCAAGACATCCATCAAATCTTCAAATGGCTTACTCTGACCAAGGCCATTTGCATATTGTGACCTTACACAAAAGGTCATCTGCTAAATTACATCCATTAGCCTGGACTAAAAAAAAAGATATTGCTGAAAGAAAAAAAATCTGCTGTGGTTCTTTGTGTTTCCTACAGGGTTGGCCCTGAGCAAAAGCTGACTACGGTAGGCGTGATGACTAGAATGAAGGCTAATTAAAGTTTATGGTGCGGGGAGAAAAATATGATGTCCTTCGGAATATTAAGCAAGGATTTGGCTAAAGCCACGGTCCATGGCTACTCACAGTTTTAGCTAGGAAGTACGCAAGATGGTCAATTTACAGCTTTTAAATATAAGTACTTGTGTAATACTTGAAGAGCCAATGGTGATTGACACTTTTCTCCAAGTTTATTTTTATGGACAGCTTGAAACAGCAAAAAAAATACTTATTAAAACATAATCAAAATTAACTGGATTTTTCAGGTCTTTACAATCCGTTGAGTGTGTTTGTTTTCTATTAAATGAAATAACTGCAGGACATTCAAAATTTAAAACCACCAACAATATATTTACAGCTTTTGGCTCCAAACCTTTTCATAAAAGCTCAAATATGAATTTTTTTAATGAAAACACTTCTAAACAAAGTACAAAAAATTAAAACTTGTTTTCAAAAACAAACTTTTCCCCTTTTTTATAGTGGTTTAACCAACAAAGAAAAGAGGTTCAAAAGGTACAATTATTAATTCACACATGTAATTTTAATTGAAGCATATTGTATTGTTTTAGAAGTATTGTAATTAGAACCAATTGCGACAAATGCATTGAAACTGTTTTAATCTACTCCACAGGGTATCTTACCCCCAGCTCTACAAAGACATAAAGAGTATTGCCAATAGAGGGCAGTATAGTGTATATCCTGTAGACTTGGGCTTAACAAGGTGCAGTATTCATATCCACACACTTCACAGTGTCGGGTAGCATCTTGAATGGCTATAGTTACTATGGCTCTTACAAGAACCGGTTCTTCACTACTACATACTTTTTGAAAGCCTCTGGAGTTCCTCCATGCTACCAGTACTTCCTGCTCTGTGCTGTAGTCTCATTTAGCCTTTTCCAATTCATAAAAAAGTTTACTCCAACATTAACTAAAGACTACAAAATGTCAACGTTATCATTAATCTTAGTCTTAAACTTATGCTAATTCCAGAGTTGAGAGTCTTTGCAGTCAAAAAGATTTTTAAATTTAGATGCAAAAATGATGGCATTTCCACCTTTTAGTAACCCCTGGAGTTACAGATTCCAAGGAGCTTCTGGGAACAGTATCCTCAGCAATAGAGAAGTAGATTAAAGAGCAAGATTTTGTAATATCTGAAAACAAAATAACAGCTCCACCAGGCAGACATAAAAAGTTCTGAATTCAGATAAAACTTTATAAGTCCAGGGCTGAAATTTTTACAATACCGGAATCAAAAGGAGAAAAACACTATCTACACAGTTTCACATTTGAGCTGTTTTTGGAACAAGCATAACCTTAAGAACAGATTTATCTAATTTTTCTTATGGGAAATAACTTCATTACTCAACAGAATTGAAAGATATTTGTATTTTTCAGTTTAAATTTAAAATGCAGTGAGGTGTAATTATTGGAAAAACACAAGACCGCCGGACTTGTACAATCGTAAGTTTACTGGCCCGATGCCAAAATCACTGGCCTCGAGCCTGTGGTCCAGTGCTAATTTTTGAGCCCCGAAGTCTGAAATTTCTCACGCCTCTAGTTCTTAGTGTGATTTCAGCATAATTGACAAAGTGAACTACATAATTCTGAGAGAAACAGTTTTCCTGAACATTGTATGAGAGAATAAAAGTACATGTACATGTGTAAAACGAACAGGTATTTTTTTCGAGTTTACTAGAATATATCCTTGGTGTCCTTTAGGGGTAAATAAAAACACAACCTGCTTAACATTCATAACTGAACTCATTTATTGATTTATTTACTCATTTACTTATTTTTGTGATAGATTTATTGATTTATTGATTAATAATCTTCGAAATGATTACCCCCTTCACAATTGGCCTCCTACAGGAGGCTAGTTGTATCAAGTATTTCAGATAAACTCAGTAAATAAACAATTCTAAGATATGTATTACTATCAAATGATTAAAATTCGATGACAGAAAAACCGGCCAGCATGGTAAAATGTGAGCAGACAAGGCAAGAAGATTTATACTGGAGATTTGTCCAATTATCATGTGCAGGATCTGTTTTTAACAATAAAAAGAAAGCACACCTGGAAGGGAAACTTGACAAAAGATGATAGAAACCTGACAACTGTTTCCTCTCAGACAAAGAAAGTGTTGAGACAACATGGTTTGCCCTGAACTTCTTCAGTGACTAGCCAGCAGGACCAGTTAGCTTGTCATTTCACTAGTCCCTCAGTTTTCTCACCAGTCTAATTTTTTTTATAACAAATTGAGACGCTTTTCATTGGAGAGAGTTTTGTCTGGTAGCATTTGGCCAGTGGACCACAGTTAAGGGAGATCGCTGATCAACCAAAAACAATAAGTAACCAGGAATATAACCCCTCACTAGTTGGTAGTATAAATGAAGTCATTTGTGTTTGCAGTTGGAACAGCAGTAAAACCCTTTTTTCTTAGAATTGTCACCACTTGATCACGCTTTTTATAGTAAACAACTTACAGAGTTTGATGCCCCCTTTTATGTTATCAGCCTAAATAGCACCGATGAAGGACAAAGGATTGGCCAAATTCTTATGTCATGAAGTAACTTTTCCAGGACATGGTCTGAAAGGAGAAACCACAACACAGGGACAACAGATCACCAAATAAAGCTATCAATTGTCCATTTCAGGACTCATCCCAGCAGCATTTCATCTGATAAAAGTATCACCTCCTGTGTGTATGTAAAGTTGGACTTATCTGGTAGTCTAGGGTAACCAAGGTTAACACACCCACTATGAAGTCTTCAAACTTCCTCCTTTGTAAACAGGATGGCTTCCACTAATCAAACAGCGCCCATAATCAAGGCATTCCAGCCAAAGAAAGGGCCCAACAAATGCCCAAGGTTAATCCGCTAGTGTGTAATTGATAAAAGTTACATAATTGACATGCCTAGGTAATGACTGCTCAACACAAGGCAGAATGCTCTTTGTCCCAGTTAGAAACAAAATCCAACGCACCTGTCAACTTTTACACAGAGAAAGAGCAGGGGAATCCAGGGGTGTTGCTGGCCACTAAGCTGACTCCAAGGACATTTTCACCACCTTGTTAGAACTTTTTCAGAATTGGAATATTATTGAGTCATTAGACATAGGGGTTATTAGTCACTGGTTGAAACCTCTCTGACAAGATGTCCTTGACGAATCCATCACTAGGGCATCAACCCTTCCTCTGACGATCTTCATCTTCCCCTTAATGACTTGACCCAACTGTATTACTAAATGAGCAGCTTCAAGGTTGCACAGTACGCTCTAATTAACTGCTTAGTCATTCTAAATAAAACAAAATATTGGCTGTCTGCTTCATCTTTTATTCAAAACGTACAGTGTTTTAGTTTGTTTTAGGACTTTGTGTGTTATTAGCAATACTAAAATACTGTAAACTCCTCAGGTACAGTGTACTTTGAGAAGAGCCTCCTATCATCCGCAAGAGTAACTTAAAATCCAATAAACTCTGGTGGTGCATTGACCAGATGATTTAAATTAACCCAGTCAGTTTCCCTTGTGGTTTATTACTTGACTTTTGAAATACAAAGTTGCATCCCCTTAACCACTTCACATTGGATGACGTTGTATATCAGCCACATTTTTCAAAACTGGCTTAGGGCAGACGACTTTTGTTGCCCGGAACAACTTCAGAGTGCTCTCAATTTTTTGCAGTCAGTAAGACAGCTGACATGAATATCCACCAGGATATTAAAAGTGTGTTGCATGCACTGGCACGTACCTAATGTGCCCTGCTTTGTTCCTCCATGGTTTCACCCATACAGAGAGAGAGACAGAAGATACTGGAAATCATGCTCATAATCTCTCTTTTTCCGGGGGCTATTGTGTAATCCTTGATTCAAGACCTTTGTCCTGTTGTTTTACAAATGTGGCATACAAGAATGGAGTGCCACCATTGTTTAATTAACATTGTGTCTGACTAAACGGAAGATAAGTCCAGGATACCATGACAGATTATCGGCAGTGGCTTATGGCCCAGGTTCTGCGATTCACTCAAATTTTCTCACAAGACAACAACAAATCCGAGAGCTTCTTTTGAGAAACTTTGTTGTCTTTCCTTTGTCAAGTCGGGGTTTCCTTGTGGTAACAATGTTTCAAAGGGAAACAATTAATCCAGAAGCTCAAAAAAGGTTCTGACAAATAATACAGCGCATGGCCACAGCAAATTTTTCAGAATACCATCGAGAAGTGGTAAAGGTGATCTCTGTATCTAAAGCTTAAGCGTGATCCCTGGCTATATGGCAGTTTATGGTCAAATGGCTTCTGACTGGCAGCCCAGACAAGACATTGACAAATAGGGACAATGCCATCATAGGGATAGATACATGTAGCTCGGTTGGTAGAGTGCCAGCACCGGCTAATCCAGAGGTCACAGGTTCAGACCCCGTTCTTGTCAAAAATAGAATACAAATAGTAATGTAATATCCGCATTGTGGATGGGAATAATAAACAGACAGTTTTGTGTGTATGCCCCAAACCAACAAGAGTTGTATACCTGCTGTTATTAGAGTTTACAGGAGAACACAGTGATATGCCTTGAACCAAAGACCCCAGCATTCTAGAGAGGATGTTCAAACCCTCGCAAACTCCTCAGAAAACGCCATTTCCTAGGAAATAGTTAGCCCTGCTTGGGAGTAGGGTTAAGCCAAATATCCTCGGAGTTAGCAACTTGAGTGTGCACTTTTCACAGAGAAATCACATGAAGTGTGAAAGAAACATGGGGTGTGGGGTTAACATTAAAATTCCCCAGGGATTTCCTGGGGTTTTAATACCTGGGAATCAGCCCGGTATACAAGGGCTTACAGGGCTTGAATTTGACACTGGACTGTAGGCCCGAGGCCAGTGAGTTTAGTGTCGGGCCAGTACACCTGTGACTTGACAAGTCCGGTTGGCTTGTGTTTTTCAATTGGGCAACAATACTTCACTGTTTAATAATAAAACAAATCAGGTTCAAATGTTGACTTTGAGTCCCATGAAAGTCTTTCAGTTCTGTTGAGTATTGAATACCAATAAAGACAAAATGAGATAAAACTTCCCAAACATGCCTTAGTGCTTGTTAAAATACAAAATTTAAAAAGTGAAATATGTTTAATGCAACAGTGTTTAGGCATCAGGAAGTTTTTTTCTCATTTTTCTTTCTGGTCTTGTAGGAAAAGTTCTGGTCCAGTAAGCATTTGGAGCTACAAGCCCTGCGGTCTTGTGGACTTCCCCTTCCAAATTCAAGCCCTGGCTTATTTGTTTCACGGAAAAAGTAGCATTGTACTGTTCATCATGAACACTACCAGCAAGTTCCATAGATTACAATGCTTAATCTACATGGTATTAATGTACCACGCTCAGACTGTTATTTTGGAACCATTACTAGGATTGACATCAAGGCCAGCTCTACAAGGCCATTGGAATTCTGAACAGGAAAATATCCACTTACTAAATTATTAAATTGCCATTACATGTATATCTGATTGACAATATAGTGGAATAGTACCATTGACCCTACATGATGAGCTGCAGAGCATAAATTTCTTCAAAATATGATAAAAAGATGTTCCAATACAAGTGTAATTCGGGCGCTTTCATTCACATTTTCACAAATTAGTCTTTAGACATTACGCAGCATAATGTAATGTGATCGTTAGTTATAATTTAAGAAGTAACTAAAGATGAGTTGTTCATAATAACTGTATTACACTCCCTACAGCAATCAATTTACAATCCACTCACGCACAGAGAACTTGCCGTACTAAGTTGATTCACCACGGCTCAATTTCTCTATGATTTCACAAAGCACTGAGATTCATCTTCTGAGTTCTCAACCCAACTGTATTGTGACATCCCACAAAACAATTACATGTCAGATTGATACACATCTTAAGATCAATCTTTGATCTTTGGGAAATTACATCCAAGGCCTAATTTCATACAGCCGCTAAGCAAAATAAAATTATTCTTACCAGAATAAGGTTACCAGCCAAATGTACCATGTCACATGCATCATCTGTGACTGGCATCCTGTTTATATTTGCTCAGCAGAAAATGTTTCAGACATATTCCGCATTTAAACATCTCTCCGAAATAGGGCCCCCCATTGTTAATGGAAGACTTGCAGCATTTTCTATGAAACTTGACCAGCCTAGCACAAAACCACCGGACTTGTTCGGTCTTGAGTTTACTGGCCCCATGCTAAATTCACTGGACTTGAAACCAAGACATCTTGAAACCATCATTCAAGCCAACCCAATCTTGCCAAACACGTAACAGAAATAGGAAAGGTGCAGTAGTGACGCTTAACAACATATCACAGATTTGTTTGACGAAAAAAAAAGAGTTGATTTAAGTTCAAGTATTAGATAGCCATTTTCCCTTTAGTTTAAGATATTGAACAAACAGAAATCTGTCAGTGATTAGAAATAATTTTTTTAAAGATCTTTACAAATGAACTATTGTTGGGACCAACATTATCTCACATACCAGCAGTGAGTGTACAAACAATTTGCTTGTTACAAGGATTTCATAAATTTTGCATGGCTTCAGGGAAAGTATTTTCTGCTTTTCATTTTCACTTTCATTCGGAAAACAAATTTGGGTGATCAATTTCAAAAAGTAAGTCATCTTAAGATTGATATTTAATGTCTTCAAATATTTCAAACACATACACACTTCTTGTTTGCAGAAATCTGATAATTGGCTATCATTTTATTTATTTATTTATTTATTTTTTGAAGTCTAATAAAATGTAAGGTTTCAAGAGTAAAATAGGATTTCAGAAACCATTTCATGTAACTCTCTGTGAACCAATGGTTGTGATTCCTGTAGCACTCTGCTGCAGGAAAAACAAAGAGAATATCCAGAGAACTTCACTAATCGTCCCTTAGACATCCTGTATGCAGATTAGCACCAAGGCTACATTGTCCTAGCCAATACTAATTATCTCCACAGCAAACAAAGGTGAGACTGCTGTAGGAGGTGAAGATAATTCTGTTGTCTAATAATGAAGGGTTTCACAAAAAGCTGATTGAAGGCCACAACTCGTCCTTGAAATGTAATGAGTCCCACTAATTCAATATACATGTACAAACATCATCACGCTGGGGTAGGGAAACACATCAATCGACTTCATGGGAGACCAGTGCACTTTTATTCTCTTGATGGTGTGATTCGTTCCCCAGGAAGCAAGCAAGACAATAAGAGGATAGATGCAATTAAGCTTGGCTCAAGGATTGACCAGAGGGAAAGTAAAGACATAGAATGGTGAGGATGAAGGCAGGGAGTGGAAAGGAGCTTGTTAACGGGTACATTGGTCAGTCGCCATGGGACCACCCCCCCCCCCATCCCATCTCATCTCATTTATATACATTAGATAAACTCAGTTGATAGAAAAGGATCAACTTGAAAACTTTCCTACTTTCCTAGAATTTCATCAACGATCCTCTTGACCACGTCAAGAAAACAACTTCATCTTTCCTTTCATTCAAAATTAGATTTTAAATACAAAAATCTTTTGACACACACAGAATCTTAGAAAACCAAAACACCAAGTTATTGCACAAGAACCAAATCAAAGATTTACTTATAAACCCCCTCACCCAAATCTCAAAACCAACTCAAAACCTGAAAAGATCACAACTGCTTTGCTCCATGGTTGGTGTTAAATTTGCTGGGCAGTTTTGATTTTAGTTCAATCCCCCCCCCCCCAACCTTGGGTAACATGTGTAACTCCACCATAAACCACGCCCACATTCAAACATTTGTTTAGTTCATACGTAGGGGTAGGTTGGGGAATACAATGTCTGCAATAGGGTGGGGCCACATGGGGGACTGGGGCAGGGTCATCATGGAAACCATTAACAATAAAGATGTTTTGATTCAGAAGGGATAGGATCATGATTGGGGATGTCAAATCAACTTAGAAGAAAACAGCTTAATTAGGATGGGGGGTTGTCACATTGAGGGGATCAAGCTGACAACAGAGGACATCACATGAGGGGATCTTCATGCAGCAGATGTTCCTTCTAATCCCAGACATAACTGTCCTTCCTAGCAGTAAATTAATCCAATTGTTTTCCAGCACAATAGCCATTAATGGTCAGTCAATCTGACCTCATGACATAACCCATGTCTGGAGGTTGCATCCTGAATTCTCTTAAGACCTAGTAGGTCTGGAATCAGAACATCCCCATCCAAGGATGAATCTTGCCTATATAGTTACATGTATTTAAACACAGTAGGATCAATCAGTGTTGAAGTAACAGTACAACACTGTTTCTATGTTCAAGTAAATCCCCTCCAATCACTTTGTTTCCATCTGAACCGTTTCTCTGACATCTCACATTTGATAAATTTGGCAGACTTATGGTTTTCCTGTCAGTCTTTCAACAAATTAAGATTAAAGATAAACTTGAACGAAATTAACATTATTGTTCTGTTGTTATAGAAAGGTAAACAAGTTGGTAATGTTTACATACAATTGAGTAAACCAAAGAACAAAAAATGGTTTTTATAATGTAAAAAACCCACAATTTGTACAGTGTCCACTGGGCAAATATGCCGAGTTTCACGAAAAGCCTCTAAGCACCTAGGAATCAAAAACAGCGCTGTGATTTCACACTACGGGTTCGATCAAAACAAGACGATGAAAAGTGCATAGCAACAAAGATAAACAACCTTCATCCAGTCCGTGTTGTGACGTACATGTATTTTACGTCACAACGTGCACTGGTTTTACGCTGTTTTTCTAACGCACTGGTACTTCATTCAGTGTTGATTTCACTTTTCATTTTTATGGGCCTTTGCTGGAAAACCATGCATGGTGCCGCCAGCAGTGGGAACAAAATAGTTCAAAAATCAAAGGTGGCTGGGGCTAGTTTTTCCGATCAAATTTCAACAAAATTACAGGGAGCAGAACTTTATGCTTGTGACCAAATAAAAACTAAACACAAAATGAACAAGGACAAATAGTGAAATTAGTTTGAGTGGTTACGTTCAAGTTGATCTTTAAAATGCTCCATGCTAGAATCTATACTTCCATTCAGAGCAGATAGGGTCATTATTAAATCTGGAGGGTTTTAATAGAAATAATTGGTTGGTTTGAGCATCAGTTATCAACTTCTCTAAGAAAAAGGGCACTTCAGAAAGATTTGATTACCGCGGATGGTTGGTACTTGTAACAAACATTTCATTATTTCACAGGTGGATAGTGATGCTGCAATGCACTGACACCTTTTACCAATATCCAACAAGGTATGTGAGGATGATGATGATGATGTCATTATGGAGAGAAGATATACAAGATAATTATTCCCATTTTAAAACAGTGATCTGATTGGCCATTCATATACCCTACATACACGGAGTAGAATTCATCTGAACTAGTTACATAAATCTGCAATGGTTTGCAGTGGGGGATGCCTTAAAATGCAGGGTAAACAAAGAACTGTAAAACCAAAACAGAAACATCAAAGCAAGAAACATAGGCCTAGCCCAAGAAACAGAATGTTTGTGTCAACAAAATAAAATTAATAAATAAAAGAAATGTCTTGTATTCATACAACAGGTACCGAAGAGGTCGAGTGTCACTTAATATGTAAATTACTATTGTTTTTATGAGCTTGTCTGTGATTGTGTACAATATGCACCAACACCTCAGAGTTGAATTACCCCCTTCAACTGGAATAACAGTATTTTATTGGAGAGGGAGTACCTCTTTAAGGAAAGTGTATATTTGTTGTAATAGGTGTTACTGAACATCTAGAAAATTACATGATTTAATGAAAGCAGAGCGATTTGAAGCTCCATGTTTGAACCATGTTGAAATGTTACAAAGTCAACAAAGAGTGGAACCGTGTAACTTTCGGCATAGATCAAAGCTGGATAGTGAGAAAAGCCATTAAGGTTTCTGTTTGAAGATTGAATTGTGGTTTACTATTTGATATCAGATTGAAATACATTTACAATTTCATTCCGAGATTAAACCTCTAGGGAAAACTAAAGATTGGGTAAAGTCTTGGCAACCCAAAACACCCCTGTATCTTTCCTTTAATAGCGGGGGTGTAAGGCAGTGGTGTAACCAGAGGGGTAGAGGAGGGCTGCAACCCTCCCCCAAAACCCTTCCTACCTCCCACCCAAATGAGATCCTAAAAATAATAACTAAAAATAGCACCCCCATGAAATTATGTCTTCGCCCCCGCTTGTTCCCCACCCCCCACCCCCCCCCCCCCCCCCCCCCCCACTTCCAGTGAAGATTTCTGGTTCTGGTTTAGGGAAATGCAATAATCTCAACCCACAGTCTACTTTATTGGTACTTAAGAGGAATCCTCAATTGTTTTAATGTATGTGTTAATAAACTGTTTACTTGCTCATGCATATAGTGTATCTACGTTGAGTTTAACCAGTAAAAGGGTGATAATGGATTTTAATGGCTGCATTAGCTTTCAGTAATTACAGATAATGTTGTTTGCAAATCAGGTGAAGAAAGAATATTTTGTAACTTTGTGTCAATGCTGACTAAATCCACATTTAAAGTAATGATAATTGATATAGTGTATTCAGTGGTCTGCTAAGTGTTCAAGGGGTCTTCTTGAAGAAGGCAATTTTGACCCTGCAATTTTGAGGCAACCAACTGAACTGCAAGCAACAAAAAAAATTTTGATAGCACTAATTATTAGAAATGAATGTGAACTTTGTTCTTTTTTTGAGATTGCCTGGAGCTGGTTGCCAATAAATTGTGATATGGCCCTCAAAATAGATTCATAATAGAGCTATAGAGCCCCTGTTTTCTCATTTCAAAACTAAGTTGTATGTTTTAAAGCTTGCCTTAAATGCCCATTGAGAAACTTTAAAATATATTTTTTTAAAAGGAATGCAGAACTGTCTTATAAAGCGTCAATAACGTTTCACTCTTTAAAGCGCACTCTTTCTAAAAGGAATTCAAACTTTTATTTTCCAGGCCTATAATTTCGTATTTTTTGAGAAGGCAAAGCAACTTCTATCTTGCAAAGGGCACTTCCATTGAAAGATCTTAAAGTAATTGGGAAACTTCTAAGGGGGCACCAAGGCGAAGACCAGGACATCAGAGGTTATGGTCTCCATGTCATTCCCGACCAGGGGCCGATTATTTCACTAACGCTCTTTTATCATTGCAAAGGCCGAAACCGATCGCTAAATCCAAAATCCATCGCAACTAAAGCGATGGATTTTTGATAGTGACGAATGTACTCATCGCCAAACAATTATTAGCGATGACAATTATTGCAATGACTCGTAAGTGGCTGCAAAGTGTAAGTTCATCGCAAATTTATGATAGATTGCGCTATTTTGTGCTTAGATTTTATTTGCGGTGTACGTCTTGACGAAGTATAGTTTGTCCGTGAATTAAAGAGTAAAATGGCGTTACATTTACTCTTTGCGGCCTTTTACTGGGATACCCACAACGCGGTTGGCCGATGACACCTCTCTTACAGCAACGCATTGCTGACAAGAGAGCTTAAAACCTGTAAAAAGGTGATCTTCATCTATTGGGTTCAATTATTTTAACCTGCATTTTGGCCTAAAGTTAATGTAGGCCTCATTGCATCCACAAATCGCCCTTTCTGATTTAATATCATGTACACATTTTCCGTGACAACACTTTTGACGAAAATTTCTGGCATTGAGAAACAAATTCTTTTTGCCAATTAGGCCTAATAGCATGCCTTCAGGAAAGTATAATTGTTGACATTCATATGTGTGCTGAAGCTTATATAAAGTGTGAGAGTTATCATTTATAGATTGTTTAAAGATGATAACACTTCTTTAGGATATCAATATTTCAAACGATTTGTCATTTGTTTGACAGTGTCAGATATTAACTTATGTCAGAAACATATCCATAAATTCAACCAGTTTTGTCAAATTTTCATCAATCTCAGTGTTACAACTATTTACAAATTTTATCAAATTAATTATACTATAAGCCTACAAATGAAACAATTTGAATTTGATTTCATGTGAACCTGTTATAAATGAATGCCTACAATTTAAGCATTCATATGGTTCTCTTGTTGTTTTTTTGATGCACCAGCATCAAAACAATTTACATTTAAACTGCAATTTATGCCGTTCGTTTTTAATAGAAATGCGGCAACAACAGTTTGACATGTATGACGTTCACATGCGAAGACCGACAGTTTTCTGGCAGTTTATGTCAAAGGTCAATACTTTAGCCTTGTACAAAACATTTATTTTCCTTGTTATGTCATCAATACAACACCAATATGCAAAATCAGCGACGCCGCAAGCCCAATGGATTTGCGGTTTACGATCTCATCGTGTGATAGCGATGATCACAAATGGGGACTTTAGTGAAATCTGCTTCAGATCTTCACAGAATTAAAAATAATCCAGAGTGGGAAAATCGACAAATTTACAACAGCAGGAACTAAGCCTATGGGACTAGACGAGTGTCCATGACTGTTGATTGCAACGACTTGTCATGATGCTGCATTGGATTTACTTGAGTAGTCATACCGCCACAACCACATCGAAAGTACACTAGTGAACAATTGCCCCCTTTAACCTTGTTGTCATTCATGACAGCATACATGTACATTGTGCGACATACATTGCACTAGGCTGGCAGGAACCAAGCCTGCTACATCATACCATCCAAGGTTCCTCCTTTGTTGTTGCATCAGTGATCTATGTACAATGTAGGCCTACAGTGCTAAAAATAAATAATTCAAAATTTATTGTTTTCTGTCACTTCAGGCTTCTCTAAATAATACAAACCTTAAAGGAACATACTGGACTGGTTTACCGTTGATGTAATTTAGTGTTGTAGAATCATACAATAATTTGTAGATGGTTTTTATATTTTTAAACAAAACCATCAAAATACAGGTATCACTTAATTAACGGGAGAGGATACATTTTTTAAGCAGTGAAAGGTCAGCGTGTACGCTTTACCAGATGTTGCAAGTGACATTGTTGCACAATGTTGCTAGTAGACTGGTGCTCTGTTTATGTAAATATTATAACTATGAAGAGGCATGAGGATCAAGCATCCATCCAACGCAAAGGCTTGTGTAAACAACCAACATAATACACCCGTCAGCCCAATCTACATTCCTTCAACACCCAAAGTTCGTCCCAAATACATTACAAAGACAATGGTCAATTAAAAAACTCCGAAAAGCATAAAAAATCCAAAGATGATAAAGGTACTAGTATACTAGTTCTAGTACTACTAAGCTTAAAAATAGTTGAAGCAGGTAGGAAACCCTCCATTCTCACTATGGTTGTAGACCAGAGGGTCGCAACAAACTTTTGGCAATTTTTGTATAAACTTGTATCCATAATCTGAATACATTTGAAGCCTCTTTTGTCAAATACTCATGAAGAACTGAGGGGAAAAAACAGAGTTGAATTTGGTGCAATAATTAACTTTTATGCGGCTGAAAGTAAAACTAACTCCAGAGATCATGTGATTTAAAACCAAAAATCTACTATGAATAAATCAGGTGACTGACCATAATTTTTTTGAAAAATGTTTGACAACGGCCAAATTTTATGGTTTCTTTTCTACTCTACTCCTGGAAGACCCTTTAAGGGTCAATTTGGGGTCTATTTTGTTGCCTTAATAGCCCGACAAAGCTGGTGTGTCCCTTTAAAGCGGTAGCGGAATTGCTCTCAGGCAGTCATTAACTGAGTAATAGACATGCCTTTATTAGAACCTTAACTAACTTATAATTTCTTCTCATGGATATTTTTGTTGGTTTAAAGAGACAGTTTATATTAAAGGAAATGATCCGAACCATGACGAGAGACCCTCAAGCAATTAAACGTTAATTACAGATTGACTTTATTAGGTCCTTGTCTTATTTTGGTTGCATGGGAACTTTTCCACTAATGGAAAAGTTACTGCATTTCTTTGTTTAAATTCCATCTTGTTATTTTGATGATCCACTGGTTTTGCACTATTTCTTTAGTGAAAGTTTCTGCAGATGATGATTAAAGTATCTCTCGTAATTAAAAAATCTTGTGAAAATTGTATTCTTATTTACATTGATAAACACCCAACTATCATGGCGATTTTCACATGGTTGGTACTTTTGAAGGTCTGGATCTCTGTTAAATATAACAAAGGTCCTTTGTTATTATTTAACAAGGTTAGCTTCCACATGACTGGTCTTTTTTTTTAACATCAATGTGATTTTAGTCAAGGTCTCTTGTAAAAAATTGTCTCATATAAAAGGGCCTTTATATTCCTATTCGCATCAACTAAACCCGCCCCCCCCTTTCATTCCCTACATGAAATTAATTAAATGAATGCAATCACTAAAACATTTAGCTTTGTGAATGTTTCCTTCCTTGATGCATATTAAAAACGGAACAAAAGTACAGAAGGCCTTTACAGGGAAATTGACATGAGCTATCCAGTCAATGAAACTTAATTTTTCTTGGGGGGCAACCTTCAATCCGCATGTTACATAACAGCTGATTATTAAGATGGTGTCTGCTGTGCAAATATTGAGAGTAAATATGCAAATCAGAAGGCCACTGGTAGTCAGCTGGGGTCTTTCCCACAGAGTTTAATTGCTTCTCGTTTGCACTCTCATCTCATTCATTATTCACAAATATCGCAGAAAGCTTGCACGGTCTGATTCCTTTTTAAGCAGCTCACAAAGGTACATTTAAATAACTTTGAAAAAGTGTTTTGAGGTTAAACGTTTTCCATGGGACAGAGACACTTTGCTCGGCAGAAACCGTGTTAAGTATGCTTTATAGTTCAAAAAGACAAGTATTATTGATTGATACTTGTAAAATCATACACTGAGTCTGGTGCAGACATGATCTCTTAAGCTTATCACACGTTAGCCTAATTCAAATTGATCCACTCAACGTAGTGCTGCTAATCAAGTATAGCAACACACTCATTGTGTCAGACCCACTGTTTATCATACTCACAGAGCTGTACAAAATACAAAGACTGATATTTTACCTTTAAAACTAAACTCACTCTATCCTTTTGGTAAGTCTGCTGCACGCCCACAATTTTCATTACTTCTGGCTTCAAAGCCGCTTTGAAGCGGCATAAGTTTGTGTGTAATTTTACCTAAAACCACCCCTTTCTTATGACAGAAAATATTCTTTCTGAGAAGACCTTAGTCTTTGAACAATGTATGTAAATGCCAAGTCCAATTATTTAACTATTCTTGCATAAATCCTCAAAGAAAAACTAGTTGACTGTAACTCCTATGGGCATCTGCCAAGTTTGTGTGATGTGGGCGTGGATTACAGTGGAATTATGTTACACTTACAATGTATAAAAAGGAAATCTTGTGAAACTTTTTATGACAAAATCAAGGTGGCTGCTATGAATGGGAAATTAAGATTTACATTGATCTGTATCACAGGATAACGACTCCTGTGTCGTGGACCATGGTTAATAACAAACCTCATTTTTGACCAATATTTTTCAATTGTCTTAAAAAACCTGCAGTCGTATAACTGACAACTTTTTTTTTTTAACACTCTTGTTAAGCAAGTTGCATATGCACAACCCACATTAACCCACATTATGTTGTCTCTTTTTTTGATCAGAGTAAAGACAGTGTGCCTTCACAGTTCTCTTTCTTGTTACTATTGACCCAATTCACCTGACACTGTTATATATTGGACTCTTATATAGCGCATGGGGCTCAAGGGGCTTAAACAAAGACACTTTTTAAGACAGCTTTTGAAGTTTTTATGAATTATGGGTTTAAAAGGGTTTACGAGGTGCTGCAGCACACTTGGCAGCCACTGCCAGAAACACCGAGGTGAACCCCTTCTTTTAACGATAAGTGTACTGGGATCTTTCACGTGCATTACACATAAAAATGGACTAACGGCTTTACGTCCCATCCGAAGGACGAAGTAAATAATGGTGACGTGTCTTGCTTCAGGACACAAGTATCACGACCCCACACTCTGCTGATCAGAAACACCAGAGGTTGAGTCTAGTGTGCTTTACTGCTCACTGTTTCACTCAAGACTGCAACGCTCCTAAATTCTAACAAAACTTGTCAACTTGCAAAACATCCTTTAAGATTGTCCAGTCTGTTCTTTCACCTTTTTGTTTATGATCATGCTTGGAATGTACTACCTTTGAATTATGTAACCATTATTGGAAGACAAATGTTGTCACGTCAATTATGAGTGTCAGTACTAATTTCTTCTTCAAAATGAAACCAAGAAGTCCTAACAGCTCAAAGTTTCATACCATTTTTTTCCCGATACTTTTAAAAGAATCTGTAAAAATGCACTTTCGATGTGAACCAGACACGCCTGTAGGGCTCTTAAATGAAATCAAGACCTTAGGGTTATAACAATAGTTACATGTAGCTGTTTGGACTAGAGTTGCAATCAGCCAGGAGGGCTCAAATTTGGGGTGAAAATCTACAAAACTGCAGGGCTTGTAGCTAAATATTTTACTGGATCAGAATGGGATTAAAATTCATTCTGATTCCATCAGAGTCTGAGTGTGAGTAATGCGTGAGAGTCATGAGTGGTACATACCTTCCCTCCAATGATGAGTGCAGCCGAGAAATCATGCTTCTTGCCAACCTTGCTGAGTACCTCAAACGTCTGATAAGCAAGCTCACGAGTTGGCGAGATGATAAGGGCACCCATCCCATCCACTTTACTCCAGCGGTTTCTGTACAAGCACTCTAAGACCTGCAGCATAGTAAAAACACAATTAAAGTAAAAGTTTATAGCAAAATTACAATAAGTAACCCATTTGGAATTTAGTTTATTTGGTGTTACACTTAAGTCACTGATTCCAGGCAGACTTTATGGCTGTATTTGAAACCACAGGTTTGGCTTGGGTTCCAGCTGGGGCTCCGTCAGTAATTTGAAAGCAGACATTAATAGCAAGACTTCAAACAGGCAGATAGTTCCTACGCCAGGGCCCAAGCCTACTATGAGGCCCAAGCCTACCCCATGGTTTCGAAATGACCTAGGACTCTTCTGCTCCTTTAGAACCAGCTTTTCATAAAACTGCAGTCAACATTCTAGAACAGAATAGTTCATTAGCAAATCTGTCAGGCCTAGGACTGGGTTTAATTGTAGGCAAAACCACTTTTCACAATGTCTATTTTTAATTGGTGTGAAGGTTTAGAACTGAGTTTATACAGTAGCAGAGCCTTTGATATCCCAACCTGCGAGCCTACCAAAGAACTGCATAGATAAACCAAATATCCTATGAAATTTGATTTATATTAAACCAATTTCAGAGGAGTTTACTTCTTTGTCAAGTAAGTTTTGTATTGGCTGAATTTGAATTTTAAAAACATTGGTTTAACACTTACAGGAATTAGGAAGGCAAGCGTTTTGCCTGATCCTGTTTTTGCTGCTCCGAGAATATCATGTCCCTGAAGAGCCAACGCTATGGTGGCACGTTGTATCTCTGTGGGTGTTGTGTAGTTTGCTGTCCGTAATCCTGTCTTTGTTTTAACTGACAAAGGCAAGTCATCAAATCGAGTGATGGCATCTGAATTGATCTGTAAATGGCAGAAACAAACATTTCATCAGAATAAATGCGATTAGGATAATTTAACATTTTGATTTCTTCAGCTAGGCTTACCTATTGAAAAATAAATGAGAGCAAAATTTTCTCAATTGTCAACTGTGTGTAAAAGCAGAACTTCTCCTTTAAAATGTTTAACAACTCCAGTGTTCTGAACCAAGACAAGCCTTGAGTATGAAATCAGCACTGACAGCAGTGAGCCCGTTCTCAGCAAAGTATCTCTTTGACATCAAATGGTAACTACAATTTGACTTTAATTTGGTCCATGCAACCTAACTTGGCAGACAGGCCACGTCTGGACAGGAACAAAGCAGTGGGACTAGTAAGTTTGTGATTTCACTGTTCTGCCAGTTTTTATACCAATTTATGTCATTAGAATGAGATTTGAGTTTTAAGTCAGGAATTATTTTTACAGGCAGTGGTTTATGTAGTTAACCGGACCACTTTGACAAACATTTAATCGGTCCTTGGGTATTTTAACTAGCACTCAGCCAGTGAACCGCTGTGGAGGTAAAGACTACAGTTCAGTGCTTCCCCTTCCTATACAAACAGGAGGCGACTACACTACCTCGCTACTTGCAGTGACCACCATGCTCATTCTTTGCCAATATCACTGCCTCACTGTGAAGATTTATCCCGTAAGAAATTACTAATTGAAACATGTTTTCTGTCATTCATGAGCTTTTCCCTTGACCTCTATGTATCCAAATGCACAATTTGGATGTGTAGATCGAATCATTGCATTTTTGTGTGAGCGCTGCAGCTACATCCTGCCTTTTGGGGGTTTCTTTGGGGGGGGTCATAAAAAATACAGAATATTCTTCTTTTATGATTAAAAATAGACTCCTAGATTTACATCATGGAAAGTATTTCTTTTTCTGATTTCTGGCTCCTGGGGACTTTACTTTAAAGGGAAATAAATTCTGAAATTGTAAACATTGGTCTGATTCCCATTTTGTGAATATGAAGACAACAACAATGTTGGCGTGGATCAAAGTGACATTTTAACTTGTCATTGTGATATTTTTAAGTCCCCCCAAAACCTCAAATATTCAAATTGATACCTGTGTTTTAAATGTTGGTTATGTTTTATTTTGGAACAAATTTCCATATAAACCGACTGACACTTTCCCACTCATTCTGTATCTGTATCTGTATAATTACACCGAAAAAAAATGTCTGAAGACACATCACACCAACTCATCGATTTGTTACCTTGCCAATAAAGTTTCAATACTAAATAGCCTACTATTGTACTACTAAAGAAATATCTCATTTTTGAGATACTATTTTTATTAATTAGTTCAATATAAATTAATGAAAAAGTGGCAGTCGGGTATGAAAATTTTACCTTGTTTGGTCTTGCTCTTGGGAAGGCAGCTAATGATTTTCAAATGAAATGACAACAACTAACTTATAAGTTATACTAAATAGTTATACACCTGAGCTGTATAACTAAAGTGTAAGTAGTACTACTACTACTACTATAACTTAGAAGTTAGAAGTTAGATTAGAATAGAATAAATTACACAACAATTTAGTGAACCAACATGACCAAAGTGTCGCCCACTGTCCTGTGACTGTCACTTAGTTTCAGTACTACTACGAGTACTACTACCTACTACTTCTACTACTACTTATACACTAGACTGACACCACTGACAGTGACACAGCTCAGCCAAAGTGTGTGTAAAGTTGACTTTGTCCGGATACTGGGCAAGTTAAAAAACTAAATATATTTTTCTGTTGACCTAACTCACACTTTCGTATTGAGATATCAATCGTTTCCCCTCTTCCTCTTCAAGTTTCCAACGTTTCACTTCGAGTTTATGACGAGCTTTATCACTTGTGTGATGGAACCTCTTCGGTTTGTGCCCACGTTGTTGCAAAGTCCTTCCACCCATGTGCTGCGCCATTTTGGATATATCCCATCAGCCATTGCGCTTAAAGTTGCTGCAATTTCCCCGACGGATTTTTACTGCGAATACAATATACGCAGTAAACAGCCGTTGTCATCGTCATCATCCGGAAGCAGCATGAGAAGGTTGTAGGGGTCTATGCCTAGGGGGCCTATTGGTTAAAAATGTCTAAGATTCTAACCATTTTATCAACGAGTCGTCATAGCTGCCTTTTCCATCCGCTGTTCCTTTGAAAAAAAGCCTCAATGAGATTTGTTTGTAATAATTTATTTACAGGAAGAAAAACACAAGCCCCATCATGCCATACATCTCATTTCATCAACATAATTGACATAGTTTTCATACAATTAATACCCGTTTTTATTACGAAGAAAATTGTCTCATTGCTTTTTTTTCCACAAATTATTTGAGCATGTTTTCAGTTCCCTCTAAATTCGACAATTCAGAAAAATAAGAGGCGGTCACGCGACATTGCCTGTGGATTTCCGCGTAGTGAATTGCTCACACACAGCCTGACAGAATAGTCAATCTTCGTTCGCTCTAAGCATGATAAACTAGAACTGGAGATGGTCGTGCATCATGTATTATACAGACGGTCAATTCATCCAAGGCCGTCAAAGGCCAAGGTTGAAACATATAACCCTGGTAAGAAACTCCGCACAAACAAACAGCGTTTACATAGGCCGGAAACCAACGAGGGGAGAAAGAGTTAAGTTTCCATGGCTCCGTCATGGTCACCTGCTAAAATGAATAAACCAACGGATACTTGGTGATGTGAGGGTTGGTTTTTTTACCATGGAAAAGAAATCGGGTATTTTCTTGGAGGAAATTATACAATGAAACGAGATCGATTTTTTCTTAGCTCTTATAAAATATCTCCAAGGTTCCTTTTCCTTTTATCCAAAAGAGTGAGGACAAACACAAAACAATGCCCAGTGTTTGAACCAATACACACCATTTATGTTGGTTTTTCTTTTTTAGATAAAAAGACCGAAATTGTTGATCAAATTTTAGCTTTGTAACTAAAAATAGGACTTATAAGCCTAACCATTGACACGGGTGTTTGTAATGCTAGAGAGAAAAAAATGTATGAATTGGTTCAGTTCGAACGAAAAGGGCGAGATTCTTATCCTAGATTAGAAACTCCACACAAACAAAACGGGTTTATATAACTAGGGAACCAACGACAGGAAATATGGTAGTGATTCTACGTCTGATGATTCGGCACTGGATTAAATTTTACTACAGGGGAAGAGTCCAAATAGGACTATAAATAAAAACAATATGCTGTAACTTTTGGTTGGTTGGTGTAGAGTAAAAAATGTATTAGGTCTTCATTAAAATTGTTCTTTGAATATTACGCAAACTTGAATTTGAGTCTGATTCAATCAAACATTAAGTTCTATTTTCCAAATCAAAGACATTGAACAAGTCCAATTTGGTATATAATACACTTTTCACTCCGTTACATGGAAAAGGACGTATAGATTTACATATTGATTGATCGATCACTGATTCACGTGATCAGATATCGGTTTATCAACAGATGTTGCAGCAATTTTCCCACAGTGACGCCCAACAGTTACTATTGCATAAAACAGTGAAATTTGGCCTGCGCGTTTGGATTGGAGAAGAAACTGCCATAAGTTGAGATGTTTGACAAACTGAAGCTATGATTCTAAGTAGCCGAGGCGAAAAGTAATCGGAGCTTTGCACCTCGGTAAAAATAACACATTTCGAAATAAACGCAAATTATGAAATGTAGCCTTCAGACATCAATGTTTGTTAGCGATGGATCCGAATCGACCGGGGTTTATGGTGTATTATCATAGCCTCGAAAACAGAAAGCCATGGACACGTGTGTTCCAATTGACCTCAAGGTCCCCGCTTGATGAAAAGGTAATATTCTCCTGGAAATGATTCAAAGAACCCAAGACTGTTTCTGCATTGATGGCGAGGACTTCACACAAAACCCAAATTGCCGATTGCACAATGACAGCATAGCTTTTGTTGAGTTTCTAATTTGATTCGTTTCATTTAATTTTTGTTTTGTAGGTCACGAAGTATGAAAGTCAGTGAAATATGAAATAGCAAGTTACCGGTAATCAAACCTTGTAGGTCTTTAATATCTTGCCATTTCATATTCCATTATTTTCCGTTTTTCAAAGACCAGGTATGAGTAACCGATTCAATCTAATGTACGTTTGAGATGGCACAATGAAAATAATCCACTGACAGTTGGCATTAAAAAGAAATTAAAATGAAAGTTTCTGCCATAACAAGCTGAGATGAATAGCCTATGATACAACTTAAATGGTTACAATTTAAAATGAAATTAAGTTGGCTCTTTGATTATAACGCGAAGTTACTGTCCTAGTAAAAGGGAACCAGACACTTAAATCCAACATAATACTAAATCTAGTTTAACTATGAAGAAGAAATCGTAGACATTCTACTAATTTTGACTATGGCGTTATAAAGCCATGTTTTTTGTCAAATTCACTTTTCTTCGACTGCACTTATCATATTTCAATGTCAAAAAAACTTGAGGGAACAAACAACCAAACAAATAAATAGAAACTAAGAGCATATCCAGGCTAAGTCTACAGTTTCAGGGTTCAGTCAATAGACGTAAAACCGCCCGATGTGTTATTAGTTGATTTTACGTAGAGGCCACGCGCCACTGCCACGAGGCCAACCGTAAGCAACGCTTCCGAGCCCCACGAGGCTTTCATCGCTTATTTGGGTCGAGGCCATTTCGGACGGGCGGTTTTGACCTGGTTCAAAACTATATTTCTGATGGTTTTTAATTGGTGATAATTAATCCCACCTTGTATCATTGAACTTGACGTTTGGGAGGTGAACTTTGGGTCAAGATTTGACCCGGTCATTACCACCTCTTGTGACGTTTTTTTTTATGGAGCAGGGACTGGGAGGACAGGTCGCCAAGCGACTGAGGACCGGAAGTGTTTTAACTATGGGTTGAGGAGCACAACGCGGTCAAGAGGCAATTCAACTATGCTTGCTCAATGGAAGTTGTAACACCTCTCCACTAACTTATTGAATTGAAGTATGAATTAAATGAAAACCCTTTATTGGAGTTTATTCACCATGAATCATTGGCAGATAAAGACGCCTGTTGTGTCACCTTTCACCACTGAGACTTGGAACTAATAGGCCTGTAAATTATTATAGAAAATAAATTAGACCCATTAGGCGCAAAATGTGGAGTTACAGCATTCAGACAACGGACACCGAGTTAAAGCATGGAGGTACGAACATCCATAAAAACCCTTTTCGGCACTGCTTTATGTGAAACCGGTTTAGGGGAAAATGCTCTGATATGGAAATATGATAATAATAATAAAAATAGTTGGATATTGTAACGCGCCAAATCATTCTAAAAAGAATGTTCAAGGCTCATGAACTGTAACTTAGCCTTTCCTAAGCCTGGGGCTTAACTCCGCCTGCACTTCAGCTTCAGCTTCCAAATGACCGTGAAGTAGCGAATTAGCCAATGACCGGAAAAGGGTCCAATTTTGTGAACCATTACCGTTAGTCAGGAATGGCCCACCTGCACAGATAGGATAGAGTGTATCACAAAGAGGTCTCAATGTCATCTTGGATATTGTGGCAATGTTGACTCTTCAATCGCGAGACTTGTCTAATTGTATACACAGGGACACAGGGCATGCCAACAAAATTTGTCAATTATAAACCATTCGTTTGAGGTCAAACATTTTACAGAGACCTCTTCAAAAGGGCGCCAAGAAGTGTTTCCTATATTTTTTAAGAGTCAAATGGCACGACCCTGACCTCCTGTCAGGTCAAGTTGTCAATAAGATGGTCAGCTATTAACAGGGTTAAGTCATCAGACATCAAGCTGTCAGGGTCGAGGCTGGAGGTCATGAGTAGCCCCTGTTATTGTACTCAAATATTTTTGAGAAAGATTCCCTAAAATCGGAGGTTAAAAACATCATTGCAAACTGATTTCAATACTTTTTACGCACTTGCCTTTTCTTTTTAGCTCGTTGGCTCAGAGCACAAAGGGCTGGGTCTCTCTAGGTCTTAAGACCTAGTCAGACAAGACCAAGAAAGACACAGTCGGCTCAGAACAGAAAGGATTTATACACAATTTTGTGTTTATGTCAAGTTCTTTCTGCTCTGAGCCGACTCGCCCTCCTTTTGTTAAAAACGTTGTTTATGAAACAACGCATTTTATTAACAAGAAACTTATATCAGATCATCAAACGAATGTTTTGACATTTTGATAGTATTCCTTACGTGTACAAATTGTATAATTTTTTGATGGAGACCGTCGGCAGCTCCGAGAAAAGCCAGTTCGTAGTTTCTAATTTGTAACTTATATACTTTTGTTGTCTCTTAGGAAAGTGAGACAATAAGCAAAAGGGATTTTTAAAGCCCCCTTTTAGATTGTGCGTTTTGAGGTATTATCTTGCTTGAGATTCTTCAAAAACAAAACAGTGGTTGAGCAACATTTTTGTAACATAGTAAAATACATCTTCAGACATTCAAAATTTAATCCAGAAATGTAAACACTGAAAATGTGCCCTGCCCACATCATAGGACTATTTTTCAATATGATCTTCATAAAAATAAAAATGAATATCCTTCATAAATGAGACAAGGTGGAATCTTACAGTGTTTAGGGACAGACAGACAAGCCTATATACGGTGAATCATTACATTGTTGTCGCTACCGGGTACCGTTCAGTTGAACTTCGGAAGCTGTTAGTGATAATTATTCAGGAACAGTGACGCATGTTTCGAAGAAACTTAACTTCGCGAGGGTGCCAGCATCTATTAGTAAAAGTAACTATAAATAAGTCTCATAAATTAATCTCTAACGCCTGCGAATTTTTAAAACTTATATGTAGGTCTAAGATAGACAATTCTTAGGCAAATAAGTTTTCAGTCATCCGTCAAAAAAAATTGTCAATAGTTTGTACGGTACAATTCATCCTGAGAATGTTTCCCTCTGAAGTATTGCCACTCTGGAAGAAATTGGGTTTTGAAGCCACTCTTTTTGCCAGGCAGTTATATTTTGTTGTTCTGAACATGGACATAAAAGAAGGGGGTGGTTTAACCTTCTTGCCCTACGCGATCCCGTACACAACATTTGTCAGTATCATTTAGGCCTACACTTCTTTTTTCTATTTATGTATTTATTTATTTATTTAATACATTTTTGTACCCAGAGTATGCCAAAACAGTTACAACTGGTTTACATTGGTGCGCTGCATACATTACTACAAATCCAATTTAATATTTACGACTTCGCATTTGATAAGAATTCACATATACTTTTGTGCAGACCAGGACCAATTTATAGTGCTGCTTAAGCAGACAGTTTTGCTAAGCAAACATAACAAGAAAATCAGTATATTAACTGGTATTATTCTTGCAAGCAAACATTTTTGTGCTTTGCTACTTTTTGTGCTTACAGCTCTATGAAAATGGGGACAGTATACACGAATCGATTATCGTTCATTCATGCCGCTGTCAGTTTGATGTGGCGCCCCGTTTCACAGGAGCAAGTAAGGATACGAGTGGAAATTCGAAACATGTTTAACTGTATTTCACTTATGTGATGTCTCTTTGGAGCAACCGTACCCATCCTCTCTATCAGTATACCATTATTCGCTATTTGAACAAACTGTTGAAATAGAGAATCTGGCATTAAGGTTTAAAACTTTAGAGGCGGGACTATCTATATGTTATGCATTGGAACAGGATGTCGGGATGTTCTTTCAGAGCCACCGTATCACATCACTTTACCCTGACATGAAGGGAATGGTTGTTCAAATAGCTATCTAGAATTCAGAGTCCATTAATGTATCAACATAGAAAGTCTGTCATCCATGAGCTTTGAATGCGATTGTCACTGAGTACCACTAATTTCTCCTCTCAGTATTTTCCATCGGCCCGATTTTCAACATCAGAGCAAGCGACTGTGCAATTGTGACTCGCAGTCGCTGGGGCGCCTACCCGCCAAGACAGACGCGCCACCACGCCTACTCTTCAGCCTTGATCCGAACCCTGGCATGAATTCATACCACACAAACTATCTCTTGATTTCATTATATTGATGACATAATTGTTTTGTTTGCAACTCTGTTTTTTTCCCCTCTCCCTGAACACGTGGCATCATTAATACACTCAGGGTCGTTGTGAGTGAGCAATACAAATGTCTGACTGCCACTATCAATGTGCTTTATTTTTTTGTTTCGGGAGTAAGCTACGGGAATAAGCCACAAACATCAGACCAGCCTGCCCTTCAAGCAGTAGACGATTAGCTCCGTAGACGCCACCCGTAATGTACTTGATCCTCCACAAAACATCAAAAATAGAATACCTTAATTACCTTTCAGACAAACTCAAATAAATTGTGCGTGTGTCATAATTATCCAAGGATACAATGTTATCTATTCTCTCCCATTTTTCTTTTGTAATATGATCGAGTGGGCGAAAATAAACCAGGTGCAATGTAACCTAATTCCGTTTACTTAATAGACCGAATTTGCTCGATTTATTATAAGGCCAAAACTTTGAAGCCGAGATTGTAAACCAGACCAGCTAAAGTGGAAACTGACCCATGCAGTGCATTCGACACGTTTTATTCTTAATTGTAAAACAGAAAAATATCAATGTATAGGCCTACGCATTAACAAATAAAGATGCAAAAACCTACAAAGCTTAAACTTCGTTTTTTTTCTTCAAAACTCAGCACTGACTTTGACTGGCCTTACACTTAACTGACAAAAGAAGTCTGCAGTGCGTTGGCTCAATGGTTTGTGCATGCCCAAATAAACGCTTTGATCGTTTTCGTTGTGTTCCCTGCGACATATACCAGTATTAAGGCGCAAACCTTGAGGTAACCCGACTATTTTCCAGTCATTATTTTCGTTGCACATAATAATTTGGAAGCAAACGCAAATAGTGGTGAACGTTGTTTCTTTTATTCAACATCTGTTCAAGCAGGGTTCAAGTCTATTCGGCCGTTTCATTTGATATAGTTACCACGAACAGAAGTATAAAGAACTTCGTATAATCACGATTGGCAAAGATGGCGCCAACGACGGTGTTGAGCAACCTTGGAACGATATTGGGTATTAAGCCGTTTCCGAAATAGAGGCTGCGGCTAGATCATCCAAATTAGCACGCATTGAAGCATAGGCTGTCCTTAGCAACAGATTCAGCAGCAGCAGCAGACACAGCCGCCAATTTGGACACTTAGGCCTACACTAATGGTTCAATTTTTGCATTTTCAATTACGGCGTCGGTTCCTCTATTTTGAGTTGTGTTCTTACACCCTAACAACAGCAAGCACTCTATGTACCACAGGCTTCAAAATGGTAAACGGTGCCCAAGCCAGAGCGACTGGGCAAAAGCCAAACCTTTCATTTGAGCCCCAGTCAAAGCTCTGTATCACAGAGGCGTGCCATCCTTTACACTTGTATAACAGACAGTGTTGCAATACTCGCACTGTCTTGGTACTCGTACTCGAGTACCAATCCCCCTTGAGTACTACTCGGCAGTACTTAGTACTTGCATGAAAAGTACTTGACTATAATTATAACACTGATAAAGGATACTATATACTGATAAAGGATACTATGGGATTTGACATTAATATGACATTATGGCGCCTATTTCCGTTTGTTCTTACAATGGAAACGAAAATCGACTGCACCTTTTACAGTGTTTTCGAAAAACCGGTTGCATTCAGCATCACTGCACCGTGACAGCCATGGGCTCCAGGCGCAACGCACCGTGAAGCGTGGCCAGAAAACTGCCGGGGAGGGGCTTGTTAACGCCTCGGTAACATGCAAGAGGCGACACTGGCACGGAGTAGGTACGCGGGGATGACGGTACGCTGAGCCAGCCGGCTCGTTATGCCCCGAGGCGGTCTGTCGCCTCTGGGGTGTCTGACACCAGGTGGTTTAGTAACCATGGAGTCTTACCACTGTGGTTTGACAATTTGTTGAATCTATCCACGTGGTTGTGGTTAGGAAAGAGCAAAGTGTGAAGATGATTCTTAATTCATCAAGTTAGATAATATGGTTTAAAAATAATGTGGAAGATTATTTAGACAGAAGTTGAAGAAGTCCTCTTTTCCCATTTAAGCGAATGAGAGTGTTTGAAGTGACAATTGATTACCAAACAAAACTAACATTCCTCAACGTCAATCCACTCTGGAGAATGAAGAAACTAGACATTTTGTTTATTGAAACAAAACCAAGGTGTTCGGTGTAAACATGTCCAGATTAGTAGAGCTGGTGAAAAGTAAAAAAAATTTTTTAAACATATCTTTGTACAGTAGGAAATATTAATATACCTGAAGTTAATTGTGGTTCAAAACATTAGCATTCTTAAAACAAGAAGCTTTGATCAACCCTCATTTTAAGATTGATGACGTCATCATGACGTCATAACTTACTTTTATATACACATTGGGATTTATAAGTAGGCCTATGTCCTCAGTTTTAAACTTTTTGAACACGCAACAGGTTTTCAACAAAATAGTTCCTTTTAAAAGATTGTCACGAAGGGGCACTGTTGAAGACATTATACGTCATTACCCTTTAACTTCTGGTTTCGACCAGAAGCAAAAGTTACACGGGGTCACACTTTATGTACGATTTGTACAATACTTAATGAGTTTGCATATGGTGCAAAGATCTGACATGTAGCATTTATAGTTCTCCAGATATGAATTTTAGTGTACAGATGAAACCGCAACTTTTTCGGGATGATGACGCCGATATGGCCTATTCTTTAACGTTGTCGTTGCAGCCAACGGTCATAGTTGTAGCCGAAGTCGTTTGACTCGAACGCGGACCCTTCACAGGGGGTGGTGGTGGGGGTCCATTAGAAGAAACACATATAAAACAGAGTCTAATTAATTTTCCAATGAGGAAAGTTACTAAAACAAACGTTTTGTTTCTTTATACCAATTACCCACTCACGTGGTTTCTAATTTCTACCTTCATGGTAATAAGCGCATCTATAAATACTTGTCTAATAACATACATGTATTCCATAGTTTCTTTCTAGATAATTAACACTATTATTAAATCAAGATTATTTAAACATTATTTTTGTATTCTCAGATTGCGTGAGTCATTAAATAGCCACGAGCCACACTTCTCCACTCGTTACAAGACACTCGTTATGCGATAAGCCGTCCAATATGAAAGTTTTAAAAAGCATTTCCTGATTGTCATCACAAAAAATGTTGTCTTCAAATTTGAAATATTTAAAAGAGTATCCAATTGTTTTTGAGGGAGTCAAATCTCCTTTTAAAATGATGTCATCTTGGGAATCAGTCTGATCTGAACATTTCTTTACAGATAATGGCGTAACAAAACGTTTTTATTTTATTTTACTATTTTTTCGGGGGGCAGCTGGGGCAAAGACATAATTTGGGCTTCTTAATGTATTTTATGTGGCATGGCACTTCCGGAGCTTTTTAGTATACTGACCAAGTATATAACACTGTACTTACTTGCTGACGTCCAGCTCGCGCACTCACAGATTAATGTCTGTCTTAGGGTTGTAGAACTCATGTGTTTGTCTTTTCATCTCTGAAGGTTCACACACCTGTACATAAAAAAAGCATCACACCTCTTAAAATAAGTACCTCGCTGTAGGGTTTAAAGTTTGATGCAACAACTTCCTTTACCCTTAAAATCTAGTAAACTTTTAGCTGGTGTAGTATTTTAAGTCTGCAACAACTATTTAGGAAGAAGACGAGAAACCAAAGCCATGATGCTTTGAAACAACCGTCATTATTTGTACAAGCTGGTGGTATTCGGGTTGGCTTCCCTGCCTCTCACCTCTGTGGACCCCGGTTTGAATCCAGCCTCGGACCGGAGCTTTGAATTTGGATTGGATTTTAACCTCTTCCTGGTGATTGGTTTGGGGTTTCCCAGTTGAGGTTTCCCTCCCTCCACAACTGAATTGTCTGTACTATCTTACTCTACACGATGAATCTTAAGGCCTTCGAGTTACAGTGCAAGGCACTTTGGACGTTTCCTTGGTTTAATTATCGAATATCGAGTCCTGAAAATTGAAAATGGCTAATGCTATTCAAGCTTGTATCGTTGTAGTACTATACGCGTTAGTTGCAGACTGAAAAACATTTGTAATTTCCTCATTTTATTTAAGTGATTTTAGCATTAGGCATATCAACAATTTACTTCTAATTTTGTCCCGTACGAAAAAAAAGAAGTATAAATCAGTGTATACTCATGACATGCATAATGTCCTATAAGGGAACAGTACACAAGCGGGAATCAGACCCACGACCCTCCACATTTTAGAGCAGACGGCTGATCTGAGTTTGCCTGGTTGCAGAAGGTCAGTTCGTTACTTTATACGGTAATTTAGCATTCAATCAAGTGAGGTTTACGGGAATGGGACACCATGTAATAAATCTCTTGTAATTAGCTGTGGTGGTTCTGGATTCGCCACCGTGGTGGTTCTCGAGATTTATTTTCAAGTTCTTTGGTGGTTTAACAACTCGCCGTTTCGATCAGTATGCTCTGATCGTCTTCTGGAGATTAAGCAGTTGGAATGTAAGAATTGCAGAAATCGAGATGACCAACTGTCACAGGACAAGATCGGTTAATACCTGCTCTTAAATGCACCAGTCGTGGGCTCGACTCTCATCCGATGTTCTGTGGATGAAAGCGTTGGGTAAAAAATATCTTGTAACCCAATCATTGAGAGGATTAAAAAAAAACCCTGATATTTCCAAGATGTTACAGATAGTCCTGTCTATAAATAAAGATATTTTGAGGGAAATGAAGACTCGCCTTTTATTAGTTAATTGGAGAACAAAGACGATGACGCCAACTCGGCCCAAGGACGAGGTCACTTTAAGCACCAAATGCGCGCCAAAACTAACAACTTCCCTTGTCGTCTGCGGCAAACCTTGAACCCGAGGTGCTTCGTATCATCTTCTATGGCCTGGTAATTCCACAGGCGTCTGAAGTATAACAAATGCTGCATACACTTGTGTCAAATACCTCTAAATAGAACGTTAGGAGTTCAATCGCCAGTATCTGCAAAACCATTGATCGAAATACCAAGAGCAAGCAATTGCTCGATCAGCTTTGGTTTAGGGGCTACAACTATAGCAGCAAAAATTAGCATGTAAATCCTGAAAGAACGAACGCCGCCAAAGGTCTTGTACCCAGTATTATTTATATAAAATTCGTGTCTTTAAACCCTCGTGGAATTTTCGGGCCTGGAACTGATTGCCTGTAGTTTGCCCTCAAGTAGCGTTCGTTGGATTTTTGATGTGTACTCACAACATTTTCAAGGCTTGAGCCGCATCTTCAGTAATGTCAGCCATTTTGAATCCATGGGTAAGATGCTGAAGATTTTGCTGCATCTCTAATCCAAAATTAAGTTACATCTCAAGGTAGTACTTTTTATAGATCTTCTAGGCATTTCAGTTCCCTTGAAAAACTTATACTTCTATCAACTCATCGCTGCATGACGTATATGCATAAACACACCCTTCAAAACAATCATGTTTCATGCATATTTCCTGCGTTATGTTTGCTCCTTCTACTTAGGCTAATGGGCAATTTCCAAGGATCCTTGGACTGGCCTCGCTTGGTAACCGCAGGGATGCCTCTCCCCACTGAAAGAATATTATACTAAAAAACCTGAAAAGTAGTCTCAACTGGTTAGAGCGCCATGGGCGAGGTTTTCAAATACACTGGTGAAGTACCCCTGAGGTAAATACAATTCAATCGATGCATAATTCATGAAGGTTATGCCCTCGCTTGAAATGATGAATATTAATTAACAAATGGCGGGAAATGGCCACAATCTACTCGTCCTCATTGTCTTCGGGTCAGAAATCTGCCAACAGCTTCCAAGGCGCTCGAGGTGAAAATATCATTACGTTGTGTAGTTGTCCTTCAGAGTTCGGCGTCAATCGATGGCTTGCTATAGTTTATACGAGGCTGTAACCGAGTGTACAGAATCGTCAAACCGTAACGTGGTCATTCATCAATGTGGACAGTGAAAGATCGAACCTGTGTTTGAAGGGGATTTCAATTCCAAGAGCCCTTTGTTCTGAAAATTAAACAAACTATCATCAGTGGCAAACATTCAGACAAACCCTGGGTTTTATGAAGTATCGGTCTAGCAATCTACCCTTTGTCTTTTGCATATAAAAACGTAGATGAAAACTGCACGAACAACAGAAACATACATTCTTATTCCATACAAAAAATGTTTCTGTTCTTCAAATCCATAAAAAAAAAAATAGGAAGGTAGCTCGATCTAAAAGATAAGGCTTGAATTACTTTATTGCAAACTATTCCAAGGTTTGGGTGTTTTGGAGTGTTTTCACCTTGGTGTGGATGACAAACTAAATAGATTATACCTATCAGAATACCGACTCAGTTTCAGGGGCTCTCATGATTTGTACGCATAAAGCCAGATTTTAAATCAAATCAACTGCTCCAGTTTTGTTTTCTAAACAGAT
The DNA here is from genome assembly GCA_023634235.1 of Pisaster brevispinus. Lineage (NCBI taxonomy): Eukaryota > Metazoa > Echinodermata > Asteroidea > Forcipulatida > Asteriidae > Pisaster > Pisaster brevispinus. Next base: position 21,027,521 of record JAMKCF010000007.1, on the reverse strand, counting down.
TATAAACTGGTTTCAGAAAAAAAGCAATATTCACTAAACTAAATATGTGAAAAGTATGACCTGTGTCTTTGTGTAACTGACTGCCATTATATATTGCGCTGCTTTTCTCCCACACAAGTTTGCGTATGAAAAAACGGTGATTTTAAAATAGAAAAAATATAGAAAAAACTACAAACACCGGCCGCTTTTGGCAACAGACTAGATTATTTCTGGTACATAAAGGCAAAGCAGATTGGAGCGAAGACAATGGTTACTAGACTTAGGGGAGGGTGGTAAAGTCCTTAAAAAAATATGGGGTTTATACACAACATAGTGGTCCAAGCCGACTGTTTCGAAACCGTTTGCATTCTATTTGCTGAATCAACTTCCATAGGAACAAGTTTGGTACAACCTTGTATCCATTTGATGATTGACCCCCCAGAGGTCTTCAATGACTAAAATAAAAGCTACTTGTTTAAATATGATTATACTCTTTCCATGAAAGGTTTAAAAGGTCACACTCACGACTCAATTAAATCAATGAGATTAATCTCAAATTATTTTCTATAAAAAACGTACAGTTCCTCTACTTTTAATACCTTTAAATCACGATTGACAAGGGCAGAGTGGCTGGATTTAGACCCAAGGTTTTTTGGTGTATCATGTCTCTCTTTCTATTATTCTAAGAATGCTTCAGTCCAGACTAATTAGTTGATATTTTAAGACATGATTGGGTTTAGATCATGAAACAGTTCTGTCCTTTCAAACATCAACCTAATAAACGGTCGAATCCGATCGTCTCATTTCTCTTACCTAAAATAAAAAAAGAACCGAGGAACAATACAACTTTGATGTAGAGCTAGATGGCAGCTCAACATAGACAATTTGAAAGCTCTAATTGTTGGTTTCCAACTAATGGTCTCTTTGTTACAATGAAATACTTGATATGTTATAACAGATCATGCATGCATCTTTGTTCGCTGGTTGTTTAAATGTTGTATGATGCTAAAAGTATTATGTTGCCGTCACCAATGCCATATTTCGATGATATTAGCATTCCAGAATGGTAATTAAAACAGAAAGGCGGAATTTTCTACTTCAGTCTGAACGATGACTTGGTTTAAAGTTGTTTCTGGTAGTTCTCGTCAAACAATAGCGTTTCGAACACTACAAGAAATCACGAACGAGTTCGACGCCGACCGTCATTCAAGATCGTTTATTTTAATTCAATACAATATAAACAAAAATTGAAAGATATGAGTCTTGAAACTAGAGGATGGGAGTGGGTGTTTTCCCCCTATGCCAATTAAAGCAGCCCTTGTTCACGTTTCATTGAGTAAAGTAAATGTTTCCATTTCATTGACAACGCTCTTAACAAAAAAAACCCAGAAAGGTGGGGTCTAGTGACTATTGATGATCACATCACAGTGTGTAAGGAACGCCAACGTGAAGGTCAATATGAATTCATCATATCATATGATTTTCACCTTCCGCTGTGGCCGAGGTTAGTAACCCAAGACTGGACAAGTCATGATGAAGAGATTCCTTTCTCGTGGTTATACTTGGATTATTTTGATGAGTCATTTTTCACACCAACCAGTACACAACTCTGATGACTGAAGATTCTTGATGCGTCATCGCGTATCGTTGGCGTTGGAGAGAGGCCAGTGGTCACGGGTGTGTCTGTGGTGGAGTGAGCCAAACGGGTGCAGCTTGTTCCCCAGGGTTAATCTGTTGAACAGGGTCCGGACACCCGGTCCGTTGGTGTGCTTCGTTAACTTTATCCTCATCACTCAAGAGATTATTGTCAATGGGAGACTTTGGAACGCTAGGTGGTAGCAGACTTACCTGGTAAATTTCCATTGTTTACGTAGTTCTGAGCATGCGCACATTACCAAGAACAATGGATTAACCTGGTAAGTCTGCTGTCACCTAGCACCCCAAAGTCCCTCATTGGGGAAGAGAGTGTATCTCCACATCATCAAAGGAGAATCAGGTTGACGTATAGTGGTACTTTTGTTTTTCAGTGGACCAAGGTTCAAATCCATGCTGCGCCTAGTGTGTCGATCGTGATTGCAGTCACCACTGAATATATCCCCACCCCTTAATATCACTCGTTTATATTCAGTTCTCGCTCACTCAAGCTTTCTTGATCAACCCCCTTGGCTTAAGAATTCTTCTTTTGTGTACGCATAATGACAGCGATTATTGAAAAGACTTTTTTTAAATACAGGATCAAAATGGAATCATGTATAAAGTGGTGAGATTGTATCCATGAGTTGGTCCACCACTGCACCGCTGCTTTTCAAATCCATCACATCTTGTTTTTATTCTTGTATTTAACTTCATACATATTCTTGAAATCTCGAAGTACATTTCGGTTGATTTATGTGGTCTTCGGTTCGTAACAAAAGCTACTTTGCCAACCACAGGGTATCTTCAGATTAATGTCACTGAAATAGATCTGAACCTTTCTTTTCTTCTAAGTCTTAATCATTCCTTCTTAATTCAAGCACTGGGTCCGCAGGCCAGTCAGCATCATCATGTGTTATTGGCGATGAAACATGAATGTCCCATTCAATAATAGCAGACATCAAACAAGGTTAACGAGGGCTGAGACCATTGATTTCGATCGTATATCAACTACTCGAGGTCATTCCCAGAGCATCGATATTTATTGTTCAGAGCAGCTGGCGCTATCTTGGCTGAGACATTGTTTGTCTTAGCAGGCTCCGATGCCACCGTGTACTAATACGCCTAGCCTCTCAAATTGGATGCAAATTTATTCTAATAATATTATAAACTTTCGACCAATCCCCACTCATTTTTCATCAAGCGCAGTCGGATAAAACTCGAATGCAAATTGTATGACGTCGTATAACTTTCGACCAATCACAGCTTTACCGTCGGGTGACTTGTGTACACAGTGTACTACTACGCCTAACCTCTACTCCAAATTGGATGCAAATTTGAGACTAGAGGTTAGTCGCAGTAGTACACTGTACACAGGTCACCCGACGGTAAACCTGTGATTTATCGAAAGTTATCTGACGTCATACAATTTTCATTCGAGTTTTACCCGACTGTGCTTTTACGCAAATTTTAGGTCATATCTTAATGAAACCCGTCACAATAGACAGGTCTTTTTATACTTGTTTTATTAGGGAAAATGAACAGAAATCAATTTAAACATCCTTTCTCTTGTGGTCCATTGTACTGTGAATAAAGTTCTATGCCGAGGTAAGGAAACCTTTTAACGATTGACGTATACAAAGTTTCAGCTCATTACCCTTTGTCGTTAACGACAAAATAATTATAGGCAACTCAGCAAAGAATCTACAGATGCTGAGGACGACCTTCATGTTCATCTTAACGTGAAATATAGGCCTACGGAAAAAAGCTACAAGAGAATAATATGTGGTTGTTCTATATTGAAAAATATACAACCCCAAGGGTGAAGAGGACGATTCTACAGAATAATTGCAATCAATAGAACCAAGAAGTTTTAACTGTTACCCTGGGAATAATGTCGAGAAGGAATCGCCACGAGTCACGTTTCAGAAAGTAAAACCCATTTTGTCTTTTTGGATCCGTCTGATTCAAAACAACGTTTTAGTTCCAAGTGGGACCGATGCAAAGAGCAGTTTTGTCATAAAAAAAGTCACTAATTGACAACCGCCAGGAAAATCTTACAATAGTTTTCCCCAGCTGTGATGGTTACCAATATTTACCAACAAGATTAGGTTTTCAATAGTTGAAAATGGCATTTTGTATTACCTTTCTTCATCTTTGTCCCTATGTTTTTTGGGGGGCCGCAGGAAATTTACTATATAGGCATACATTTGACCTTTCTTTGTTAGTTTTATTTCCATATCTTTGTACAAATTATATTTATTTCAACTCACATTATTTTCTTGATTCCTCAGCGACTACGATGAATGGACTCATCGTCTGTAGTATAGCCTGGCTGTTATTCCATCACGTCTCATTTAGCCTCACCAAAATCTGAAATCATTAAGTGGGAATGTTTTAAATTGTGAAATATTTAGAGTTTTAATTAAAGGGTGAAATGATTAGATTGCTAGTCTATATTTGAAACCATGACACTGGATTCGCACACCGGTTGATTTGCGTCTTGGTTAAATAGTAATTGCACACTCAAGGCAATGGGAAGGGGGTCGAACTAAATCCAGAAGGTGAAGTCAATGTAAACTCAAACTGATTGATTTCGTTAAGTGAAGAAAAACACGAAGTGTGTTGTCGGTGATGAGATGGGTATGCTCTATTAGACCTTTATCGTGCTGTCACCATCTTGGTTATGCTCCTTGTATCTATTAACAGTATTGGATGCTAATAGTCATTGTACGAAAGGGAAACAGACGATGCCCTTCAAGCCTCGGTTTGGTTACATCGATTTGAATGGAGGGAAAACAAAAGGGCCAAACCATGAAAAAGGTCTATGTATAATATGGACACAGCTCCCATTTTCTACTCAAATCACAGCATCCAAACCAACTCGACTTTTATTTGCTGGTGTGTAAATAATCAGTCTGGTCCCTTTAGCAAATCACTACAACTATGCATGAGTTGTGATAAAGGTCTACAGCAAATCACGCCGTGTCCAAATTGGCGGCTACGGCTACAGCTACGGCTGGATCGCTGCTTCAACCAACGTTGATGTGGTGTCCTTAGCATCACCCTTATCAATAATCTTAGCCGTAGCCGTCAATTTGGTAAAGGCCTTTGCTCATGCCGAGTTTGTGGCTACGGCTGGATCGCTGCTTCAACCAACGTTGATGTGGTGTCCTTAGCATCACCCTTATCAACAATCTTAGCCGTAGCCGTCAATTTGGTAAAGGCCTTTGCTCATGCCGAGTTTGTGGCTACGGCTGGATCGCTGCTTCAACCAACGTTGATGTGGTGTCCTTAGCATCACCCTTAGCAATAATCTTAGCCGTAGCCGTCAATAGCCGTAGCCGAGTTTATGGCTACGGCAGTTGCTACGGCCGGCACGCTGAAAAGTCCTATTCTTCAACGTTGCCGTTGCAGCCAACGGCCGTTTACCGCAGCCGTAGCCGAAGTTGCTTGTTTCGGATGCGGCTTAATACTAACACAAAGCGATCACAAAGCGAGTCTAACAAATATTGCTGACGACATTGCCCAGTTTACGGCCAACCATTATCGTTATTACCAAACAGTTACATGATGTTGTTCGCGCCCAAGATGTCCTTGCCGACCAAATTAAACGGTGATAATTGAGCTACCGGGCAGGAAATTTAATGAACGGACAAACAAATCGCTGGCGGGTTCCCTCTCTCCATTTTCATGTGAGGAAACCTTGAGGGAAAACAAACTGGTTACCAGTCTCCTCAGCATAACTACGCTTTAAAGGAAAACCACATCAATGGTAATTAACCTGGAACACAAATTGAGCGAAACGACCATCAAACGTTCAGTTGAAAGAAATGCAATGCAATATTACTGTTCATTGTGCTCGGCTGTCAACTTGTTTTAAAAATATGAGAAAATAACATGAGATCATATAACACAAAGGATTTCAACTGGAGAATAATAAAAACAGTTCATCATACAAATCACTAAACATAAACTTAAAACTTCAAATAAATGCCCAAAATATTAAAGAAATTGTTGCACACCAGCTGCATTTAGATTGTAAATGGCCGAAAGAGGCACTTATGATAGAAAGACACGATGATTTAATGCATGTAGTCCAGCCCTTGAGTTCAACATGTGCCTTTAAAATTGAGACCTTCGTGAGTTTGTCCCTTTAAGGTGATTACGCCAAACATAACGATCGATGCGCGGAGGTTTTGCGAAACGGCCTTGTATGCACGCAGACCTAAGCTTCGTTCAATATGAAGTTGTTAAGCAAAAATGTTTGCTTAAGTAAATGTTACCTGCTAAGCGAAATATTGTAATAGTCTTAACTATTAGGCTGTTATCTGACCTGCTAAGCTTAACTGTTCGTATGCAGCAAAAACAGTAATGAGGCCATCTCAAATCCTTGGGAGTATGCAGCCCCGGCAGCTTCATGACGCTCATAAAGCTTATAAAATGACACCCAACAATACCTCGAAAGTTCCCATCCAAGGACACAAACGCTACGACCGGGTTCAAACCCAGGTTTAATCATTTTGAAGCGTATTGTTCATGTTTTCTTGTTGGGTTGAACTGTTAAATAACGCACTGCTATGGATTGAGATTTACCAAAACTTAGATAATCATGATCAAATCTGATTACATTCTCGTGAAAGGAATAAGCCGAAAGTTACAAAGTTTTGTTTCTAAAATCTCCATTTTATACACTGTCGATTTTTACACAGGTCTATACTTTCACAACGACTAAACCTTCATTCAACGAAAAGCAAAAAGCTGTGAGTGGAAAATATTCCTAAATTAATAACTATGACTGAAATACAATGTCTGCTTCCAATACGGACCCATTTTCGTAGAGCTGCTTTAAGCAGGAAAAATTTGCTTAACAATGTTTTTCTAAGCAAAACTATGCAGGAAACCAGTCAAGGACAGTATGTGTGATAGGGGGCCTATGTTATTTTGGCTGGTAACCTTATTCTGGTAAGGAACAATTTTTTGTGCTGAGCTAATAGTGCTCAAGTATATGTTGTAATGAAACATGAGCCTTGGTGTTTGAAGCAGATGTAGTTGATACTAAACAAGATATTGCGTCCTTTAAGAAGATAACCTCGAATTATTGTCAATCGTAACTGGCACCACAACAAACAAAAAATGTGATAGTAAAACACAGTCTGTTCTATTGTGTACAAATCCTTGATAGGATGGGTTAGACAAATTGATTTTTTTTTTTTCAGTAAAAAAATCCTTGGAATGTTTTGTTACCGGAATACAAACACAAAGCTCAAAATGATAATGTTGGAGATATTTTAATTGTGGAAAGGTTACATCCCCCACGCTTTGACTTGAGATATCGTTTCCTAGAGAACTTGGGTACAACATGACTTAAAGGTCAAACTCTTCGTTCTATTTTGGGTGCTGGGAGGGTCTGTGGTTCAGGCAAGGAGGTACTTCCAGGGTGCAGTGGGTTACCGTTACCCAATTCTTACATAACACCCATATAAATGGATCATCCAAGGTGAAATAAGCTCAACTGTATTATAATGTCTGGTTTACCACGCGAACAGAATCCGCTCCGAACGCTAGACCTCGAAGGCCGAAAGTGGTAGACAATGGTGCTGTAAAATTCAATATGTTATCCTTTTTCCAGCCAAACAATAGTAGTCTCGAAATTAGTTTAAGACATTATTTAATATTATCTAAAAATACATCTGTCATCAATCTAATCTAAGTAAAGCATATTTCAAATTCAGTTACAAATCGTGCGAATTTTACATTTGGTATGGCCTTATATTTCAAGAAAATTGTAGCTTTGGCGAGGAAAAAAGACACAAACTTTGAACATTTAATGTTTTTTAACGGGAAGAATGACGAAACAGGAGTTTGACCGCGGCGAAGCTCATGTGGGCGTGTAGCGGGGGACTTGAATCGAGGCCCCTTCACCAACAAGATTATAGAACTATATTTCCGAGTATATACACTTCACAAAAATATACAAGTGCGACCGAAACTGATGGACACTATTTTGTACATGTCTGTTTTTAAAGGCATTGTATACTTTTGTTAATTATCAGAGACAAGTATACTAACTTGGTGTGTGCCAACATAATATCAAAAATTCAAACTTCTGAAAATTTGGGCTCAATTGGTAATCGAAGTTGCAAAGAAATAATGAAAGAAAAAAGAATCACACTGCCTGCCTGGAGCCTGTTTCAGATTCAATTTTTGTGTGTGAAAAATTTCCTCTTTCTCTAAAACTACATTACTTCAAAGGGTGTCATTTCTAAAAGTGTTTTATAATATCAATAGCTCCCCAGTGCTATTTATTTACCAAGTAAGTTTTTATGATCATTAACTTGTGGAGTAATTAATAAAGGTCCACCTATACCCTCCCTTTAAGTCTCGGATTACGTCATGAGAAAACTAACATCCTAGAGGCATGGGACTCACTCAAAATGCTATAATATTATAAGACATTGATACATGGTTTTAAGGGTTTCCATGGTTTGACCTGCACTATTCAACCTCGAGTGATGTATATTGGGCATCCGTCATTAAAATGTGGAACAAATTATTCATCATGCGTTTGAAAGTAACCGTCGCCAGGTTTCCTGAGAGCAATCTAAATAACCAGGGTTATAGTTAAGCCAGAAGCCAAATACAGACCAAAGTTTTTGCATGAATTTACAAAAACGATCGCACACACAGAGTTTAGACTTATTTTAAAAAAATGATTAACAAATGTGTGCACCTCGGCTTTAAATATGGCTCCTCAAGAACCTTGTCTGCAAGTGTTGCTAGCGGATGAAACAACGCAGTCTGTTTGACCTTCGTGAGTATACAGAGGGCGGGGCTAGCAGGATGGAAGGTGCGTTTGCACATATACATAGAAACCGAGAATTTCTGGCGAGGCCGCGCCGTCTGAATCGCAACAAGGACACAATCTGCCCACACGTTGTTAATAGCCGCAAGGCCGAATCTTCGCTCTCCGCTTTAACCGAAAAGAAAGAAAGAAAGAAAACGGCAAAATAAAAGCTGCATTATCAATCGGTATAACACTCAAAATGGACGAGGTGCAATTGGTAGCTTAGGTCGGGGAAGGGTAAAGATAAGTCGTCAGTCATGCAAAGTTAACAATTATTTAGGTTCACCATTTTTTCATTGCGTCCCTCCCTCTCTCTCTCTCTCTCTCTCTCTCTCTCAACTTTGATAGATCTACGCGCCCTTTTGGCTCAATGATTGTTCGATGTTGTTTTAAAAGGTGGAGTTTGTGTAATGGTTCATAAATCTAATTATTGTCTTTGTTAATTAGTGGGTGCGGAAATGCGTTCTGTCTGTACGAAGATGAGTTGGCCCACGTGGTGTGTGATTTAAGACAGCTATTACTGACCTGATTAATGCAATGAAGTTGATGAGTGTAGTCATACATATCCATACGTTTTCATATAGTTTTATCTTAAAAAATACAGAGTAAAATTTTTCCAATCTGATCCCGACTACCAAATATGCTGTGGAAGTAGAATTTGGGAAATACGGTTTCAAAATGGCCCAAGCCCAGCAGAGTTTCAAATTTGAATACAAATACTATGAAACGCCAAAAAGGCAAAACCATCTAATCGATACGGGTTGTAGACCTACGTCCTGGTATTGAGTAATATGTAAGGCAACTTGCCAAGGACTTTTTGTTATCGTCTCCATGGCTGGCTGTAACACATCAATATATCTACAGCTGAGGGATGCATCACTGATACTCGGCACTCAGCTGCGATTGATAAAGCAAGGCGACGGGCACCAATGATGACGAGTTTGTTTTTAGTAGCTCGTCGATGACCTAGATATTTATTTATGGGACCAAGGTCACCAAACGAGCTGCCTATATACAACGCAGCAGTATAAAGTATTATACCACGCTCACATTGTGGTAATAAACATTATAAAATGGGTGACTGTAGACATCAGAAAAGCCAGATAATGTGCCAACCATTTCCAACACAGAACGGTTAAATTGAGTTAAAGAGCCACCATTTATTTATAAAGAAGGGCCAATCTATATTGTTTGCAAAAGATGAAGGATAATATTTATGTATATTTATAGACAAACACTTTATATATGTGTTTTACTAATATTAAACTGCAGAGTAATACTACAGAGAGCGCCATGATTCCAATCGTAAACCATTTATTAATGTAGAAAACAACTAAACAAATAAACTACTTCACGCCACAGGCAAAAACAAAATTGCTTGACAATTTCCGGAAAGTTCACGGTGCTATTTATGTACCCGTTAGGGGTTTTTGTTTTTAAACAACATTCATAGGCAAAACGTTACTGATATCCAAGGGCATTCTTTTGTTTTGGTTTTGATTTCAAACGGAAATCTTTGTTTAAATGGGTTATAGATTAAAGGGATACCAAATGTCTGATTTGGAGTCGAGCTGGATTCGATTGATTGTATTTACATCTAGTCTGGTTTCGTACCCAGTCCCAGAGGGACGAGTGTAAAGGCAGATAAACCGAGACAAGTACTCAGGGGTCGACTTTGCAAAGCACTGAGGCTCATTGCCATAGTGATTTGTATTGTGCCATCACACTTTGCTTAGCAATTAAGACTGGGGCACGTCCAAGGAGCAATAACTTTTCGTGAAAACGAGCCCTGTGCACCATTGCCGCCAGTGGAATACGGGAAACACGACAAAATGGCCGCGGTATGCATTAGGACTGATGAGACAAAGACACACAACATTCCAGTCTGTACTCCAACTTGTTTTACAGTTCTGCTTTCTCTTTTATTGTAATACACCAACAACACAATAAGAGAGATTTTACAACAATTACACAAGACGCAAAGGAAAAATCCCTAGTAATAAAATCGCTGAATCTTTTTGCGAAATAAGACTCCTGTTAATAAGCTTTTTTTTTTAAATTCACACAATGATCCGGGAAAACAAAAACCGAGTAATATTTCACATAGACACGAACACAACTTTATCTTAAGAATTCAATATATTATTATTTCGAGATCATGTAAATCTCTTATTACTAGCGCTACATATTTACAAGTTTATTCCTTCTTCGACTCTTTCTTTTTTTTTAGTCAACTTTAACATAATGACCGTAGCCTCCAGGAGGTTGGACTGATTTAAGTGGCCTGTATTGTTAGCACTGAATGAATAAATGTGATTCCGACTGGAAAAACATCTAGCTTTCGTGTGATACCTTCTTGTAAGAGTTCAGGATCGCACTCTTCAATAAGAAAAGGGTTGGGAAGGAGGGGGTACTAAAGCTCCCCCTTTTGTTTACACCCCAGAGCAATTTGTCTCTTTGATCAGAATGGGACCCTCCGTGAATAAATATTGTAAATGTTAATTGTGTATAAATGACGAATGACCATTGGGCGTGTTCCCGTAGCCAGCCCTTAATTTGAAAGAAAGTAACAGTCTTCCACAGTTTTCGTGGTACCATCATTTCCTTGGTACTCTTCACTTAACGGCAGAAATGAAAAGGCCAAATACTGAGATCATAAGAACTTCAACACCAACTCCTTGTTGGAATTAACAGGTATACAAACACATTGCCAACTCTTGGGGGAAAAAAACTTAACACAAATATCTTCAAGTTTAAATATTTATACACTATACTGTTTTGAAGTATACAACTACAAATAAACACAAGCAGTATTTCAGATTGGCTTGGCTTCCCAATAACAACAAATATTTTGGTTTTTATTTTTCAAACTCGTATGTTTTCTGTCTTCAAAATATTGTTTATTGCAGCCAAATTCTTTCTCTCTTCGTCTTTCACTAAGGAACTATTGATCGTAAGCAAAAAGCGATATTTCAGTTAAAGTCACGCACTTACTTTTAATTGGCTTTCAAACCTTCGACTCATCTCACACCCATCAGAGAAATTCTTCTTTTTTTCTATTCAGTTTTATTTTTGTTTAACTGTACCAACAACAAACAATTCTACCAGTCTTGGGAATCCATCTTGAAAATATAGGACACAAAATAAGGCATAATAATCAAGCAGAACGGCTCCACATTATTCTCTAATCATAAATAGTATTTTACTAATCACAATAAATAAAATGGGTCTTTTAATCAACCCAAACAACTTTTCTTTATACAGCCGCTCCATCTCGGAACGTCTCAAAATATACCATTTTTTCGAAAACACTTCTCTTGTCCTCGTTACATCACACTGGGGAATACAAAAAACTAAACAAACCATTTTGGAAACTCGTTAATATAAGAGTCACACAAAACTGCACTGGTGCTGCTTTTGATGAAAAAAGAAGAAAACGAGTTAAATTCGATCTAGTCTCACAAACAAAATGGCAAAAATTGCATGGGGTACTACTATAGTAGCATAATAGAGTGGAGAAAAAAAAAATTTAGGTTTCGATTTTCTTTCAAAGTTGTAATAGGAAAATTTGTTTTAACATAATCCTATTTTCTGCTTTTTCTGTTGCAGTTATTTTCTTGATCTTCCATTGCGATGTAACAACATTGAAGCATAAACCTAGGTGTTGGCGGGACTGCTTTAGTCAGCTGGTCAAATCAAAAAATATAAAATGACCAGACTGTCCAAGCGGCCACACTGAAACCATTGGCAAATATGGAAATCCAAATGTTTTAGCCACTATGATAAAATAGAAGCTACAAAGAATGGTAGCTATGGGACTCTGAAGAATCGTTCACAGCAAGTAGATGGCCACAGTGGGCAGGTTTTCCCATGTGATGTTAGCACAAAGCTGGCCTCAGGTTTGGCAGGCAGACACAACAGCAAGTTTTGCCTCAGCCCGAGTTTTAAACCACACCTAATGGTTAATTTTGCAATCCCTATCGAAGAATAGTCTGTAAATGTCTTGGACTTTTAGACTGTCTGGCTCCTTCGCCTTATCCCAATCCATTCAGTGTCCATAATCATGTATGAGATGAGACATGATTTTAACACTGATCATTGCATCACAAATACATTACACTCAGTGACTTTCAGTCAGGAAAATACTACAGATAATGACACACACAGACATAAAATATGCTATCTTAAGAAAACTCCAAAAAACCTCTGTACATTCCTTATGACTTGTTTACATCTATAGGTGGGAAAAAGTTACTGTACATATATGACAATGACCTAACATCATCCGTTGGTCATTTTAAATAAATAAACATTTGCTCAAATCACCAGTGTGCATAGATTTCCAAAGCCCCCTTTTTTATTAAATATTTTTCCCCCGCAAATTTATGTCGATTTTAAAATTATCCATTTGTAACCAAATATATTTTCAGATTTATTTGTCAGATTTAAAATTTCAAAGTATCTGGAAACAATTTTACGTCAATAGCCATTTGTTTCTTTATTTGTTTTTCATTCCCAGAGTTAACTGTGCCAACTGTTGACTTTATCTTTCATATGAAAATATGATGCTAAAGGAATCTGTGCATGAATGTATTGCATGCACCGGATGCCAATTTCATAGTTGACAAAAATGCTTGGCACATCTGAAATGTTACCAGGAGAGAAATCTTATGCAGAACCATCAGTTAAACTCTTTACAATTGCGATTTTTGGTCATGATGAGTTTTATACCAAACTCTTGATTTCTACTTCAATAATTTTCAAACTTCTAGCAGGAAAAATGCTTGCTTCTTTTAAACTAGAAACCTACTCAAGTTTGTTTTATGTCACATTTATGTGCAATAAAATACACTGATCTAATTTTCACATTCTGACAATAAAAGATTGCTGGCTTAGGGACCTTTTTCATGCTGCTGATTCCTCCATAACATAAGGACACAAGAACACAAGGCTGCCTGGGAAATAGACTGGTCCCTTTTAAGTTTAGACAACCAATGAGATGACTGCACACAGGGAGCCAATAGAGATAGCCCCCAGCATGATAAAAGTCTATAGCCAATTTATTCCTTCACTAGAAATGCTAGACACAGTTGTTTATGCGTAAAATATCACTTTGTACATGTATATGTATCTTTGAATTTATCTGTGTAGAAATATTGGTCATAAAATTCGGTGGCAAAGGTGGGCAATATGACATGTATGCAAGATTGAAATCTACTTGGGTTTGGTCAGTTCTACTTACATCCGGCCATTCTTAATTTTTACTGATTTCTTTTTACATATTCTGAATCTATTATTTTGAAAATAAACTTTGACTTTCTTTCAAAGTGTACAAAATTGGGTTTTTTTATTGGTAAAGCAATATGTTAAGAAGGAATCCTGGCTTTGAAATAGAATTCAGATCAAATCACTAATGGCGATAAAAAACTGTCTTAACATAAAATCAAGACAAAATCTGCCACTGGAGAGCATATTCCAAAATCTGTTTTTCCCCTCTTCTTTATCATCTGAAAGGCACGGCCCTTTCCATAACTCATTAACCAGAAAAAAAGACCTGCTGGTGAAGTTGACAACAAGCGTTTTGGTAAACCAAAAGTGCAACTTCAATAAGTTTTCAATCTAAGCAATAATAAACAAGCGAACCTATTTTTCTTTGGTTCGAGATTGGAAACAAATGAGGGAATTGACCATCAAACCCAAGATAGATAAACTATAAAGACTTCTCTCTCTATGCATCACATCAAAATCTTATTCTTTTTAAAATGTTTTCATCTCTAAGTTTGCCGCATCTTCCTGATCAGCGAACGGCCAGCATCTGCTCCAGCAGGTCCTCCATGGACACGGCCCCGATGAGGTCACGGAAGAAGAGCTGCGTGATGACGCGGGAACGGATGTTGCGCAGAGGGGGAAGACTGAGGAGTACGCGGGCAAAGCGCAGGGGGTCCTGGGGGTGCATTGATGCCACGTACTCGCTCAATCGCAGCTGGGCTTCACTTTGTAGAGCCTCAACCATAGCTGGGTCTACCAGGCCTGGAATATCTGTACAGAGGAAGACAGAAAAACAAACACAAACTTACATTATTTGCTGTACTGCTTATACAAATTTTCTTTTGAATTGAACAAAAAATATGTAATCACCATAAAAACACAACTCCCTTAAAAGATCCGACTTAAAATGACTTGATTGTTTTGACATTTCCAAGTGATGTAATGTAGTGACAGTACTTAAACCCTACGAAACAGAAACTGTTTGTGTTAGTTTGGCCTTTTAAAACACAACAAAATCTGCAACAGTAACCTTGGGAGGTTATTGATTGCTGCGGTAAGACTCGACATTGTGGCTTCAGTTCCTCATACAGACTGGATTATTGCTTTCAGATAATCTTGCAATTTGTCGAGGTGAAAAAGGGGGAAAATCATGACCATTTTATTTACTACTCTTAGCCAGACTTTTTGAGAGCAGTTACACAAAGAAGGCTTCAAATGTTATTATGAGCATTGTTTGTAAAGTTCAACACAAAGGTTATCTATTTCAAGGATTCACGGTCATAGTACTTTTACAAAACCTGGGAACAAAAAGGCAATTGTTCGTTCCAACCCACAGAAGTGCACAATATGAGATCTTCAGAAGCAGTTAACAAATCTACAAACTCTGGAAATTTAACTCATCCAGGCGGTAACATGCATAAACCACAATTACAATAAGTCAGTAATGCACGATGGAGTGTGGACAATAAAATACATTCAGGGAAACTATGACATAAAACATGAAATTCTCGTTTGTTACGGAGGATTTATGCTTAAGTGCAAAGCTCGAATCAGGACAAATAGAAAACAATTTTTCTACTTTAAAATATCTAACTTTCTGAGTATTTGACACAACTGTTTCACAAATAGTTTGTTTACAGTCTATTTCTATGAGAGTAATATCATTCAATAAGAATAGAAATTTCCCTGTCAATCATGATACCCATATGGACCAAACAATGAAGGCGGCAATATTTGTACAGCATTTCCTCATATCACACATGTTGTTATTCTCTGCTTCCACACTCTGTTTACCTAACCCTCATCAGCTCAAATCTATATAAAAAAAACCTGAGCCATTCTACGTGGGGGTTGGGGGTAGAATATTTGCTGAAGTTAATTAAGCATGGTTGACGCAGACACTAATTAATTGTCCGATGATTTGAATGCGACAATGATGTCCGAGTGCACTTTAACTGTTTGTAGTGTTCGGTTATGTCACATCCAAATTAAGCCCTTTGTGGTTTGAATATTAATTCAAGGCGCTTTTAGGTTGTGTAGGCTGGGGACGGATGCTACGTGTAGTTGACGCATGTCAAATTCTGCTCATTGTCACATAAAGACACTGGAAAATGATTGAAATGTTGCATCTAAAAAATATGCAAGGGTTTGTCTAGTGGGGTTAGATGCCAGAAGATTATTTATTTTACTCTCATCTCTTCCTAGTTAGGAGGACATTGAAGACAAAACACTATGACAAAACATGCTGTTAAAATCTCATTACTGTACCATGCTCCAAGGAGAGGATAATTTGCCACTGATTTCATCTTCGACAACTTCAGCCCCCACTGTTTTTGTCTTATTACAGAGTGACCATGAAGGTCGACCACTACTTTAAAGATGAAGCACCATGCTTACTCACGCTTGCGTGAAACAGAACAAACATGTGTATCCTACGAAAATATACATCCCACATGGAAAAGACGCTTAAATCTCTCACAAGTAAAAAAAAAAAAAAAAAAAAATGACTGCTTGAGGGTTGATAATTGTAAATCAATGCTACAGATGTGCATTATGGCGTGTGATTGGTCAACAGATGCATGGAAAGTCCACCAATCAAAACCCTGCATGCAAGGACAACTGCGTTCTGATAAACATTGTGACAGCCAAAGAGAATGGAGGCAGACATAGATATAAATATATATTATATATATAATATAAAGCCCGTCACCCAAGGACATTTTTTTTGCTCAAGGACGTGCTGCTACGCAAGGTCATTATTACCGGTGGGAAGAGCCAGAGTTAACAACAAGGCCAGATGTTTATTATAGAAAGAAAAAAAATAACGCTGTCTGATTTTTCCCCATCGAGGCCAACCGAGCTGGCTATTACAAGCAAGGTCAGGCAATGTTCTCCACCCTGCCTATGCTGGGGACAAAAAATAATAAAACTTGTTTTCGTTCTTTGTTTGCTGTCATTTCTGTAATTGCACTACCAAGGTTAGCAAAATGTTTTTAGAAATGTATAATGGTGGTGGTGGAAGAATATAATTTGAGCTCGGAAGGCAATGACATCCCTCTATTTATAAAAATCTAATGAGATTTATCTTCTGAAATTAAATTTGACTGAAGCTAGACCAAGGTGAAAAGAGGAAAACTTTCCGATGTAAAATAAGTAATGCAAATTTGGGATCGCAGTTTGTTATACTAAAAAATGTAATTTTGTTGTAAACAATGCTAAAAGAAATAAGCAATGGTCTCTTTTTAATAACATACTTGCTTTTGTGTTTTATGCATCAACCTATGGTTGTTGTACAACTTTGTGTTTCTTTTTACCAAATTTCAATGAAAAACATCCACGGTCTATTGCAACTCATGGAATCAGTACCCTGCCCAAGATCATGGAGGTAGAGTTAGAAATAGTGCTGAATCTCAAATCAAATTTCTTACCACTATTCAAATAAAATGAACATACTCAGCGATTGTACTTTCGCTTTTTTTAAATGTCGCTACCACTGTATGTCATCTTGATTCAAAGTGTGTACACAAACCAAAACCAGCACAACCAATGCTGTGCCATGTCTTGATTTAAAAAAAAACCCAACATTACCAATGCTTTACAACCATCTTCCAGTATTCATTTTCTAACTTTCAACACTTGAAACTTGTGATTTATGCATCACTGGTTTGTCTGAAAAGCATCATGGTTAATAACTAGGGCATATCAGACATGTGGGCCAAGTAATGTGTGGCCTTCATGCATTGAACCAAGAGTGAGAAGAAAAAAAAGGAAGAAAAATAAGGGAACAACCACAAAATGCCCCGACCAGACAAAACCGAGCAAAGAGTATTGTTATGAAGTTGAGCATGACGTGACAGCTTGCCACACTGGAGATGGATGATGTGTACAAAGAGACAGAAGTGAACAAATTATGAATAATGCTGTCTTAGAGACTGCGTGGAAACTTGAACTTACAAGGGGAATGTGTACACACCTGGATGCACTAAAAGTAAATTTAGCGCAGTAAAGAACTTTCATTCAGGTATCAATAGTACACATGTACGTATTTAAGCACAAGAAATCTCTGATTCTAGTTTATTTTAGTTTTCCAAATAAGCTTCCAAAAATCTGTTTAAATTGATTTATTTCTTCTCTGATAGCCAAGACTGGTTGGACATGCCAGGTGTCTTATGATGCTCAGAAAATGTTGTTACCACGACATACCCCTTACAAATTTAGAATATTTTTATCTGTCACAGTTTGTAAACAAACTGTTACTCTGAAAACACTCATCTTTCTTGTTTACTCTTTCTCCAGCCTTATTTTTCAATTTACAAATTATAGGAAAACTGTTTTATAACTGGACAGAACTAACACACAAGGTGGCACTTCAGGGATCACAGTTTGTCTAGACTCAAAATTACTCCAGTATAATTTTTTGATTTTATTGCATGCGTTGCATTGAGACATTTTCAACCTTCATTAAATAAATGAAGGGATTGAGATGATATGATCTTTTACATTCTTAATATATTGGATAAATAATGTAAAAGATCAACATCAACTGCAGAATTTGGTCTCTTAAGAGCAGATAAAATAAATCCTTTATTAAAGTACAAAGCATGCTGTTGTATACAAAAAATATACAAAAAACTATATATTACTTACCATTAGTCATTAGGATTTGAAAGGAGCACAACAAACATTACAAACTCAGTAACTTATTTAAAAAGTTTAGCATACTTCCACAAATAATGAACAAATACATACTCAAAGCATGACTGGTGATTATCACAAAGACTCTGTCTCTTCTAGTTACGATTGCACAGCTTGCTTCTTTGACTCCTCCAAGAGGATTTTAAGTTTGCTCTCACGTGGGCTGGGCAAGCTGCTATGACAATGGGGGCTCGAGCATGAGCAGGGTACCCCACTGTAGTAGTTGTCCGTCAGCAGCCGGTACAAGATGGAGCTTTTAGAGTCTATCTGGGGGCAGGGGCAATTGGAATCAACATGGTGGATGCTCCGCTGGGCAGCGGCCCTCGCCATCATCTTAGCTTTGCTCTTGGACGGTTGGACGAGGTTCAGGGGTTGACCAGACTCAATGTATGCTTCAGACATGATGTACATTGCAGATGAACAACGGTTCTCACCGAAAAAACAGACTTTGAAGTAAACAGTCTTGTCTGCCTGTTGCAAATTTTACCCCAAGAAGACACTACCAACACACACAGCTCCTTTGATCTGATGAACAATCTGTTTTTCAAAATCTAGAAGTTGAAGCTGATACTCTTTGGGGATGTTGATCGTGACAACTACAGATCTGAAAGTTACTGGTACGTGTATTTCCTGTCTGAAGTGAGGCACAGTTGTTACAGCGTGACAAACCAGAGAATATCACAAACTGTCATTCCCCAAGGAACACACAGCCCCCTCAACAAAGGCAAGAAAAAGTTCACTTCAGCACCCACTGTTCACTTGTGATTTCCTGAACTGGTTGGCTGCTTTGCTGACAAAGAACACGTGAGAAGAAACAAACTGCAGTACAGCAATCAGTTGAAGACCCACGTGTGTTCTTTGCGCTCTGCCCACAAAAGGTGTCCAACTGAACAAGTCTGTCCGATTATATTAGTAGAAGAGGAATGATCAGGCAAGTTTAACTGGTGGTCTGGTGTGTGCATACAGTGTGTATGGTGCAATACCTATAGAGAGAGCCAGGTAATCAGAGAAGGATGTATCACTGTTGTCCAATGAAAGGCCTTGTTGTAGCCATGGACAAATCTCTCATATTCATGCATGGCTGACCTTTTGTGCTTAGGCCTCACAGCCTTGATGAATAATTCATCTATTCAAATGAGAATACATCACTGTTGTCCAATTGGAAGTCACCATGGTGCCTTTATATTAATGTTTTTTGGTTAATGTACCCAGATCATCACCTTGATGAATAATTCATGATTTCCAAGCACTACCAAACTGGATTTGTCCTTGTATTATAAAACTGGTCACATGGTGGGCAGTCATGTCATAATAATCACTGGAGCCGGTTTGATTGAGTAATCCAATCTAAGTTAAACTTAGAGTGCTTATTTATATATGAAGAGGAACAGGCAATGCCAGCATTTTGTTAGAGGCCACTGCCATTAAATCATTGTATCAAAATTGGCCCTGAAATTAGACACTGCCTACCCAGCACTTGCAGAAATGTCATTCAATGGAACACTAAGATGGGCAGTAAGTCATCTCTGAGGTATTTGATTGGCCAGGACAACAAAGAAGGTGGAGTTACAGAGACTGAATGAGTAACTGTGATCCAATCAGTTACAGGGCATGAATATATAAATAAACACAACCATCTTCTTCTTGAATAAGTTGTGGAACATTATCAGACTCGTGCTGTCGATCAATGACTAATTCTTACTTCACAGTCACGTTATTGGTTCTCCTATAATTACCAGTCGAAACAAGACAAACCAATGGTCAATACAATAGTCCCAAACCAACATTATGTAAGCATACCTGCAGGGGGTATGATGCAATACCAAATGATTGTATTGATTAGTTTGTATGATTCAGTCCAACAGCTTCCACCACAAGTTCTGCACTTTACCAAAACAAATCCTATAGTGTGAAACTCAAATCTAAATTTTCTTGACTTTATTCAATCGTTATAAACAGTTTATCAAATAAAGGATTAACGATTGAGCAGAAATGGTACATCACCACTGTGGATTTGTGGAATTTCTTAAATCAAGCTGGCATAATGGTACACGACACACACAACACCCACCCCCAATAATTTCCTGAAGTTGGCAAGACTAAATTATTAATGTTATGCTTGCCCTTTAAAGACCAAGGAACCTTGGACAGGTTTGTATGCTTATTGGATATACAATGGTTATGTAACATTTTCAAAGAAATGTCCTTGGTGGCATCTCAGTATGTAGTCATACTGGTACATTATGTATGGCCAATAAGCCCATACAACTTGTGTTTACACAATACAATTTTACACCTATTGCTCACCTAACCTTAATATAGATCAGATTGGGAGATAGTTTTAAGCTTAATCATCAGTCAGGCTCACCCAGCACATTATTTGGCTACGGATAAATTAGTACAGTCATAAATAAACATTCAACCCAATGTAACAAGAAATAAGAAAAAAAAAGTCTTCAAAGTCACTGTATGTAAAGCTTCAATTTGACTTTTTGAAATAGCAAAGGATCCAGGCAAAACTCCATTTGTAACTGGTGAGCACAAGGGCTGTTTGAGGGACAGAAAATTATATCTGAGTCTTTTTACATTGCCTCCTCCAGGCACTGAAACCCCACCCCTTACCATCCTAAGATCCATTTCACAGAAACACCTAGTCTTGGTTCCAAGACGCTCTATAGATTTTCAGACAGTGGTTAGGTTTTCGTGAATACATATGTTCGTGACTACACAACACATTTTCAACAAGGCCAGAATTACCTTTGATCAATCTGAAGCCGGATGAATCGAATATAAATACTGACCCTTGTTAACTTAAGTTTAGAACCAAATCTTCACTGTTTTTATAACAAGCGTGGAAACTAATTGAAATTTATGTTTAAATACTTTTTTTGGCAATTTAAAGTGGCTCAAGTTCACACTGAAAAAGACTGGAAAGAATGCCAACTAAGCCGACAGAAACCAGTATGTTGTTCACAAAAATACCGCTTAGAATACTGATTTCTTTGTTTCAAAATGTTGCATTGAAAACTTACATTATTTAGTTTCTGTAGTCTGTTTAGATAAAGCTGCATATTGTACACTATAATAGCGCCTAAACGTCACTTGAAATAAATTAATATGTGGAAACAAAATTCACTTATCATGTAGGCAGTGTGATAAGTAACTTATACTAAATGTCTACCTGCAATAATATTCTAAAAAGATAATGTATTGTATACCAAGGTCAAATTCACTGCACAGTTAATTACCTCGTGTTATGTTCCTCTCTATCTATGGTTGAAAGTCATAAAACACTGCCTTAACTAATGAAGCACCTTGTTTATGTTTTATTTTGGCAGTGCATGTGCTTCAAATTTTGTAATCAAGTTTTCAGTTGCTGAAAACAAATAAAGTTTAATAGATTTGCTATCTATATAATTTGCTGAATAGCTTGTGGGAAAATTAATTTAAAAGTATATACGTGAACAGAATAAAGGTTAATTGGATACATCTTGTTACTCCAGTTTTTAAATTGAGTACAAAAGCATTCACCAAGCATGAGTGTGGCCAAGAGTATGTAAGTGGATATCTACTGCCCTCTGTTGGTCACATTTGCAAAGTCAAAACTAAATTGCAATTATACATCAGTTTCCTGGAAAACATCTGGTTTATCAATCAAAATAAATAAATAATTAAACTGAAAGAGATCGCTTCGCCGACAATCAGAAAGTGATCGCCAAACTTAAGAAGTTTTAATTGGATTTACATATTTAATATTTAATGTTATTTGCAGGTTTTTTTAATGTTGTTTTTTTGGACAGTTCTTTGACAGGCGAAACTCACCACGTGAGATGATCTAAACTATGAAACTAAACCTAATGTTAGATTTCATTCAAATAATATATTCCTATTGGTACTTTTTGAAACAGTTTCTGTGCAAAGATGAAAAGAGTAACAGAGAAAAGTTGAGATTTTATGATTCTTGTCAACAGGTGAGGCAAGCACCAACTTGGTTTCATCTGCTGGATGTTACAGATTTGGTCAAATTGATATTGATTTCCTCTGTAGAATTCCCATAAACCATGGATTAACTTTAAGATGTTACCACAGGTACACACCTTTAACCGGAATTTATTTTTCTCTTGGCGAAGCCATCATTGAGAGTCTCCTTCTTCTCACATCATTTGAAGCAGCGACCCAGAAAACCAAAAGCTTGTCTTTTGTTCCACATGTTGAGTTTTTGTTCACGGAATCAAGATCAAATCATCCCCATCCACGCACTGGTACATTATTTACAAACGTCCTTGGTGTCACAACACTGCACATGAACTATGATTGAATAACCAGTCATACACAGTGAAAGAGCAACCACAGTGTGTTTTCTAAATAAAATCAGCATGCAAACCTTGATCTACTTTCTGTTCCAGTAAAAAACCAAGCTGCACTATCCCATTTTTCCTCCTTAAATGAATGAACTTCCTCTTGTTTGTAAAACCTAGATCTTTTCAAGGTCCTGCTTTTAGGTTTGTTGGTAAATTTACCAACATGACATGGATTTGTTTTTATTTATTTGTAAAAAAGAGTTTAAAGTGTCCCTGGATTCAATTAACACGCTAGTCCGTTGTCATCAATTCAAATCAAACTACTGCTTTCAGTCCCTTTTTTGGATTTTAAAATAATTTTTCCCGTAAATAAGGGTTTAAAATTGTCCCTGGATTCAATTAACACACTAGTTCATTTGCATCTATTCAAATCAAACTTCTGAAGAACCCCAAAACCGGCAAATTTCAGATTGAGTAGGAACTGCTTTCAAGTGGTTGAGGTTTGCTTATTAAGTTACAGACCTGACAGCATTTTACATTACTAAATGAGGATTTATTTTGCCGAGACTGGAAAAGCAACAAATTAAATATAATAAAGTTCTAAGAAACAGTTTTTCTCAAAAAGGACCAAGTTTGTATTTAAGTTTAGCTGCGTGCCTCAAAATTTGTAACAAAATCAGATCTGCATTCTACTAACAAATTGCCCGACAAGAATTGTGTTTGAAAGTGAAATTCATTTTCTTTCCAAGAACATTTTGAAGTTGTCTGCACAGGACCGGCTAAAGTTCAGTTGATTCCAGGAAGTGGTACGAGGCACCTAACCAGCACATGACTTATCCATTTCAAGGTCCATTTACAGAATCATTAAGACTGTCTGGAAAGTTTGCCAAGAAAGTCTGATTGATGAGGGACAACCTTAAAAAAAAAAATTGCAAAGTTGTTCCACTGACAAACAGTTATCAGTGTAGTTATTCAAGATTGAAGAAAGTATTCAACTTTTATCACCCAAAATTTTAAGAAGACTACCTTACCAAAAGGGTTGAGGTATCAAGGAATAACTTGTTGTCAAAAAATTCCACCACCATCTTGCTGAAACTGAGTTAGTAGCTTCAGAAGACATTGTTGTTGTTTTTTTATACAGAATAAACCTCAGAGTCATTTGACATGTTTGAAAATGTCAGTTTCCAATCTCCCTGAGTCAGTAGCATCACAACACTTATGTTCCTTAATACAAACTGTTTTGTCTCCGATCTTGCTGCAACTGAATAAGTCGCTTCAGAAGACCAATGTTTTTTATTCTAGTGAGGTTTGTGATAACATCATGTTCATAAATCTCTCTATGAAATGTGCCAGTTCTGAGAAAGACATTTTTACTACCAATCAGTAGTAACTGTCTTACAAGTCCATGGACAAACCTCACATATTTCACAACCTCTCATTCAAATTAATTTTGCCCCTGAGAAGTGTCATCGTTGTCTTAACTGAAATTCTCAGGGAATACTATTGTTAGTGTATATTTTCACCGTGAAAAAAAAAGGTTTGCTCTATAGAAAAAAAACAATGTGCTTGCATTTGTGATTCACTCAATTTAAATGGGAATAACCATTTTGGTCACTCAATAACAATTGGATGGGAAAAAGATGAATATCAAGGAAAGGTTGAAAAAATGTGGGCATATTAAATAAGACCCTCAAAAAAAAGGTGAGAGACAACTACTGAATTAATCCAATAATAGAAACGGCCCTGAATTAAAGTGAATGGTAAAAACTGCATGCGAATGAAGACAAAAACGCATTTGATAACGAGATCTACGGCCAAGGATACGGCAATGACCGTGAAAAGTCCTCCATGGTGGGCAGCAAAGGACCTTCATGGCGGGCAGTGCATCATAAACCACGGCCTTCGCACCTCCTGCTAATAGAATGGGGTATTCTTTTTCTTTGTTTTGTGTTTCACAAGGCGTGCGGAGGGATGTTTGTTCCAAGGGTACGAGAACTCACATTGCAAAACCTGTCAACATCATATATTCAAGTTAATGGAACGTAATGCGTACATTGCTAATGGTAATAGAATCAAAAAGAGCCTTCAGTTCTGGTCGGTTTTGATTGGTGCTAATGTAAAATAGTGTAAATAAAGCCTCACTTGCTCCAATTTTTTTTGCGAAGAAAAAAAGAGTGAGAGAGAGAGAGAAAAAGAGCCATTTCAAACGACCTGTCAACTCAAATGATGTAGTTGACAAAGCAATTTCCTATTAACAAATGTCAAGTTTGATGTCGGAGGAAAATGTCAACTGCTGTTTGTAAAACGATTTATTGGTTGAACCTAATGGAGCTAATGGAGGGAATTTCTTAAGGTATTAATATCAGTTTTAAGATTTTTTTTTTATAAAAGCATCTTCACAGAACCATCTTTCAGAATGGATGGTGATGGGAAGGTTGTGCTGGGAGGAGGGATAGCGGAGGTGCCCACGGCCCCAATACTTGATACTGGGTAACATAAGACAACAAGTTACTGATAAGAAAAGTTACTAATAAGACGTGACTTGATATATCCACTTGAGAATTCTCCAAGACAAACCAGTTCACATGACTGAATCATGAGTGATGAAAGTAGGCCACAGGAACATCTGTACCTCCTACACGGAACATACAAGAAGTAGGCATGAATTACCATGACACACAGCCTCAATGACATAAAGTGGGTCGGCAAAACCCACAGGCAATCACTACAAATAGGTACAGGAACTTCAGCGTGAAGCGTAGAGTCATAGACAGACTGCCATATTACGTCAAGCTAATGGGTTGGGGGATAGATTTCCAAACCAAGGCTTATATGTGGCACTCATGTAACATTCAGAGTTGAAATTGACAAGGCAAATACTGGGGCGCAAGGTTGGGGGGAATTTCTTTCAAGAAAAATTTCATATTGAGTGAAAGGTTTGATAACATACAATCAAAAAAATACAAGAAAAAATGCCACATAATGCCTTGCTAACTAAACAAGCAGCTTTCACTTAATTGAATAAAATATACAGCATCCCTTCTGATATGCCTATTCAAGTCCTAAATCCCAGTCCACACTAATGAGTCACAAAGTTATACAGTTTTTTAAAAAAAATCTTCACCAAGGGACAAAATTAATTCTTACTTGTTTTTAGCCACTTTACAAAGACTTTCAGGAGACTGGTAAAAATGTTGCAATTGGATTATCCTTCCATGTAGAACAGCCATGAAAAAATCTAAAACTAAGTTATACCACAAATATGATGCAAATAAATATTATTCTTTGATTTGTTTTGTTAATTGTGAAGAAAAAAGGTCAACACTTTTTTACAATTTGAATGTTTGGAAGTTGCACTTTGCACTCAAGTTGCCATCAAGACTTCTCTTAAAAAGAAGCACACAAGTCTATGAACAGTGGTATTCTCAAAAAGAGAGATTTCATTAAGACGGAAGATGCATCAAGAATAAGAAAGTCAATAAAGTAAAAACTTTTTTTTGAAACTGGTATTCACAACACCAGAATGGATAATTACTCATCATTAAGTATTGATGAAAAGACAGAAAGTATGTAAAGCAACTTACTACATATTATTAAATATGTAACTATACACATGTGTATATTTTGCAATAAAATTTATTATATTTAATTTGTTTGCTGTCGAGTACCAATTCCCTAATATCGAGTCTGATTCCAGATGGTCATGTCATAGTCAGAGTCACTGATTGTTGTGACAAGTCCGAGTCCAAGTCTTTAAAGATGGAACTCGAGTGGGACACAAGTCTGAATTTGAGTCCAGAGTCATACATGTCTTACAGCACCAAACCACAAATCCTACAGAATAGGTGAGGTAAGCCGTAGCTTTGAGTAATTAGTATAAAACAATTTTAAAAATGAGTTGAAAGATGACCATTTTATAATTTGATATACTCATAATTCTTGGTTACTGATAGATACATTACTGAAGCAGAAATTTGACAAAAGGTTGTAGTTTGAGACCAAGGTTGGTTTGATGAAAGGACTTCCTCTTCTCTGGAAATTCAATTTATCATCTTATTTCAATTTGTGATGGACGCGAAAGGTCAAGGTATAATTATGAGAATTTAATGGCGCTTTTGTTTGGGATTGGAGAAGAAGACAGAAAACAATTCAGCTAAATACCAATACAGCAACAAAACAGTCAAAGAAGTCAATTAAATTGTGAAAAAAGGGCGAACATATGTAGGGTAAGTGAGTAACTGGACGATTATTACAGCAAAAGAACATGGAATTTAAAATAAAATACAAGGTTATAAGGTTTCAGTTTCTTCGATATGAACTCGATCAAATTTTAGTCATCCAAACTGTGTTTTATCTTGGTGGAAAGGACAAGGGAGCGCAAATATTGCAAGCCTTGATGAAGCTCACCTTGAGCACTACGTTTCTTTAGAGCGAAGAAAATTACAGTGAGTGAATTTGGCATTTGGCAATGATCATTTTGAGAGTATTGTTCTGTTACACAAGGACACCAACGCAAATACAAGGCTACTAATTTATTGATGTGTGTTACCTTCATATTGGGGCTGAAACTCCATAAAATGGGCTAATAAATTAATTTGTTGGCCGTTTTGTAACTGCTCATGTAGGTCACTCGCAAATTTGTAAAATGGCATGGCGTGGTTATTGTCCGATGGAGGTTATTTAACAACAATAATATGTAGGTGATGGCAAAGCAAGGTTGACCCTCCAGAAGGGATGTTAAAAATTATAAATTTGGTCAGTCTTTCATTCCAATTTTTATCGTAAGGACTTTCTTATGAGATATTCTGACGTCGGTTTTTTAACTTAGTCATGTACATGTGTGCATGTACACCAGAGACCAAATCAAGAAATAATTCATTAAATTAAATTTACAGCTATTTTGTAAGCACTTGAAATCAACGAGTTCTATTTTATTAACTTGTTCATTTATGGATACTATTAACAATCATTAGCTCGAAGCACGTTTACACAATAACAATCGATCAATGACTAACTTGCGCAGTATGGACTGTTACGCTGCCACCAAGTCACGGTCCGCATACACAAAAACAATAAGTGATTCTCAATGTATGCAAAAGGGTGCCAGATTTTTTAGACCTTTCAGCCTCATTTTTATAAAAACATTTTTTTTTTATAGGAAGAAAACATGAAGGAACTGCTTTGTTTTCAACTGAAAGTATCTCTTATGGCAAGCAATAAACTCACTGCTTTTGTGAGAATAGTTAACAGTGTCTTACTCTGTAATGAATGTAAATAGCGCCCTCTCTTGATAACTTGATCAATATCATTGGTTGGTAACTTGTTTTTTGTGGTTATTTATAGATTGAAGCATGAACAAAAATTAACGAGGACTGTTTTTAGCATTAAAAAGGTCTGGATTAAATAATAACTTTGATTACTTTTTTTTAAAGATGGGGAAAAGGATGAAATTATCCAAGTCTTGGGCTTGTGGACTGTCTTCCGCTTGGATACAAGAAGACAGAACCTGCAGTAGTCTTCAGGTCATTTGAAAAAATTGGGCCAATTTGTGGTCAAAGTTCAATTATTCTGTCAAAGATGGCTTTGTCGGGAGAGCAAGTTGTTGTTAGATAAATTTTTTAGACAAAATGTGAGAATGTTGTTTTACAATGTGGAGACTTAATCTGAGAAATTTGCTCAAGGGATAGCATTACAAAGATCTCACATCAGTTTTTTTTTTTTTTAGCAAATGCAAATCTATCCCAAACAAAACAATTGTGAACATGCAAAGTGTGAAATACAATTAAAGGAGGTTTTTTGTACTGAAGGCTTCCAAGGGATTTTTTACATGTATTTTTGCACCAACAAGGTACACGCTAGCAGGATACACATATTTGCAGCAAGATGTGCGCATCGGTCTTGGAACAACTTGGAACAAGACCAACTTCCCCCCATAAACAGTATCAACCTGAAGAAAGTGATGTTAGCCGTTTGTTCTTTGTTCCATGGGTGTAACTTGATGCACTGTGGCATACCCTGACATTACAAACTAAAGTTCAAGGGTATATGAAAGTAACAGGAGAACTCTGTATGCCACTCTCGCAACTGTAGACCATAACTTTCACACATTTTTGTTGAGCCAAAAACTTAAAAGCACCAACTTTAACCTCAGCCTTGTAAAACCTGGCCCCATTATCTTCTTCCCTTTTGAGTGTTTAAGATTTCCTTTTAGTTATTAATAAAGAATTGTCAATGTTGAATTTTGTACTTTACATTTACTTACTGACATATTATGATGTTGACTTTTGTTTGTTTATTATTAATATTTTAAATGTTGTCTCTAAGCAGATGTTTTATTGACTCGGTGTTTAAAATCATATTTGGGGACGGGATTGTGGTTGGTCAAATAATTTGCCAGTAATAATTCATTTGGAGTTTAATTAGTTACAATATTTTATTCCCACATCCCTCACGTGTGACTAATTTGTTTTAGGCAGCACTGAATTTGAAAATACTAGTTGAGAATGGTTTTGAAAGGTACAAAAACAAGGTTTTTTATAAAACATCATTAAATTTGTAAGCAACTTTTTGACAGTACACCCATTCACAAAGTTACTGAGCCTTCAATGTCACTGGGCTTCACTTTAGAAAAGGGTGATTTTCCCCAAAATTTGATCGGACAATCCTGGTTGACACACAAGATGTAAATAGTGATTATATGTCACGGAAACTTACTTAATTCGACAATAAAGGCCTAAATCTGCGAATCATTGTCACTCTTTAAAGCAGTTTCAATCAATTTTCTAGAGTGCTCAGTTTCCTGGCAGAGAACTGATTGTATAAAATAATAACTCCTGGTTCTTACAGAGTGGATTTTGAAGAGCAGTGGTTACAAGATAAAATCTAGGCCGACATCAAGGCCAGCTGCTTTAGCGAAGCGCTCATTTGCTCCGTTGGTGACCCTGAGAGAGTCAGCCTGTCATCCCAACAACCATCTCCTTTGACAGTCATCTTCCTGATGTATGATGGTTTTGGCCTTGGCGTGTCGGCACCAGTACAATTCCAGGCAGTAAATGAGGACTATATGCTCCATTAGTGCATATCATGGGCTTTGACAATGAGTTTGGAGTAGGGGGGATCTCATCGGGACTTCCAGGCTTTCAGACCAGGGGGCATAAAGGTTATTCCTGATAGAACAACAAGGTTTAGAATTGCTGGATTCAGGGGGGACATGCCATCAGTCTTCATGCTTGGCCTGATTATTCCCATCACAAAAACATTTCAAGTAACCTGATTGTACATTGGCTGACTAATAGATCTTTCAAATAAAAACTAGGACTAGGAATTGGAGGATCAAACAACCCTAACAACCAATTTAGACATGATCTTTTTACCGTGCAAATTGCACATAGCAAAAACTCATGCAAGACTCTTGAATTATCACTAATCACCACAAACCAACTTATCAAGCAAAGTCTGAAGTCCCAACAAACAACCACACCTGACTTATAACTAGAAATAAACAAACAAACAAACAAACAAACACCCCAACAAATAAATAAACAAACAAACAAACAAACAAACAAAATTCTCTCAAATGAAGCCTGCAATCAGGAAAATGGAACTAGACATTACAAAGCATGCAGTATCACAAACGTGCACGCTATCCAAAATACCTGATTTATTGTTTACAAGTCGTAAACGTTGAGGTGGCTCTTTCTTTTTGTTCAGAATTTATCAGCTGTATCCAGACATTGTAGAATTATACATTTATGAATTATTTACTTTACCGACTTCCTGCAAGTTCTTTTCAAAGGAAGATGAGGCTGAATGTTTAAAGTACTCTTTATCTTTTGTGATCAGCTGGCTAAATAAAATTATGCGAACATGGCTGTAAAATAATTCATGGACCTTTGTTCTACAAGACAAAATCACTCATCAATTATGTACAATTGCCTTAAAATACACCCACAAAAAGAAACAGTTATGTTTTTTTTCATGGCAGACTGCCTGCAGGACTTTTGGGGACAACAATCACTGCATTATGAAGCATGGTCAATGACGTCATGGCATACTGAGCGCGCTCAGATGTTGGCAACATACGCACTGGATGACCCTGAACTGGGCAATGCGAGTAGTATGTCTGTGTTCTGACAAAGTTTAACAGTCACGGCCACTGCCACTGGGTCGAACCACTCTAAAATGGGGGTTATCAGGTAACAACCAGGGGTTATTTTTTGAGATTGTATAAAAAAAAATTAATCCACTCAGGCAAAGTCGGACTTTACAAATATAACTAATGGTACGAACACAAAAAAAGTTCATCTACCTTAAAGAAAAGTTGTACTGGATAGTTTCTAAAGAATTGGTTATGTTTTTATTTGAAAAAAAGGTTGACTTTAGTCTCAATTTCCCCCAGGATTAGTTACATTGGAAGTGCTGTCATTTCTAACAAAAGTAATACAATTTCCCAATATACAATTTTACTAAATAAGTCCTTTCTCATATTTTTAACCAGAGTCTCTCGACCATCTTGTTTACATATGAAGAAACTGCCGTGACTTTGTATTGTAATGGTTTAAAAAAAAAAAATAAGCTTAAGTGCATCATTAGTGCTGCCAACATGAAATACTGTACCTTGTCTAAAGCAGTTACTAAACAGGTATCATGAATTAATCCATGACATTTATGGGAAACGCTGTACACTGCCTCCTAATAATCAAAGATCGTGTACACCATGAATGAAGAGGAAGCCAGAATTTCATTATTAAAAACAACAAATTGCATTAGAATGACCATTAGCAAAAACTCAAGTGTTAACATAATAATACAGTATTCTTCAACTGCTGTATTTATGCACCAGAAAACCGACTGAAAATGATGGATTTGGTGCCCACCCGGAAAACGGACTGCTCTAGAATTGAATTAGTTCATGGTCAGGAATTAGCTGGGCTTCCATTGTGATAAATCCTGCTCCAAAGCAACAGAGTTGTTCCATCAATTCTCAATAGTCCTAACCTCATTTCTTTCTCCAATGAGCAGATGTCGGTACTGTGTGTCTAGAACGTCACGTTCATTTCAGATTCTTTTGCAGACTCACGTTGCCTCTGTGAAGTACGCACAAAGGCAACATGCGGAAGCTTCTGTAGACATCTAACAAGGGCTGACAAACCCACTTTTCTGTTTCGGTTTTCCCTCCTCTTTTTTTTAAGGGGGGGGGGGAAGGGTTTGGAAATAAGTTCAGGATAATCCACCATGGGTTTAAACACTTAACAACAATACTGTGTGTAGGAAATGAGAATTGAGTCATAAATCTTCGGACGTCCCAACAATTTAGCACAAGGCTTATCCACAAATGGCTATGAACTTGAGAGGGCAACAGCGTTATTTGGGTTTGCCTTGACAGGCGCCGATTAGATGCGGGGTCCCTTAAGGTCAAGTTTATTAGGTGGCTCTTAGTTTTAATTTTCCTTTTGGAACTGTGGGAGGATATGCTTGATCTGACAAGACAAGGTTTTTTTTTTTAAATGATGGGAGGGGCAGGAAGGGGGTCAGGTAGGGTCAAGGCTCTTCTAACAATGGGGGGATGATGACCCATGGGAAAGCAGATTCAAGGAAGGGAAGGATTATGTATAAGTGCTGTCTGGTCTCTAGTAAAGGCGACAAAAGCCCTTCAAGACTCCATAAAGAAAATTATTCTTAATGGTTGCATGCTACATGTAAATCATCTCTCTTCCTTAGAAAAGTATGCATTAGGGACGTCATCGAGTGAAACTCATTACAAGTCTCAGTCTGATGTATGGCTCCCTAACAAAGCAACATTGAAGAGGAACAAAATCCCCCCCCCTCCCCCCCCAAAAAAAAATAATAAATAAATTAAAAAAAAAAAAATAAATAAATAAATAAATAATATATTATGCAATTTTGCTCCAAACACAGCTAAAAGCCACTCTTGGAAAGGGGCTACATGGATTTGTCGTGAAGAAAATATGTAGATGAAAATAACTCAGGAGAGCTAAAGATAGGAATTTATATTACTCTTTTAAAAGTTTAGATTGTTGGATGGAAGGAAACATGCACCGGGTAAGGAGTTCCAACGAGATGCAGTATGTGGAATAAAAGCTGTTGGAAAGGCTCTTTGTTCTATATGGGTGAGAAGAAGCAAAAAGCCTGGTATTCTTTGAAAGTCATAGCCAAAATAAACTCTTAAAAAGAGGTCAGTATTAAGATGGGACACCCCTAAATGTCTGATTTATTTTTTTAAATGAAACCATCCTACTATATTATCCAAGCATCTACAGGAATATCAGTGATTCATTGTATCTGAGCAACGTGTAACCCACTATTTAATGGAACTATGAAGTGGCCCTATATAGTCATTAGACCGTGCATAATCCCACCACTAGAGGGCTTTGATTTTCCCACAGCAAATACGTGTAAATTCTGGGTTGAATACTTCTAAAGGTTACCCCTGCTGTGTACTAAATGACTCAGAAATGACAGCTATTCAATCAAATCAGACACCCCACAATGAGCAGACCCAGTAGGAGCTCTCTGCATACCCTACATCACATTCATGTTATTATCATTTATATTAACACAGATTTTAAAGCGATGGTCCAGCAGTGGTTATAACCTACCTCCAGCATACTCAGGCGTTACAAAGTTCACTTTCATTCAAAGTTGGTAGATGTTTTTATCATCAAAATGAAAAATAAAAGTGTTTTCATGTTTTAGAAAGTAATGACTGAATGACTGAATTTCAGAATAAAAGGTGCCAGTGGCGGATGCTTCTAAAACCATGTAAACAGGATTTTTAAAGATGTACAACCAATTATTCAACAGTTGTTTTATTGGATAAGTGCTGCAAACACACAAGGCTATCAGTTCTTGTCCACAATCCAGTGAACCTTTAATTCTTTGCTTTTTAATCTTGTTCTTGTCATCACTATTCTACATTTTTGTTCTTTCCTTTAATCCTGCTTTTTCATGCACTATTTCCCTTCATTGATAACCTCTCTGTAAAAATAGTCCGAGGGACAAAAAACCCCTTTGAGGCCCATTGATTGAGAGTGAATGAATACCCTTCTTCAGAATTCTCCTTATTTAAACAAAGGATGACCTTGGGTATTATATATCGCTGGACATGTATCTAGGTCAGGCCAAGGAAGTTAGAACTTTGTTTTGTAATAATTTCTGATGAGAATAACCATAGGCGTATAGTTGGCATGGCTCTAAACAACTTTAAGTGGAAATGATGTGTGGTATACATCAATGGAGGAGTGGAGGGTGGTACATACTTTCTGACCCACTTTCAGCGGGGATACGTGTGCCTTCAAGTTTGAGCGCGCTCAGTCGCGTCAAGGACATTCCGCTGAAACAAGACCGACGAGATGAAGATTGCCAAGGTCGCGCAGAAAGAAGACTATAGGATACAATTGTGTTAGCTAGAATGAAATGATTCAATCACTCACGTACGTGTTCACACAATTTCTTTTTCACTGTTAAGCACGCACGTACAAAACTCAGAGATTTGTAGACAGGCACTGATGTGGTTCAAAGTCAAAGAATGCATAACTTGACCTATTTGGAGTAAACTGTGAGTGGGCACTGTAATTCCACCTCACTTAACACGTAAATGGGCGGCAGTTCAAAAAGCACATATTAGATCTGGATGACAAAGACGTTGTTGTTTTAGGACAGCAGGAACATTTTTCACAAAAAAATAATTGAAATCTGCCCCTCCAATAGCTCGGGAACGGTTTATGGTTATTTGTCCTTGCAGGATAAAACCTTCACAGTATGTACAAAGCAAATCGGTTACTTAACTAAGGTTAATCTTTCTCGCAGAGTAGAGAGAATATTATAACGGTTTTAATGGCTCAGCTCTCTCATACATGCCACAATACAAAGATCATGTGCAGACCTTATTCAACTTGTTCTTATTCTTATTTAGTTTGATTAGTTTACTCTTTGTCACATTTGTTTTCTACCTATATATTTATATAACACCTCTTTTGCTTGACGCTCTGTTCTATCTAGATTTCTAACGCCCTCTATTGGTTGGTGTTAAACCCACAGCCATCAGGGGATTTGAAACACCCTGCTGTTGTTTGTTTCAGCATTACACACCCCTGTTGGCATGGATTATTTTTGGTGGGACTACTCATAAGCCAGTGGCCTTGGCCTGAATAGGGACTCATGACTTGCGGACAATGACTTTAAGTACGGTACTTGGGTCTAGTTCAATATCATTGCCCTCAGCCATCCAAATATTCTGTTAGGTTTACTGCTAGCACCTTCAATAAATTAACAAGGTGAAGCTTTCTTAAAACATTTTTTATTGGTAGTAACTTTTGTCATGTGCTTTCTGCGAAGTGTAGTGGTATACTTTCAACGACTGCATTGTTGGTAAAATAATTTCTGTGAGTCTGCAGACTTTGAATCTCAAAAGGCCTGTCTTGTTTGTGTCAGTTTATTATGGGAAATACACTCATTTCCATCTCCAACTGCAAACTGAACTTGTTTTGGTCCAACTCCTGGTTTTTCATTAGTATGAAGAAAGTTACTTGATTTTTAATGTAGGCCTACTTTTTAACTGTTACTTGTTACAGTTTCAAAACAAATTATTCAATAACAAAGATTTAATATTTAATTTTGCCCCCAAAATTGTCCAATTGCCTAAACAAGGTGTGAGAATTTTGGTCAAGATTTACCATAAAGACACTATCCCACAAAAAATTTAAGACATGTAGATGAAAAAGTACAAACATTTGTAACATGAAAAAGACTAAGCCTATCGTTTTTTTCACAGATGGGACCAAAATGAGAAACTCAAATCAACTGAAATTCAACATAAATTCTTATAATTTGAAGAATATAAAGCAAGAATAGGATAATGATCTGTTCGGATTCATGTTGAGCAATCAACAATGATTGCGAGATGTTTCTTCTATAAATGGAAGCCAATGAATTCAATGCCTCCCTGAAGTGGTTTGATACTGATTAGATGCTGCATTTATTGTACGACATCAGACATGTCTGGCTGCTCTTGGGTACGGGTTTGATCAAACTTAACGTATTAGGAGAAAATTGTAGATTTGACGTTGGAAGTTGCTTCCCAAAGGAGGTCAAACGACGCTAACAGCAAAATTACCATTCTTTAGAAATTGCTGCAAAAATGGACAGTCTAGGAATGCGTTTATTTTCTGCCACAAAAAAAAAATCCCCCAAATAAAACAAGTATTTCTAATTCTATAATGTACCAATCCCCTTTCGCTATGAAAGTGTCAATTTCTTATTTCCAAAATGTAAGAATTCAATTTATAAATGAAACAAAGATGTTTCAAACAATAGGAAAATAGTAGGATGTCTGATTAGCAAGCACAGTTTTTATAGAAGACATCCTTAGCTGGTTAAAAATCAATTTTATGTTTTGCCTGGAGACTCTGGGTATCCCATAGGTAAAAACCAATTATCTAGATACGAAACATAAATTACAAGGAAATAATTAGTAAAGATGTTCATCTTGTTCCCCAAAGCAACAAATCTCACAAGGAATGTTTTCAAATTTTGAAATAAGAAATTAAATGTTGCAGTGCCCTAATTGACCACTTCTCCAAAGAGGAGTATCTAGATATAGTATCGAGACTGGTCTGCCACTTTGTTGCCCTTTAAAATATAGTAATTTTACACAGACTGACAACATCATAGGGTAAAGGTTATGAGAGGCACACAGGTGCCTTGCTGTATAATCAAGACCATATTGACATATTGATGATGAGTCCAATGGTAGCCTGTTTCACCTTTTAATAGACCCCAGCCCCATCCTGTTTACTAGCTATGTAGTAATGATGATTCCTGTTATCTTTGGATATCCTATCCAGGAATAATTGACTGAATATCTTCATGTATCATTATGCCAAGAGGCAAAGCTAATTATGGAGTGCAGAACCACACTGTTCAGGGACATATTACAAATCAGGAATTTTAAACAAACTGAAACATTTATATAACAAATTCACGAAGAACAATAATAAGCTCGGAATAAAGAATGGAATACTTTCTCTTCAGTTAATTTTCCAGAGTTTTTGTGATTTTCAAGGAAAACATTTTGTACAACATATTCAGTTGACTATCTCATTTCCTAAATGTGACTGGGCAACAGAGAGTGACATTACTTTGCCCGATAGCCAATCAGATCATGCGATAGTAACTGATTCCCTTGAGCATACAACTGGAACAAATGACTTCAGCGGCACAAGTACCTATACAAAGTTGTAGTATTTATTTAAATTTACCATGAAATGCCAATAAGTAGTAGGCCTACATGTTGCCCACAAGCAATCAGTTGGCCATACAGGGCCATTCAAAAGCATGTTGTTAACGGACTCTTTTAAGGCCTTTGGTAAAGCTTGGGGATTGCTAAAAAATGTGGATCACTTACTAAATTGATAGCACCTACATGGATTTGTCGTGAAACGGCATGATTTTTGGGAGAGATAAACTTGAATTGATGTCAAATCATTGTGAACAAATTCCGCAGACTTTTCCCATTCGCCATGTTTTAACTGTCAATGTCAGGACGATTATAGTGGCCATTCAGTTGAACTTGCCTCTCCTACTCCAGCTGATAGGTAGCGCTCTCATGAGACAACTCAACTCAATATGTCTGAAATATTAACAATCTGTACAATCGTTTCAAAACTAAATGTGCACAAAATCATTCTATACTCAAAACAGAACTGTTGAGATGCTTAGAGTTTCACAAACACATCTTGACTTTTAAAAACAAGTAACAGACAATATCTTTAACAAACTTTGTATGTCTTCTTAATGCCCTACACAGCGGCAGTTTACAATCACTTCAAGTCATGGGTTCATAATCCAACAAGACAGCTGACAGCTGATATCTTGACCACCCAACTATGTCCCAGGTCAGCAAGCCAGGACCTGTCCTCAAATGAACTGGACTAAACTAGGTCAGCCAAGGTCACTTCATGGCCTGACTGGACTGGTCAACAAATACATCCAGTATGGACGGTCAACACAAAGGCTTCTAAGGACAGGTTTACTATCATGCCTGGGTAGACATCAATTTTACTGTAGAGTAGACCCCATACTCACAATTCAGTGGGCCCCACACTCACAATTGACCTACACAAACAACAGAATTGATGGGAGTCAACTTCAAGTTAAGATGATGTAAAACATCTTTGGAAATTATGCTTCCAAACTTGTGCACTTTTTTTGAGTGTCTTAGTCCTAGCACTGTCAAAAGACGACACTGTCAAAATTTGTTGCCTTTTGAGATTACATTTCACAAAGCAATGGTCTGCATGGATATTAAATGACTCAGTACGGCTATAATTACCGAACAAACACTTTCTTTCTAAGGTAACTCAAAGAGAATGGTCAATTGATCTCACATGGTTGGTTACAATGAAGAATGGACAGTTTGATGATTTAGTAACTTGACAAGTCGAAAATACCCGCCCAAATGATGTGCATTTAGTAAAAAGAAGATAAACAAAATGTGTGTTCTGTTTACAGATTCTGAAAGGAAATACCGTCTACATGTTGGAATGTCTTTTTGAAACGTCTAATTCTCTAACAAAAATAACCAACACCTTAAGAGGGCATTACTGACTGAGGAACACAAATTTGGTGGCTCTCTAGAATGTAAATAAAATATTACATTTCTGATTATAAAACAAGGTGATACCAACATTCAATATCACTGAACCAGAAAATGTTGAGACATTTTATGGTACAGCAATTTTTCCTACATTTACCACATAATAAATTTGTTAATCATTTGAAGGCAGGTGTCCAGGCTGCAGTGAATATACCTGTCAAATTAGGTCACATTTCTTCAGCATCCCTGAATTTCATAAGCGAAATAATTAAATGAAATAACGGATGATTTTCCCCAGCCTTCATAACATGGGCTTTGTTTGTCTCACTAATATAGTGACCTTCCTTTTGTTAAAGGGACCATACAGTCCTTGATAACAGTCACTTTTTAATATCATAAAATCAATTTCTTTTTTATTCTATATTACGAGGGCCCAATCATCCCCAGAATTCTTTTCCGATTGTGACATTTTCCTCTTTATGATTTTTCAAGCAACCATTATACATTTAAAAATGACAAATTGATTGAGGGCAAATTGTTTAAATTGGAAATTGGATGCAATGGAATGGAATACACGTGTATCAAATTACAAATGTTGCATCTTCATTAAAATACACATTGATTATGTCGTAAAAAAAGACCCCAAAATAAATTTACTAAACGAAATATGAATACCAGTATATTTCAGAGCTTTTCACATACACTTTCACTAGATTCATGTTGTTTTAGTTTTTCAATTTACAGAGTAAATTGCTTGTATGAATGCTTGACAAATTTGGCCCGAAGCATTTATTGAGTACAAAGCGCTCCAAGAGCAAATAATATCCAAAGAATTGCTGAAGAATCAGAAATAAACTTGAGAGAAAACCAAATTGTGCTTGCAGCTTTAATGACTTTATTGAGCCAATCAAGTTGTGCATTATAAACACATGCAACAGCCTTGGCTTTATAACACTAGCCAAGACATCTGACTGTGAGGCAAACACATCACCAATTGTCTAATAAACTACCCAAATTGACATGTTTATTTTACCTTTTTCTTGGGCATGCTTTCTTGCACATTCCATTTCGTTTGAAGGGGAATTTTTACCCACACAGTTTGAATTTTTCCCAAGGAAGATTATCAGATTCCAAAGCAGGGCAAAAACATCCCGAGAGCTGACATGCCATCATTTTCAAGGAAACATGAAATATATGTCATAAATTAATCTGGAAGGGATCACCTGTCCCGTTGATTACCTATTTCCATGTAGAAATAATCACAAGTTGTTGTTTTTTAATATTCAGAGGAATTCAACCACAATGTGCCAATGACTCTTAAATAGGATTGCAAATAAATTTTACACTACCTGGAATTTTTTTTTCCAGTGCCTTTGACTGTTTGTTTCTGACATTTTATTTTGCACAAAACCTCCACAATTTGATCTATTTAAATTAGTTTCCAGTTCGGTGTTCACAGTTCAGTGCCTTTTTCTAGATTATTTCAACCTTAAAATTTTCTGAATTGGTCAAATTCTGGAATAAAAATGTGATTTCTACCCAAATCAACAAACTTAAATTAGTCTGCTTTGTGCATAATTCATGCATTCAAAAAGAAGGTTTTTTTTGTTTCAATTTTGTTTGTTTTAATTGCATACTGAAATTGACAAAGAGTAAATTGAACAGACACAGATTAAATTGAAATTGGTTGGAAGTCTCTGACTTGAACAAGATTTCTTCGCTGGAGAGTTGTTTTTCAATTGTGGGTCAAATTAAGAAAGTATGAATGATTAACTTGGACTGGAACTGCAATCTATTGCTGTTGGCCAACATGGTGAATGCCACTTGATCAACATACGTCCGATGCTGGTTGTTACTGTATAGAAATTATGAATGCATGCCCTTCTGCTAAATTCACACACGGTATTTCATGAACTCTTCAACTTTCTTCCTGTTAATGAGAAGGCGACTGGGATTCTACAAAATT
This sequence comes from Pisaster brevispinus, assembly GCA_023634235.1. Lineage (NCBI taxonomy): Eukaryota > Metazoa > Echinodermata > Asteroidea > Forcipulatida > Asteriidae > Pisaster > Pisaster brevispinus. The sequence goes on along the minus strand of JAMKCF010000007.1, from coordinate 20,987,217 downwards.
AGATATTCTTTTTCCTCTGATCTGGTTCCCTTCTTCATTTCTATTCCCAGAATAGAATCCAAGTTCAGTCAAATCGTGTGAATTGCCCTCTTGTGTCACCACACTGTCAGCTAACCCCTACCACTGAAAGGTGGTAGGTGGGGCTATGTCAGAGGACAAGGGGCCATTAGAGATATGCATAAAAGGCCGGCATCCCATCTGTGCCGTGAGACTGAGTCTCAGTCGGGGCCTGTCGCTAAACGCCCGGTCTCATTTGCATTTTTCCTTGAACGTTTCACCTCATGGTGGGCACAGCCTCTTGCTCTTCGTTAGGCAGTGTAATCTAGAACACCAGCAACGGTGGATGACCTCCTCTCACAAAGACAGCAGGACCCTACCACTCAATTGGCAGGGGTGCTCCCTGTACTTGAACTTGACAAAAGCCGGGCGAAAAGTAAACAAAGTAGCATGCAGAGACGCTTATTAAGCCAAGCGGGTAATCAAAAGATCTAACCTGACAAATGAAAAGAGCTACAAGGACGTGATAACACTAAAAAGCTATGCTTTATTTTGTTGGTTTTCGATTCCTATTTTGGAGTTGGAAGAGTCTTTTTGATCAGCAGTCAGTGACCTTAGTAGCTGTCAAGGACTGGCCAGACACCACCTGCGTATGAAACCACAGCGTCTGACATGAGTCCATATCCACTCCCTCTACTCCATATCCACATTATTGAAGTCCCTTTTAAAATGGCCCCAGACCATGCACAAAGAAGGCAAAATACAGAATCAATCCTAAAACTGAGATGTAAAAAAATGTACCCATATCGAAAATCATTGTCCTAAACACTGTTTAAATATACTTCAAAAGTGTTTTGTTTACAGGTGAATATTACAAATTGCCTCAAATATCTACATATTTTTTCAAGAATTTTTACACTTGTTGACTGCACTGGACAACAGATTTCAAGCTAATTACTCTGTCCGTGACAAACATCACATTTCACTGCAGAAAGTCGGCCTATCCTTTTTGTTCTTTTGTTTAAACCTAAAATGCAGCTTTGGGATAAGAATGCCATCTGACCCTTGCACTTAGGAACGTTGAGGGCAAACCAGAAAGGAGAGACAATGTTTTTTTCTGTAATTCTAATTAGAACGTTTTTGTTTTATGAGGGTATGTCCCAATGAAAGGTAATTAAACTGATGACAAAAGCGAGTTTGTGGTTTTCTACATACTCAAAAGAAAAACGCCAGAACTTTCAGAATAAAAAAATTAAAACAGACAATTAGAGACACTTAAAACAATCAGTCGGGTTCTTGACACAAGGAGATTGAGGGGGGGGGGGCAGGAATTTTGAAAATTAAAAGTGTGCCTGTTAAGTTTAGGCAAGAGATTTAACTTTAAAACTGAAGAGTTGTTGGAAAAATAGTACTTAAGTAATTACACTTAAAAAAGGCATGTCAATTTAACCACAAAGGCCCAATTTTATTTCAGTTTCCGTATAACCACTTCTACTGTGTGAAAGTATATATCTTACACAGAGAATGAATATTGTAAAGATCTCAATTATTTAGGCGGGCACTGTGTACATAATGCACACAGTCAATAGTAATAATCTCTTTTACTCATTTCAACTTGACCACTTGTATTTTTAGTTAGGTCAAGTTCATCTCTAGAGCTGTTTTGTTTTGACCAGGCAGAAGGGACGCCAAACAGCATGACCTTTACCCTTAATGCTTTCAGACATTGGCTAGGTCATGGCTATTTATAACAAATTAATGACCCCCAGTAGGAGTTGTGAATTGATAATGCGTACACAAATATTGGTTTTGAAAGAAATGCATAGCCTGTGATGGTCAGACCATTACCAATATGAATGAATGGAAGGACTTTTTATTCAATTGAACGGTGTAGTTCATTGTGTGCATGAGTGAATGCTTTTTCCTGTAGATACATGTATTAGAAGCCAAAGTTTAAAAGGTCGTCAACAAATCTGGTGTCATTACAATAAAATTATACCAGGAAAGGTCTTTTTTTAAATATATTGATCATCTTGAGAAATAGTTCTCCCATGAGCTTGTGGTTTAAAAAATCCAACAAATAAGTATGCCAAGATCATATTTTTAAAATAAACAGAAATAACGTGTTTTTGCCTCTTAATTTTTTTCAGAAAACAATTACTATCTTTGAGTTCTACATTTCACATGTCGTTGTTTTATAATACAAATTGTTATATCACCACATATTCCTAAAAAAAGTTGTGACAAGTCCCTCTAAAGTGTCTCTTTTTTTACTCTTTATGGAAACTACTACATTGTTACATTCTCTGAATAGTTCAAAGTTATCTAATCTTTTAAGGTAAAAATATAATATTGGTTTTGAGGCATCCCATGGTGAAGTATCAGCGTATATTCATTTTCCGGTAACCCCATGTGTTTATATCTACTTTGTTTGTGTAGATTTGTTCTTTGAGAACTTGTCTGGACATTTATTCTACTGCCACCGACCAAGTAGATTTCAGATTTCGGGAGACTACTTAGTTCTGAAAAGAACAGTCCTGCTTAGTAGCTACTACCTGGGGGGAGGTAGGAAATCAGCTGGGACTACTCAAATATAGTAGGAAAACCACAACTCAGTAAAAGAAATGAATGACAAGTTGATTGCGCAAAAAATGAAATGATGTAAAAACCACACTTGGTGTTCCAATTTAAAGTGCTTCTATTTGATCAGGTTTTATTCTACTTAAATGATTTGTTGCTGCTATTTCCCAGGTTAAGATTTGCGTTAATGAATTACAACTTGAAATCTCTTATGAATTGTGTTTTTAAAAAAACATTAAAAATACACAAGTATCTCTATTGCCAATATTAGCTTATGTCTATCTTTGTTCAACAAACTGTTTAACAAATAAAAAAGCCTGATTAAAATGCAAATATGACCAGTTCAGTATAAATTTTGTTCAATGGTAATGAGGATAATATATTGTGCATTTAATTTTGCAACAGTAACAAACATTTAATGAATAACTGCTGAAGTTTCCAATAAAAAAGTAAATTCAACTGTTTTCTCCAGATTAAGAACTGCGGCTGCAATATGTAGTTACAATATTAATATAAATGTGGCATTTGTGCCAGGAGTGATGTTTGCTTGACTAGGTTGATGTGCATAATGTATTGAAACTGCTTGGACCATGAACATATTTACCCTTTATGTCTAGCAAAGGATCCCACAGGACTTTGCCATCAATTTTAACACATTATCCCCACCGCATCAGAGCTACATGTCAGTAATGTGCTGCAACATAAATTCCTAATCATAATTTACAGCTTGGTTTTTCAAAATTTATTGCTGTGAATTATAAGCATGTCAAATACTTCAGAGTGTATTTATTTTTTCTCAATTATGACATACAGCACAAGCGATTTTAATTACATGCACATGTTTGTATGTCCAATAAATATTGATGACTTACAACCAAAACATACAATATGTTAATTGGATACCTTGTGCAAAGCAAACCACTTTGTTTTTTATATGTAACAAAATCAAAGCAAACCTGTGAAATCTCAAGTGGGTAGTAAAACCAAATACATCAAGCTCATCAAAAATAAAAACAAAAATATAAGGTTATGTAAAAGAAATGTGATATCATCCAAAACAGCTGCACAGACAAATTTAGAATTTGCAAAAAGGAATCTATTTTCTTTCAGGTGACGTACTAATTCAGTGAAATCAGACACAAACAACGGCTCTCATAATAAAGGTGGTAATGCCTCCCAATGATGACATTGAGAAGGATGCATTCAAATTACAGACAGGATGTTGCCCTATTTATTGTCTGCTGCCAGAAGCTAGCAAGACACTTTCTCACTGGTTTAAATTTTGAGAATTTGTCATGGTCAAGATTGAGGTCTGTGATGAGGTCTCATCAAAAGTGAGAATCCGAGTGAGAATCCTTTTCTTCGATTCACATCTCAATCCCACGTCCTTTGCAAACTTGGGTCACTTGGGTTCCCATGATCCAACCTTTGCTAGAACACTGTCTGCAGCTCTTCAGCATAAGCATATAGACCTACATCAATTATGACAATTCTTGGTACAGGTCATCACTGATGACATCAGCAATGATTGTCCTGGGACAATCTGTGGAAAGAAACTCTTGTTCCCAGAGGATCAAACCGGAGAATATTATTACTTTACAATGATAAAACTATTCTCAAAAGCTATTGGAATGTTTTTTTTATCATGGGAATATAACTCAATGTTGAAGTTTCTTGAAAAAAAACAACAAAGTTTTTAGATTTTTCAGTTCTGTAAAATCTGTTGAACACGAGGATTTTTTTTTAACTCCTGTGTAAAACTACACAAGGATTGTTATTAAATTCGTATCTATTCAAATGGAAAAAAAGTTAATTTGTAAGATTTAATTGCAAGTTCTCTTGAACAATTACATTTCTTAGTATAGAGTACTTCCTTTTACAGGCCCACATAAGATTTAATTTACGTTGTGTTTCTTCTGTCCAGCTTCAAGTTCTGTTTTTAACCAGCAGACAATGTTTCATTTATTCAGTCCTTGAAAAGGAATCAAGACTGAATTAACATTAGAAATTCCATTTATCAAGTTGAAACCTTGGTGAATAGGCAGGGTACATTGCACAGTATTTACAATTTATTTCAAGTACGTATCGGCAACTATTCAAAGACTTTGAATTTGTTTCTTTCGCTCAAGTTTTACCAACAGACAATCCAGCATTAATTTGGCCCCACAAGAGTTCAAATTCAGCAAAACATCGATAGTTCTCTTCACAACAAGGTCACCAGTGATGCACTACTACCAGCTTCAAGGTTGCAATCAAAATTGATATAATAAACAATTCAAGCAGACAAAATGTGCCTTTAGAGATTGGGACCTCAGCGGTTTTTTTTCTTTCCACCTTGGAATTTCTTCCGCTTGACTCCAAGGCCGTTCATCTCGCTGATATCGCCGCGCCGCCGCCGTGGCTTTGAACTGGCAAAAGTGCAGCGCGTGAAGGGTCGCGGACAGTGGGTGGCAGGCTTTAAGCTGACAGATGTATGGCTCAGTCCGGGAAGGGATTGTGCAACGACGCGCACTGGCTCATCCACGAAGGGAAAAAAAGAGGGTATTGGTGATGATACTGTGGGATTAAACCAATATGCAATGCATTCTTGCTTTAGTACACGTCAGGTAATCATTACGCGGCAGAAAGGTACAGCCTCCAATCAATATTCAGCGTGCTGATCCAGTTTCTCAGTAGGCAATGACCCAAATAGATAAAAAGTACAGCGTTAAGGGTGCAAGGATGGGGGCGGGCCGTGTCAGTCACACCATCTCTCTGCTTTCATAAATGCTCTTACTCTATCTCTGTCAGAAGGGTGGCAACCAATTACATTTTTTTTAAACAAACATGGTATGATTTGAGAATATTAAGCTCTAGAGCTTTATAATACAGGGGATTTCTCGTGGATTGCTTGGCTTTACTTGTTTTGCGCTCTCATCACACTTTTGAAAACTGTTTCAATAAAATCAACCTCTAAATTATCTTATCTGGCACTATTAATATAAAAATAAAGTGTTGATTCTTACCAAATAAATAGTTTTTGCAAAGTATCAGCTGAATTACCAGCAAATTACCAGCTGAATTTAAATTCAGAAGAAACACTCCAGAATAAAATTAAAGCGTACGTGAATTGTCAAATTACTTTTAGTGGTATTACATTCTGCAAAGATCTGTGCACATTATGATGCGAGGAAATTTTTGCAGAACAATTGCTTGTATCCTTGTTTGTACTATGGATTGCTTTGCATTTACTCATACAAGTATAAACATGATTAAACAGTTGAAGATGCAGCCAAGTGTGTGCTGCATGTACAATGTACAATAATATTACGAGGTTTTCCCAGTAGGTTCCCTACACCGATGTGTTTATATACTGTGGGGAATACATCCAATGTCTCAACATCTCTGTTCTGAAGTAAAGATTTACCACAACTAAAGATTTAAGCTATCTCAGTGTCAAATTTTTCACTCATACAACTTCAACATGTGCTAACTACCTGGCTCCATGGAAAACATGCACAAATAAAGAGAGGAAAAAAAACATAAATAAAAGTTAACCTTGGATTTTCTAACAAAGTTGAAATACCTCGATTACTAACAATAGAAGTTTCCCAGTTTGTTAAGTTGCTTTATACAAGTATGCAGTTTGTTTGCTTAATGGTGTCACAATTTCATTTTCCTGTTTATTTTTCTATAAACTAGGCTTTTTCCACTACATGGCATTCTTAATTTGAAATGGCGACAATACAGTCTATTCAACAGGAAAAATCTGGTGTCATCAGGCACATGTTCCCTAGTTCATAATTATTATAGAAATTAATTTAAACATCGTTTTTAGTTGGTTTGTTTTGTTCTTTTTTTTTAAATATTATTTGTTCCTGTGTTCAAGAGGGATAAATCCAATTAACTTGTGTCTGTACATTCAGGGTTTGAACTACACTTAATACGAGAAATAATTATCCAACAGCCACACTCATCAATTATTTGGGATGCACAAATAAAAATCTACAATGAGCATAAATACAAGACTTCAATAATTCTACTGGTACTGCAATAGAAGAGGATATACAGGCTATTTTTAAAGTCGTTTGTGGTTAGTTCCGTCAGAGATATCTGGTGTCACTAACAAATTTAACAGAGAGAAGTATTTTTAAAAGACATTTATAGTAGCTCATAGGGAAAAGTAACCTACTGTTTGAAGCACAGAGATGACTTAAAAAACTCAAAAGAAAGTAAGATGTTGGTTCAAATTGGACTTTGCATGTACATGTACAGGTATTTTGAAAGTAAGATGTTGGTTCAAATTGGACTTTGCATGTACATGTACAGGTATTTTGAAAGTAAGATGTTGGTTCAAATTGGACTTTGCATGTACATGTACAGGTATTTTGAAAGTAAGATGTTGGTTCAAATTGGACTTTGCATGTACATGTACAGGTATTTTGAAAGTAAGATGTTGGTTCAAATTGGACTTTGCATGTACATGTACAGGTATTTTGAAAGTAAGATGTTGGTTCAAATTGGACTTTGCATGTACATGTACAGGTATTTTGAAAGTAAGATGTTGGTTCAAATTGGACTTTGCATGTACATGTACAGGTATTTTGAAAGTAAGATGTTGGTTCAAATTGGACTTTGCATGTACATGTACAGGTATTTTGAAAGTAAGATGTTGGTTCAAATTGGACTTTGCATGTACATGTACAGGTATTTTGAAAGTAAGATGTTGGTTCAAATTGGACTTTGCATGTACATGTACAGGTATTTTGAAAGTAAGATGTTGGTTCAAATTGGACTTTGCATGTACATGTACATGTACAGGTATTTTGAAAGTAAGATGTTGGTTCAAATTGGACTTTGCATGTACATGTACAGGTATTTTGAAAGTAAGATGTTGGTTCAAATTGGACTTTGCATGTACATGTACAGGTATTTTGAAAGTAAGATGTTGGTTCAAATTGGACTTTGCATGTACATGTACAGGTATTTTGAAAGTAAGATGTTGGTTCAAATTGGACTTTGCATGTACATGTACAGGTATTTTGAAAGTAAGATGTTGGTTCAAATTGGACTTTGCATGTACATGTACAGGTATTTTGAAAGTAAGATGTTGGTTCAAATTGGACTTTGCATGTACATGTACAGGTATTTTGAAAGTAAGATGTTGGTTCAAATTGGACTTTGCATGTACATGTACAGGTATTTTGAAAGTAAGATGTTGGTTCAAATTGGACTTTGCATGTACATGTACAGGTATTTTGAAAGTAAGATGTTGGTTCAAATTGGACTTTGCATGTACATGTACAGGTATTTTGAAAGTAAGATGTTGGTTCAAATTGGACTTTGCATGTACATGTACAGGTATTTTGAAAGTAAGATGTTGGTTCAAATTGGACTTTGCATGTACATGTACAGGTATTTTGAAAGTAAGATGTTGGTTCAAATTGGACTTTGCATGTACATGTACAGGTATTTTGAAAGTAAGATGTTGGTTCAAATTGGACTTTGCATGTACATGTACAGGTATTTTGAAAGTAAGATGTTGGTTCAAATTGGACTTTGCATGTACATGTACAGGTATTTTGAAAGTAAGATGTTGGTTCAAATTGGACTTTGCATGTACATGTACAGGTATTTTGAAAGTAAGATGTTGGTTCAAATTGGACTTTGCATGTACATGTACAGGTATTTTGAAAGTAAGATGTTGGTTCAAATTGGACTTTGCATGTACATGTACAGGTATTTTGAAAGTAAGATGTTGGTTCAAATTGGACTTTGCATGTACATGTACAGGTATTTTTCTGAATCCTTTCTAATTTTTCCTCAAAACATTTGATTTGACAGTTCTGAGATAACTTCTTAAATTAGGCTGTGAATTTTTTTTAAAAATAAATCATAGAAATTATACGAGTTGATGAATATTTCTAACAATGTTTCTATGACTTCAGCTAAGAAATTGCTTGCTGAATAATTTATTGAAACATGAGAACACATTGGGCAGAAAGTTGTTATTCCTATTAGAGAAAAAAAAGCAAGATGGGGGGGGGGGGTGCGGGCAGGATCCTTGGAAGGTGTGATTATCTGGTCCCCTCATGAATGTCACTTATTCCTCCTAATTTCACCCATGACTGTGTTCATCTTAGGTAGGTATTGTTTTGTGTCTAAAGTACGTCTATGCTAACTACTAAGCAAGTCCTGTAACTGACGGACTAAATGAAGCTTAAAGCTCAGTGTTCTGTTTATAAGGAGACCTAATGGCGGTGAGCTCTGTCTCAATCAAGAATCGATATGAACGTGACTTGAGACGAAGTACACTGACCCCACCCCTGTGTACTTTCTTGGGTGTGTGGGGAAGAGTGGTCTTCTGAAACAATGCACATGTATTCTAGGCATCTTGGCGAAGAGACAGAGTGGCCGTGCGTAATGTCTCTTGGTGAGTTCCAAGCAGCTCAACCAAATACACAGTGATATTGACTTATGGGCAGGGCATTGCACTTATATATGTGCCCTCCCTAAAGGTACAGGCTTGACGTATAGGTTTGATGTATGAGTAGGAGTCAGTACAGGGTTGCTGACAAACAGGGTGGTGAAGGGTTGAGAATACTGTTAGAGAAAACAAAGCGTTTGATGGAAGTAAAATTCCCCAAAGTACTCATGAGTACCTCACAAGAACTTTTATTTTTAAGTGGTCTCACTAAGGTTTTTTCTTTATGAATACAGCTGACAGACAGCGCCGTAAAAAGACAAAAAGCCGAAAAAGGAGAGATCTTAAAACAAAAAAGGAGCTTCAACAGAACTTCAAAAGTTCTTACAAAAAGCAAAAGATGATCTCCACAAAAAGTTTTAGAATTAAAGACCAAGCAATAGTAACGTGGATCTTCGCAGGACTTGGGAAAGCACTAAGTATACAGAGATTATCACACATTAAGTAAAAAAAACTATTATAAAATTCTTTATTTCCGACGCAATTATTTACTCAAGCAATGGTAATGTTTTCTGAAGTACATCAAGTCTGAACTTATGCATTAACACCCTGCCCTTGAAATTTCCATTATTTATCACATTGTAATATTTTTTACCTAAATCACATTATTTTAAATGGCATGTTATGTTAGTATTGCATCTCGCATCCCATACATCAAAAGGAAAATGTTATTCTGAGTTGTAGTCGCACACACAAAAAACGAAAGGTGCCCAGATTTAAAAGAATGCAAAGAATCTCAAGGGAGACAAGTAGACTACCCTCGTTCTTACATCTTTTTAACATTTAAAGAAATCCATGCATTCACAAGGAACAAATTATTTTGTTGTGGCGCCAATAAAAAAAGCCCTGGCAGCATTTCCAACAACCTACTTTCTGAAGTTCGCCTTTGTACAATTCATGGCACACAAACAGCGAGATTTACAAGCCCAACCTTGATCCATACGATGTAGACACTCGCACCACATTTGGTGTGGATAGCCAATTGAATTACTCAGTCCTTGAACCAATCTTCTGCACTTTCAAAATTGAATCCCTCTGTACAGAGAGTGTGAACCTAAGAATAGGTAATGAACTTTAGAAAGAAATGGCCAGGAACAATGGCGGGTACTAGTGGCTTCAGAATTACCTTGGGCCAAGGAAGAAAGAGGAAAGAAAGGAGGAGGGTTGACTTTAAGTGCGAACGTGACTCGGGGAGTTTGTTGTATAGATAGATCTTCATTAGAAACAATTAACGATGTCTACTTACAAGTAGACAGATTAATGAGTATACGGAGGAAGTTTTAGCAATTGTCAAACTTAGGAGTTACCGTATGAAGTACATGTCAAGCATATACAAGAAAGTTTTCAAAATGAACCAGGACCTTTCTTGTAAATTTCTTGGAGGCTGTCAAGAGTCATTATTTTGTTGAATCAGTGCAAAAGCATAAGTCATGGTGGCATAACATGTGTATCATGCTTATAATTCTATGATGAACAAGCGAACCCAACAAACACGATACAAAAAGTTGTTGCAATCCTCAGCACACACAATAGTTTTGATTCAAATATCAAACTCTACCAACTTATATAGTAAATTAATCCATCTGAGAAATTTAAATAAATCTAGACCTTGAGAAACACTTAGTTACTTGACCTAATGAGACCATGATGAAACAAGATTGTTCAGTCCAAAAAGGTAAATTGACACAACTCTTCAAATGGTGGCTGCATAATTGGAAGCATATGCTTGCTTTTCCTTGAAAAGGAAGCACTTGTACTCTAGGGGGAACAAAAATACTTGGATAGATTTCTGCTATTAATACAATTTTGAAGCTCAAAGTCAAGACACAACATTGTGGGCATAAAAACAAAATCAGACAAGTATTCATTTGCTTTTCCATTTTCAAGAATTAGTTGAATGATAGTTGGGTTTTTTATGACTTGAATGTGTAAATCTTTGTTCAGGCCAATGATGCTTCTGAATCTGATTTTCTCATGGCAAGATGACTTGGACACTATTTGATTGTTCCTGCACAGTTCTGATCCATCATGGTAACTTCTGATGCATTAGATTTTCAAAAGCAGTCTCCAGCATCACAATACACTGATTTGATCTGTCATGTGTCTACAGTCTGTGCTAGAATACAATCTTCGTCACACAATAACTACTTGACGATACTGAAATTGTAGATTAATTTCTCCCACTGCTTGGAAATAAATCATCAGAATTCTAATTTCACTTACCACAAAGTAGTGAAATGAATTGAAAATCGTCAGAAAGTACATGTTGTACTTCAGGCAATGATTCTTAGAGTAAAGAACAACCTTGATGCTCCCCCACAATTACAAATACTATGTTAAATGATTCATATGGGGGGGGGGGGGGAGTGCCGGGATGGGTGGCTGATTGACCTACATTAACTGTACAACTTCCTTGTTCTTCCACAATCACATGAACTATTCTAAGTGTTTGTTTTTTAAAAATCTTATTGACCAGCGAGTTTAATTATTATAAAATCATACATACGTATTTACACATGTATGATTTGTTTATTCATTAATTTCAATCTTGTTCAATGAGGTTTCCTTCCCAATATGACCTTATCTGTTACTTTGTTTGTTTGTCTGTCTGTCTGTCTTTCAGTCTCTTTATCAGTCGGTCGGCAAGAAGAATATCTAAATAATGTAAGTTAAAGATGGATTTCATGAAACTATGTGGAAAGAGTTATCACGGGCCTATGATCAATCAATTCTATTTTGGTGAGAAGTGGGATCTTTTTGTGGCTACAGGACCATTTTGAAGGACACGGCCATTGTGGAAGCATTTTGGGCATTCAGCACCAGTCAAGTCTGTGATTTTCATCTCTTCCTGCTCGAAGTGACAGGGGTATGCGCTCTTCTATTGAGTGCTTTCTAGTATTCATATTTACTATCTAAAGCATGTTGCATTATTGCCCAAAAAATAAAATAAAATACCAATTACATGTAGCTTCCGACTAGCCTTCTGAAGTAATACAACCACTGACCTGACTTCAGGCTGATTCAAGCTATTGAGACTTTGTGGTGAGTACAATCACAACAATTTTACTCCCCAAGACCTTTGCAGATTGTATTTAAATCAAAAGGATTTACAAATGAAATAACCTCCAAGAGGAATGATGTCCTAAATAATAACTTTTGAGGGCCTTATCTCACATTTTGACACAAATACGAAATTGAGGTGACACTGTTAGTGGAAGCATAATGGAGTGAGTACGTTTTTATCGTTAGATTTTGATTGAGAAAAAGTGAGTGGGCATGACCTAACATCGTACCAGTAAATACATTTCTAGTCAGAATAATGCATCTTGGCACTGCAAATGAAAGTTTCAATCCAAATAGCGTTATTATGAGCTGTAATATTGATATGTCTCACTCACCTGGATTGAAGAGAATAGTCATTTTCAGGTAAGCGTACTCCTTATCGTCCAATCCCATCAATTCACATTTACTGAAGAAACACTCCATCATGTGAATGTCCGATTGCGTTGGGATCCCTTGAAGTGCCACCAAGCATCGCAGGAGCATGTTTTCGCTTGTGTGCCCATGACAATGGTGGCACGTCTGTTGGTCACCATCGCTGTCAACACCAAAACTAAAGTCTATCTCCTCGGTTTCAAAGTGGAATCTGTACTGTGTCATCATCAGTACAAGAAGTTCCGCCCAGCAGTGCTGGAAAAGGGTGGTGCGATCATGCGAGCACAACCGCTGGGTGGAGGGTAAATTCCTAACAAAGTCTACCGTTTTGAGGAGAAGTTGTGCAGCCTGTTGACATATACTTTCTTGGTGTTTCAGCATGATGATGGTCGGTGGGATGAAGGGGTTGCTGCCACGCCGCCACAGCGCCTGGTTGACAACTTGTGAGACGGACGTAACGCCGTTGGTGGGATACCTTCTCTCGGTGGGTGTTGACGTGGTGGTGGTCAAGCGGTTGGTGGGGCTACCATTGCCTTCAGTTTCCATGGCAATGGGCTCGTGTGCAGTCGAGGACAGAAGGCTATAGAGAATGCTACCTTCTTTCATTCTTTCTGGACAATTGCAGGAGGTTATGGGTATTGGTGAGGAGGAATCGGTGGATTGTGTTGTGGATTTACTTTGCATTGGTGCCATCGCCCTTTGATGCACCACCCAGTTAGTCCCTGGAAATATTTTTACCTGAAAAACGAATATCAAAATCACTGACTGAATAGAATGACATAAGAATATCTACAACATTGGCTTGTGACAATATTATTTTCCTACCCATTGGAAAAAAATATACTAGAACAACAAATTATGAAAATGCCATCACAAGAGGTATTGCTGTCGGCCGCAATCAACATACGGAAGATCCTTTTTTGCAACTTAACACAAATGAAGTAAAATATAGAAGTAATTATTTGTTTGAATAATCCAAACTAATTGAATGCTGAACAATGCATTCCTTTACTCATTTGAATTAAATAACAAAGTGCTGAACAGTGCACCCTTTGAATTATTGTTTAACAGAAAAGTGAATGCTGAACAATGCACTCTTTTATCATTCACTTACATCACTGAGCACTCCTCTTGTTTCAATCATGCGATACACGTAGGCCTAGCTTTCCTAACTGTGAAATCCCATGATTTGGAGCGACAATACAGTGCAGATGGTGAAAAAATGGAAATGCTGAAGCGTGCCTATAAATGTACTACAGTATTTGGATCTTGAAGCAGCAGGAAATTTTTTGTACTGTCCTAAAAGAGAACCTCTATAATGAAATCATACACTTTAAAATAAAATTATGTCAAGGGCATGCAGGAAAAGACAAATGACACGAATTCAATGTCTGTTCTGTTCTTATTCCCCAAACTTCCTGAAGCATTAATACCCATAGAAATGGGTGTGTCAACTTCACAAATTGTTGCAATGTGTTTTAGCTTCACAAACTAATGCACCCGAGTGTAGACTTCACTGCCCTACTGATAAGTCCCTAACTTTTCTTTTATTAGTTGACCCTGGGTTCCCTACCTACCAGAACAATACATGATAATTGGGTTTTCATTCCTTACCTACATTAAATTACCTGGGTTTCCTTTGACCCCAGACCTACAAACCTAAACTCCTCAGTCCAATGTTGCAGTGACACATGGATTTTTTTATTTGTAAACAATTAACCTATCAACATTCAATCAAATAATAAATAAAAAATACTCGGGTAAGGTATACATTAAAATGTTTACATATACAAATTTGTAAAACTTATTATTATTTCAAGAAAAACACTCTGAAATAATTATGCAAAATTCCACTTTCACAACATACACATCTTTTCTAATGTAACAAATACATTCCCCCAGTCAACTTCTCAGTGAACCAGAACAGTGCTAAAATAATGTACACTTCTTCTTTGTTATTCAAGGACATATTCAGTTAATAACAATATCAACGCATGGTTAATTATGCATGGTTTCAGTCAAAAATAATAAAGGCAACTATAGTTGAGGTGGCGCCAGAACCTAATCCTTTACTGAAAAGGGTAAAAAGAACCCAAGATTTATAAACAATGTCAACAATACACACATTTTCACAAAAGCCCCAGTAGAAGTACTGTGCTTTCTTTCATGCCAAACACCATGCATTAAATTTTTATGTCCCAAAATTGATGAATCGTTTACTGCAAGGCCTAGAATTTAAAGATTGGGAATTGCACATCTGGAAACAGTGGTCAAATTTAAAGGGATTGTTTGCTTCTGTATACTTTAAGCCAAAAAACAGGCAGAGTGCAAAACACCAATCTTAAGTCAAAAGTAGTTTCTGACTGATGGAACACAAAGATTAAGTAATTTCTTTTTTTGTCTCCATCAATTTCTTGTTTCCATCATCTTTGTCCTATAAAAAGGTCATTGATCTTTCCTGAGGCACTCTGAACCTTAATTTCCATCTGCCTATAAAGTATATCCTCTACAATGAGTTCCTATTTTCCATCAAAGCAATCTAATTGCATTGACGACTGAAATGAAATGTACAACCCGAAAAGGAAACTGTTAAACTCACAGAAGAAGAGGCAACAGTTTTTGCAAAAAGATGTGTTACTCTCATGGATTACAGTGACAGTCTGAAAACTAAAAATAGTGAAGTATGTTGACAGAGACTTTGTGTACTTTGTAAAAAAGGAGTGTTTGTGACGTCATTAGCAAACCCTTCTACGTACATCAAAAGAACTATACATCTGTCAAACCAAACACATTTGTTATGCAATGCTTGTCTCCATCGAATGCGATTAATATATAATTCAAAAAGATACACTTAATAATAGTCCAATAAATAATGACATTGAATTATCCATAATGAGCACATTCTCCATACCGGTACTCAAACAAATAATCAATTGTTTTTGTTGTGCAAATTTTTTGTGAATATATAGTCACTGATAGTCACTGTTTTCACAAAGTGACAAGTTTGTCAAGTGTCAAAATAAAATAAGAATTGTACGTGAACATTCTGCATAAATTCATCGGTGTTATGAGTTTTGTGTTTTCAAGAAGTCAGGAGTTTTGATTCGCTACCTTATACATTGAAATCAAAGTACTGGCATAGTGCTGTATGAATTTTGCGTTTTCACAATGTGACAAACCCCTACATGAATTCTTTTGTATACAGCAGTACACTCTGCGGGCAGGTCTTGTTCATGCAAGAAACGACAATGAGTTTATTAAAAAGTTGCAAGAATGAAAAATATTTAAAGTTCTGTAAGATTGAAGAATTTAACTTTATTTTGGTAGTAAACCTTTAAAGATAGTATGGTAAGCAAAAACAGCAGTTTGAAACAAAATATGTTTTCTCAAAACATAGAATTGTGGCTGTGGGGCAGATTTGTCATTTCAGGAAAATGCTGATTATGTGAACAACAAAACAAACTGATGTGGAATTTGTTCATCCTCCAATGATCTATAGAAACTCTACATGTAAAATGTACATGCTGTAATTTATATGAAAAGTTGTTATTTTTATGGTCAATATCTTGTGATGCAATTTGGCATATTGGGAGAGAATTCCCTGGTCCCTTCATCAGAACACTAAAAAACAAACGTCGCACAAAAACACACAGAGAATTAGTCTCCAATTTGGTGTTTTAATGTAAAAATATTAAATCTAACAGCTGCCGTTCTTTTCACAGTGGTTCTTTTTGACAGTATTTCATGCCAAATACTGCACTAACAGTTTAAAGCTATAAAATACCAATGTAGTGTGAGACATAAATAACATCTTCGCTTGAACAGACTGGCTGATTGAATTGACTGACCAGACCCACTTCACAGGAACCAGTATTGACCGATTAACAACACACAACTCTAAAACCCAATGATAGCATTGATGTGACCTTGGTGGTCAAGGGATGAATTGATTTCCAGTAATTTGGTCAATACCTAGAAGGCATAACCACTTACTACAAGCCACAGATCAACACTCAGCAGTGTCTGTGGGTGGAATGTTACATAATGGTATTTAACATTGCTAAATCACTACTTAAGGTGATAAGTCCTGACCACTTTGCCCCACCAGCCAACCCTGGATTGACCAAAGCTTACTCCCGCGCACTTTCTCATTGTGTTTTATCAAGAAGTGGGCTGTACAAATTTTGAGGAAATTTTTTGACTTTTCTTTGTAAATCTCAACAATTAAAATAGGAAACTTTCTTTGATGGATAACAAACTAATAATTATTAAATGGTTAGTACTTAGCACACATCACAACACAGATACCCACCATTTTTTTAAAAGTTTAACTTTATATTTATTTAATTATACATGCCAATACGTCTTCATTCTGAAGACAAACACTGTCTGTCCACAGGTTATATGTGCAACATTTTCCGTCTGCAAAGTTCATAAATTTTCCACCAGCTTCTTCGGCACTGTAAATCTTAATCAACACTACACGTATCAAAGATTTTTAAGATTGCCACAGGAAAGTATGAACAGTTACTTGGCTTTCCTTTCTTTGCCATTTTCTGTGGTTTACCAGTTATTGTGTCTGTGCTTACAATAATTTGCCTCAAGCTTTTGGATACTACATAGCAATGCCTGGTACTCATTCGTTCATGGAAGCAAACACTGACACACTGTTTCTAAAATGCTGTAAATTTGTTCATCAAAATAACTTTTTCTTTTATTTACTTACTGACAGTGTTGATAAAAACGGATCTTCAGAAATTAAAGTTATTTAACTATTGTACATCTTCACACGTTATGTTCACCATTTTTTGTTGATTTTGTCAAATTTTGTGATCTTTAATTAGTATGACTAATCTCTTAATCACATGTCTAAACCTTCAAAAATTAAACAGCATGCCTACATACATGTAACATGTTATAATGCATTAATTAATTAAATCCTTGGTTAGAGCTTTAGTAATAATTAATGAAGGGAAATTTATGAAGATAGTAGGCCTACATAGACAGCTCCAACTGTTATTTTCATGTTCAGTCGGTATGTGGGTGAAGGTATAGCAGTTCTCCAACTAAACTTTATATAGTACACCCGCTACACTAGTTCTTAAAATAGGAATAATTATATTCATATTTTTAAATTTACAAGAATAACAATACCAATAATGTAAAAGCTATAATTTTAGAAATATAGAACACAATATGTTTATGTTTTATTCCCAAAACTTGTCGCTTTTGATCTTTCTCACAAACAAAGTTATGCTTAAATCATACATATCTTGTTGTGAATTGCTTTGAAAGACTTAGGGCCTAAAAGGATTTAACAAAGAAATACATGTTAGGCCTATACTGTTAAAATCGTAAAATTAGAATTTTGTTAATACACTTACAAGCACATGTTCCAGTGAACGGACACTGTCATGTATAATGCTTTAGTTTGAGATTGTACAATAAAATTTAGTGCTGGGCAGTTTCATCGAGTTCAAAATAGATTCTGTATCTTCCCTTTCATTCAGTCAGATACGACACCAAATACACCATGAAAGTTCAAACTTTGGCTTCAAGAAATAAGAAGTGTAGTTGAAGGAAACACACTTCCCATATACGGGGGAAATAAAAAGAAATGTGAAAATGAGAGTCGCAATATTTTATAAAGCGAGAGTCAGTAAAACACAAGGTTCATGGACATTGAACATACGGAGAATTTCAAAAATTTTGCTAAATTTGCCTACTTTTTAAAACAAAAATATGTACTTTTTATTTCGCACAAACCAAGTGCAAATATAACGTTAACACAACACGACAACTGGACATCGTTTCGGTATGATAATACAGAAAGGGGTGAACCCAACCTGAACCAAATGCCAAACAATTGGCCGAGCGGCACCCAGCGCACAGCACCCGAGTGCAATGGCTTTCACACGGCATCATGCTGTACTCCGAGCCCGTGTCATTGGCCTTCGTTTTACGTGAATGCGTTTACCGTGCGCACTGACACGCTTTAACTGAAAAGTAGTCTGCTATTTCTTCATTTAATACAACAATTATAAACTTGTTAAATATGTATACATACCCAGCACGGCCTATGTACCTTTCGTATCAAATATTTTGTCGTAAGCAGTCCCAGCTAAGGTGGAAAAGGAGTAAAAATGCTGAGTTTCCCGGCCGAAAAATTCCAGGTTCGGCGATTCAAGTGCACACATACGGTTTCTGCTGATACACATGTGCTCACTTTATTATGAATAGAATTGCATGCAGCGCTTGCTTCAAGTTCGTTACCCCTGACCCATTTAACTCTCCACGCTGATTGGTTGAACTTCGCGCTTAATTTCAATAATTTTTCCACTATGGAAAATGATTGGTTCAAGTTACTGGCAGGTGGATTGTCGTGGGCCCCGAAACCAGCACAAATGTAGGACAATGCGGAAGTATGTGTTTGTGTTTATTGAATTGCTTATGACATATGTGGTAGACTTAGCAAATAGGATAGGCATTTTTGGCGTTTACATTGCAAATGATTGTTAAGCATGGTCCGAGTACAAGCATGACACCATTTTTCAATCAAGGTCTTTTCCTGATTCGACTTGCCAAATTTGGAAAGAATCGAGGAAGTTAAGTGGTACCGAAATCATGGGAAATTGTAGTTCAAATGTGGGATTTGTGACAATTGCAGTCACAGCTTGCTAAATTCAAAAGAAATCAAACTACACCAGGAGGTAAAATAACTGATCATAAATATTGCATTTGGGTTAATTTCAAGACACTAGCTTTTCATGTAACCCAGCCCCCCCCTCCTCTCCTCCATCAATCAAACCTTTCCCAACATTTTTAAATACAAATTTAGGACGATTTAAATACAAACAAATAATAATAATCAGGAAATGAATACACAACAACAAAAAACTAACACAACTAACATAATATTTTTTGAATTATTATTTATTATTTATTTATTGATAATAGCACGGTCCAAAAATTCTCAGCGTGGAACAAAAATGTCTTTCAATAAACTTTCCCCTTAAGTGAGATAATACTCTTCAATATGAACTTTTCAGTTTTCTCTCGGTTTGTTTGTTCGATTTTTTGTTGAGTTTGGGGTCTTTTTTGCGGGAATGTTTGTTGTTGATTTTGCCGGGAAATCCACTCTAGAACGAGCCTCATGTCCCAGCTTTTCTGTTTGTTGCTGAAAACAAGTGAGTAGTTTTTAAAAAATATCTCCAAGATCTTTTCTGGTGATTTTGTTTTAATCAATCTTTTTTTCACATTCAAATCATTACAGAATAAAACCGAGACCAGAGGGTGCAAATTAGTCTGGGCCCTCTTTGTATATTGCGTTTCATTATTCATCATTGTTTTAATAGCACACTGGGAGCCAGACAAAGATGTAGTTGTGAATGTACTCTTCCAATGTGTCAATTTGCTCTGCGTAAAAAAGTGAACATTTAACAGAAATGTATAAAACAACATTATTGATAGTTCAATAAAAAATAATTATGATACGACTTTGCATGCGGATATAAGATGATGATGTGGATCTCGGAAACAAGTTAAAGGTTGTCATCTTTTCGAACATTTTACTGGTGTGAAAGGTGTTAACGTTTTGTGGTAGGATAAATCCAAACAACAACCTTTGCCTACATTTCAAATCTTCCCTTTACAAAAATTGAACCAACTTAACATTACAAATGTGCAAATATTATCAGAGGTTGATTGTTTATTAACTTTGGATATAAATTCAAAGAAAAAAGTCCCAAAATTTCCTGAAAAACATAGAACTTTAAAAAGCCAGATTTATTTCACTGATTACTAATTTTGAATTGACTCTGTGCTTCTCCCGGGGTACACACAGACCTCGTGTTTGTTGGCCTCATCATCAGAAACGTGACAATTACGTTACCTCACAACCTCTATATCGATACTCGAGAGGTGTGTCAAGGTCGGAAAACAAACCGAACCTATATTCTATATTTGTACAAGTAGGGTTGGGGTCCGAGAATCGAATCAAAATCACTGCTGCAAGGTCTAGGGGTTTATATTACAATGTTGTATTTACTTGGCCGACAGTGCCTGAAAAGAATCGATTTTATGAATCAAGATGACTGTCGATTGATCGATTTGAAAAGAATCGACGGAAACGCGAGGATTACATTAGAAATGACATCTTATCCGTTCTTTCTTGCAGCCTGCTTATACTATTTTTACGAGCTGATACCAAGTGACATTAGCAGGTTTGGCAGGTTTTGTGGCAGGTTTGTTCAGAATCGACCAGAGCGGTATATTCGGAGAGTTGCGACAACATTTTGTGTCTGAAAAAAGCATGGGCGAAAACAGGGTGCCAGATTAGTCTGCCCGTTGGGTTGTGCTGCATTTGGACCGAAAATGGCGTCAAGCAACCACGTGACCGAAGAAAACTAGTCCCTCTATGTCGCAAATCGACTTTCAAAATCATGTATAGGTCGTCATGTCTTGAGAATTAAGTACCTTTAATAAGGTTTACATGGTTCTCATCCCATTCGACGCTTAGGTTCTTGAGAAAACACCAAATGACGACGACAAGTTTTATGTTTTTTTATGTGATGAATATTGTTGCATTCCCATCAGCTTGACATTAAAAATATTGGACTCACACAAAGTATTCTCCAAAATAAAATATGACAGAATGATCGTTTCAAAATCTTGCGTATGCCAATTAATGATTAATATTTAAACCAGTACGTCTATATCGTCATTGCATTTGTGTCTTTGTACCTCCTGGTGCCTGGTTTCCATTTGGGAATCTATCAAAAATACCCTGTCAAACTTCTTGGAAATTGCGTCCTGAAATACAACGAAAACTGAATGTAAAAGACATACTAAATCATAACACGGTCCCCGCACGAGATGATACGAAGGGGCGGGACCGTGGTAAGACAAGGCAACTGATTCGTCATAATTCTACATGACGTCACCGTCTGTACATTTTCCAGTAAGGGAACATTTCCGGCAATTTGACCACAACCAGACGGGTGGGGTGGTTGTTGTTATGAAGGCGGGGAGGGGGGCGTGTTTACATTGATTGGTAAAGGTTTGTTTGTTAGTTTGATTATTTATTTATTTATTTGTTTATTTGTTTGTTTGTTGGGGTGTTGGGGTGTTTGTTTTGAGAAATGCAGTTCTTGTTTCGACACACCTTTTTGCGTCAACTTCTGTCTTATAATGAAGTAGTACACCTCTCACAGCAGGGCCGATGAGGGTTTGGGAATTTTGCATCGACTAATTCAGAAAAAGATGTTAAAGTCAGCAGGGGGTATGGTTCAAAATGAGTCAATCAGTTATTACAAATAGCGCAGGAAGCCTTAACAAATATCAAAATGAAAATACCCAGGGAACAATTGACAATGGACCAAACTATACATCGTGAGTAATATCGCCCAAAGGATAACCCATTATTTCTGCAACCAGGAAAATCCAAAGATCGTTCCCAAACTTGTAAGATATGATCATGAGGCCTTGAACCTACTGACGATCAGGAAAATGTAACATTCGTATATGTGACGTAGTTGCAAGCCAAGTGCAAAGCAGGCACATCTCGAAGTGCTACACGCGATGCCCAGGTGTAACGGTTAAATGGACGGAGCTGGTATTACGCTCGACCTTACGAAGACAAACCGTAGCTTCGTCTTTAACATGGCCAAGAATAATGTTTAAAAATAGGCTAATATTTTCAATGAACTTCAGTGATTCAGCAACAGATCCCTTCTATCCTTGCACCTCGTTGAAAGAGTGCAAGTTTAAGGTTTTACGATCTGTTAGTCTCTCGCTCGAGAGGTTGTGGCAAGGTTGCCAATTTGTCAGATTTGGCATCAATGCCATCAGATTTTCTTCACGCAGTTTGATGTCCTTGGGACGCGCAAGAATAAAGCACAGAAGATACATTTCTTTAGTCTCTTGTCACAAATCAAAATTGCGCAAACAAAACAAACCAACAAGGAGTAAAAAACAAAGCATAGCCCAAGAGAATGTTTTTAACACCAGTGGACGCTGTTTGATTAGTTTGCTCGTAAAAACGGCGCGAAGCGGTCTTTGTGTTCGTCCAACTGTCCAGCACTCTGTAACCACGTCAATTCGCGCGTGATCTATTTGAGATGTGTCTATACGTGTGAAAAGCCCTGTCCATGGACGGTATGGCTGCAGCCGCTCAGAGGAACGTGTGAATGCGTCATGAACGTGAGAGGCTTAGATGATAGCCGCTCAATCGCTACGATGGGTATAATCCCATTGTACAGTGGGCGTGGCAAGATGCAAGCTCTCCATCTCGATTTTACAGTTGGTCTTGTACCACTGACCCATGGATTTGTTAGGCTTTTAACTAAGATTCCAAAACATCATTCTATACATGAAATACAACTGGGTAGGGCCCCTATGTCCCAAGTACAGCACAAGATAAATGTGCTCGCAAATAATTCACGTGGAAGGTTGAATTTGATCAATTCTGAAGAAACGTTCCTTAATTTGATAAATCATTAGACCATTAGGTCATTGGTTATATTTATTCAAGAGTGCGGGGTTTGGAGGAAAATGAAATGAAAAATATTTCCGTGAAAGATAAAAAAAGTGATGCTTAAAATTATGTTTTCGAGCCTGACGTGATGCAGGTCACTGGTCAGCAGAGGTGAACTCTCAGACCACATCGGCCAAATCCCATCCAAGTGATCTCACTCAAAGCTGTCTAGAAAAGAAATTACAAAAATAGGCCCTTTTCGAAGCCACTGGTTGGGCTTGTGGGCTTGGGCTCCGCACGCCCTTTTGAAGCATCGTACCAAAAGCACGTTTTCAAAATAACTGACAGAGCCTAAGCCGGAGCCCAAACCAAAAGCAGCGGTTTCGAAAAGGGGCCGTAGATGACAGGCTCACGAGGAGTTAAAGACTAGACCATAGCCTTTACAACCAGACTGTTCTCCTCCTAGCCTCTCCAGTGAGGTTAACGAACCATTGCCTGTACTTTGGCGACCTGGCTTGGTTGTCGATACTTGTGCCTCGCTGGTGACCCTGGAATCGGGCCGGGCACTGATGGAAATCCGTGTTCGTCGACAATGTGCCGTGCCGCCAAGGCGAACCACGCTGGAGTCCGCTCGATGAGAACTGATTCGCTCATTCGTCGGCGTACGACGACTGTTCCATGAAGATCCAACTGGCGTTGTGGTGCTTTCACGTCAGTGGAGCTGGGTTCATACCCCGTCAAGATGGGATCCTAGGAATCCCATCTCGGACCAAGCCAAATACTGCATTACAAGATCCCCAATCTGTATCCCCCCTCTCAATCTTAATCATGTTCTCCTCTTCATGGGGTAGAACGTTGACAACCATTAAATTACTCAAAAAATATTGTCATAAACCCTAGATAAAGTAATGGAAAAGGGGCCAGGCTACTGTCCCTTCTTCTAGTCTCAGTATCGTTCATAACGGAGAAAATAGGGTGGCTTCGGCCTAATCGAGGTCGATTAGCGCCTCTAGCGTTTTTCTTTTGGTTAACAAAGACAAGATGACAATTCTATAACAAGTTCCAATCCTTACATCTAAAACAACATTTAATAATAAGATGCTGATGCTTGTTGTATTTCAATCTCCGGTTTATATCATACACAGTTTCTCTTATCATGGACAGCCTCTTTTAAACCTAAACATATTTCAGGTCTCTCTTTAATTTGCTTTTCTTTTACAACATTCTACATGTCTCAGGAGACACGAAAATAACCACACCGCAAGAAGAGCTTTAAAACGGCTTCAATCCAATTTATTGTGCCTGACTTCACTACATTCGACAGCCGTCGGTTGCCAACATAGAAGGACGAATGGGGGGACAAAACAAAACGAACTGATCACTCGATGAGGCAACGGTGCGTAAAGTGAACATCGGTTGGTTACCCGTGAAGGTCGGCACTAGTGCACGCTGGCGAGTGCAGAGCCCCCGCGATACCGACACCTTCCTACATGGAGATTGCTCAGGGTGTGTGCTTGGTGTTTGTCTATCAGAGGAGCCAAGAAAAATAGAGCACAAGAGATACAAATAGTGCATGAAAGTTGAAGGTATACCAATTTTCCCACCCATACCCTCGCCCCATACCCCGCCCTCCCCCTTGTACCGGACAACATTGTGTGAACGTTCGAAGTAACATAGGAATCTCCCCCTTTTCCTCCACCCGTTGTGAGCAATAAGAAATCATAACAATTGTCAACAGTGCCAGTTCTCGTTTTTCAAATGTCTGGAACAAAAATTGATAAAAGGCATATGAAGAAACGATACAACGGAACTTAATAAAAGGGCAACACTCATTGCAAAAAGAAACAGCTAAAATCTAAAGGTAAATCACATCGTGTCTTATCCAATGTTGGCCTGTGGGAAGGTTGTTGTCATACGTCATCTAATGACGTTATTTTGTCTGAGCATGAAACGATTGCAGCCTTTCAGTGCTTCTTAATACAGCCCGCGCACCTGTCACAATCAAGGTGATTGGATGGAAGTTACTTAATGGGCGGTGCTTCTTCAATTGCCAATGACTTGTATGTCACTTAGACAGTGGTGTACTATGCAAGGCAAATAACATTCGGTGGGCGGAGCCTAATCACGCGCACAGGAAAGATTACTTTTACGGCTGATTACGATTGGACAGAAGTTTCGATAGTAGGCGGAGCCAACTTGTTATCAGCTGAATCGCCTATATTAGTGTTAAGACGGTACTTTTCCAGTGGGTGGTGCTTATGGGCAATTATACAGCAGAGTCATAGCTAGGTAGTGATAAGACTATCATCCCCTGGAATTCAAACAGCGGTGTACCCTCTCCGTTTTATGATGAATGAACTATTTCAAACTAATGTGACATAACATGATGTATTATCATTGCGACTGATGAATTTTGGTAATGAAGTAATGGAAGGGGTAGACTTGCTTGTACAAAATCTACATTTAAACAGGTTTTTTTTAATTGAACATCCTTTAACCAAACAACACTGTCTAATTGAGTTGAACGAATTGTCAACGATTAGACCCAACATAAATCAATTTAGCGGAATATATGCACTACTACATTTGCATGTTTTGAGTTAAGCAGTACAATCGCTCCAATTCCCACATGACCTTTTGGCTATGTATCCGGGATTCTATTTTGTATACAGTTATTGTTTCATAAACTAATCATCTACAGAGAGCAGGATAAAGCTGGCAGATGTTCCCGCAACACAATGAAGAAATTATTTTCAATTGTGCTGCGGTTTAATAATTACAATTTCTGTACAAACAAAGAACGTTGTGTTTGTATGGTTTGAAGTATAGTGGTGTTGCCAAAACTTTCCCGTGGTTTGCCTTCAAATTTCACAGTGAGCAAATCAATGAACTATATTCGGATGAAAATCAAATTCAGAGAGCTGCTTAAGCACAAAAAGTAGCTATACCACAACAAAAGTATGCTTTCCAGAATAAAGTTACCAGCCAAAATACCATGTCACATGTACAATATTTGACTGGTATCCTGCTTCTTTTTGCTTAGCAGCAAATTTTAAAGCAATATTCTCTGCTTAAGCAGCTCTATGAAATTGGGCCCTGATGTGTCACAGGTATCTCCTTTCAGAATTCTGGGAAGGTGTAGATGGCACGGGTGAGGTGGAGGAGAAGGATGATAAGGAATAAAGGTAAAGCCTTTCATCCATGACTGGATCTCAGGGCAAACTGAAACAACACCAACATAAAAAGAAGAAATCATATACACCATACAACTCCCGAAATGTATTACCAAACCTTCAATTTAAGGGCAGAGCTATATATTCATCGAGGAAATCGTCTGTCTTTATAACCCCCGATCTGATAGTAATTGCTGTGTGCAGTAATTGGTCGTTGGGTTATTGCAGCAATAGGCACGTGCCAGTCGCCGACTGAAACATTTATAACAATTCAATATGAATGGTCTGTATAAGTTACTCGTTAATTGACCATGCACAATTGGGCTAAATCATGAACACAATAGGCATGATGTCGTTTCAAAGAGAGCCGCCCTTTGATCAATCAATGCAGTAAAAATGGACTCAAAAGAGGGCCCGGAATGAAGGCGAATCTATAAAGTTGTATTCTCTGCACGAAATGTTTTGGGTGTAATTACAATTCAACTGTCGCAGACTGTGACGAAGGAATGGCTGCAATAAATGAAATGAAATAATTGCAATTTGTCTGTTATTCATTTAATTTTGTTTATCTTTATCTCTCGCTGTCTCCGGTAACGGAGGAGCCGCTGAAATCTCAAAAAGTACCCATAGCACTGTAACGCTGTAGGCCTGTTGAAACCTTTGAACAAAGGACTAGGAGAAAGACAAAAATACCACTCTGTTTATAGGAAATACTGGATTAGAAAAAAACAACAAAAATAAACAAAAAACCGATTACGGAGTGGAAACCCAACCAGGTATGGGGACAACATCTTCAGTTTGGGAATCGAACCCACTCCCAAAGTGATCGACATCAGAGCTGCCAACATTTGCATCTTGTAATCAGGGAGATTTTCGTACAACAATCTGGGAGATATTTAGAACTACATTCAACGTAAATATGGAAAGGTGCATTTATATATTTGTTACTTTACATATTATTGGTAGTCAATCTGGAATCTTTCAGAGTAAATACTTAAAAAGTTCGTAATGAAGCACGAATGACGTTATTTTTATCCAAAAAATCTGCACATACTGTTGTGTTACACTTATACGCAAACAACATTTAGGATTTATGCAAGAGATCATTTCACAAACTGGAAAAATATCAAAAATGTCACACTTCTTTAAGACAAATATCTATACAATGTAATACAATGCCTACTGTTAACTTGTTTAAGCCACGTGGAGAGGACATCACAATGGATTATAATGCACCAAGGTATACAGTCTATAAATTAACCTGTTCATTTCCAGACGTGTCAATATTGGGAATAAGGATAATGTATAAATCCAACAAGCTCTCACCTCATAACAAACCCAATGAATATAGATATCCCCGTGTACAAGTCATTTTAATACATCTCTACTTCCCGACCCTCGGGGAACTTTCTCACTTTCACTTCCGAGCACCTCTGCCGTCAAAAGCGTCCAAAACCCCCGGTATCCCGCGGCTAATTTCCAGTAAGAAGGTCGTAACTATTCGATGACGAGCACGAGGAGAAGACAATTCTAGCCAGGCCTATACAGCACGCACACTTAAAGAATGTGTATTTTGAAATGTGTATTTTGTTCAAATATTTCCCAATTCACTGTTTTACAAGATCACTATGATCAAAGCAGTGACAGTCTTACCACAACACTCGCTCTCCTGGTTTTCAGCCAACAATTGGTGTCAAGTTGTTCTGAAAAAGATTTGAAGCTTTTGAATAATATGAAAATCATAAATAAGGAAATGTTTTTGAAGAATAGTTTTCCCTAGCCCCGTTCTTTTCTGTGAGATAAAAGCAAATGGAAGCACCTGTCAGAGCGGATTGGTACATACACCGACAACAGATAAAGCAACATCTCAAATAAATACTGATAATTTTTTTTTAAAGACCTCTATACCCCTGATGTGTCTTTCATTTTCGAGGGAAAGGTAAAAAAAAAAGGTACCAGGAAGCATACGTAAACTCTAGAAATGTATCATGTAACAAACACGTGGAGGTATAATGACAAAAGCTGCTCCCATTTAGGGACAAACAGGAACTAATGACGACGTATACTGGGACACATGTATTTCACTTGGCATTTATTTCCTTGAAACTGAGAGCACTGTGTCAGTGATTTTTGAAATTCTCCAGGAATCCATTTAGAACGAAAGATCTTAGTGAGCTCCAAGCACAATTCAGATTTTCATGAACGTTTATAAAAGTGATATTCAATGTTCTTGAAGATCTGATTACTTGCGATCGAAACGTCGAGTGTCCACTACATGAAATATATTAATAATGTCAACATGCTATAAAAACTTTTGTATAATATCTCGCTCAGACAAGAACCCTATATTAAGGGTTGACACGGACTGATAGCAGGGGTCGACTTTACACCGTGACGTAAAAACATGTTTTTTACGTCACGGAATAACTCAAGAGACGTAAATGTCATGAGAGTACATTCTTCATCTTGCACGGTTACTGAAACACCCTGATATTACTCTATACGGTGTCAGTATTAATACATCAACTCAAATTGTTTTCAGTGAATATGCAACATTGACGTAATATAGCCTCAATAAATACACACCAAGTAACCTTTGAAGCGTTCCGCTATACAATCATATACAATGGGCATGGAAATGGTTATTGAACATACCTATAGATCTTATGTATTTATTCAAAATATATATTGAAAAATACAGATATGCAACTTGTTTTCCCACTTCAAACAAATCCAGTATATGCATCATCGTATAAACGTCAATACAGCGTCTTTCAACAAACCAAATGACGAAGAAAGCTCGAACAAAACAATATCATGACTGATATTTATAACTAGTTGATCTATATGCAAGTCAGTACAATAATAGGTGAAATGTTAAATTTAGGCAACTCGCTCTAAATTTCATATCACAACCGAAGTATAACAATGTTACTGAGTGGTTAAATTAATAAGAACAAAACGACAGTCAATTACCCTTGAATAAATACCTTAATTTGACTTAATCTGTTCAAGCAGGTCCTTCAAATTATCAGGTAATCTCATGCAAAGCTTCTCCTTCAACTTGTTCTTTCTAATTATGGGGAGGGAGTCTCTTAGGACGAGGTGTCGAATTCACATTTTTCAGCATCCATACTTCGAAATATGTTTATATTATAAAGTCAGTTTTCTCAATAATTCACGAGGACGTTTCTGTGTGGGAAAGCAAGAGCGTGGATTTTAGGAAGCAATTGCAACGCGGCTCGCCCACTCAAAGTGGTGATACTGTGTGTCGGGTGGGGGGGGGGGGGGGGGTGGAAAATGTTTTGAGGTTTACTTTTTCGCCCACGGATATTAGAACGTAAAATGAAACTTACCCACGCGATTTCTTATAATAACAAAATACATTATTGGGGAACATCTATGTAGGATAAAATAGTATGTATCCTACATGAATTATACATATTGTGTGCGCTGTTAATAATCAACGGAACATTATTTCAACAAAAACAAAACAAAAACAAAAACAACAACAACAACAACAACAACAACAACAACAACAACAACAACGACGACGACTACGACGACAACAACAACAACAAGACACAGGCCTGAGAATTTTTTGTAAACAAGTTATTTGGGCATATATAAGATTTACAGGTGACAATATAGCCTACATTACAAAAGAATACAAATTACAAAGCACATAGCCTTCGAAGTATTGTGTTTGTAAAAACAAAATTTGAGCGCAAGAATGTAGAGTTAAACTACAAATAATTATAAATATAGAAATAGATTCTAAATCTAAACTAAGGAAACGTAAAAACGATTCATTAGAAGCCACACTTAATGGCGTAAAGTTCAAACTAATTGATTTAATTATATTAAGACTGCGGACAAAGTCACTATTTGGATACTGTGTACGATCGACATGGAGAATACAATTCTAAAGAAAGTAGGCGATGCTTAGGCCTATAAAATCCTTATTACAAATTATTCATACATGAAAAAATTCAAGGTAGAGTTGGGTTTTTTGGTTTAAAATTATTATTTACCCTGCATTTTTTTCTCTCTCTGTAACATGACGCTCTTTGTTTGGAAAACGCCACGCGGAGCAAGCACAGCGCGAATCCGTGAACATTGCCCCCGAAACTCGGTCATCTAACCCCCACGGCTCTTTTCATCGACACGCTAATGTGGCCATTCGCCGTTGAAGTGGCCTACATGCAGAGTTCGGGGAGCATGGAGCATAAATTACTGTCTTCTGTAATACCAGGTGTATTCATTTGACGTTTATATCGAAGTCCCCTATGGGTTGAGCCATTTCTACCCTGGGTTGACAATTTCTTCATATCATTTCCAACGTGTATAATTCCTATATGGACACGAATTACTGAGGAAAAAATATTTATATTATTCTCCATTTTGCAGGAACGCTAAAAAGATTGACATGTCTTATACACAATTTCAATATTAGCGGTTAAGCCTCAAAGTGGCTTAATTTGTATGCAGATAATATTGCCAAGGTAAAATAACTTGTTATTAAAAACCCGGGGAACTTAATGAGAATTTTTGACATATGATTTTACATAAGAAATTTGTTGAACCAAAGTACCCAGCGTATGTTTACATTAATTTATTAATAAGTGCGTAATATCATTGTCTTCCAATTAACCTTGTAAAGCCTTTAATGAGCACAAAATCTTTGACCCAAAATTAATGCATCTTACTTTTCCCTTGTTTTCTCAACAACCAAAAACGACGACATAATTTGACAAAATTTCTACAGGCTGTTTGCTGAGAACCATAAATTTTGAATAGAGTGACGGTACCCTGCAACGAACCAATGCTGTTTTGTATGAAAAAATGTTATGTTCAAAATCAAGTACATAGAATCTGCCCTACTGGGATGGGGCAGAAATACAAACCTGAATGAGTTAGTACAATCCCGTAATAAAAAAGAAAATAGTGCATATTATTTTTCATAATTCTAAAATTATATCATAACCGCAACCTTGACAGACTTTTTTTTACATTGGATTCTTAGAAAGTATACTTAGAAGTCATTGTACCGATGATAATATGGAGATGTGGGAAAGCTATTAAATTCATTTTGGGTGAAACTTTCTGCAATATGATACCGACCACACGCCGTGCTTATTTTATTCAGCGGAGTTGGGGAACTTCCAGACAGATGCTGAAGTATTTCACAACTTGACTGTCCGTATGAGTTGAAGCTTTGGGTGGGAGTTGAAGTTTGCAGAAACGCCATAATGGTTGCAGGAACTTATAATATATGAGTTGTGGTAGAATTTAAAAGGACACAGTTATGTTGTTGGAGTCGGTTTCACAAAGCACTCAGATTCATCTTAAGAGGAGTTGTCATTATTAGCATAGTGATTTGTATTGTGACATGACACTTTGCTTAGCAAATAACATCAATCGTAGCTCTTTGTAAAATTGAAACCAGGGCTGAAAAAGGAAGCAGATCAAAATCATCAAAACCAGATTCTAAGAATATCGTCACAAAGTATGGACATTTTATATCCTATATGTAAAAAAATAATAACAATAATTCGGAAAGTGATTATAAATGAACAACCGTGCACTAAAATTAACTATTTATGGCATTTATGAGTCACAAATACGTTAATTGAACGATAACTAAATAAAGTGTTTAAATTGTAAAGCTCGCCAGGGTGGGGAGAGCCCAACACAAAGGCATATTTACACACGTAATTGCATTTTCAAAGCAAGACAAATATAACTTTCCCCCCTTTTTTACAGCTCTTATCCGAAGCCAAGCGTCACATCCGGGTTTACTTATAATTTCATACAATTGCATAACCGAGAGGTTAAATATAGCACAATGAATGATACTGTGTTTTCGAGGAACAGACGCGACTTGCACACGTAGGCCACCGGGATGACGCAGCCACCTGACCCGTGGCCTACCGACCCATAGCCCGCTGACAAGTTCATCGGCAGGTTAATGCTATTTGACAGTCAACCACGGTCATATTATCATTTTCAGTTATGTAGTGACCTAGATTTTTTAAGCCACAAGGAAGACCACGATTAGTGGGTTCCTGAGTTGTCTTTTAATGAAATAATTATGAGATGGTAGAGAAAACAAAACCGTTTTCTCTTTCTGTCTGTCTCACCAAAGTGATTGACTTCAAACTGGTGTAATAAATGCAACATATTGCATTTACCACAAATTTAAAAAAAATAAAATAAATAAATCTACACTTAAAAATAAATAAATAAACAAATAAAATCAACATGCTAAATCAACATTATCTAGATACAAATTGTTTGTGTGAATAAACACAGGGTTTTTACATCATAATCTGTGCACAAAAAAGAGATTTGTATGCATGTAACAACTTCCAACAATACAATTTTGACTTATTATTATCGAGTCATGGTATTTAAATAAACTTCCAATCAAAGAACAAAAAACCAAAAAACAACAAAAAACAAACAAACAAACAAACAAACACCCTCCCCAACAAACAAAAAACACAAAAACAAAACAAATAGCGACCAAAATGTTGATGACTTCCTGATTATCACAGGCTACATTAAAAACAACTTCAAAAATACCTTTTAGCTACGTGAAAGACTACTAAAATTTCACTAATTGATTAAGAGGTTCTGAGCTGTCAACCTGTCCCATGTCTATCGTCTGTAAAACCAAAAAAGGGAAGAGTACAAATGAGTACAGTTGCTTCACTTTTTCCCCTTGAACACCTTCTCTTCAACTGCAATAATGTACATGTGCTTATGCCTATTTTCATTATGCATTTGCAAAGGTAAATATTTTTGTCCTATACAATATATATTTAAAATGTTTCTATTAAAGGGGGTGATGCAGCATTGTTTTAATCTATAGGGAAGACTAGACTCTTTCCAGTCCTTCAAGAATAATTTACAAGGCCTACGGATACTACATCCAAACACCGACTATTTACATAAAGTGCTTCCTTGTGTTTTATCACTACGATCGAGCCTGTATCAATTTATATCCATGCACTTACACATAAGTTAAATTTCTTTGACAGTTCAAATAATAAGGCCGTTCACTTGGGGGTAATTTGTCAGAAGAACGAGACAGTTTGCCTCCCGGCAGAGCCAACCGATATTAATTATTAACCCCCTCCCACTAACCGATCATCCAATATGATCAAAGTAATATGCCAGCATGTGATATAATATCATCTGGTGAATGCATCTCCATTCTGTTTCATTTCTGTTGCACAACTATCCAGGAAAATTCAGGAAAACCCCCCAAACAACTGCCAACGTGTGCAATGAGAGTTGGCGACATTACATCTGAATGACTACGTGCAATGTTAGTGGCGTTCATTTACACATTTCAAATGATAATGAAAAAGAAGCAAATTGCTGAACTTCAAAGCACTGCAACTCTTTGTCAGATACGCAAATGTGATAGAAATTATTTGTCATATTCTCGGTTTGGTTTCAATGTGTTTAGTGTAAAAACACAAACTTCTTGTTGATTAGACTTCAACTTATGCAAATCGTTTGCTGGGAGTGACCAATCACAATGACCACTGAACAACAACGTCACGCCCTCTGATCCAGCAAAGCACGGTGATTGGTTAATAGTTCAGGCTCTTCAAAACACAGTTGGGGAAATTCAGGCATGTTCCGAGGTTTCAAATAACATTATCACACATAAAATATGTCACAAAATAGTACATGGTGTATATTAAAAGAGATTATTTTGAAGTATTGTACAAAACAAGAGCTGGTGCAATCTTTAAGGCTGCTCTCTTTAACTGTTTTATCACAGACACCAATGTGCAAGTGGCAGTGTAGCATAGACCTAGTATAGGTTGTCGTTATACTCACCACTTCTACTCCATTTAATTCATGTTGCCTTAATTTATATGTGCCATTCTTCTCCCTCCAAAAAATCGACATCGTCCCGGAAAAAATCCAATTGAATTTCCTACTTCTACTCTCATTGTCCCCATTTTATCGTCTCTCCCTCTCTCTTAAATTAATTGCAATTTTACTCCAATCCAGAAGATTGTGTTTATTTCATAAAGGGACGACTATTCTCGGGAATGGTTAAAGATGACAATCGAACCCAGGCTATAATCTAATCATCACAGGAAAAAGAAATTGATCAGGATTTAAAAACATCGCCTTTTATACGTAGGGGGAAGGGGGCCATTTGATGCTGATCAAGGCCACGCAGGCTGTTCTAGTTCTCAAGTGTATTTGACAAAATAATGGGGGAGGGGGTGGCATATTGAATGAGAAGGTCGGTGCATAAAGGATACTGTCATTGGCGTTGATTGGTTTTGAAAAGTTTGGGGGACGACTTTGAATGTGTATACATTACATAATGTGAGATAAATTCAGTATGAGTTGCGTATGCCCTATACCATCAACTTTTTCGTCAAGGGCAAGGAATTTTCACAAGGGAGTGGATACTCATAACAAAATGAACATGTAGTGCGTTTGTGAGCAAAAGTCTCTATGAAAGAGAATTTGATGACAATGAGGGGTTTTCCCGAGTGTACATTGCGAAGCCTACCATGGTGTGGGGTTCTGGGCCCGCTCAATGCCCCCCCCCAAAAAAAAAAAAAAAAAAAAAATGTTTGCAGTTGAGTATGCTCTCTGGTGTCTGCCTGATCTATTATTGGTTATCTTTTGAGCAGCTTCACTTTCGCCTTCTTTCTAACAAAACCAATTGGCAAAAATTCAGGAAGCCTGCAAAAGCACGTCTTACATCCCGCCATGACTTGGGGGTCTGGACAATTTTGAAGATAAACATACTATTTGGTGCATTTTAAGCCTTTCTATATCATTTCTGGTACAAAGCAGTTTGAAGTAATGTGTGTTCCCCCCAAAAAAACCAAAAAAAAAAAACCAAAAACCACACCCCAAAACAGTTTGCGAAAAACCAGGGGTGCACTGCAAGCACCTTTTTTGCACAATTCAAATGTATGTTTACAGCACATTAAGTTTAACATCAGAAGACAAAACAAATAAAATGTGCACTATGCTGCTTATTGAGACACGCTAATCACTTCATTCTCATTGTTTTTGAAATATTTTAGCATTAGCCATATAAGGCATTTTTTTCCCACAGTATAGACACTACTTGGGAGATGAATCCAATGGGCTATCCAAGATGATCCACAACAAAAATGTAAATAAAAAATTGTTAAGGGGGGGGGGGGGGGGAGACATATTTATCCCCTAGTCATCCCAAATAATATGACTGAGCATAAAACTGATTAACGAATAATGGTGAGGAGTGTACCAATAGTTAAGCTTGGTGTATGAGTACAAATTTGGAAACCTTCAGGAATGCTTCTTCTTTTCTTCTCTCAATCACAAACTCACTCACATGGTGGTTACAAAGGAATGTGCTCTCCTTTATAAACATATACAAAGAAGGCACTTAAAACATACAGAGATAATAATAAAACCAACATTTCTTAAGCAGGAAATGACGCTATTTTTTCTTTTCAAAAATAGTGAATCATAATATTCAGCTACCTGACAGCAATTGTGCCCTTTCCTTTTTTCGAGCCAGACGCCGGCCCAATTGGACTTTAATCCAGCATGTATGTGCCTTTTGTTCATGTCCTAGATCCCAGAGGTTGAACAACCTCACCCCCCAAAAAACCTCTTTCCCCTCTAGTGGATGTCCAAGCAGAATGAATTAAGAGAGATTGTATGTCAACCCCTCTGACAATCCTGGGATGAGACAGCGATCCGTTTAAAGTGCTCTGGAAGCTTTAGCGATATCAAGTGCTGCCGTCCATGAAAGAAAAAACACACACACTGCCTGTCTCAACCTTGAACGGAGATAAAGCCTGCAAAACATCTCCCACTGCAAAATGTCTTTGGTTTGAAAGAGTGCAAAAGTTGAGGTTTGTTCAGTGACATTTCACTTCTTCTTTTTTTTTGTCCATTCTCCTGCAGGCTATACATTCTCCCGGGATATTTTCTTCTTTAACAGATGAAACTCAGTCGAGGATGCTTCTTTTATTTGAGATTGAAGAAAGAAAATTGTGGTTTCATGTTTTTGATAAGGTAAACCAGTAGTGGGTAACAAAGCAGTACAAAATATGCTGTGTATTTCGTTTCGAAAAACATAATTGTAAAAACACTAGCGCCATCACCATGCTTGACAATAAGTAGCAAATGAGTTGAAATAATAAAAAAGTAAGCAAATTTCTTTTGAAGATTTTATTTATCACTAATTTTGACAGCATTATCTTCAAGAACAATTACTATATTGGTTTATGTTAATTGCTATGACACAATCTCAGTGGATATTAAAATAACAGCACCTCATATGTACATCTCTACACTCATTACAGGCTACCTAGATGTTTGTAACATACCACAATCTCCATGGCCAGGTTGCATCAAGAACTGCCTCGTAAATTTCCTCAGAGAAAACGCATGCTTAGGAATGAAACTCTTAAGCAGTTATGATGTAGGACTTGAAACTTGGCATGGTGGGAATACAATCTAGCCAGGTTT
The DNA here is from genome assembly GCA_023634235.1 of Pisaster brevispinus. Classification (NCBI taxonomy): domain Eukaryota; kingdom Metazoa; phylum Echinodermata; class Asteroidea; order Forcipulatida; family Asteriidae; genus Pisaster; species Pisaster brevispinus. Next base: position 20,950,574 of record JAMKCF010000007.1, on the reverse strand, counting down.
TCTAGCACACCATGAACAGAATCTCTCTAATGAGTGGTGGAGGTTCTGACAAAAAGATGTGTACAAACTTGATGTTTCAGTTAGTATTCAAATAACATTCATTCGAATGACTACAGATTTGCCTTTGCTGCCACGTTTGTCCTTTCAGAATGAATCTAAACATTTCCTTGGAACTGAATCTGAATTGTTTTCTTTTATTCTCGTTAACTAAGATAAACATTTACTACCAAGTGTACATCGCTTGTGATTCAGAATGAAAATGGAGCAATAATGTAGTTTTCTTGTATTGACAATTATTTCGCCAAATAACGTTCTATCAGAACCACCGAAAGTTATAACAGAGAGATTGCATGTACATGGTGTTCCCACACACCTTACTAGATTGAGCTGTAGTTTTCTCCAATTCAAACAATAAAATTGTTGAAGAATATTGATTGAAGCCTACGCAATTTTTGTCCAGACACTCAATAAAAACCAGTCCAAAGGATGTTTTCCAGGAGGAAAGAATTCCCAAGAACACAAAAACATTGTATAGAAATGTTAACTAGAAATAGATTGCTGTGAAACAGGTTTGCCATAGATTTCTTGAAGATTGGATGCCCCAATTGAATTAACCTGCAAATCACAAAGACTCTGAGACTGTTCTAGTTCATGACTGGGGTGAGCAAACTCTGCCTCAGCTCTTCCTCAATACAACCCACAGACAATTATCGCTAATACTTTCCCCCGCCATTGAAACCACTGCCAGGGAGAAATAAAAAGCACTCTATTTCTTTACGGCATTGAGACCTACCCTTGTTCTATCCCAGATGGTTGCTCACACAACCTAATCAAAGTACTACCTACCCCATCAACCTTGAACCAGATACCCTGCTTGTTTTTACAGAATTCTGTACAATGGCACATTGCCTCTCTCTCTTAGAAGAGAACAAATTATTTGGGTTTGAGAACCTGAGAATGGATTGATTTCGATTCTTTTTAGCGTGTCGTATTACCCCGCCAAAGAAGAGTTCCTCTGATATCGGGATGTATTTTCTTTGGCAGGGATTAAGGAGGATTGGAGAAGGTGCAGGGGCTAAGTGCGGTATCAGTATCCCATGTGGAAATCTTTGAAGTGAATTTCGCCCGATTTTCCCTCTAAAATGGACCGGCGTTGATCTAGTTTTGACAATTGGAGAGATTATTATCTGGTCTAGTTTTACTTAGAGTGCAGTCGGTGAAGATCAAATTGCTTTCGATTTCATCTGAACTGAAAACGAAACATCTGCTGAGAATACATGAGGAAAGCAACCTGCTGGTGCACTGCAATGCATGCACAAACAAAGCTGTCAATCCTTAACAAAATAGGCATTCTGTCCTCCCAACAGAAATTGAAGTGGGACAAAATCCACACTAGGGACAATGGTGATATGTTAAATCTGTAAAACACTCAAAGTTTCTAGTTTGATGACTAAAAACAACAGCAGCGGCTGAATGAAAGACCACCTGCCTTTCACTTTAATTAGGACTTCACACCTTTGGCTATATTGTAGTGAGTAAATCTGTGTTTGTCCAAAACTGTTCAACTGCCACAGTGCCCATTGTACAGGCCAGCCATCTGCCAAGTGCCAGAGTGGTGCCCCAAGGTACTGTACTTGTCTCTCTTAACAAACAACCTCGTGTGGTAATGACCTTTTACCTTTCTCAGTCAGTCACTGTTGTTTTCTTGTCAGCATTTATCTCAACACATTTACATCATCCTGCCAAGAGAGAGGAGAGAGTAAAAAACAAAAACACTGCTGTTACTTTTGAACTGAATGAAACGAAACATCAGTTGTTATTTTATCAAGCATGGTATGCACCACTTCATCGCCTTAAGAAGACAATGTGTGATACATAGCACTTTAGGGTGCCATAAATACAGTGTACAGTAAAGTTGCGCACAAATCATGGGTCACAGTAATGGGTTGTATGGTGCTTCCAAAAGGCATCGTATGGCAGGAGTCAATGCACATTAATATCATGTGAAACTATTCTTGTGTACCATTGTAACATTACAACATTGCTGGATTTCTTGTTATTTAAAAAGCACATACAAATTTATCAAATGTGTTAGCAATTCAATTGAAAAAGATTGGTGATTTGTCAAATTCTTTTAACAAAAATCTTGAAGTAATTTAGAAACCTGACTTATAAGTCATGCTATATCTCCCAATTTGGTAGGTGGTACGTTAATTCCAATCTTATATTTAATAGATGTTAATTTTAAAGAATATAATGTGTTTTTTTACCCTTACACTGATGTGTATTAAGCACTGAGTACTCGGGGAGAGTACTAAGTATACAGTGCTTAATACACATCAATGTAAGGGTAAAAACCAAAATATATTCCAATCTTCTAGTTTGAAATATTCACTAATCCTGTTTGGGTTGCAACACAAAAAACGTACATCCCCCTTGAGTAAAAGTTTAAAAAAAGAAAGTGACTTTTGTCCTAATGGTGTTAGTGACCCTTTAGAACAGGATGTTGTTTGCTGTTTCATTTTTGTGGAATATCACAACATGATTTCCGTTTATCCTTGACAGTTTATATTGATTCCTGTTTCATAAACAGTTCAGTGTTACAGATATTAAAGGGAAGGGGTAGTGGAGACAAACTATGCAGAGTTTGACATCAAAATTTGTTTTCAAAGAAGGTTTTGGAAGATCAGCTGAAGTCAAGATTCACAAAAAGAAGTTCTGAGCAAAGCTAAGAGACATTCAAAGTACAGGGCAACAATGAAATTCAGAGCCAAAAACAAGACATAGGAAAGCTGGGGATGGGAATTTACATTTCCACTGTAACTGGCAAAATCATAGGGTGGAGGTAAACAGCATAAAGAGCAACCGATTCAACTGCTGTTTTAGCCATCTAGCTTTTTGGGAGGAGCAACCTGTAACGCGACAGTGAAGCTGGTTTGCGTTAGTAATAATTAGAAAAACATACAATGTTTTTCAACATAAAACTTGCTTTTACTTTAGTGCACAGCGCTTTTCCCTAACAGTGGTCCGCTGAACAAATGCAAGTTTTCCAGTCAAAATTTTCTCCAAGTGATTTGGCTGGCTAGTTCAGTGTTGAAAAGCATCCCCAAATTACCCCTTACACCAACGTCACACACAGCATGTCTGCCATGCTTGCCATTTGTTTTAGTTAATAATTAAAATGAGTAAACGCCGCATCGCCTAAAATGCACACTACACTGTATAACACAAAATGGCGCAACCAAAATTATTGTAAAGATGACGTCAAGTAAATTAGGTAAATATGGACAAGTGAAAAAGCTGGTGGACTTGTAAAACCCTGCTGGTTACTTACTAAAAGATGATGGGCAAACCTTTGTGTGTAATGTATCACTGAGTGTTTTTGGTTTGCAAGATTACAAACTAGAGAAATAAATCATTGATTTTCTAAAACAAAAGGATTCAGTCTACTTTTTAAGAACCAAATACAACTCAGGTTTAGAGCTGCCACATGTCAAGAGAGGACAGTCATCTTTACAATGAAGCAAGTTTGGACAAGGGTCGCTAGTTTACATAGATTTACAAGAACCCTGAGAAATACAGAATTCAATGAGAAAGATAGTTTCTTAATTCACTGGTCCCTAAAATCATATTTCATTAATAAAACATAACTTCTGCAGCCATTGTGCCTAAAATGACAAACAGCTAATCTTTATGTAAGTCAGTTATACACTTGTTGCCAACCATCAGCCATGGATCACTCTCTCCGAGTTAACTCCTGAACCAGTTCACTTCGGAGGTCACAATGACATGCCAAACTCTTACACAATACGCAGCGGCAGTCTCATAAGCTGGCATTACAGTTCCTGTGTTTATTTGGCGGTACTCGTGTCACGTGCGGTGAGGCACTGTGGCAGATTGCGCGTATACAGGCAACTGTTTCCTGTGGTCATGGTTCAGTGGCCCTGGTCAAAAGACACTAAAAACAGTGAACGGACTAACTCTTTCGATGGTTTTGCGCATAAAGCCTTTGTTGACGACCTGTTCCTTTCACATACTGGCCAAGATTTTGCAAAGATGGATTATACGCTCACGAGACCTTTCATCTCTCTCCGAGATGCTATCTGTTTGACCAGGCGTGGGATGATGTTCAGTCTTTACGTAAAACAAGCTTTCCAACAGTATAATTGTGCTTCAGAAACACGAAAACCTAGCCATTAAAATCTGCAAACATCAATGAGAAAACGTCTTTATACAGGTGTCTAGACTGAGTGTCATTGACAAATCAAATTAGTAATGACTAGAAACAAAAGTTGCTTTTTGACTGAAAATGATCCCACACAGTGACGGGAAAAGGTTTTTTAAAATCCTGAAGTGAACTGGTTCCATTTCAACAAACAACATATACTTGTTGTCATATCACCGTTCATGACAATACATCAACACTTTTGTTTCCCAATAAACCTCAGAGTGACAAACTTTCTGGATGTGTTTTCATGCAGGGTAATTCCCTGGATGTTTGAAATCCTTGCAGTGACCTCATCATGACCTCAATGTAGACAATCACATGTGACATAAGTTAAATAGCGTTAATAGATTACGAGAGGAAATTACACCTACAATACAGGAAGCATTAGTATGTGGGTTGAAATAAACAGTACCACTGTGACACTGTTTTGACCATGGACAGAGTGAACCACTGGGTCATAAAGTAATTTTCAATTAAAAATCGTCAAGAACTTTTTGAAAGACATGAAATAGCAGTCAAGATCATGATCATTAACTCTAGACCTTGAAGATGCTAGGAAAGTACTCCGCACACTGGTCATGTCCCTGAATTCATTCATTGAAGGTCAAATGCCTGTAATTAAATATCAAGTGAAATGTCACCTGATCAAAATTTCCCCTTCTAATCTGCTGAATTTTTCCGCTACGATACAAACTTGCAAGGACGATTTTTCAAATGGCCAGGTTTCAGGTTTCTTGTAGTGTGCATTAACTATGAAACGTTCCACACATTGGTTCCCAATTCTGCACAGAGCCACCCAGCCTAAAACACAAAACTGATATATACTGATATATTTACCAGTATCAGGAACAGACAATGAAATGGTATTTTTGTGTTTAAAGTAAAACTTTCCTGTAACAAAGTTCTTCTATTTCATGATAATTTAAAGCATTGCTACAAAACATCCCTAGGACTTATCGCATCTTGTCATGGGTCATGAACCTTTAAATGAATCACTAATTACTGATTAGTGATCAAGCTCCACGGATTGAATGCCAAGAAGCTGGAATAAATGCTGGCTGTTTATCAGATTGGCTTTTGTCAGTTGACTTTGTCAATTGGCAGTTGACTTCTGATTATTTCCTGTTCATTTACAGCTGTCACGATTTCTAATTTCATCAAATCAGGCAAATTACCTGTAAGAACTGTGAGCTTAGCCTGTGTCTGTTTGAATGCTTTTTAAATTACATTCACAGGAATTGAAATGATATCAGATAAAACTAACAGACATGTTGTCCTCTGAAAAGCCTGTCAAAACGTTGGATTCCTGCTTCAAACTACCACCCTTCACATAGACTGTGCAAGTCTTACACGTATTTGAACATTTCGGACCACTTTGGTCCCACATACATTGCTTTAATGCAAGAAGGAAACAAACTCACACACTTTAACGGGTCCCAATGTCCGAATACCGGTACACATGAGACTTGCAGTCTATTCTAGGAAGCAAACACAGTTGGGGGAATCCTGCCTTTTCTATTACTGCACCTAGGATGTGGAAGCATTTTCCAAAATTGTGCAGAAATCCTAATTTTTCCGAGAGCTTACTGTAAGCTATGAGCAACAACCACTTGATTGGAACAGTATAAATGTAATGATTGATAGATTGATAGATTGATTGAAATATTGTTTTCTTCAAGTGTCAATCATAGTTTTCAGAATGGTTATCATGTTATTTTAATAAACAATTCCATGCCTTAAAGACTACACTAATAATGCTTTTAAACCCCAATAAAACAACTGAAAAATAGAAGCATTCTTAAACAGGTACTTGAGCAACATTTTAAAAATGGGAATGCTATTTAAACTCACTTATAATTGTTTTTGCATCTCAATGACAATTACTTTGATGTCACATGTGGGAGGAGGATGCTTTGTTATACCTCCATGCTGCAACAAAGCGGCTATACAAAACTGTGCTCCCACATATGATGTAACATGAGTAATGACGTAACAGGGCTTTTCGAGAATCTTTCTGAAAAGCACTGGAGAAGGGTATTCAAAATTACTGTTTTTTAAATGATTAGAATCTGTTTAATCTCATGTGTACTATTTCCTTATTGATTGAAAACATTTGAAATGAATTTCAGTACAGATCATTTGTTGCCGTTTTCTTTCATGCAGGTCTTTAAGATCATTCTGAAACTCTGTTCAGCCAGTTTTCCAAAGCGTACTACAAAAACTGTCACGCTCAACGAGCTTTTAAAGCCAAATGAAATAATCACACTAATAGCAAAAAAGCAAAGCCTTGAGAAAATGTACCGTTTTTAATCCCCTTAATGAAAAATGACATTGAATGAGTTGCTAGTATTACTCAAAACCAACCAACCACAAAATATAATTTACAAAAATTCATCACTGCTGGATGAATAGTGCGACCGGTTCATCAAAACCTTGAGCAGTAAACTCTCATAAGCATCAGTACCACTAGGAAATATAATCCAGACATGAAATAGTTACCTGGTTGTTAGGCTAATCAAGGACAATGGATCTTTATTAATGAGTGTACTCTGCTATAATGAAAAGATCGTTTTAGTAATCAATTATCCTCTTATCTTTTCGTCCTTTTGTGTCAATGACCAAGAATTTTATTGGAGATTTTCTATGCGTTTTCACTTCAGCAGGATATAAAAAAACGTGAACGTTGGCCAATAAAAGTACGTGTAATGACATCAATTATTCAAAGTTGCCAAGCAAGGGCTATATGGCTCCAGGTTCTACCAGTCCAAGGTTTCCCCTAGGTCAGAAAGTCAAGGAACAAAACTAGAACCAGCCTGTACAAAATATATACACTATACGTCTGACTCAGAATCAAACTTGACTTTGACATGAATGACATTTTATCCTGACCTTAAGCTCAACCCTTCACGGTGAAGTTTGTTACCAAAACTCATAAGAGTTATGCCATCAAAAACCAGAAGCAATGATTACCCAAAGCTGAGGATATAAGCTTGTATTAATAACACTGTTGATGATTGATGAACACAAATTGCACAAGTAAGCAGAAGGTACATGGTTCAAATCTCACACAGTATTACCAGAGTGCAGGGAGAGTGAGGCTTTGTGGTTTGGTCAACTTCCTGAAAAGTAAACAGTCCCAGGTAACTATGAGGCAATTAGCTACTCTTAAAGCAAATTTCAACTAACCACAACTGCTAAATCATAATTACCTTAAAGGCTGTTTTCCACATATACTTTCCATCAAAATCATCCATTACATCAGAAGTTTACAAACAAAATTCAAGGAAAGAATTGTCAAAAGGTATTCTTTAGTAAAACCAAAACATCCACATTTTGAACAAATGGCAGCATTCCTTCATCCATGGCAATCTCGGGTCTGTTTTGCAGGGGAGGCTCTGGATAGGGATTTTTTTTTTAGGAGGGAAGTAAATTGAGTCACAAATGTCACCAGTGACAGCATTGAAAACATACGCAGTGAGAATTAGGTGTGGACGAATACTCCCATCCTCCTCTCCCAAGTCCACTGACCACTCCTCCATCAAGTCCACAGACCCCTCCTTCCTCAAGTCCACAGACCCCTCCTCTCTTAAGTCCACAGACCACTCCTCTCTTAAGTCCACAGACCACTCCTCTCTTAAGTCCACAGACCACTCCTTCCTCAAGTCCACAGACCCCTCCTCTCTCAAGTCCACAGACCCCTCCTCTCTCAAGTCAACAGACCACTGCTCTCTTAAGTCCACAGACCACTCCTCTCTCAAGTCCACAGACCACTCCTCTCTTAAGTCCACAGACCACTCCTTCCTCAAGTCCACAGACCCCTCCTCTCTCAAGTCCACAGACCCCTCCTCTCTCAAGTCCACAGACCCCTCCTCTCTCAAGTCCACAGACCCCTCCTCTCTCAAGTCAACAGACCACTGCTCTCTTAAGTCCACAGACCACTCCTCTCTTAAGTCCACAGACCACTCCTTCCTCAAGTCCACAGACCACTCCTCTCTCAAGTCCACTGACCACTCCTCTCTTAAGTCCACAGACCCCTCCTCTCTTAAGTCCACAGACCACTCCTCTCTTAAGTCCGTAGACCACTCCTTCCTCAAGTCCACCCCTCCTCCCTCAAATCCAATTCCTATGAAATTGTCAAAGCTCCACTTTTAACCATTAGAGAATGTTGCACAAAACATGAGTATTTCAAGCTAATTATTTTTTACTTCAATTTTTGGTGGAATTCTGGTGTCATTTATATTGTATCCATACTGCAAAATTACAATTTTTTCCAAAATGGCAAAAAGCGGGCAGGGGCAGGGGCAGGGGCTGGGCAATACTGCTCTTTGCCCATTTGCACTTCTTTTTTCTAATTAATACCCCATGACATAAGAGTCAGTTGAGAAACAGGTCTGGGTAGGGAGAAGGGGTTGCGGTCATCGGCAGCAAACCTGGATTTACACAGAGGCCATAGAGCCCACAGAGGCCATAGAGCCCACAGAGGCCTTTGTTGCCCTGGGTTTGGCCTTGGTGCCCCTTCAAATTTTTCTCGCAGACTTCCAGCCTTTCAGACATAAATGTTTTTTCCAAAATAAAATTTCAGGCCGGATGTCAGGAAACATCCTGGTACCTTCAAAGCTACTCCGTATAAGTGTACATGAGGTGACATTAAAATCACCACCATTAAACCATGACTGGTTCTAATGTTGGTTTAGCACATTAATGTTTCATCATTCAGTAAAACACGAGCATGTTGGAATTGTAGGTTTACAGTTAAATTAAATCTACCTTTGTGAAACTATAACTATAGTGCAGGCTATAACATTATAGGGAATCTCAAATCATTTGTGCATGCACTTCCTTGTACTTTTGTAAGCAGCATGGTGGCATAGTATTATATATGCACATTCTGTATTCAACACTTGAACAACCGATTTACAAATAACCTTCAAAAGTATTTTTAGAAAATAGAATAAGACAAACGGCTTACCAACCAAAATGCCCTATGGTATATCCTTCCCTCCACCCCTCCCCCTTGTTACCCTCTTCATTGTTCATCCCTTACTTGGTCTGCTCTTTTCATATATTTCCACTTGACTGCTTCTGTTACAACAGTACACCTGTTCATTTAGCCTTCGAGAAAGACTCTGCTAGGGCCGAAACATCAGGCCACCAACTATTCTTTGAAACTATTTTGTTCAAAGTTTTATACTTACTATCCATAAGATGAGGCTCAAGTAAAATTCGTCATCAATTTTGTATCAATAAAACATCACTATTAAGCTATGACTGGTTTGCTTAAACACAGCTTCAGAATTTTTTTGTTTTGATTGTCACTAGAGAGGGAGCATGGGGGGGGGAAGGAGGAAGGTTTACTGTCAGTTTAAAGTACTCTTCCCAAAGGACCTCTTTAAGACGTTGACATCTTCTCAATCTTATACACACACACAGTCACTTACTGTCTCATCCAGAGATTTATCAAGGCCGCAAACTGAGAAATGTCATTCAAAGGAAAAGCCATCAAATATTTAAGGAAGAGTTCATTCATCCTCTGTATTAAACTTCCTCAGGACTCAATAAGGATACTTTGGTGAAGGACAGGATTGCGGACCATTTTAAGCTTTCACAATGGCAAATTTAAAATTTGTATCAATATTTTTTTGTCATTCTTTAAATTTTCACAGCAGAACTAACTTGGATAAACGCCTTCTTCCACAAGACATATTATCATTAATATGAATAACCATGAAAATGAAAAAAAATATGTATCGTCCACTTTGTTTTGGGTGGAAAATTGTCCAAGGACAATAGCTCCAAACCAGGCCGAGAGTCCATAAAATATATTTTGATATGGGATCAACATGAACAGTTATCCTGGGATGAGTTGGTTGAATTAATGTTGAAGCGCCTTGAGCGTCACTGACTGACGGATATGAGCGCTATATAAGAAGCCATTATTATTATTATTATTAAGAAAGTAGACATTTTGTTGGTTTGTGTAGATACCCTTAATCTGAAGAAAGTGATGCGTTTGTTCACCCTCTTCAAATGGGTAGAATCTACCACTTGATATTCTCAGAGTGTGCATTATTTCAAAACCATACTGCCATCGTTTCCCACAATGAAGTAGAATATACATCTCACTTATGTGTCTCAGGGCAATAACACCATCATGTCGGTCACCCCCCTCTTCACCAACAAACACAACCACCGTTTCATGTAGATCCATTGATGGAACATGAAACAGCCCAAGACAATGCCAACATCAAGGTCATCTTCAAAGTGATAGGGAAAGAAATTTACGCTGAAAGAGTTGTTGTTGCGGGGTAAGACAGTTCGCTTAGTAAGATCTCTTCTCGGAGGTCAGTGACCAGGAGCACAGTGTAACGGCAAATTTATCGAGCATTATATTGTTGGAATCATCAGCGTGGATGAATGAGCCTATAATTTGAGTCGACATCAGATTGCACTTGGGCCATAATGGCTGCAGGTGCTTTACAGCATCAAATTATTTTGATTTCTATCTGTTTTCTCTTTTAAGTATAAAACTAGATAATAGAATGTGCGGTGAATGCATCGCGTTTACTTTGCATGGGCAATAAGAAAAGCAAATTAGAAAAATCAGAAGTTGAGTCACTTTCAATACAATGTGAAAACGTATAAATTATCATCGATGATTATAGAAATCACGACACACTGGTGAAACTATCAATTCATTTCATTGTACTGTTGCCAACAATAAGAACCCACAAATTGTATTAATCGTTTGTGTTTTTCTACTTTTCTCAGGTATTATGTATCGCTTAATTTTGTTGCTTGATATGGAATTGCCTTTGCACTCTTTCTTGGAGAATAATGTTGTTTCCTTTGGCCATTTTTTGAGAATATATCAGTCTCTTGTACTTCAGGTATTATGTATCGCTAAATTTTATTGCTTGATATGGAATGGCCTTTGCACTCTTTCTTGGAGAATAATGTTGTTTTGTTTGGCCATTTTTTGAGGATATATCAGTCTCTTGAACTTTCCCTCTTGTTTTTGCTTGATTTTACATCATTCTTTCTATAATTCCTTTCTGTTTTCAACCACCCCACCAATTTAAGCCTTGATTTATCAGCATTTTGTCACAATGTACATTGAGACCTAATTAATTGTGGAAGTTATTGCTGTAAATTCCTGAAAGTTTTTAAAAAACAATAAATTTATAGTGTAAAGTGGGAAATTCTCTCTGAGTTTTATTGTGGAACACTACAAGAGGACTGGGTTTGTTCTGACAGCTGTACTAAGTAACTTGGGAAACAGCTCTTCAAAAAATGACAAGGTGTCAAAGAAAATTACTTCAATGGATGCTGACTATCTCTCCTTTTACATGTCCTGCAGTGTATACTTTTTGAGGAGGGTAAAGTACCAAACTGTGAATCTCAAATCATAAATCATGGGTAGAAACACATATTTAAAAAATAACTCAATTAAAACGAATAATCTTTTGTAGTTGACACTTGATCATTTCTTTAAAAGGAGAGTTTGATAACTGGTATCAAAAATAAATTGGGACTAACTTTTCCACCAGTGTCGTTCCTAATGAGACCATTGGGTTGTATGAACATACTTTCCCGCCATTAAGAAGGCTCCAGTAACAAATCCAACCATAGGTAGAAAAATGTTTCTACAACCAAGCCTGATAAATCAAGCAGGGGATGTGACATGCAAAAGCAATGTCTTACATATGGATTTTAAAGGGAAACAAACAGAAATAATGCAATACATATTGTTTTAAAATCTCGATCTGCAAAGCCACTATAGCCAAGTAAGCCCCTCCCCCTCCTGGATATGCACAACTGTCTAGAACGAATCTCACTAAAATCTAAACAAAAAAAAACACCATAAAAAAAAAGAACTTAAAAATGGACAGCGAAATAGTCTCTAGCCATAGATAAACCACAACATAGCAACTTGAAGCAGTGTGCACTGCATTATCAATAAGCCCTGCCCTACTTACATCTATAAAAACTAGCGAACAAAATAGAAAAATTACACCAATTTCCCCTCTCGATTCTCATCTACCTATAAATAAATCCTCCGGTCTCATGCATGGCCTCGACATTATTATTTGGGGTATTTCTAGCTTACATCATGTGATGCGTCCACGGGTATATTTCAACTAGAGGAAGAATGAAAATATAAAACAAAGTAGTGAAACAAAAAACCTTGACGATCATGAGGAGGGTAACGACTCAAGTATGCGTAATCAAGTAAGGGCTTGGCGGGTCACCAAAATGTCAGCGCTAATGTCATGAACGCCATGGTAAATTATCTCAAAAACGGAAATTACTTAACGAGACCTTGTATGTCAGTCCCTCTAGAGTTTGCTGATGGACAGCGGATTTACGTAGGAAGTTGTACAAATTCTGACTTCAAAGTAACACTAAAGAGGGGATGCTCTGTGATAAGATTTCTTTAGTTTTCAACATTTTTATTCCTGTATTCATTGGAGAAGCTTTTACCTGAAAGGAGAAAACAAGGTTTTGCTATCCCCAACAAAAAAAGTCATTTGACAGATGACAGCCTTGAGGTCTTACATGTGTTCTTTTAACTGCTATACTGTTTTCTTGTGACTTCACTCTTGAAACATACACATAGTGTTTACAAGCTGGGAAATGTATTGAAAAAGATGCCAATCTTGTCGCATGGCCGCAGTGTGCAAATAAACCATTGTGCTGTGATGTCTAAGCGGAGAAAACACAATGTACAAGTGGCAGCGACGTACAAAATTAAATGGCCAAAATGGTAAAGCGGCCAAAATGTACAAGTGGCAGTGATGTAAACAATTTATGGCCAAAATGGTCAAGTGCCAACAATGTACAAATGGCAGCAATGAATAGGCTACACTCCCTACCAGTGGGTATTTTGGCCTGCAAAATAAACACAATTCTTCCCCTCAACTGCAAGACACCAACACACCCTTACCTAAATTTGATACTTTCTGATGACTCCGTCTCGACACGCAGTAAAGAGGGTTTTACCATGGCAACAGAGTGAATAAATGGGGTCGCAGTCTGATCCAGTGAACTCCAGCAAGTCATTGGACTCTTTAGGTTTAAAGAGGAAACAGGATCCATCAGCTGCAGGGAGAAAAGAGAAGTGTCAAGTCATACAGGGCTTGGATTAACTTGCTAAACTCCATCCAGGAGGGGGGGAAAGTTCAAACACTGAGGAACTGCTTATTGGGATACTGGAAACTATCAGAATTATTTATAAATCTGAAACTCTAGTGTAGTTTGTGTGTGATGTGTGTCCCTGCCAAACAAGCTCCTTCAATAAGAGAAATGAATCCACTACATGACAGGAATGTGTACTAACCCCTACCATTACCTACACGTCTGTAAATTCCACTTCATTCACAGATGTTTATTGAAATGTATTTTGATTTTTGTCTTAACACTTCCAAAACCAGATCTACATTTGTATAGAGCTGAACACATTTCTCTGTTAAGTAGAAATCAACAGGGAATAGGGCAAATGTCATAGGGCCTCATTTCAGCATATCAATTAGCTAAGCACAAAACATTTATGCTTACCAGGCTTAGGTTACCAGTCACAATACCATGTAACATGTACCATTTGTGACTGGTGGCCTGCTCATTTTTGCTCTGCAGAAATTTGTTAAGCAATGTTTTGTGCTTGGGCAGCTCTATGAAATTGGGCCCAGGACACAAACAACACACATGTCTTGGTATTTTGGCAACTTTTGTAAATGCTCAAGCAGCTACATGAATTTGCTTAGCATCTTTTAGCAGGACTGGAATTGCATCTTTGAGCAAAGGGTACTTTTCATGAGAAAATCTTCAAGTCTTGGAGAAAATGTTGACAAGGCAAGGCCAAAACCATGGCAATAGAGACAATGGCCTCTGTGGATGTCAGCCACGCGAGATTTAAATGGAGACCGAGACAAGACTAAGATTACAAGCTGTTATTGTTAAGATCAAGCCTGGACCCAAGAACAAAACCTTCAGAAACAGACCTAATGACAACAGTCCCAAGATCAACAAAACCACACAAACAACCAACCAACCAATATGGCATCATCTGATAATGTACACTTACTCAATAGACAAGGAAACAATAACTGTTTTTTCACATAACGCATAATGACCTTGTGAAGAAGGAAGAGTTGAGAAATCAGAAATCTCAACGCTTGCGGCGGGAGAGCGATCGTTGCAGCAACCACCCCATAACAACAACACATCCTGATCACGTCATGTATGGTTGTGCTTTGAAAAACTGAAAATAGAACGATCCGACCCGCTGTTCCTAATTTGTAACCAAAAAGGTAAATAAATAGGCCCTGTGTGTTCTATGAAGATTGGAGATGGCACAGGAAGAATGTGGCAAGCCATGATGGGCTGTCAACAGGATTGGAAGTTGTACAGGAGGTTGAAAGTTGAATGGCAGGTTAACTCTGCCTGCACCTTTCAATATTACCTCGTTACACAATTGTTTTCGGAAAAGTTAGCTTAAGATAACTTGTTAAGGAAGCCAACCAGAAATTCGACTAGGTCAAAGTTATCTTGCGACCAAGTAAACTTCAACTTGAATGACTGTTGACTTACTTTTACCAAATTAGCTCCTACATCTACCTTGACTTGAGTTGGTAAAAAGAAAGTAGTGATATAATTGGTTTGATTTTTCAGATTTTATTGACATTTCTCAAAGTGGCTCTAATGGAAATTTACAACAGAGTCAAGGAGCTCTGAGTGCCATTTAAGAAGTATTAAACAATCTTGATATATACATAAGAATTTAATGGTATAAAATAATCACTACAGATTTGGTAAAATAATTTAGATATATTTGTACAAAAATTATTTCTACATGAACTTCCTACTAAAAGTCATTCTTAAAGCAAACTGCTTCCATGCACATACAACAAAGCAAAATGTCTAAGTACTTAGATGGCACTGCTGGTACTTAGGAAGCCTTCTCAGCAAACAGCTCCTGCAAACAGAGCACTTCACTTAAGCTGGCAATGTTTTGACATGGTAGAATTTGTATTTAGATTCCAAACACTTTGAGATGTTAAGCATTCACAATGTGTATTGAGGTTACACCAACTGGTTTTTTGAAGAAAAAAAACATTGAGGTATGTTCAATTCAATAGCTTCAGAAAAATCGCTTAGAGTATATTGTATAACCTTTATGTGTCACTCCCAATGCAAAAAAAGTAGACAAAATGTTGTTCTTAGTCTTCCTTCAAGACTTGATTGTGTATTCGATTTTGACTCTAGAAATGGCATAGGTTACGTGTCTTTGTGGGGAAATCAGAAATCCCCCTCCCCATGATTCTCTAACTCAACTCTTCATGAGTTAGTAAGCACCAATGTGCCCCCTTGACTCTGACATACCGAAACCAATCTTGTAGACCTCAAAGGAAACTGGAAAGAGAGCATGGCAAGTGTCTCACCTTACAGGTATGGTCTAGACAAAGAGGAAGCTCTCATTAAACACTGACGTTCTTGTTCCAACCCCTGAACCTTAGGTTTCGATTTACATCCAATTTTAGAACAAAACAGACCTGTATTGCTTTGTGACTCAAATTCAAATCTGACGAAACAGAACTTACATGTCTTAAGACAAAGAAGCAATATGGGTTTGAGAACTCAGATTTAGGCTTTGAGTTTGCAGACTAAAAGAAAATATGCAGTCTGCACGCATGGCTTGATACAGTCACTTGATCTGCATAAACATTGGTAAAGTATTCCGCCGGCCAGTCAGACTTGCTTTTTAAGGGAGTCCTGCATGCTAACAAAAACTTATCAATGAAGATAAATCTATGATATGCATGTAGAGCCATAGAAACATTAAATGTCCAGGCATGCAACTGCCCGATGAAAAAAAAGAGGAAATTTTCAAAGGCACAACGCAAGCGCGGAGCGAGGCAGCCAAAACGCCAAGGGACATGAGATCCACAATGGTACCCTAGAAAATGTTGAGGTTTATTATGCTCTTAGGTGCATTCTTAGCATGTACTTGGCTTATTTCACATTATTGTGGTTGTACATTGTTGTTGCCAAGCATATATAAGGCTTTTAAAAAAAAAAATCGCCAAAAATTTTTTTTCCCCTTTTTTTTTTTGATTTTTTTTTTTTAAGCGCTGATCATTTTAAAAAACGCGGAAATCCGCGGAAACGCGGAAGAGTTGCATGCCTGAATGTCAAAATGGTGAGTGCAGATAAAATGTGGATTCGAACCCACAGGGCCTGAGAATCATTGCTGACAAAAACGCCTGAAACTAGGACCCACATTTTAAGAGGTAATGTTAAAATGATGGCATTTCCACCTTTTGGTAACCCCTGGATTTAGATTTCAACAGAGCTTTTGGGAACAGTGTCCTCAGCACTAGAGAAGTAGATCACAGAGCGGGTTTTCTTTATACGTGGGAAAAATAACGGCCGATTTATAAAGTCTAAATTCAGATAAATGTCTGAAACTTCTCATCCCTGAACCCAACACTAGCCCCAGCGTCTGTAGCCTTCCGAAGTATATCAACTGATTGCTTTAGACATCAACAATGCAAACCTGTAGAATCATCCTAAATAGTTTCCCTAAAGAGAACATGGACAAAAATATCAAGTAATAAACCTTAAGGGAAACTGACAAAGTAAATTTTAAATAATTTGGGGTCTAACATAAAGAAATTGAACCAATGAACTTTGGATTAACGTGTCGGCGCTCCACCAACTGAGCTATCCAGCCCTATGTTGGCGGTCTCCCTATTTTGTTAATATCTTTGTTCAGGGGCGTCAGTCAGAAGCCATACAACCTTTAACTGCTGCATAGCCCGGGATCATACCAAATTATTTAGAATTTACCCAGTCAGTTTCCCTTGTGGTTTATTATTTTATATTTGAAATAAAAAAGTCGCGTTCCCTTAAGGTGATCCCTTGGCTGCCACTTCCCAGGTTGTATCGTAAACTTGGGTGTAATCCCTGGCTAAATGTAAACAAATTAACACTTTTGAGAATATTACAGGCAAATTTACATGTATTCTGATATAACCCCAAACACAACATTCTCAGGACTTGGGGCTGCATTCTTCCCTCTTGTAGTATAAAATACGATAGGCCAAGTCCATGGAATGACAGATGGTATGGATTTTTTTTTGAGGGTTTGTTTTTCAATCTAGAACTTCAATTGAGAAGATATGACAAGTGTTTATGCGAAACCTTTTCAGGGAGACCTTGAATGTTAGAATGAAATCGCTTCAGGTGCAAACTTGATGAATTCAGGAAAGATTTCTTGCATTGATTAAAAACCTGTGTCTCGCTCACCCCCTTCATCTAGATACCCAGAGGGAGGAGGGGCTGAGGGAGGAGGGGCTGAGGGAGGAGGACGGGGGGTCTGAAACTCTCCCGATAGTCAGTCATTGATGTTGTATATGTAGGTCATTCAATACTACACAGATACGCATTTCAGCAGTCATTTGGGATTTTGATTTGTTTTGAGGAGTGTCTTAAAAGCTTTGATGTGCGATTATCGAGGCCAGCTCGCACTCAGTCCTCCCCCATTGAGAACAATGACGTGCAGGGAAACGATTTTTCAGATTGTGTCGTTGGCATAAAATTTTGTTAATTGATGGGGAAATAAGAATACTTGGATAACCTTGGAAATATTTTTCCCTGTAGAGTCTAAATGTCCACTTCATATTTCATAATGAAGGCAAAAGTAGTAATAATAATAAGGATAATAATTATTATTCTGAAGTACAGTAAATCTGAAGGTCCTTCGAGGTTACACTATTTACTTTGAAACAACTCAATAATAACGCCACTGATGGAGTAGTTGATAGCTCATGTGTCGTGAGAAATATTCAAAGTACATCAAGTATTTTTTTCAAATATAAGGAACTGATATGTGAACTAAAGTTGACATCCTGCTGAAACGATTAAAACAGAGTTTTGTTGACATGCGATTCTTGAAAAAAAGGGTATAATTTCTAAGGATAATCTTTGCTTGATGATGATTATATTGTACTTTTAATAACTGGGCCCCAACGCATAGAGCTGAAAAGCACATAAAAGTCACTGAGCCAAAAAAAAAGAAGTAGCTAAGAATGGTCATGTTACCAGCCTTAATATACCGGGTTCACTATTAATGTAGGGTTAGCAGATAAGTTGGTTATTAACAGTGTTATCAAACTGGCCCTCACTTTGTTCCCAATGTTATTATGCAGGGAGAGATTGAGAGTAGTCTACATAATCAATTTCCAATTTCACAGTAATTATCCTCCATGGATAATTAAAACAACAGACAACGACCGCCGCCATTGTCTAATAACCTTGCCCTTGTCGGCATGGCCCCCCCTGGCATCGGAAGACCTTGAAAATAATCACTTGATAAATATGTAATATGCATATGTAATACACTCTTTTATTGTCATCAGTGAACACATTGCACGCTTGGTAAAATGTCTGCCTTTATCCTCGACCAATCATTATCATGAATAATGTGCAATAATCTTTAAGTGCTCTAGAGTGTAGCAAAAAAGCACATATCCTGCCATGGTTAATGGAGGCAAATGTATTTCCTCGTCAAGGTGGATGTTGGAGGCAAATCAGAATATCCACAAACAGCAAGGGAAACTTGGAGGACCAAGTTCCTTTTCTTTCTTTTTTTGCGCACTTTCTTTTTTTGCGCAGCAAAAAGTAGTAAGTTTAATTTTCAGTTGTTTTTGGAGCACTTTCCATCAAATGCCTGCAATCTGAAGGAAATCCCACTTGCAATACTCGACGTGCACAATCTCTACTAGATTTCAATATTTTGAAATTATTTAAATTGCCAATCAATCTTCCCTCAACTTCATGAAGGAAAAAGAAAGAAAAGGAAAACAAAAATTTAAATTGGAGGAAACCAGTTTTACTACAAATGTTGACATTTTCAGCTGGCTCACCCCAATCAAATTGCATCTTTTAGTTTAAAGTGGTGCAATTTCAAAATGAAACTGTTGAGAGTCGACCCCATTGTTGGTTTGGCGTGTTGTGGCCGAGCGGTCAAGAGCACTGAACTCAAGCTCTGGTGTTTCTGACCAGCAGAGTGTAGGTTCAAGTCCTGGTCTTGACACTTGTGTCCTTACACAAGCCACTTAACAATTATGCTTCGCCCTTCAGATGGGACATAAAGACGTAGGTCCTGTGTGTTGTGTAACACACGTACAAAAAACCCCAAGTACACTCATCATTAAGAGAAGGGGTTTGATACGGTGTTCTCTGGTATGGTTGGCTGTAAATTGTGACACAGCACTTTGTAAAACATTACATGGTACTATGTACATAAATGGTCTTATATTTGGAATGAGCTCTGAATACCTTGTAGAAACATAATGAGTGCTTTGAGATGGCCTCAGGTGTGATAAAGCACTATATAAGAACTGCACATTATTCATATTATTATTGATGCGATTATTGATAAATTGTCAGTATTTTAGAGCAAGTGTTCCAGTGGTACAGGTGAGTGTTTGCCTTAAGGCAGGAGGTACCAGGTTATAAGAGTGTGGCCTTGGGTTTACAGACATTTTGGGGGCTGGTGCCTCCCTTCACTTGGACCTGACCAAACATTAATCACGGCCATGACTCAAGACATACATAAGACTCAGGTTCAAACAGCTGCTGGTGGCAGGAGAAAATGTTAATCATAAAGGAGATGAGCATTTCAGGCATTTCATCTAAACTGTATGCTGTTTAGAGATAAGGCATTTGGATGTCACTCAGCTGATTGCACCAGGTTCACTGCCTTCTTAACTGTAGATGAGAAAGAAACACTGCAGTTTTTAAAAATATAAAATAAAGGTTTTCTAGACCAAACTTTGTGTAGAATTCAATTCTGAAGTGCAAAATGTGACACTGTTTTTTAGAAGTGTGCATGTTTGCTTTGCGTAATAAGGATTTGGCATGAACAATGTACACAGCTGGCACAATTAAGTCTGCACCTACCCCTGTAAACCAATGAAGCTCATTGTAATTGCAGAATACAATTAAGAACAGGTTAAATTGAGATCTTAATTAGTCTAGAGGTCATGATAGCGTAACACAATTCTAGCCAAGATACCCCCCATCTGGGAGAAGTTACAACCAGTTTGAATTAAAGAGAGGCACTTTCTTGAATGCATTTTCACTTCTTTTCTCACAAAGTATTGACGCTAAATAGAAAATCAAATTAAAAAAAAGGGACACCCACTGGGTAAATTTTAACTAATTACATGAATTATGCCATTATAGTTTCATATTACAGTATCAACGTGCTTTGTAAAAAATACTGGCTTTGCCCTTGACAACAGGCTCTCGATAGGGCATATGTTTATGTATACTACATATATCTTACAATACATTCCCCCATCCTTGCAGTTTTCAAC
Organism: Pisaster brevispinus; assembly: GCA_023634235.1. Lineage (NCBI taxonomy): Eukaryota > Metazoa > Echinodermata > Asteroidea > Forcipulatida > Asteriidae > Pisaster > Pisaster brevispinus. The sequence continues at coordinate 20,929,964 of JAMKCF010000007.1, read as the reverse complement.
ATTATAGGTCTCAGCTAATTCGTATATAAATTATAGTACTATATTGTTAGTTAAACACACTTTGTTTTCTGGTTCCATGTTTAATGATTATGTTAGTCCCTGAAACGTATAAAACTGCAAAATATATCGCCTACCACCACAATATTTACTGCGTACGTGACTTTTAGTTCCTTGCAATACTGTTTTATGAAATGTGTTTGCCAAGAAGTTTGTATTCTTGTGTATAACTTCTTGTTGAAATTAGTAGTCAGCTGTTAGCTTGGTTGGAGTTAGTGAGTTGGGTTGAGTGAACGCATGAAGGTCGGGCAGCAGAGGGCACAATGCACTATTTTCCAAGGCTGTGTCGCGGGACGGTGTCTAGCTGGGAAATACATGTAATCGGCAGGGGATTGGCTATTGCTAAACGGCCTTGAGTAGCGCACACACAGCTATTATTACAACCAGAATGAAGGGTTGTATTATAACACAGTCTGAGGGAATCAATGCTACAGGCTCAACATGCACGTGGGTCCAGGGGCTCTTGGAGATGCAGACCGTAACAATACCGCCAGGCAAAGCACGAAGATTAAGTTCGCGTGTCCCTGTATGCTCCAGTTACTTGAAGGCCGTATGCAATGCCTGGCTGGCCAGGACCAATCAAAGTATATATAAATAAAAAAGTGCTCTGGGCTGGCAGGGTGCCCAAGGACGCTCGCTGCCAGAGCTGGGGTTCAAATCCCTTGAAACTAACAAGGAGTTTAAACTTTCAGGACCGATCATGAACTTGGAGGGAATGTTTTAAAGTTCAACTGCTGGTTAAAAAAAGGCTTGATTGAGAAGATTGCTTTGTGTGAATTACCAACTACTAAAATACTCCAGTCATCTTAAGAAAACTATTATAACTTTACTTTTGACAATAAAAAGGTCGGTAATCGTAGAAAATGTTGTTATTTTGGCCAAGGGCTAATATCACTCCTTGAACTTTCTTGTATCCCATTGAGTCTACATACACAGCCTGAAGCTGCTGGCTGTGCTGGGCTGGGTAGCCAAACAAAAACAACTGTCATCTCTTCCTTTCCAGGTCAACATTTGAAACTCTACATTGGAATTAAGAAATCAATAAACAACATACAAGTTCCATGGTCAGGAGTGGAACCCAGGCTCCTGCATTGAGATACAGCACTCTATCTGATTCAATATGATAATGCACCTGGAACTTTCAAGGGAAAGGCCAGGATTGTGGTCTGTGTTGCTCTTACATTTATGACTTATGAGACAGAATATTTCTTTCCTGCACTGTGGAATAAAAGAGTCTTAAAATGTAAACGGCACATGCGAGATGACTACAAATGCATTCAGTAAAAACGAAACCCCTATTCACAATATCAATGGCTTTTTGATAGATATTGGGAACTCTTATGTTACTGGTTTCAAGAACGACATGATGCAACTGAAATTTGATATATTTTAACCAGAGCAAATTTAATGAACAGATATGATAAATTTATTGGGGTTCTTTAGAGTTAAAACAGAAAACCATAAGCTTCTTGAATAAAAACCATTCACTTGTTTTAGTTTTTACTCACAGATCGACAATACACACAGGCTACATTACAAAAGCTTTTAGTATCATTTTCAAAGTACAATTCTGAGTGATATGTGACTGACATTTCACTGTGAAATCTTTGAAAAATGCCTTGTCATTCATTGTGTAAATAGACAGCAAAAGTGTTGTCACACACGCCTTGTTTCATATCATTACTTTATCAACAAGGAAAGATAAACACATACAACAACAACACAGGATGGCAGAGTCATACATCTCAATCAGTCCCCAAGACAACAACCAACCAATTTACACTCCTTGTGTTTTCAGCTCTAATGGACACCAAACAAAACACTCCACATTATATGTATTACTGAACCTATCAGCTGCACTTTCCACTATGGCTGTCTGTGTCATCCGCGGTCACCGGCACGGCCAGACCAAAATCCCAAACCTCTGGTGTGAAGGATTACATGATAATGCCCATCAAGAAGCGTAGAGTCTTCAACTCTACGCACATGGTCATTTCCCCAGTGTCATTTATTTCAATACTGTCTTCCACAGCTTAATACCTAATACAAATAAGTTGTCCTTTGGGTGATGGTGGAATAGATACATTTAAAATTTGGGTTTACTTAGAAGTATCGATTGTCTCTTCTGGAGCACAGAAATTTGAGGAAGAAAATTGTGAGAAAATCTTGAACTGCAGCTGTACATCTTTAACATATTTTTATACAACAGTCTTTATAATTATTTGATGTGGTAATAAATGATTCAAAGAATATCCCACATCAACACTGGATTTAATGATGTTAAAGTGGGGTTTAAATTTTTAAAAAGAGAACGCATTACCCTTGGTGTTTGTAGTTCACATACCATGCATACATGTTAACTGTATTTTTTTTATGGGCATGTGACCAACACTGATGATGGGTGTTTGTACTAGCATCCTTAATCTCATTAGGTGAAATGTTTCTTAAATGATTTTCTGTCAACGACCACATCTGTATAAGTGACTGAGGAAGATTAGGGGGTCACAGGTTTACAAACTACAGTTTTGTTTTCGTTTCTTGGGAAAAATATGACTTTATGACCAAAAATTACAAGTAATAAAAATAGGTCTTGAGACCTAACAAAGAAGAGGGTTGATGTGGATGTTTCTGGTTCACTTAGCAAGGTATACCTCAGGCTTGTTAGGTACAGGACTGTTAGAGGAAAAGTTTCAATTGTGGAAATACTTAAAAATAATAAAAACAGCTCACGCAATGACAAAGAGTGACAATGAATATGGAAGTATTCTATGTATTATGCACCATCAATGTGACTGCTAGTCAGGAGAGAAAGAGACATGGAGAGCAAGAGACTTGCTTGCCGCGACGATGAACACTCACGATCCCTTACTCCCCCAGGCGGCAGCCAATGTGCTACAACGGAACTGGGTTAATGAATTCAGTGTAGCAGAAGCGGGGTGGCAGTGCCCTGTACCAGTACGCCGCCGTGGACGTTGAACCTAAACCCCGCTATGAGTTAACTACATGCAGGTTGGTATCATATTACAGTGAGGGAGCTTTTTTAAAAATCACTACCTTGACCCAACAAATGGGGACTTCGGTGTAATTAGCTAGGGACATTTTAAAGCACAAGGCCTTGTCGGAGAGTAGGGAGCCTTCAAGAGCTCCTGGCGGCTTTTCGAAGGTAAAATGAGAAAATAATTTCCATGGGGATTCAAGCGACCAAAGACTACTAGTGACTCACCTTATATGGATGTGAACAGCCAAAGGAGAATATTTAGGAAAGGTGAAAATTTGTAAGGCAAATAATGCGAAGAGGAATATTAACAATGACCTTAGGGTGGTTTCAATCCTTAAGTCTTTAGGAGATCAACCCTGATACTAACCAGCAAAACAATCATCAGAGTAGATGCTCACATTTTTGTAAAAACAGTCTGCAAGGTCTTTGTTCATGGCTTGGTATTTTGTGTGACTTCATCATTGTTCAAATACTCAAAGACTGAAAGCAGTGTAAAGGAGATTATTTCTTATTTGCTCATGGTGATTATTCAATTAACAGTTTGGTTGTGTAGAATTATATCTATAAATTTGATGTCGTTATCTTTGAGCATAAAACCAGGCTTTTCTGCTTGTTCTCACCCATACACTCTCGCTTTACTGAGATGTAAAACAAAGAGTCATTCCAACAGCTTTATTCCACGTACTGTATCTCTTTGGAACTCCTTGCCTGGCGCATGCTTATCTCCATCCTACAATCTAGGCTGTTTTAAGAGGAATATCAATTCCGACCTTCTTCTCCCCCGAGTTATTTCCTTCTTAAATGTTTTCTTCTTGTAGCCCCTGACCAAGAGTGGCTGTAAGCCTTGTTTGTGGCAAACTTTCATTAAAAAAAAAGTAAGGCTAGTTGGTAATTAGTCCCACGTTTACATGAAACACCTTCGGAAAAATATTGTTTTTATGTGGTATATGTGGACAGCAAACAACATCACAAAACTGAAAACTACAATTGAAACAATCAGGCATGATGTTTGGCCCTTGCAAAAAAGTTAGACAGAGCGGTACAAAGGCTGGCCTACATGTTATATATAAACTGTACCATCAGTTTATTAGGCATTGTACTTTTCACAATAACAATCTTTGATGACAACTGTAGTTTCCCTTTTCAAAGGAAATGTGTGTCGTCAATGTTTAATTTCCCAATATTTCTACTATGGTAATGTCCCTTTAAGTTTGGGGTTAATGCCAGCAAGATTTTGTTCACCTTGAACTAACCATTAGGCACAGATGAGATTGATGGAGGTTTATTGTAAAATCTACACAATGAGGGCATGACTCACTTGAAAAACCCTGACATTTCCTTTCTTTACTTGTGATCTAATTTCTCCAAACTTGCGGTTATTTTTTTCTTTATCGCCCAACAAAGGCCCAATATTCTGCTGTTGCAATGTAAACAGCGACTAAGAAAACATTAATTACTTTCTGTATTCTTTAATAACAGAAGAGATTTAACAATAAATTTTCCCATTATCAACAATAAACTGTCTTAATAAAGCATTTTCATTTTCTAGTCTGCACTTTATATTACATGTTGATAGTTTATATCCATCAACAGTTAACCAAAATAAGGTTTTTCAGGCCCAGAAGTCCAAGGTAAACTTTTAACAAAACATTAATTAATGAAAAATAGTTTTACTATTTTTCAAATCAACATTCAATTTAATAACAATAATACAGCACCTAACACTTTCAGGAGAAAGTCTCTAAAGCACCCAGAAGAACAAAAATAGAAAAACTACATGAAAGATGAACTGAATAGAAATGTTTTGAGACGATTCTTAAAATGTGCTACGATGGTAGCTTGTTTGATGTAAAGAGGGAGATCATTGCTTAAATGAAGTCCAGCAAATCGAAACTACGTTCACCATATGCTTATTTATATCAGTACTGAGTAAGATTTCATGCAAGTCAATAATGGCCGTTTGATTACAAGGTCTGAGCCAAAACAACCAAGTTTCTGTTTTGAACGGATGTTGTTTGTATGAAAAACCTTCAACTGTCTGGAAATCAACGCCAAAAACTCAACCGCATTTTATGTAGAATACAATTTCCCAGACAAGTGTCCTTGCTATGAAGGACTGCAAATCAAAATATTTTTCAGTTCCGCGATTTAGTTCAGGTTATTCATTACCAAAGGAGCTATCCAAGAACAATATAGTGCACATTTAAAGATAGCAGTGGGCAGGTGCTTGTAGGCGCTAGACTTGTTTTCTAGTCTGAAATGGGGGTTGTTTGTTTGCATCACCTGTATGAAAAATGGATGCCTCCATGCTTCAGATGCTTAAGCAGGTTAATACAACAACCCTGACACGTGGAGTAAAGACTAGACAGACATTGGCTTGCAGGTACTGGCTAACAGTGGCTAGTTCCAGCTTCCATGCACTGGCTTGCATTTATTAAAGCATCAGCTCTGAAGCATCGGCAGGCACCGGCTACAATCCCAGCCATATCTGGTTGGGCCCACCCTGGCCCCCGTTCAATGTTGGCTCTCATTGTGCGGTCTGCGCTCCGGCTGGGGTGAGGCAACATTAAGCGGGGGAAGGGGGGTATGTTTATTGTCACGTGGCCCACGCATTTTGGCCGGAATTGTAGATGGCATTGGCACACAGTGGCTACAGCAATGGCTAGGTCACATTGACACACACAGAAAAGCACCAACAATGAGGACTTAGCTGCCACTTACTGATATCCAGGCACCAGCAGACCCTGACAGATGGGCAAGGTTCTGACAAGGCTGGCTAGCACTGCAGACATCAATGGAAAGTCATCAAGACAACCAAGCAACAAGCAAAATACATGTACATGTACAAACATTGACAGGCCACGTGTACAAAGGCACAAGTGGGACCAACGGGTCTAATAGATCACTTCTCTCTGTCCCTGAACCCCCCAACAAACCATGTTACCTCAAAAAAGCCCATGGGGCAATTTTCAACTCATATATATATTTTGATTGGAAACAATTTTGTTAAGACCTGACCAGCCTAAACTACACTTCCTCTTCCAGGGTTCTGTACTGTCTCAAGATAAATGTTGTCAACCTCATCCTGTCCCTAGCAGCATGACCTATTTATGTCTGAGCCTATAACCAGCTGTCCTCAGCTAACCTCTAATAAAACCCCTTGACTATTCCACTCTGACTTACACTAGAGGTCAATTTTCAAAGTTGTGAAAGGACACACTCAAAGAGTCAACTGGACAAGCTATAAATTAACACAAGGGTGAAGGAGCTTGGATATATTTTTTTTCCTTGTCCTGTCTGTGAGTGTATAAGTTGCTCTTCATCATCAGAGCGATGTATTTGTTTCAATCACACTTCCTCATCTGTCTTCCCATGATTCAAATCCTGACAGTTTTATTTCAAAATATTCCTTCCCCGGGATCAACAAGTTCATATTACTACGATTATTGCTCCACTGTTTCGGATTTTTTTCCTTTGCAAAGCTCCCAGGCAATGTATATTCAGCGTTGTAGTACTCATACTTGGCACTCATCCTTGAGTATGACTCAAGTATCGTTGTGATAGTAATCATACTCATACTCAGCTAGCAAAATACTCAAAGTCCACACTCGATACTCGACTGAAAAACAATCTGTACTCAAAATCATGTACTCGATGCTTGACTGAAAATGTTCTCAGACTCTAATGTACTCGGACTCATGGTCAAAATACCACTTTCTTTTTTGCTTTCCTATACGTGCGCTAAAGCAGGGAATAAAGGAATAAAGCTCTGGAAAAAGTAAGATTTAAGTTTTCTATGATACAGTCATGTTTAAAAGATAGTTATCATAAGAAGCATTCATTATCGTCTAGAAATGAGTAAAAAAACAATAAGTGTGTTTATAGCTCAGTTTGCAGTATTTTTTATTGAGAACTTGTCCTCTACTCCACTCAGTGATTCAAGTGCTTGGTACTCAGCTGTTGGATTCTGTACTCAGATGTCAGAATAGTCTGTACTCAGACATTTGTACTCATACTCAATGACCCAAGCACTCTTACTCGAGTACTACTCAACCATCCTAATATTCGGCAGTACTTGATACTTGATTGCAAAGTACTTGAATACAGCACTGTGTATATTTGATCACAGCGTTTGAGCAGTGTTTATTTGTTTCTGCGAAGCAAAGCTTTTCTATGCTTTTGTCAGCAAATGAGTCATTTGTAAGAGATTCATAAATACTTCAATCCAGCTAACCAAAATCTTCTCAAAAGCACATTCTGTTACGGTTTGCGAAAAAATGCTTGATTCTGTCAAGATATCATTCAGTATATTGGAGCTATTTGAGCAACTTGGTGGCAATTGTCATAAACAAAACCAAGCAGCAATAATTGGTGATCATTTGTAGTCCTATCACCTTTTGAAAATGTACGTGATTGTTTTGTTGACAAGTTGTTTAGCCGTGGATTTTTTGCAAATTCATTTGAATGAATTCAGTATGTGGTGTCAGTATTAATTTCAAGACATTTTCATCCTGCAGTTGTTGGCAGTCGTTAGCTGTGGGAGTGGGACCTGCCCTTCCCGTGACATAATGAAATGGTCTGGTCATGGCTCTACCATTTCCGCCAGACTAAGTGTGATGGATTGGGATGAGAATAAGGACAGAGGTCAGAGGGGGTGAGGATTGATGAAAGAAGAGCACTACATTACAATTTCAAGGGTGTGTACAGTATACTTCAATCGTAAAAACAAGACATAGCATCTTCTATCCTCTAAGCAAGTCATTATATCATACAAACACATGCAATTCTTTATACAACTGCCAATGGCTAGCATATATATATCTGTATTTTAATCTATGGTATCTCCATTAAAAAACAAATCTGGAGGTAAAAATGTTGTTTTTTAAACAAAGTGTGTCTAACAAAACAGTGACAACAAGTCTGCGAGTGTTTTCTTATTTTATGAAGTCAATCTTGGTGAGGAAGATTGCAAAAGGAATGTACTTTGGACTTATGATAAAAAGGTTGGAGACAGTTTGTGTAAACAGATGTATTTTGTCTGAAATTATGTCCCACAGGATTTAGGGTTGTTGGTTGTGCCAGACATCCAAAGAGATTCTGTGACAAGTTTTTATGAAATGAAACAGATAAGGATACACTTCAACCTTGTAAGAAACAGTTTAAGTACATGCTTTCTGTTTCCTCATCCACATGACATCATGGAAAATATTATCTTTATATTCTTTTTTTTTTAGAAGGAAAGTAAAAGCCACTAGTTACAACTAAATGAAGATTCAAAATGACTCTTTGCACACAATTGAAACTTGAATCACATACAAATATTTTGAGTAAAGGCGCATGTATGTTACCAGTCAAACTGACCTTATATGTCGTTAGAAGATCTGAGTTGAATTCTGAGTTGAATTCTGGCAATACAGCAGAATGCAAGCTCCTATAACATTATCAGATCACTCTGCTCAGACATTTCATGTTAATTATTTGTTCTATATCTTCCTTTTCTGAGCAAAAAGATGATCATGTATTACGGTGAAAACATTTCTTTGTGTGTTCAGAAGAAGGGTGTAAGGCTCTATGCCTTCTTCTAGGCACACAAAATACTTTTCCCACGTAACAAAAAGGCTGTAAGCAATAAAATGGCCCCTGAAAAAAAAGTGGCATTACTGTTACATTATTGTTGCTAGAATTACCCTAAAGAGATGTTTCCCATTCCCATGCAGAATGTAACCTTCCTATGATGACTAATGAATGGTAGAAAACTGATCAAACCTTCACACTCAGTTGTCTTGAAACACAATTTTGCAGATTTATTGCTTACATCCTTTCTGCAGTAACTTTTGTTACGCCCTTCCACGTCCACAACTAGATTTGCCCCAAGGATAAAGGCATTTCAAAGACATTTCCAGCGCAGTTAATATACCTTTAAGAGTTCCCTTGACCCTGTCCTCCCATCCCTCCTCAAAGACCAAATGATGACTACGTGATGAATATGAAGTCTCCTTGAAACAATATGGCAGTTAATTTTAATGCACGGCACCAGCCATCGGCCAAAGGCAACCTCTATCATTGAACCTGTTTTGAATACCCTTTGTTTTTTTTAAACTGAGAGTCGTTACTGTCATGCACCAATGTCAACTGCTAGTTTGAAATATTTATAAGGGTATGAAAGGGGCCTGCATATATTCTGTTATACGATACAGCAAGGCGTCATTGTAAAAACTTCAACTTGGTGTCAAAATGCTGTATTATTTTATTTGGCCATAAATTATTTGAGTGTGAGGACTGCAATCTTTAAGAACACATCAATCATGTACAGCTTGAACAAAGGAACTTACAGATGATGTCCTTTATACTGTTCACAAACAAACAGAGCTTGTTTGCATTATTACTCCCATGACAAAAAAAGAAAGTATGAAAATATTGGCTGAATATGTTTTGAGGCTGCCCCCTCACTTCAAATAAAGGAAAAAGAATGAAGCTTGTAGTCTTTGCTCAATGACTTACACTGGTCCATCTGCACAAAATGCAGAATGTTAAAGAAATCCTATTACTTCTTCTATTGACTACACTAGTCTTGGATAATTTTCCCTTATGACATTTCCTACTTTTTTCCCTTCTGTAATTTCAAAAGGAAGAATGGTATTGAGTTGTTTACCAGTCGTTATACTTAGTCTAATTGGTTCATCTGGGTTATGTAGGACTGTCAACTGCAGGTAATTTTGCTAATGCATACACTTGAAACTGCTTGAACTAGTTGCCTGCATTAAAGTCCTGCAAATGAATACTTTAGCGATCATTAAGAAACCATTAGACCCAAGAGATCTATAAAGCTGGATTTTGAACTGCACTGTGATGTGCTCAGGTCAAGATAAACAGGGAATAAATATACCTATTTCCACACTGCAGCAAGGCTGTTTTCTTCTGTAAACGAATGCATCCAAACTGAGGCTTGAGGGCAACCACAGTATGGCTCCTTAAAAAAAACAAAAATTCTTATAATTGGTACTGCATGCAAGGAACAAGACAGGGGTCAATTGGGAAGGTGGAGTGAGTGCACTTGACAAAGACACAAGCCAGCCTGATTTACGGGTGAACCAACTGATTTACTGAACCTAATAGTACAAAATCATCAACAACACAACATACATAACAGCTAATACAGAAGAATTCCATTTATGAATGTTTACAGTTTGTATAAATTTATCAACAAGCATTAGACACAAAAGTACATGCGACACCAGGAAACCTTCTTCCCAGGGGAGAGTTATTCATTTATTTTATCGAGGTTTTGTTTATTTTCTCAACTGCCTGCACTTTTGCAATCCCACAGCTGTTTCAGAATTGCTCCCCGCATTATTTGTTTGGATATGTATCGCTTTTGATGCAAGTTTTTGTCATGAGTTTGTAAGAATAGATGAGTGAAGGTTGTGGGTTCACAATGGGGTGGTAGATTTATAACGCTGTTGAGTCAAATGTTTGCTGGCTTAATCACACCAGTGATTAACAGATTGGGAACCAGCCCATACGCATTGTGTTACATGTAGATCCGTCTGGTTTTTGTTGTATTCATTCGTTTCATGGCATGCAGGAGTGTGTATGTTTTTTGTCCCCAAAATAGTCTATCAAACCAAAGAGAAAGGACCTGCAGGTGTAATCTGGGATATACTTTCGAAGCCTTTAAAGATAATGTTGTTAAAAACAATAATATTTCTTGGTTGTGACATAAACCAACCACCACATTTTTGACCCCTTGCACTGATGTCATTTTTGTCACCCAGAACAACCTTGACGAGCCTTTAATTGTTTGCAGTCAGTCGGACGGCTAACGTGTACATCCACCCAGACATTCCATAGAGTAGTGTGCACCAGTAGGTGGTACGCACCTTCCATGGTAGGCATAATTTTCCCTTAACAAGAGGGACTGAAGGTAATGGAATTTATACTTGCAATCTCCCTTTTCCCTGGGGTTATTGTGTAATCCCCAATTCATGAACTTTGTCCTCTTTTATTATACAAATGTGACTTACAAGAATGGACAGGCTGTCGCCATTGTTTATCATTGTGTTCGTCTCAATGTTAGGGAAACCCTAGCCTTCGGGGATTCCAGCATACTAATGTGTTCTCACAAGAGAGCAACAAATCGCAGTCCTTAATATGAGAAACTTTGTTGTCTTTCCTTTGTCAAGTCAGGGTTCATTGTGACAGTGGCATTTTCAAATAAAAATGATTACTCTCCAAAAAGCTCCAAAAAGTTCTGAAAAACAATACCTCGCAGAGGCACAATATTTTGTTTTTTTGAATCTCAACTGAAAATGGTTAAATCAAAATAAGAACTGATTTTGTTTGTTTTGTTTTGTTTTTGATGTTGGTGTTGTTTGTTTGTTTTTGGTTTTTTTGGTGGGGGAGGGCAATATGGCAGTGTTTCAGATGAAAATATGTCTCAGGCAAAATGGTACTGTTATAAAGTTTATGAAAAGACATATTGACAGATTAAAAAGCTGAAGCCAACCCTTAACAAAATATATATAGCTTCCAAAAAAATAGCTTCTAATGTCAAACAGTGTTCATAAGTCAACACACATTCTTAAAAAAATCCCCTAACCCATCCCAAAGGCATGACAACAAAATATGGCACTCAGAAAAAAAGTACAGGCACACTGCTTTCAGAAACATTTAAACCACTAAGGATTTAAAATGAAGCATTAGTCGCCCCCTTTGACCGACAAATGCCCCTTCCTGATGATTTGCTCTGAATGATTAAACTAAGTCTGTTTACACAGAGCCTTTCATTCATGCCACCTCTCCATCAAATCGTGACATCCAAAATAGACAGTTTTCTCAGGAGCATGTTTCTCATAAAGCAAGTCTGGTTCATCTCGGCCTCCTGCATAATGCAGCACACCTAATTTCAGTTCCAAGTAGAGAGAACGGTTGTAATATAAACCGAGTCTGGCCAAGTTCAGGGAGAGGTTAGCGTAAGATAACTACTTAACCTTCCTGGTTTCAACTTACATGTATGCCCCATTACGTGACAGATAAATGACTGGAATGTCTCTTTAATATAGACAAAATCCGCACGTACACCACTAGAATTTATACACAATGAATGTTCCCAAAATACCACACACACACAAAGCTTTCATTCTATTTGTCTTATTGTATTGAAAAAAAGAGAGAAAACTTTCCTGGAACACATGATGTCATTTTGAATGAAAAGCTGATCTTTTTCAATGCTTCGTTTTAGCTTTTTAGATATTTTGTTTTCTTCTTGACTTTTAACTTACTTTTAGTTTTTTTTTGCTTCCTATATAAGTACTTGGCTGTTCACTTTAAGTTATTTTTCAATTTTATTTAAAGTATTTTTGGGGCCTAGGTTTTATAGTTTTTATTGTCAAGCCTTTTAGGGGTACTTAATATAAGTCGCCACATAATGCCTTTTGTTATTATTTAAATTATTATTTTAATGGAAAGCTTGAGGACAATCTAACAAAGTTCATAAAAATGAAATCCATTTGGCATTGAACAAGTTTGACCTTTTATTTTTAAACAAAACTTGTCTTATCATAATGGACACAACATCCTCAGAAATCTGTGTATTTTTAAATCGGAAATGACTTTGTGATTAAAAATTAAAATGCTGTCAGTTCATAGGATTCATCAGAACTGTATATATTTCTAAATTTAATTTCACAGCATTAAGAAGAAAGGGATAAAAATGGTTGAGTGTCATCAAGTATGAATAAATAACAAGCTAATGTAGGTCCGTGACATCAGAGAGGCAGATGTCTCCCTGCCTGGAGATGAACTATGTACTTATCTCCCACAAACCATCAGTCTAGGAAGGCAGTACCAGATGGAAAAATACAAAGTTGTAACTGCCCCAAATTTCAACCTTGCAGGGTCTCACTCATAAAATACAACATAATGTAATGATAAGTTATTTACAAAAAAAATCTGTGTAATGTCTTCAAACATCTGTCTGAGCAAGTTTAACTGGAACTATCTCCCGAATGGAAACCAACTAATAATTATACTGTCCTCATTTCATACTTATTCCCAGATAGAATTAACTTATGGTCAACACTTTTATTTGTAACAGAAAACCATATTGCAATTAAAAGTGTCCGGTACTGACCTACATTTGACAAAAAGACTAATTGCATCCTTTCAGCAATGTTTCATTTTCTTGCATATCCATCTTAGAAAAAAAAAACTGTTTTGATTTACAACACTTGAGTCTTGAAACTGCCAAGACATTCATTATTTTACCACTGATGGAGGATGCACGCGATGTTGCAATTTGAAGTCAAAGTTCGGTGATCAAATCGCAGTTGTGATGATGATGATAGGCTTAGCATGAGTGCACAACCACTAGGGCTAATTGGTTTGATTGCAAAAGCCATCATCGGGAGTTACTCTATGCATAAACTAGCATCTCACCATGAAACACAATTTAGCAACATTATGGCAACAGGAAAGTCAAAACGGTGTTTGTTTGTTGTGTTACTTTCCTTCAACACCAAATTGAAAAAAAATTAGTGAAGTTGTTACAGTGTACTCTATAAGCATACCTGGAATTGATAAATGCAACAGAAAAACAACTATGTTTTGTTGAAAATGGTAAAAAAATGTGTGTTTTTATGCATGAAAATTGCTTGTCTGTAAACCCTTCTAGTTACAAAACCTGGTGGTTTGGACAGAGGGTACCAACAGAGGGCAGCAGATAATCTCACTATGTATCAATGAAGCCCTGCCATGTTCAGCCAATAGGAGTCAGTTGTACAGGCGGTTACACTTTTCACAATTTCCTAACACAGCAATATATAAAGTTTTGCACATTTACGAAATTGTTAGTCTGAACAAATTAATCCATTCATACAACTTAACGCAACACTATTTTCATCCTAAAACTGACATAAAATCTTTGTTAAAGTAGAGTAAAAGGAAATTCACATCTGAGGAGACTCCATAATTTCTTGAATGTTGTCCCAAACGGTCTACAAAACAAAGTTTTAATTGCTTATTTTACCTTATCTGTTTTAATATATTTCTATTTATTGGAACTTACACTACAGTTTATTTATTTATTTATTTTTTTATTGTCTTTTTGGAAAGAGGGGAGAACACTTATCCCATGTCTGAATTAGCAGCTAGAGCAACGGCTGTGGCTAGATGTCTGTGTTACCATTTGTTGAAGTATTGTACATCCTTAGCAGCACCCTTAGCAACATTCGTAGCCATAGCTGTAGCCACCAGTTCAGATACTGTCTTAGAAGTAAAAGTTTGCGACAAATTAAATCTAAATAAACATCTGTAAAATGACAAGTTTTCTCACCAAAACATCTTTAAGATAAATATCTGTATGGTGAGTCAGATGTTCAGAAAGGCACATGTAGCTAAGACGTAAGCTGCTGTGATCAAGCTCACTATGGAGGTTATCTAGAGTGTAAAGGGGGGAAGGACATCTAGTTTTTTTTCTTTATCCAGACACAAGTTTTATGGTTTCCGACCCAACAGTTTGATTTTCCTTGTTGAGGGCCATTGGGAATCGGTGGTGAGCGTGTAAAGAAAGCTGAGTTATCATTATAGGTTAATATAGGTCACTAGACTTCAGTAGGTTGGGTTTGGGGAAGTTTGTACAAATGTCTCAGCCTGAGATAAGGATGTCAAACATGTACAGACTCTGAAGGGTTGGCAGGATCCAGGGGGTGAGGGGAAGTGCCCCCGTTTTATCACAAGCAAACTTTATCATATGTTATTAGTGTGCGCTATGTTGGCAGAGTGCCACCCTAAAGATTTTTCCTCTGGCAGAAAAGCAACTTATCTTGTAAAGTGTGGAAGAATCTGAAGATTCCATTCCTTTACCAAAACATTTTAAATACAATAATTAATACTTTTATTAATTAATAATTAATACTAATACTTTTATAATTTTTAAAATTATTATAATTTTGTGTAATGTAAGTTTGTCCCAAACAAGGCTAAAAGCCACTCTTGGTAAGGGGCTACAAGAAGAAAATATCTAAGATGAAAATAACTCAGGGAAGCTGAAGGTAATGTTAAATTTAAAAGTGAAGGTGTATTTTGCGAAAAGACTTTTATCTGTTAAAGCTTAAGGTAAATTTCTTGTGGACTTGAGTGAATGTAGTTGCCAAAGGAAGAGGTCTACACCAAACCCCTAAACAAAACCTTTGTTGCAAGAACCTGAGAAGGCTCTTTAGATGTGTTACTTCAAAATTACAGGTTAAATTTATTTCCAGGTTGATTGGGTACAAGGCCAAACTCCATGAAAAATTCTGGGTTTTTTTCATCTGCTTGTTTTAACCAGACTTTGATGTGCATTGTCATCGAATCGATTACACCCAATATACAGATGGGTGATCACATGAAATTCATCAAGCCCTTTTCTAATAACGCCCACGCTCACTGGTATCATCATAATTGCTACAAAGATATCTTTCGAAACTCATTGTGTAAGTCAAGGTTGAAGATGTAGAGCACTTAAGATAAACCTGTGTTGAAGGACACTGATGTAATTGCAGTTGCATAAGATAAAATTCACAAAAATAGGCCAAAAAAAGGTAGCTGCTCGAATCACTGAATTGGGGCAGTTTGTAGCCATTTCTCAAAAAAATGTTTAATGGCCTTGTTGTACAGATAATGGCAAAGTTGTTTAGTGGAAGTAAGTTTTTTTTCACAACCGTTTTATTTGCAAAGATTATCCGGAAACAAAACGAAGGACATTTTTGAAAAGGTAACCTTTGTAATTAGCACTAGCAGCTTTAACAACAGCTCACAAACAATTATCAGTATTCTACTGTAAATATATACTGCCACAGTAAAGGATGTGAACCAGTTATAAGCCCATAGCAACAGCCAAAAGCAGCCACACAAAGGGCGCCCTCAGATGGCTAAATGCCCTTTCCAGTTAAATCGACTACATTATCCCTTGTGATACAGTTGTGTTTACATTCATTTATAAAAAATGACTAAATTTAAAGAGTGGGAAGCTATGACTTTGACAGGGAGGGGATTCATTCCCTTGTGGTTCCAACTTATACCCTCAAAAAACTCTTATTTTGCATATTTGGGGTTTTTTTCACAGTTTTTTTTTTCTACTTAGAAAATTGACAGAGCCACCCAGGAAAACAACTTAGTTCGCAGGAGGGGGAGAGGTTATGACATGGGGGTAAAGAAATGAGAACAAGGTTGCACTGGCCTTGAACGGCTAGGTCACTGAGGGTCATCTGAGGGTAAGAAGCTGGGAGGAATAACGAGGGCATTATGGAAGCAGACCTTTCTTGATAATGTAATTATAGAGTTTTTAATACAAAACTAAAAGCAGTAGAGCTCAGCAGTAAAACATACTATATATATATTTAAACCAAGAACTTTTGTGAACTAGAGAACCACTCTGCCCAATGTACCTCTCAAGACAAGTTTCCGTTCATGCACACTTTAACATAGTAAGGTGTGACCTACATGTGGCACTTAATTACCCGAATCAAGGGCGATGTGCTTATGCTGAAGTATCTCAATCTAGAACACACAGACTGAAAAGAGCCATATTTTGGTTCCTAACAAACATTCTAAGGCTGTGTCTGAATTTGCGGCTATGGCTATGGCTACGGCTAGATCCCCACCTCATCATGCAATAAAGTATAGGACGTCCTTAGCAACACCTTGTGCGCCTGCCTACTCCACATTACTAAAGCATTCTTTGCTTATACAGCTAGCGCAGAAATTTGGCGCTTGCCATGTGAGCAAAGAATGGTGATCACAAGCACAGAATTGGGTGGTAAGAAGAGCCATGAAGTTGGACCATGTACATAACATGACTGATACCTGCAAAAACCAATGTCAAACATGCTCTGGGAGCAGAATGACAAGAGCAAGTGAGATGACAAGAAAATTTATTGGGCTGATGGATGATATGTCAGGAAAAAAATGATAGATCCTAACATGACAAAATGGAGCAAACTTACTGAAATTATTTTGCTAATTAAAAACAGTTTGGCACAGATGGAAAAGTAATTAAGTTAAATTAAAACATTAGGCAATGATAAATTGGACTGCATTCTCCTTTGAATCATAACATCAAAATTGATTACCACAAATCACTTTGTTAATTTTAGAAAGATTACTGTGCTTTTTTTTTCTTTTTCTTCACATCATCAATTTGCAACCCATTTTTCAACTTTCAACTGGAAAAAACTTTAGAAAAGCAGTTTGGTGTTTCCATGGGAAAGTTTTTTGGGAATGTTTGCAAAACAGGTGTCCCTCCCAAGTACACACTAAACCTATTGACCCAGTTCACCTGATGTCATTACCCAATTTGGGAGTCAGATGCCCTGGGTGTTACTGCGCAGTGCACTAGGTAAGGCCATGGCCTCTGTTGCCCCTGGTCTTGGCCTTGGTGCCCCTTCAAAAGTTTCTCATGTACTTAAAGATTTTCCCAATGGAAGCACCCTTTGCAAAATGAAAATGGCCTTGCCCTTCCAGGTCTTCTAGGTGACGCGCACATTGCTTAGATGTGCCCCAAATTATTTCTAAGCATTTTAACTCCAAAGAGTGCACACCATAGGTAGAAAGTGGTTGCGTGTGACATCAGTACAAAAGCTCAATACACACCTTGAGTTGCACGGATCTAAGCTGCACAAATTATAAATGTAAATGTTTACGGATCTACAGGCACACAAACTGCATGAAATGACAGTTTTAGTGCAACGAGAACCTCATTCTTGTTGTTGAAAAGGCAGAATTTTTACATCTTATCAAGGTCTTTCTACCCACCCCCTTTTCCAATACATGAATGACCAATACTGTGTGGTAGGATTCCATACATTGGACATATTACATAACTTGGGATCGAGAAAGGTTCAGTGCCAGTGAAGCTGGGCTCATGCTGCCAATATTTTGTTTTACTCTTTACAAATAAAATCCCAACTTAAGAATCTTCTGGTAAGAAAAGGAGGGTGATATACTTTTCCATCTAGCTTTAGTTTAGATTGATAATACAAATGAGAGAAAAAAACCTGTGTCGTGATGAATACATATCTATCCATCTGACCGTTGCATTAACTATTTATAATGATAAGTTAATGGGGCGTAACTCAGACATACAGGGGGTTTGTGCCGAGATCTTGGGGAGTATTGCAGATGGACCAAAGGCTGATATTACATGTAATAATAAATATAAGGGGGTAGATTAATATAACAGGTCTAGGTCGACAGGTGGGGAGGAGCTGTGAATGGAAAATGGAGCCTTAAAGAGATGGTATAACATAAGGGTTTGAAATGATGAAGTGAATCATTGTCAATTGTGAATAGTAAAAATGTTCACTGTGGTGGCCAATTCAGAGCTGTGTATTGACAGAGCTACAACATGGATGAACCAGTTTGAATTGGTCACATGATTGCTGGATGCCATTTTCGGTCCAAAGGTAGTGCAATGCAATGTGTAGTCTAGTCTGGCACCCCATGTGTGCACATGCATTTGTTTGGACTGAAAATGGCTTCTAATTGTAAGTTGCTGGAACTCACTTAATACACAGCTCTGGCCCACCCATGAGAACATGAAAATGACCGCAAAATTAAACAAACTTTCAAAGTTTTCTTAAAATAACATTTTGAAACAAAGCTTTTTTTGTGTGTTTTGTTATTTGGTGCAGGTCTCTAACCCTCTGATATAATTCTCTAATCTTCTCTACCAGAGATGGTTAATACCCAATATAAGAATGCTTCAATTATTTAACATACCCAAAGCCACAAAATATCTCTCCATTTATTTTATTGAGCAATATATAAAAGTTTACGAGCATTATTTAACATACCCAAAGCCGCAAAAAACATCTCCCCATTTATTTTATTGAGCAATATGTAAAAGTTTTATGAGCAATATGATCAACAATCATAACAGCCACACCAATGAATGCAAATTGTGGTATCCATGGCAACATAAGTAGAGCAGCAGCTGCCCTTGATCCCAAGGTTTGACAAGTTGTCGAGGACATCTGTTAGAGGATTAAACAAACTATGAAATGGAGACTCACCAAAGCAATTTGTTTAATTGTTTTCCCTGTGCAACTTAAACAATCGTTAGCTGCTTAAGAAACATTGTAAAAAAACACAAACAAACAAACAAACAAACACACAAAACAGAGACATGTTGGAGTAAAGTTCCATCCCAAACCCACTATACAAGAGACAAATTAATACAACCGTCATCAATTTACAAATTCACAATTTCTGTTACTGGGATTAAGTCTGCATCCAGAAATTCCCACTAAAATGTTCTCAAAAGTAATAGCTTTGAATTCTAATTGCTTTTTTCTCTTAAAGTGCTTTGAATTTATTACATTTCATTTAGATGGTGTCACCAGTTTACAAAAAGAGAGAGCTTATGTACATTCCAGTGTATTTTCTGGCGGGCAAGAAACACTAGTCAGTGAAATTGCTACATAAAATCAAGAACAGTAAAAAAAAAGAGCAAAGTAGTTTTGAGAGGCGCCACCTTGCTGACATAAAAATTTATACAAATATTATGTTGCAATTTCCATAAAATGCTAGGTTTTATGTCTCCAGTGGACACTTAGTTGTGTGTAAATCATGCTGTGGCAAGCTCAGGTTCTATACCTCTTTTGTAGTCACAGATCACATCGTCCATACCAGGAGAGTTGTGAAGACTGGCTATAAATCTTAAAACTATCAACAACAAAAGACTTTGATGGTTTGATTTCATTAATGAAAACATTCTAATAAGCAATAAATTCTCCAAGGCTTTACATCAACAGATGTTTGATAGGGATTAATATTTCTACCATGGTCTGCTGATCAAGCATAGGAACTCACATGTTGGGAGGTAAAAGCAATGAAGTTAACACATTTTGGTACAAAGTCGCATTCAACAGAAAAACTTGTACGAACTTTATTTTTTGTATCATTTCAGAGTCATAAAAATTTGAGCTTTTTGCTGATGAATCAAGTACTCATATGTGCTAAGCACAGAAAACTTTGCTTTGTGGAACCAAGATTACCATGTAATGTATTATTTGTGTCTGGACCCAATCTCTTTAAAGTCGGTATGCATACAAACTAGCTTAGCACAGAAAAATATTGCTAGGCAGAAACAGGTTACCACTTAGAAACTATGTCATTCATATTGTTAAGACTGGTGCCTTGTTAATAATCCGCTCAACAAAATAATTTGCTTAGCGATATTTTCTAATTAGCAGCTTTAACAAATTGGGCCCTTGTCCCTGCTAATAATGTTTAACATGTAACAAATGTTATGTTTTTATGTTTTCTCTTCAGACATGTTGGCAACAATGGTATTAATTTCCAAGGAGCCTTAATGGGTTTTCTACTTCAGTGCAACATGTCAACAACACTCGATACTTTTATAGTTACATTCAACCATGGAGGTCATCAGTTATTAATGGAAGCTGGTTGCACACTCATGGTCATCCATATCCATGTGTCTTCAAGTTAAAGAACACTTTACTACAGAAAGTAGGTCGTTGCTTCAGGGGTGATGCAGTTTATAATACAGCTGTACGTAGTTGCGTCAAGCGCAAGATATCAGTTTAGAGAAAGTACTTTTGAGGGCGCTCCACTCAAACCCTAACAGATAGAAACGGGGCTCGCACAGAGTATTGTCAACACAGACTGGTTCAGTAATAGTCATACCATACTTGGTTTATTATTGTTAGGTGACTTTCAAAATGGTGGATGAGGTCTGTTTCATTACATACAAAATGTTGTAGAAAATAACGTCAAGATATCTGTCCCCTCAAACTAGCATATCTTGAGGGAGGTAGCTATTATGATGCAACAGGACTTTTATATTATCTGCTAAAGGCTAAAGACATGGCTTTGGTTGAGGCCATGTCAGCCATTTTGAAGCCATATTAAAAACCCAAAACTAAAGACCTGTCACTCATAAGAAGGCTTTTTGATGTACTTATTCAAACTCGATATGCAGGGCTACATATGCACATAGAGCAGTAATTGCTTTGTCTCATTTATGTTCAGTCAATGAAGAACATTCTCTTCTTGCTGCTGTTTTTTTTGCTGTTCCTGTATGTAAAGTGTGCCTCACAAACGCATATGCTAATCTGTAACAATGCCGGAAATTATGCTTCCAAGGCAATGATATATTGAAACTAATTTTTCGTATTTGAGTCGTATCCTAATTGCCTAGGAATTGGCAAATTGCCCAAGGATGCAATGGAAATACCTAATACATCTTGAGTGACATCTGCAGTATACACTGTGAACTACAATTAGCAAGACATTCAAATGTTTTCTGTGCCATTTGAATGCCAAGGTCATAGAATGAGGAAGAATAATCGTGCAATGCGGGAGGGGGGGGGGATTGGAATAATAAATAAAGAGGCAGGGTATAAATGAGCACCACGTTTTGCAATTTGCCGGTTGATATGATCTAAATGAAAAGGGTCTTGCTTCTGTTTGAAGGACTGGGAAAGATAACAACAACAAGAAGTCTAACAGGTTATCTGGGTTATGGAGGTTGCCAGTACATTGATGATTGGAGAAGTGGCATTCACAAGGGTTCTTATTAAAAAAAAACAAAGTATGGATGCTGACCTCTGTGGAAAGCTGAAGTAATTAAAGAGGCACTTTGCTATCACGCAATAATCTGCTGTCGTGTTATTGATGCATCTAAACTGTACACAGTCTATTCCACCTTCAAAATTGAAGGACAGTTCAATAACATTTTTTGTACAACTAGCAAATGGGTTTAAGAAAAAATATTGTACTTTTTATCGACTGTAGGCTGCTGTTAGCAATAGTGTAGCCAGAACTGGCCTTTACAGCCTGGCACTTTCCTGCCAGATGTACCTTTGACCTCGCATGCCATAATACAAGCTATACTCATTGCGTGTAGTCACTATCAGCCTGGTAGTAATGCCTCATTGCATGTATATGTCTATCCAATGAAATCATTGGGTTTGTATGACCAGTGCCTGTCTTTATCCTTATGGATAATGACAGTGGACCAGTCTAATGTGATTGTACTGCTGAAGCAAGATTCGGCCAATAGAGGGCACACTTTCATATTAACAGTATTTCAACACCACATTGTCCACTCAACATATTCTTGTTCAACAACCAAAGTCAATCAATGCTTCAAGGGAGTTCAGCCAAGTTTTCTCTCAGCATTAAATTTTAGCAACTTTTCCTGCCAAGTCTATCATTAAAATCCTGGAAATGTAATCACAACTTGATGCTAAATAGGGATTGCATTATTCAATGGTAAAAGTCTCTAGGTAAAGAAATGTGCAGTTCTGGAGAACTGAACATTCTGAAAAGGAGAAGAGACAATAACACTTGGTACTGCTGGTTAATGCAACCTCACAGGAACCCATTTGTACTCCTGGGTGTGGAGAAACAATTAAAGTAACTGTGTCTGATAATATCAAACATGTTCACCCCTTTCTCATCTTGTTAATACAGATGGATTATACTTTAATCTCTTTACATTATTACACCCAAAGTTACCCGATTTATCCTTCACAGGTACCCATTTAAAATCCTACGTTTAACGAAACACCCAAACCCATATCACACATGCCAAGCCAAGTCATGTTTTTGTGTTACGATATCCTATTGAATTACAATTTAAGACTTTCCAACATGGCCGACTCAAGCCTGTCCAAATTTCAATTTCCCTACAATTATTTCCTATGCGATTTTGTGAGAATAGATTGTCCAAGATAAGCAAGGTGAGAAAATCATTAAGAACTGTTGTGCAGAAGCATAAATCAGACATTGAGACAACTGTGGGGAACAATGGAAAGTTGTTGATGGGCATTATTCATAACCCTGTGTAGGTTTGTCTACTGAAGCCTCAGGACTTGACCCTCTTGTTAGCAACTTGTTTGGACGTAAACACTGATGATCAAATTATTTGGACACTCAAGCTGAAGCAAAGTTTCTTACACCACAGCACGCATGTGTCCAGAGGTCAATTTCACAAAATCTACTATCATCCAAAGACTTCACTTTACAGCAAAACAAGTAATGACAATTTTCTTGCTAATTAGATTCCCTTTCATGTAACACAAACACCAGAGAGATCAGTCAGCAAACATTCGGGTTTCAGGGATCTGAAAACTCAACACCTTTTGTACACAAGTGTATGGCACTCTATAGGTGATTTGGCAGATTGGTTCATTCCACTCCATTTTGAAAGAGTTGCGTAAAATGCACCCATTGGAAAGATCAAATTGTTCTCCTTTCATCCCTTGTAAGCTTGGATATGGAGATTGAACATGGACAAAACTACATCTTTATAAGGAATGGTCTTTGTGTTCAGGCTTGAGTGCCTTTTTGTGTGTGATCATTGTCAACTAAAGTCGCCCATGGTAAAGAAGAGGTTGTATGATTGCAGTGGACTAAAATAGCCTACGGTAACTAAAGAGTTAAAACAAAAGAGACTAGCGTGTTCTTTATTGAAGAGGTCTCAGTTGTGTACAACTCTTTTGAAACTTGCTCAAAATAGTCCAACAGGGTAACAATGGAAGAGTCTAATGGAAGAGAAGTCCTTGATAGACAACATTTATAAACCAGTCATTGGTTTACCTTGGTTTGTAGCTTTGTACAAACTCTATAAGACTTTCTTTCAAATGTCAAGTCCAAAAATAATAGAATAACGGAGGTACACAAATATGAACGCATATTTGTGCATGTACTCATTGCTGTTGAATAAGCCACTTGCAACTTGATTTGAAAGATGTCTGGTACAATGCCTTGCTCAGTTGAAAGTGAATGCTCAGTTGAAATTCCTCTGACTACATCCATGCTTTGTCACATGGTTAGGAGCAAGCTTTTGCAGTTACATTAGGGACAGCAAACACTCATACATGGTTTCCAAAGGATAGCAGTCTTTTCTTATTGTGAGGTTGCTATACAACCTGATATGACACTTGTGTCCTTTAGCAAGATACTTTACCATTATAGCTTTGTCCTTAGGATGGGACATTAAGATAAAAGAACCCAGAGCACTTATCATGGAAGAGTAGGGGTTAACTCCAGTGTTTCTGGTTCACATAGCAAGCATTAAATTCACCTACAAGGCATCATTGGTTCCATTACCAGAAATACATTACAATAATGTACAAAAGTATCTTTAGTCTGAGACAAATTCAAGTTGAACATTTAATGACCAGGCAAGTCACTGTACCAGAAATTATTCAAATTTAACTCACAAATGGCTTATGGTTAGTGTTACTCATTCTGTACAAACATTCGTCCGAACTGGATTTTCAAACTTCATTGTTTCGAATCATTTTTGGTAACTCCTGTTATTTTGTAACCTACCTGTACCAGCAAAAATGCCTTCCTTGTAGGTACAAAGACACAGAATGGGAGAGGATGTCCTCTGAACAACTTGAGCTGGCTCACTAGAAGAATATCAAATTACATGTCAAGTTCCATAAGTACCAAATAGATGTCTGTTTACAAAGAAATAACTTAAGTTTTCACTGAATATACTCACAATACTTAAATACAACTCACAAATTCTGATGTGTCTTTGAGTTTCTTGCTACTCACTTTGAAGTGAGAAGGCTGTGATTTCTTTGTTCATTTATGTAAATATTGCATCATAAACTTGGGTGTGGTCACAAGGTTGAATGGCTTCTGACTGGCACCCCCGAACAAAGATATTGACAAATAGGGAGACTGCCAACATTAGGGCTAGAAGGCCCAGTTGGTAGAGTGACAGAACAGTTATCTGGAGGTTGCAGGTTCAACTCCCACTTGATTCAATTGTCCATTGTTCAACCCAAAATAAATTATATAAAGGCTTACACGTTTGCTTACACGTTTGCTTAACTACGAGTCATAACTAAACACTGATTTTTTCATAACTTTATTTGTTTATAACTTTCTCTCTCCGTTTACTCTCAACTGTTTGAAACTGTTAAGGCAATTAGAATAATTAGGTTTTCTCTGTGGGTTTTACTTTGAGTGTCAACTTATATAAACTATTTATCGATTACTTATCACAAAACACAGATGTGTTGCAAGTATAATCAATGCAGTAACTGTATGAGTTTCTCAAAATGCTGTGAGAAACAGGAAGAGCTGAGTAATTCACCTGTGATTTCTGATATCGATTATGTGTAGAGTACCATCTTGGCTTCCAGCGATAACTATTTCACTAGAGAGGAACGCGCAACAATTGAAGGCCGAGGATCCTTTAACTTGGAAGACCTAAACAAAGTATCAATAAAACAGGCATAAAAGACACTGGGTATTAATGGAGATTTAGGACCAGGGCTTTAGCCCAGTCTATTAACACCCCCTTGACCCCTGAGGTATTTATCCAGTGTTAAAGACCAAGCAAAACACTTTATTCGGATTCACTGGTTTAATTGTTTTAAACATTGAATGCAATCAAAATGACAAGAAAGTTGACATTAACATTAATAATTAAGGAAAAGGGATCTCTCTTCACCCCAAGCAGTATGTCATACCTTCTTCCTGCTCTGTAATCCAACGCCAATCAAATCTCCACCTTCAGTAGCTATCACTAGTAGCTTCCCTGCAGTACCGACTTCTTCATCAGCTGCAAGATTAACAAATTGATACCAAAAATAAAGCAGTGATACACCGCTTCCAAATTCAATGGTAAAATTTACAGGACCCAATTTCATAAATCCTGTAACAACATAAAAGTTTTAAGCACAGAAAAAACTTGCTTAGAAGGAAAAGGTGACCAAACAAAATTCCATGAAGTTTACATTGTTGCTTCTGGTGCACCACTCATTTTTCACTCAGTAAAGAAATTTGCCAAGCAGTATTTTTCAGGTTAACAGCTTTATGAAAGCCCCTGTGACTTGAGTTGGCCTTGAGCATTTGAGCTTCTACCCACTGCACTCACGGCAATTGTAGTAGGTGCCCCATTAGTTTTGCCATAGTGGGCTGTGGTGCTCTTCACAAAATTCCCAAACATTTGTATAAAGTAGTTTTCCTCACAAGGGAAAATACTATACCCTTTAAAGCTAGGGTCATACTTTGGTAATGAACCAGAAGAAAAAAAAGTAAATTCTATCTGAAAGCTTACTTATTAGAAAGATGGTAATGGTAAGCATCCTGTAAAATTATTTCAAAAGTAGACACTGTATTCAGCTGAATCTTTCACAGGTTACTTTGATTGTATCTTTCTTTATAATTTTGCCAATAAATCATTAGAACATTGACAAAAGCCAAACGATGACCCTACCATTAAAGAACAAAGTTTTAGACCTGACATTTCTAGCATGTCTTGATACACCAATGGCTAATCAATATCTATAAAATCAATACATATTGAATACCAGATCTATAATAATACTGCACAACAATCTTACGTGAGGGTTGCTCTGGACTTCCTAAATCAACAGAATGACAGACTTCAGCGATGGCACAGGAGTTGATGATATCAGTGCCCTGGTAGAGAGTTGCTAAGCATTTGGAGTTACCACAATTCCACAATCTTGCTGAACCATCACGGGAGCAAGTGACGATATTACGCCCTCTGTCTACAATAGCCGTACAGGTTACACCTAGATGGGAGGAAGCAAATTTTGTAAAAGATCAAGGCCAAATTGCAGGGCTCTGCTTACCGTGCAGATCTGTGCTTACCGTCCATAGATTCATGCACTTCACAGGGCACTTCTGGCCAAGTTTCCGTTTGCCTTTTTCTTCAAAAAGGCCCTTTTCAACGCATGTTTTAATGTAATTTACTATTTTTTAATAAGATGGTCTGGCGTTAGTATGAAAACAAAATACATTGTCTGTGTGTTAATGGATAAAATATCACATTATACTCTGGAAAGTTCCAATCCAAAAAGTCCAGAATTCAAATGGGGGGGGGCACTAACATCAGGGGGGGCATTTAAACCTGAGCTGGTTCTGTCGTGTCTCTCTAAGAATGGCTAGGTTGCACCACAGCTTGGATCACCCCAAAATCAATCAGTGTCGTCCATTGTGACAATCAATGCTGAATGGTTTGTCTACATGGTCCATGAATACTACATCATCCATAAAAGAGTTGTTAACTTTCCTGGGTAAGGCTGTCCCATGAAGCATTGCATGTCATTCACATTAGGGGATGTTATTACAATGATTATCTGGTTGGTACCCGAAAAAGCAACTCAACACTCTCTGTATTACATCCACCCACCTCCAGTGTGTCCCCTTATAGTAACCGGGCAGCTTCCATCTTCAGCCGACCACACCTTGATTTGACTGTCAAGTCCCCCTGTCAAGACGACCACACCCGAGGGGAAGAACCGACATGTGCTGACTTCACCAGCATGACCTTTCAACTCTCTCTGAATCAAACAAATTAAAGAAAGTTGACAAAAACAAAAACAATTTTGGGTAAAAAAAATTGACTTGAAACTGTGACCTCCGGATTAACGTGCTGGTGCTCCACCAACTGAGCTATCTAGCCCTATGTTGGCAGTCTCCCGATTTTGTCAATATCTTTGTTCAGGGGTGCCAGTCAGAAGCCATTCAACCTGTAACTGCCGTACAGCCAGGGATCACATCGAGTTTAACGATCCAACCTGAGAAGCAGCAGCAGAGGAATCACCTTAAAGGGAATGTGGCTTTTTATTTCAAATATCAAGTTTCCCTTGTGGTTTATTACTTGATAAAAAAGAAAACCTCCCTTTAATCCACGACATATGAAAGAGACACAGCCAAACCGGGTGTTTCTGAAAGCAGTTTGTAAAATCAATTAAGGTTTATTGCTGTTTATAACTGTAACATGATAATCATTACTACTTTATTGGAATTGATTCTGTGCTATGATGAATTATAACCAAACACAAGCGCCCTTTGTTTCAATATGAATTTTTCTCTACTTACTCGTACAGTGCCATCTGATGTTTGCCATATTCTTAAGATATCGTACGAGTCTGAAGACACTCCCAGGCCACCACCGGAAGAAACATCAATGCTGATTACCTATCATAAACAAATATCATTCAAAAATATCAAACTTTTTACAGTTTGTCAGAATATGTTTACAGTCAGCTCTCATTACAAAGAGCAAGTTATTCTGTATAAAGAGTACATTCTAAAATCCCAAACCTAATTTCTGCTCTGTGTTTCTTCGTTTTGCTGTCCTCTCACAGCAATGTTCCTGTTATAAAGAGGTAATTTGGCCAGTCAAATCAATCTTGTTATAATGAGAGTCGACTGTACTCTCATTGCTGTTACCCCTTCATCATGGAGCGTCACGGTTGAGCGATCTAGTGCATCGGACTCATGTTCTGATGATGTCCTGGTCATGACACTAATGTCCTGGTGCAACACATCATAATTGCTTTGTCCTTTACTTTGACTGGGATATTAAGAAGTCCCATGTGTTGTGAGAAAAGAACCCAGTTCGCATGTCGCTAGGAAAAGTGTTTTGGCCTTGGCCCACTTTCTACGAGCTGCTTAAGCATATTGCTTAACATTTTGTGGGCAAAAATAAGAAAGAAAGAGTTACAGATACCTGGCATCCATGGCAAGCATGATTGGTTTGATAAAACAATAATGATTCATCAAGATTGTGGAAAAAATAGAGAATCGATTCTGGAGGAATTGGGTACTTAATATTAAGAAGGTATAAAAGTAAAGCTCAATACTTACTCCTTTTTTATGGACGTTGGCAAACTGAGTACTTGGTGCAATAAATTTGGTGCTGATGGATTTCTCTGGATAAGAAATACTTATTGCTCTCTGTGAAATAGGAATAAATAGATCAAAAGGTGAATTTAAAATAATCTTCAGAGTGTTGTGAACCTTGATTTAATCTATTTCTTAGGGACACCCAAATGGTGTTGTAATTGATTAACATAACTTTCCTGCTCAACAGTATCTTGCCACAAAATACCACAGCAGACTATGGAGACAAAATCCACAGTACACAATTCATGGGGTTTCCACATAATAGCAGCTGTACAAACAGATGAAAACCCACGCACCCAATGCTAGCCTGGAAGGTATGGTACTTTGTGGCACGAGGTACCAGTGTCAGCTGTACAAACAGATGAAAACCCACGCACCCAATGCTAGCCTGGAAGGTATGGTACTTTGTGGCACGAGGTACCAGTGTCAGCTGTACAAACAGATGAAAACCCACGCACCCAATGCTAGCCTGGAAGGTATGGTACTTTGTGGCACGAGGTACCAGTGTCAGCTGTACAAACAGATGAAAACCCACGCACCCAATGCTAGCCTGGAAGGTATGGTACTTTGTGGCACTGGGTACCAGTGTATCGGAGGGTTTTTTAAACATCTCTAATACCCCTTTCACACGAGAACCGAAAACTTACGACCCTCGTTTTGGGCGCCAGTTGTCTGTCACAAAGGTTGCATGCGATATCATGACAAACATTCACACGATCACACACATCACGTTCCTGATGTCCCTCGTTTATGTGAGATCGCACTGTTGTTTATTTATCAGTTCACTGGTGCTCTGTCAGTGTCCACTTTAATGTAATGTAATTGCTTTCTCGGCGCGCCGTTTGTGCTTTATTTTATGCGACTTCTCAGCGTCCTGACTCCAAAGATGAATGTATCCGAGAGCATTTTGTCGGAAATGGCAAGTGGAAAAGCCAAATTCAAGGCTTTCTTGATCGGACGCTTCTTGGTAATAGCATGAAAACTTTCAGGAAAGCAACTTAATAATTTGCAACAGCAAGAACATTTCTTCCGCCAACTTCGCCATTTTGATGGATGCCTCGAACAAACAAACGACCTTTAATAATAGTTTGTGCATGCGTGATCGGTGCGAAGCTTGGGACCTTGGTTATCATGCCGTGCGTCGTTTCACACGACTGATCTCGGCGATTCTAAACAGGGATGCGATTTTTGGAGGAGGTCTTGATCCCGGTTGTTTATAACGCGGGTCCGTGGTAATTTCGTCACATGGATTCATTTCACACGACGCAAATTTGCGATTTTATTACACTGATGCGATTTCGTTGCAAACGACCATTGTTTTGAGATCTCGTATGAAACAGGCTTTAGCTCTTGTGAAGTTGTACACTCACAGTGGACCTTTGCAAGTTCACAAAGATCAACTCTGAATTCTCTTACTGTACTTGGTTCTTTTGCAATGATTAAATACCTTGGTAACATCCAGGACCCTGAATCCTTCAGAAGCCACGATTTGTGGGATTCCTTTATTGTCGAGTCCATGGGATTTCAGCTCGCCTTGAATGCTATTCTCCCCTGGCAAATAATACATGCAAAGAAAAAAATGTCATCATTAGTTCTTATTGAGTAAGATTCTTATTATAATAAAACAAAGGCAGCTTGCATGTTTGCAATGCATTGGTGAATTATTAAGTAAACCCTCCCCTAAAAATTAAAACAAAATATATTTAGTTACATCTCACAATGTCAAAACTAACCTGGTGTTTTGCATGTCACCCAAGCTTGGCCTTCACTGCGCCTGAAACAAACACATGATGAAATTGAACATGATATTTCTTTGACTACTACTTAGCAATGATCCAGTGGCAGAATAATAAATTTTCATTGGGGTGGGGGGGGGGGGGGGGGGATAAATTGGGAACGGCTGTGGGGCTTTTGATGTATCAAACCATTCATTTGTGCATTGTTATCTATCTCTTTTTTGGGGGGCGGGGGCGGGGGCAAGGATTTGTTCTGAGCGACTCATGCCACCCTACTGATTGCTACTCTCTGGTTCCATGATGTGGCCTAAATGTTTTAGGGCCACAAGCCTGCCTAACCTATTTTAATGAAAAAAACACTTAATTTTGGGTAGATTTGAAAAAGCAACTCATGTACAATTTCCAGTGGGCCCTTTATTACTCATCTTACTAAAATCTGTTCTTTTCATAACTTTTACTTATAGGACTTTGGAAAGAAGAGAAACTATCCAGTTATCAACTTGTATCTTAACCAGTTCGAGTCAGAGAATGCAAGAAACATGCATAACTTTCCTTTTGCAACACACAGCAGCGGTCTTATAAACTGGCATTCGTTTTTCTGTGTGTGTTGGTGTTGTCATGTCAACAGGCCACATGTAGTGAGACACTGTGTGGTGGATTGCACCTATCCTCCTGTGTCCTGTTTTCAAGGTACCATGGTTTTTTCTTTGAATTGAAAACAATTTGCTAATGCAGTGTATCAACTGATGTCTTAATTACCTTCGTTTGTTTATTGGAAGTATAGATGAACGTTGCAACTTTCACGCCACGTACTGATCTTTGATGCCACCATAGCGTCCCATTTGTTTGGAGTGTAACCTTTATTCAGGGGTCACTAGGGAGTATGGTGTCCCATATGTGGAACAAATGTCTGCAGGTTGGCTCTATTGCCAGCAGCTACCTTTACATTTTTATTTAATTTCTATTCTTTTAAACTGATCATATGGTGTTATGCAATAACTTTCAAATGAAAAACAAAATAAATAAAATTAATGTGAAAAGTAACATATTAATGCCCAATGATTCCTTTAAGTTCAACAGATGTTTATTTTATTTTTTAACTTTTAAATATTGGAGCAGTATCAGTGAAACCATGGTGAAACACAGCCCTCTTGTCAGTGTCATCAATTTAAAGATGAGCTGTCATCATCCAGTGTGCACATGTTCTGTGGGATAAGAAAATTTCCAATGTTTAAAGTTGGGTGTTGTCATGCTCTTATAATACTTTTAATTAATTTTCATTTTCGATGAACTTTAATTCAACTAAATTTATTTTAAAGCAAATATAACTGGGGTTTATTTATTTACTTTTCTTTTAGGGAGGGGGTGATTATTTAATAACACAAATAATTTATAATTAAAACATACACACACAAATGGTTAAAAATTAATACATCAAATTGTAAGTTTACTTAGATTTTTCACAGCCACATTAATGGCCATCAAATAAAATATGCTTTCACTGCATGTTTAATCCTTCCTAATGTGAGGGTTACACTGATTTTTCTAGGCTGCGAAAATTATATTAGGCACATGGCTTCTTTAGGCCTCCTCAGAATGGCTTTCCCCCAGAATGCTCAGCTGAAAGTTGTTGGGTCATATGATTTGATCGTTGTGAATTGTGAGTTAAAATAGTGTCTGTTGAAACTTGTTAGATATATTTATGGCCCTGACAGTAAAACATATTTTTGTACCTTGTAAAATAGGCCTAAAAAGTAAAAACCCAAACATTTTGTAGTTAAAAGTACAACTTACCAGTGGAGCCTTAACCTGTCTCCAAGTTTTTTAAGTAGAAAATGATACTCAAAGGGGTTGTTTATATTGCGCGCAATGACGTAAAGGCCCACCTACGAAAACAAGGAAAATCTCGGCAAAAATTACGGGTTTCTATTCGCAAAACCGTTTCACCTCCAGATGCTGTGTGGAGGTTGGATCAAGAAGCGGAGGGAGTACAGCATACACATGGCATATTGGCACTGTTCATGGGGCTACCGCACATCCAGTCATATTTTCATATACTCCTGTCCTAGAACTCCTAGCGGTTCGTTCCAATATCAACTCTATTCTAGCAGAACAGACTTCATAGTTCTAGGAGTTCTGGTAAAGCTTACATCATCAGCAATTGGGCCATTCAGATGCCCTCTGACTGCCGACGACATAAGTTGTACACAAAATTTGGATGTGTGGCCAACAATGTAAGCGCTCACACTTATTTTGGCCACATCAATAAAATAGTGGGGCTAGGTTTGGTGGCTCTAATCAAAAGAAAGGGTACCGGTCAACTCGGTCAACTTTGGAGATTACACAGTGTTTAAGTGCACAATGATACATCCACGCAATACAGCCATTGGATTACCCTCTGCCACTTCCCTGTCAACCACATGTTTTATAAATTTTTGGACCGTGTTGACTTGGGACCGAGTTGACTTGGGACCGAGTTGACTTTGGACTGAGATTACTTAGACCGAGTTGGCTTCGGAACGGGTTGACCGGTATGACCCTTTAGAAGCTAATTATCCAAACTGCAAACAATGAACAGATTAACTCTGTTCCGTCCCAACTTGATAATTGTCCCAACTATAGTTGGGACTGGTCCCAACTTGAGTGTTAAAGTTGGGACGTCCCAACTATAACATTACTGCAGATGCACAAGCTGATGCGATCGGCGTTAATTAACAAGATTCTTTATTTCAACGGGTCTCGGCTCGGCTCTTTATACAAACTCATGTCAAAACTGTCATGATGGAGCGAGCAGGTGCCCAGGACGAACCTAGTATACTCGCTAACTTGGCGTAAACGGTGTTTTTAGAAGGTTCTGACACCGGCCTTATGCTCATGCATTAATGCTCATGCCGGGTGAAAGCTTTCAGTCTCAAAATAGGCCTAAATCATTTAATTTCCCTTCTCTTGGAAAACCAAAATTCTAACTAATTTCAAATATGCTCAAGGGCAAGGGAAAGTGGTCTTAAAAACTTCATACTATGAATATTTTATGTTTTTTGGTTTATTCATGGGGGTGATTTGTGTTTACTGCGATCCCAACTATAGTTGGGGCGTCCCAACTTTAATAACACTCAAGTTGGGACCAGTCCCAACTATAGTTGGGACGATTGTCAAGTTGGGGCGGAACAACTCTTTAGAGTTTAGTTTAGTCTGTGGTCTTGGAATTTTTTGGATGGATTTCCAAATTTGTGCCTACCGGATTTGTGTTCCCCAACCTGTGCAAAGGGAGTAAATAAATAAAACTTTGCACAGTTTTTTATTTTGATCGAGAAACGTGCTTAAAAGCGCGGGTAAATAGGGGAGTTCATACTACTTCTTGAATTGTAATTAATTGAGCAAGTGGAGCGGTGTTACAAAAGTTTTATTCAGGCATGTCAGACTTAAAATATAATCAATCAATACGACGACTACTGAGTGTAGACTAACTAACAGCAATGGTACTTACCAGAGTGATTCATCCCAGTCACTTTGCAAGATCAATCTTGCCGTCATTTGGTCAGATTCTGAGAACTTTTATGAAACAAAATCATAACTTATTCGACCTAGTGTACTAGTCTACTAGTGTGATATTATTTAATCATGTAAATTGACTTAACGGTGTTGTTAACTAGCGCCCGCTTTGGTTTTGAAGCTGGTTAGTTTACTTAACGGTGTCTTTGAACAGCGCCCGCCTTGGCATGAAATAGGTTAGTTTAGTTAACGGTGTCATTAAATAGCGCCCTCCTGCGTTTGCACTCGCTATGCAAACAGTTGACCTTTGACACATCCCAGCATGCGTTGCGCGTCGACGGTTGACAGTGGTTGACCCTTGACCCAATCTCCTAACAATGCGCGCGCACTGATCAAGATCAGTGTGCGCGCGCAGGACTACTACTGACGTCATACTTGTTATCTTCCTAACGCATGAGGGCAGTATATAAGCCCACCGTTAAATTCCTTGGTTAAGAGGGCGGTATTTATGACCACCGTTAATTTTGTTTTTACCGCTCTATGTCCGCGGCAGGCAGACGACACAACGCTCGAGGGGGGATGGGAGCCTTGTGTGTGATTTTCAATCAATTTAGTAATAGTAGCCTGTGAACCCGCCGCAAGAAAGGACTTTTTAATTTGACGGTAAGGAGATCAAACTGATGATTTCCTTCAAAAATCAGACTTATGGTTGTAGGAGGAGCAATTTGTTGACAAGGCAGAGTAATGACAGCGTAAAACTTTCCGCGCCCTTTTCTCCAGTCGTGAGTGACAGTGTCGTCTGCTAACTAAACTTTTTGAGATACCCCTACACTGTACTGAAGAGGACCATTGGTAAGTACTAATACAGGCTGAATAAGCCGGGGAAAATTATGTTAATAAATGAAAACTTAGTGATAGATTCAACAAATCTTTGTGGCATCTCAGCATTATTTGTACCTAAAGAGTTGCAAACTTACGATTCTACTTGGAAGTTCCAATACATTTTGTCTGCGTAACTTTCGTTGTGCAGAGGGCATGCTTCATTGAGACCGTTAAAAAACACCTGCGGGGTACACTACACTACATAAACTCTCATAGCAGCAACCAATACTGAAATACTTTTTTTTTGTATACAAAAAAACCCCCAAAACTTTAAAGTCTCTCAACCTCTTGAAAACCAATTAATACATTTTTGGACAACTAAACTTCAGATTTCTTTTCAGTTTTTGTGAGGTCTGCTGCTTGGAATTGTTGCTACCCCAGAAAGTAACACTGTCACTGACTAACCCCCAAAATGTGTTTTTCCCAGCCAACTTCCTCCCACTTCATGAAGCATCACCCACTTCCCAAGCCAAATAGGACTTTTATGCCTAATTAATTTTTTGTGGACGATATCACAGTCCAAAAACAAACAATTCTCCATATAGGCCTACAAGCACTATACCATTGTGTGTTGACATTTTGTCACTCTCTATCTCCTTTAAAAACTGTTCTTAATGCTTACAGGGAGGGACCGTTGGTAATTACTCCAGAAATTAATGACCATCAAAATTTACTTTGTAAAGAACACTAGAGAGCTGTTAATGTTATAAAACATTGTTAGAAATGAAACCCTCATAGGTTCCTACTGTAGTTTTAGAAAAAGAGGTAATTTTTCACAAAAAATTGAATCTGAGAATGAATCCTTTCTCTGTCATCTAAAAGCAATTCTATGCAAAAGGTTTTTTTTTTCTTTTTTTTTCTTGCAATTTCGATAACCAATTGAGCCCAAGTTTTCACAGGTTTGTTATTTTATGCATGTTGGGGTACACCAAGTGAGTAAACTGGTCTTTGACAAGTGACCACAAATATACCCTGCCTTAAATGCTTTGTCCTTTGGTAAATTAACTAAAAGTTTTGTTACTTTTTGTTATCTCTTTAACCCTGTGCCATCCTACTTGCTTCTTAATTATATGGACTGGAAATACAAACATTGGATTTTTCAGTAGCTGTGAAAATATTTAAACTAAATTAAGCCTATCCCTTCTCAAGTTGTCTTTGAAACAGGGACAAGTCCTCTAGACCCAAGAAAACAATTTCAAGCCCCCAAATGATTTTATATTTGCCCAAGGGACA
This sequence comes from Pisaster brevispinus, assembly GCA_023634235.1. Classification (NCBI taxonomy): domain Eukaryota; kingdom Metazoa; phylum Echinodermata; class Asteroidea; order Forcipulatida; family Asteriidae; genus Pisaster; species Pisaster brevispinus. Next base: position 20,893,871 of record JAMKCF010000007.1, on the reverse strand, counting down.
ATATGCAGGCATGCACTGTAGACCCAGTAACTGTGGTGCTGTACTCCTTTTTCGAAATGTTGACATCTGTGGTCAAATTGAAAAAAAAGGAATACAGTGCCCCAGTTACTGGGTCTCTACAAATATACACTATTACAACATCCTACTTAATTTGTGAGTAGGTATTAATTCTTTAGTAAAAAACAATCCCTTTTTATGGTCTCATTAGACAGATAAGCAGGCCTAAAAAATGCCCACATTGATCTCTATTTTTGGTTTATAAAGTTTCTTACCCTTTATAAAGTCCAAGGGCAGGGCTTGATTTTTTTTTTTTTTACGGGGGGGGGGGGGGGGGGGGGGAGATCTGCAAGACTGGATTGGATGGCTTGGATGGCTTGTAGCACAAAGTATTTACTGGACCAGAAACAAAATGAGAAGAGAAAAATCTGCACAGTTTAACATCATAACAACTGGTTTTATTTGAAAAGCACTAGACTAAGGAAGATTGATCTCATTTGCATTATGGGTAAGTATTGTAATGTACATGAATACTTTTATACTCAATCTCAGCAGAATTTTGCCATTAAAACCCTTTAGAGACTATAGTGGCAGAAAACGGCTTGTACCAAAAATGCACACTGCAAACAGGTGCAAGATTTGACCTACTGCCACTTGACCAAAAAAGGTCAAAGTAAATGCTGTGTGTGTCCAGAATTGACATTTTCCCAATAGTTTCCATGTTAAGATATTATTACGTTTCTAATACACAACCAAATTTCTGTTTCCTTATTATTTCAGACACTTTTACAAGAACAAATGGAGTCAACAAATCTACAATGTTTAAGTCATGTCTAAGCATATGGTGATGGTCTCTAATGGGCTGAAGATGTTACACAGTAACTAAAAAGTATTCAATTGAAAAACATACAATCAGGCTTGTCCACTCATGAGTTTACTGGCCTGATACTGAAATCACTGGCCTGGGGCCTGCAGTCCAGTCTTTTAAATTCCTGGGAGGCACCATCTTACTTATTTGGAGACTTCGACAACCCCTCAATGTCTACCCCAACCAAATCTTAACTTTTGCAAGATTGTATTTTGCAGACTTTGTAAACATGAGAAATGACACTTGAGAAAACAAAGCACTAAGGCAGATGTTGGTTCGATTCTGAAAACCCCCAATGATGATTATTAACAAAATAAAAAGTGTAGAAATAGTGGAAAGAATGTTCAATTTCCGAGTGACAAAAAGGTCACTACAAATTCAGTCCACCCAGGCAAGAAACCAGGAATTTTAACAGCTACTTTTAAGCAAAAAATACACATAATTGTGTCCCAAATATTAGGCAGTCTGGGCATACATGTATGGTGCTGATTAAACAGAAATAAATGGTCTCTGAAGGGTTAAAGACGTTACACAGCAGCTGAAGTATTGTTATTCAACTGAAAAACACAATACCACCAGGCTTGTCGGCCTGACGCTAAAATCACCTCGGGCTTTGGGCCTGCAGTTCAGTGTTAACTACACTACAAGCCCTGGGAAGCTCCATCTTACTTATTTGGTGTCTTGGCAACCCCTCAAACACATAATTCTATAATGTCTACCCCCCTCCCCCAAGCAAAAATGATCTTTTGCAAGGTTGTTTTTTACAGCAATTATAACACTACAGAAAACACGGCAAATGTCTGTAATATTTACAAAATGTCAAAAAAAAAGTGGAAGGAAGTTTTTCTACTTATGAGTAACAGAATAGTGTTACCAATCCATTCAAACCAGGCACGGATCCAGGAATTTTACCAAGGAGGGGAGTAAAACAAAACCACAAACAAACAAACAAACTAACTGCAAGAACTGGAAGTTAGCAATTGGAATTTAGGTCTGTCTGGTTAGGGGGTAGAATTATATGATGCCGCAAGTTTAAAGTTTACTGAAGGACAAATATAGTTTGTATATAATTGTTTTTTATGTTATCACCAACAGGGTCCGAACCCCCATGGACACACCCCCTGGATCCGTGCCTGCTAAAACCAAGAAAGAACATTTTAAAAACTATTACAAAACAAAATTATTCGTTGCTGGAATTTTTCCCATATTTGGGGGGATGAGTGTAGGATACAATATTTACAAAATGAACAAAATGGAAAGAAGTTTTGGCATGTATAAGTAATAAAACGGCGCTGAACTGTCTACTTCAACCAAGAAATAATTAATGTGAGAGGCCTGGAATTTCATCTTTGAAAGGGCAAGACCTTTTTATTTTGCAAAGGGCACTTTTGCTGGGAAAAAATAAAGTCTATGGGAAACTTTTGAGGCAGCAAGACTGAGGCCAGGGCAATGGAGGCCAAGGCCTTCATGGCCTTCATGTAATTCCAAGCCTGTCATGAAATAAGTGGGAAATGGAAAATGTCCGAATGAACTCAACAAAATAATAATTAAGAATGAAAACAAAATAAGAACGTTTTGCTGTCATAGTTTTTCTTTTTTTCAGGTGTGGAGGTTAATATAATTTTTTTTCTTTTTCTTTTTTGTGAGGGGGGAGATGGAATAGCTGTTTACAAATTTATAAGTCTAGGAATGGGAGAAAGTTTCTATATATGTAAGCAATACAATTTTGCCACAAATTTAGTCCAAGCCAAGAAACAAAGGATTTATTATTTTTGTTAAGTAAGCAAACCAAGCTAAATAAAAACACATTCAAAATATTTCTTTGCTGTCGCTGTTGATGTTTTCTAGTTCAGTTCAGCAGTTCAATCAGCCTCTAAGCAGTCAGAGCAGAAGGATTCTGAGGTCCGCCTGCTGATGCAGTGCTGTTTGCATGAGAAATGGTTGCATTTTGAGCACACTCTGGTGGTTCTTGTTTTCATGCCTCGAGGGCAGATAAAGCAACGCCCTTGCTTGTACTCCCGGGCATGCACCTCCTCTGGCTGATGACGCACATCAACATCCAACCCGATGTATCGCATGGCTGGAATGGTTTGGCCTCGCAGTTTTTCGGGATGTGCTGCCCGCAACTGGATCTGCGGTTCGATCAGGGCAGTGACAAGTTGCCGAAGGAAATCCCAGCGGGTTTTGGCTTCACCGTGAAAGTTTGGATGGACTTGATGGAATAGAATATAGGCATTGATGGCGGCAACATTCAACATGTGGAAGAACACCACCATGGGCCAGCTCTTGGAGATGCGTGCACAGTTGTAGAGGCTACACATTTGGCTGACAGTATCAACACACCCCTTAGTGGCGTTGTAATGGCGGATAACCTCTGGTTTCAGGTTTGCTTCGTTTACTTCTTCGTCATGATGCTTCGTGGAAAGGACAAGAACATTTCGATGCTTACTGGGCACAAAGGACACTATAGTTGCCATTCCAGAAAACAGGAACTGTGATGATTTTACTGCTCTGCCCTTGACATTCTCTTTTTGCAGCTTTTGTGGCACCTCCTGTTGGATATTTTTGATAGCACCAACGAGAGTTATCTTCTTGCTTAAAAGAAAATCCGCCAACTCCTTACTGACAAAGAAATTATGTGCTGTCACATTTCGGCCAGTTCCAAAGAGAGGCCTCACCAATTCTTTAACCACACGGGCACCAACCCTTTTCCTATTTTTACAATGTTCCTTGTCGATGTACGGTATCATGTTATGAACGTAATGACTGTCACTGTCCACAGATGACCAGAATTTTATACCATACCTTTCAGGTTTGTTTGGTGAGTATTGCCTAAATGAGCACCTGCCCCTGAACGCAGCCATCTGTTCGTCTATGGTAATACACTCGCCGGGGCTGTAGTGTTGGCGAAGCGCGGCTGCGAACATGTTAAATATCTCTCGGATTGGCGCAAACTTGTCTGTGGCCTTCCTTTGGGTACGGGTTGCTTTGTCATCAAAGCACATCATTGTTATGAGGTCTTCGAAGCGCTTTGCTGGCATAGTGGCTTGGCATGTTGGCTTACAAAATAGTCCTGGTGTCCAGAAGGTGCGTGCTTTCTCATGACCTGACTTTGTCAGGCCAAGATAGAGCAGGAGTCCGATGAATGACCTCAGCTCAACCATGGTTATTTTCACCCAACTCTGTCCTCTTTTTGCTATCCCCTGCACATTGCTCATGTCGAGGATGATCTGCATCATGTCAACAGAGAAGAACAGCTCAAAGAGCTCCAATACCCTTGATGCTCCACCCAGATTTTGAGGGCCCTTTTCTTGGGTGAGGATAATGGCCGGGGCTGGGCCAGTCGGCTGGCTGGTCCACATACATGTAGTGCCATTTGGCGATGTAGTTGCAGCAGCTTGTCTGGCCCGTGCGCATGGCTGGACAGGGGCAGGTGGCTGGGCTGGTCCTTTTGGTGGTATATGTGCTGACCACTTGGATGGAGGCTCTAGTGTGAGAATGAAATCTTTGCTGTCAATTTCCTCATCATCCATAGAAGCAGGTGGCTGGTCTTGTCCTTCAGGCGGTGCTGGCCGCTTTTTGGATGGAGGCTGTAGACTGAGATCAAAATCCTTGCTGTCAAGCTCCTCATCATCCATAGAAGCAGGTGGCTGGTCTTGTCCTTCGGGCGGTGCTGGCTGCTTTTTGGATGGAGGCTGTAGACTGAGATCAAAATCCTTGCTGTCAAGCTCCTCATCATCCATAGGTGCAGGTGGCTGGGCTTGTCCTTTAGGCTGTGCTGGCTGCCTTTTGGATGGAGGCTGTAGACTGAGATCAAAATCCTTGCTGTCAATCTCCTCATCCATAGGTGCAGGTGTCTGGTCTTGTCCTTCCAGTGCTGTACGTGCCCACCATGGAGGCACTGGAGTGGAATCCGAATCCTCGCTCTCACCCTTCTCATCCATACTCCACTCATAACTGCTATCAGATGAATGTTCATCAATATCTGAGGCATCGTCATCGGAGGAATCACTGATGCCACTTGCATCGCTCTCTTCATCTTCAAACAACCCGTCAGCCCTGGAGTTCTTGCTTGATGAAGCCATCTTGATAGAATGAACTGAAAAAGTAAATTGCAAAGTGTTTAATTAGAGTGATTACATTATACAAAACTTATGCCCTAGTCCATGGAATAATATACCCTCCTTTGTGTACCTTAACCCAACCAATATAACTTCCTGCGTGTGGTCTTTCTCCCACAGCCCAGGAGGCACCATCCTTGCTCTACAATCTTACTCTAAGTAAATTGTCACATCATTTCAATCATTATGCAAGCATCGTCACACCATCCTACTTAGTTATTCAGAATCAATCCCACTCCCTTCCATGCACACTCAAATTATTGGCCAAATCCATAATTATGTTCGACACTGCTGAAAGCCCCTCTTACCAGTCTACAGAGAAGCCAATCCTATTGCAGGGCAGTGTAAGAATAAACTCCCCCCCCCCCCACAAATGCTAACCCAAAACAGAACAAACCCATAACCAGGTCATCAAAATCTACTGCTGGTAATGTTAGAATAAATATCTGCCACTTACTTCAGTCAGGTACACCACAGCAGCTAACAGCAACCAGGGGTTGTCTTGTGTGAGTAGTTTAACTAAACACTCAACAACAACCTTGGGTTACAGAGTGTGTCTTTTCTATATTACAGCCAGTTGGCCCATCTGGGCATGTGTGTGTGGAATTTGGGGTCAAAGGGCAACCATCAGCTATGGCACAACCCACAATGTAAAAGGGCATTCACCATGCTGTTTCTATTGTAAAGATTGTGGAGTAAACAGACTGAACAATTCAGTGCTGTGGTGATGTTTTATAATTGTGTAATTTCTTCCATGTTTTTTATGAGGGCTGTAAATGATCAGCTTGCTGCATGGATTACCACCAATAAAGATGATACAGTGTAACAAACAAATTAATGGTTATGCTGCAGTTTTTATGATAAGCAAAGAAGAATATCTTTGGCATAATTTCTATCATAGAAAAACAAACATGGAAGTTAGCCCAAGTAACACAATACACCAGATCATCCTGGATTTTTGCACCAAAAAGGAGGATAAGGCCCTCATTTGTATTTTTGTAACATTTCATTCAAGGGGTAAAAAAACCCAGCCAAACTAAACAAATTGCTGTGGCTTCGTTAAACTGAGAAGTCTAAAATATGGGTAAATTAAATGTATTGTTGAAAGAATGGTGCCAAGATGAAGTGAAATAGATATATCAAAACAATTTTTTTTTTATAATTCGTTGTTGTTTGTTTGTTTTGTTGTTGTTGGTTTGTTTGTTTTGTGGTTTTGGTTTTATTTATTTTTTTATTTTTTTTTTTTTGGGGGGGGATGCAGCGGCTTCAAAAAGGGATGATTTTTTATTTTATTTTTTTTAAACAGTTTGTAAGACCAGGTAAGACCAGGTAAGGCAAGGTCAGAAAAAACCTCAAAAGAAAATCTGTGAACCAGAGTGGTTTTTGATTGTATGTTGTAATATGACATCAAATAAATAACAAAGTACAAAAAGTACAAAAATACATCTTGAAAATAAACCTTAGAAGTGATGTTCAAATTATTAATTAATAAAGAAATAATACAAAGTACATGCTTACCGAGGCCAGCAAACAGCAAAGCTCACTGGAAGAAGCAAAAAATAGAAAGTAGAACACAACGATTTGGTGTGATGCTTCTCTTGATGCACTGCCAGGCTGCTGTGACTATTGGAGGAAACAACTGCTATACACTACCAACCTTTACATTAGTAGGTATTGTGTATTGATTGCAAAAAAAAGCTTTAACACTGGATGGGCCAAAGCACTTAATTGTACAGTGTGTTTGTAAACAAGAGTTGTGTACCCTACTGTCATGTTTTGGTCAAAATTCTTAAAACCCACAAGTTCCCTGTTGAAAAATTGCCAACACAGCCTGATGAATGCCTATTTTGGCTGGTTGAACCACCAAGGCATGAATTGTATATACAACCCATAAATTGACAATAGAAGTCAAACTCTGCTAAATTCCTTTGGGCTCTGTGTAACTGCTAAGGCAAGGTCATTGAGGTTGTGCAATCTCTTATCAAGGCAAACAATCACCCTGCCACCAGCTGGGGCGTGACAGCATTTAGTCTAGGAGTAGACAAGCTGTTTATTGTTGGTGGTTTGGCTACAACCAAGCTGTAAATCCCCCCCCCCAAAAAAAAAAAAAAAAAACCCTCCACACCCCAAAACAAACAAACAAACACCCCAACAAACACCCCAACACCCCAACCAACAAACGAACAAACAAACAAACGAACGAAAACCCATGCTTTAACCATAAAGGTAATTTCTACCTCCAAGCTTTAACTAACTCTTTTCCTCTAGTACAGAAACAAATTCGTAGGAGGGGGTACACCAATGGCATAACTGACTTCTCTATAGGCTTCAGAGTGCAATTTGTAAAGTTTCACAACCATGCTCAAATTAAGCAAGGGACACCCGCTAAATTGCTGTTGTGTGAAAATGACTATACAAAGGCAGAAAAGGTACCAGAATACATGCTATTCACACCTACTGACAAATGTAGTCGATGATGTAAGCGTGTGATTTGTTTTCCTCATAGGGCCTGTTGGTAATGTAACTTAAGTTTGTTGACCCCAAGGTCAACTCCCGCCTTGCATGCTGGGATACTAGGACGATGTACTCCCGCCTTGCATGCTGGGATACTAGGACGATGTAAATGAGAGTTACATTACCAACAGGGCCCAAGTTGTTGTCTGGGGTCTAGACGGCCCATACCAATCTGTTTAGACCATGCGACAAAGCATTGTTCCCACAAAAAACCCATAATTCATGCCATACCTTCTTACAACTTCTGTATAGTAAGGCGTAACCATATGTGATTTGATTTTGACTATGTCTTGAAGGCACTTAAAAGAATTTAACCAAGGGGTACCTCTGTCAAGAAATGTTTTAAATGCTAAGAGGAGATGCTTTAAGTTTATACAATAAAAAGGAATTAACTCCACACAAAAATACAATCTCTTTTAATATATTTGTAGAGTCCTGGTGCTAAGGTATTCCAGTTTAGCTGCAGTGTTTTCACTAGGCGATCAATGACCCTGTCTACATTTAGTCATGGATGGCAGCACATGGTTGGTGGGGGGGAGCCGGTGCGAAGACATATTAAGGAGGGGGCGGCATTTTAATTTATTAAATGATTTACTTTTAAAATCTCATTAGTGGGGGGGGGGGGGGGCAAGGAGGGTAATGATGCAGTGGTTCCCCCCCCCCCCCCCCCCCCCCCCGCCCTCTGCCTTTTTAGCCACAACTGATCCTTGCCATTTGTATTGTTGCTACATGCATTACATGCCATAAATTCCCTGCCACCAAGTGCTACCACCCTTAAATGAAAATACAATTCCTGTTGCACGCTTGGGGTCGTACACAAACCCATAGGCATTGAAACCCTCCAGTTATTAAAAATAATAATAATAATTTGACCCCTCCCTGGTAAAGTTCCTGGATCCAAAGAAATCAAAGAAATGACAAAATCTGGTGATACTGTTTGCTCCTATAATAACGAACATTTATTTCTGAATATATACATGTACAATTATATACATAATTTACTGGAATGAAATAAATATCATATCATGTCAAATAATTCCACTGAATCTCCACATTGAACAGATTAATTCACAACAGTACACTGTGATGTACAGTAAGTGTATTCCACATCTGACTATATTTGGATTACAAATTGAACAGCAATTAGCAGCTTTACAAAAGCTACATTTACAACATTTCCCTTTTGTAGCTGCACACCAAAATCTGTCAAGTCCTCCATGCGAGTGAACTGAGTCCCTTCTTACTTGTGTTTTTTTATAAATAAATAATTGATCAGTGTATTTTGCATTATAACAGACTTTCTCGTGGCCTTTACATGTATGTAGTACATTTGATCTTTGGTGCCATACTGCTTTCCATCCATGCAGTGGTATAACCAGGGGGGGGGGGGGGGGGGGGGGCGGTAGAATCCTTTCCCCTTAGCCACCAAATGAAATACAGATGAAAATGCACAACTGAATGGCTCAATACATCAATAGCCCCCCCCTGTTATGTCTTTGCCACCCCCCCCCCCCATGGAAATGTCTGGTTACACCACTGCATCCATGGGGAGAAAACAAGTTGTGCAAGAATGAAAAGGTAGAAAGTGAAAAAAGTTTTCTGTGCACCGAAAAACCATTGCACAGGCCAAGCCCTTGTCACCAGTTGTGTGCATAAAGACAGAGAGATCATATTCTTACAAGAGGAGTTTACTGTTAAGAATTTTTGCTTAAAAAAGAAAATTGGTTTCTTTTATGGCAGCGTAGTGTAACTGCAATACTGCTGTAAGTAGGTCGTATTTGACTGTGTAGTAAAGTTGTCAGCCTGAAGAGAAACTGTCAACAACAAAATATTATTTCATCTTTAAATTTTAACACTCTGTAAATAAAATAATAGATAAGTAAGGCTAAACATATCTGTGGTTACTAAGTTCTTTAACCCTGCCGATCTATGAAACAAATATATTGAATTAACGAAAATAAGATTTGTTATGTTCAATATTGCAGCTGACTTGGAAAAGAAACGGATGAATTGTACTTGCTGAATATTCCTCAAGAAATCCATCCAACACAAGACAGCATTAAAGAAACTCAACAATCAAGAACTCAAATGATTATAAAGAGTAAATTTTGCTGGCAATATACCCAAACACCACATTTAGAGTCAATGGTCATATAACAGCTGTAAATAAGTGTGAACAGAAACAATGATAAATACACTAGAAATGTGTGGTTGTTTTACTCAATTAGTTCTTACCAAGTTCAATACAATTTGTTGCAACTGCCTTACTTCTCTAAAAGATACTCAATATGAGCTGATAATAAACATACATTTTATAAACCCTTCCAAATCTTGAAATTGTGTGACCAGCTCTAATGAAATTTGATTTCACTGTAATAATTATTCAGTATCTCTCATGAGATAACTGGGTTTACTGATAAAATACACTTGTTTATAATAATGGGAAATAAACGTTGCCAAGACCTTGACTGAGGGGCAGGTGTGTATGTTAAAAGCTTTGATGTTCACTCTCATGTTCTACGCTAATGTACAAGATAATCTTGAGTCTACTTTCTACACATAGATTCTACCTGCATGCATTGTGCATGCCAACATTTGAACAACAAGGGAAGGTACCACATTGGTTGTCAGATGGCTACATTCTTTCCAATCCTCCAATTTCTACTTTGTACAAATACTCTACATCATGAACTAATGTTAATTTTTTATGAATTCCAGACAAGCACAAATCAGACAACAATTGTGTAGCTTTTTTTTTGTAAAGCACCAAAAAGCAATGGTTTGTTGCACCAACCACACATTGAGTTTTCGATCAATGTCTTTTCTAATTTTATACATTCCCCCATGGATGGTTTACACTGACAATCACTGTCAAGATAAAACATGGATCTCCATCTTCAATCAACTATTTTTGACAACATCCCACTTTCTAGTTGCCTACTTACGCATCACATGCAATCTCAGCATAAAGTAGCAACTGAGTTTAACTGACTACATTATTCATACTGGAAGATAAGATCCATGTCACACAGGAAGATAAGAAACACAGAATTTCTACTAAAATAACTCTTAACAGATTGGTACAACATTGGGATGAGCAGGTTCATTTCATAAACCAGTACCCCATGAAAGTACAATTACAAATTAAGCATTGTAACTCATTTAGGCATCAGATTGGCTCAGTAGTTTCTTCCCTACCTACAGTTTGAATCCCACCCCAGACTAGAGCCATTTTACAACTTGTCTTTTCCCTTTAATAGATACTGGCAGCAGAATGCTCCTTCAGGCCTAGAATTGTACGGGCATAGCCTTTCTTGCCCTGGTCTTGGCCCACTTCAAAGTTTTCCCATAGACTTTAATATTGTCAAATGGAAACGCCCTTTGTAAAATAAAAATAGCCTTGCCCTTTCAGCACAGATGAAACTCAAGGCGTACTTCAGTCATGTATAGAACAAGATTTTCATCTAACATTGGTACAGCTTTCATCCGTGCCCAAATCTGACAACTGCATGGCCCAATTTCATAGAGCTGATTATGCACATAAAGTAGCTGAGCAAAACAAAAGTATGCTTACCAGAATAAGACTAGTACCAGCTATTAGTACCAGCCAAAATACCATATCACATGTACAATCTGTGACTGGTATTCTGCTTGTTTTAGCTAAGCAGAAAGTTGTTCAGCAACATTTGCTGATTTCACAGCACCATGAAATTGGGCCCAGGGCTCACAGTTGTCACATATCAAAATGAATGCACCTGCCATGAAAAAAATCAAATTCATTTTTAACCAACATCGGTTTCTCGCAATTGTAGAGCTTTCAAAATATACATTGTATAGGCCTAACAGTTGTTAATTTTATCTTAATTTTATTTTAAGTGTTAATGCTTTGAAAACAAATTACATTTTATCTCTGAGTGGTTAGCACATGTGCAAGCTACATGTGATTGTAAACATCAAGTGAGATTTTAACCATGTGTGTGATAATGTTCAACTTTCCTAATGTACTTCTTACAATGTTGTGCCAACCCTTTTCACATACAATCAATGTTGCATTAAATTATAAACCAAGCATAAAAAGTTTATTCTCTCTTTACAGCCAGAGGATTCCCTCCACACACATTTCTTGTGGAATGTTGAGTAACTTGAATTAAATAAAGTCAGCAACAATTCTTCTCACTTGACTTACTAGCACTTCTTCGTTGTCGACTGTTTTAAACTATTTGAATAAAAGAAGCAAAATTAATTGCATAGATGCAGACTATTCTTTTTGGGCAAGCTATTCAAAAGCTCACACTAAATGCTTTGCAAGGATTTCAGATATGGTTAGCTGATTGTAGGCAGATTTATTGATTTTTTTTCCAAGGGCTTGAATTTCAAGAAACTTTTCACTCTTCCATTACAGGTCTTGTAGCTGAAAACTTTCACTAGGCAAGAATGTTTTTTTAACCTTCTTTTTTAGTATTTGCTGAATTTTTAGGAGATATGGAATTGAAAAGCTTAAGAACAATTTATAAGTAAAAAGATAAGTTTTAAAAATTTTAGAATACAGCTTGACTTGTTTGTTTGTGGGATTACTGACCCAATGCTAGGATTTACTGGACTTTGGCCAGTGGTCCAATGGGAATTCAAGCCCTGTGGCCACTCCAGGGGCGATATTTGACATTATATGTTGTATACTATGGTATTATATAATTACAGGGGTGTGTCCAAAATGTCTTTTTGTGATGCCTGGTTTTAACACCCATGTAAAAGTATGCAACTTGGATGCATTTGCTGTCCACTTCCACTTACAGCACATTATTACAATTCAGGCTCAGATGCCAGTGTTCATTGCTTTCACTGGGACTTGACTGTTTGGTCTCGATCTTGAGGCTGCAAAAATATTTGTAGATAGTTTGATTCTCTACTGCAAGAGCCATTCTATCACAAACAGTGGCCTCCTTCATGAAAGAATGAAAGTCAAGCCTGTCTTGCTAATCATTTCTGTACAAACTTTCCACTCAGTTTATACTTTCAATCTTTCATGGATTGTTCACGAGCAAACTAAAATTTACTCCTCCCCTTCCATTGAAAATTGAAAGCCCTAGGTACATAACACAAAGCTCTATAACTTTCTATCAGTGCTGGGCAAACCTAAATTAAAAGTAATTTTGCATAAAATATCAAGAGACGACACCACGATCAGATTCTGGTTGAGAAAGTTCCCTAGATATTGTTTGATCATAAAGAATGGAATTCAATATTTTAAGAGTTTACATTCTTATTTGGTTAGCTGCTGCCTACATGGAGTCTTGGTGAAGAAGAGAAAAACAAACAAATATAGTGTAATTTTGATTTTATTCTTACATCGATGTGAGTACTGTATACTCGGTGCTTATCCTTGTTCGGCTGGAATATTTTTCCTACAGGTTACTTGGGTTAGATTCGAACCCATGACCCCCTGCATTCTAGAGCAGATGTCTTAAAACAATTATATCACTGAGTGTGCCTGTGGAATAGAGGCCAGCTCGAATCCTGTAAGTAGCAGCGGTATTTGGGTAAAATGGTTCAGGTTTGTGGCTACCAAAACTGTATTCTTTATCCCCAGTGCAATTAGGTCATTAAATTCCCCATGAATTCAAAATTCATTGCCACTGCGATCTAGTAAACTGAAAGAAAATAAAAGTTTTTATAACTCCAAATATAATACGTCATAAAGTTGTTCAATTGAAAACGTATACTGTGCCGTGCTCGAATCATTGATGCATTTCGAAAAAATAGATTTAAAAACATTTAAAAATGTAAATGGGTTTAAATCTCTGTTATTCTAACAACACAATGCTCCTGATATTTCTACAGTATACTTTGCATTACATACCAGTTAGCAAATCACCTTGTTCTAATTTTAATATTTACACACAGTTGATATTGATGGCAAATACTGAATAATTCTGGGTCCACATAATTCAAGTATAATTACTAAAGATACATACTGCACACTTTACTGTAGCATCACAAACATTACCTTTTAAGTATTTGTACCAGCTAAAGATAATGTCTCCCATTCTTTAAGGCTCCACCCACCTCTTCAATATAAAGTTACCTCTTATTCTGCATGTCAGTTCTTGTCCAAGTTTCAAGAATAATTTCTTAGAGTAAACTGGACGATCACATAATGTAACGTTTTCTAAAACTTGGTACTTCATTGATGAGCTATTTGTTTTCTTTTTTGACAATGATTGAGGTCTGAGGTGAGTAATTTTATCAAGTAGTCGGAGAGTCTGATACCCCATCCCTTTGCTGCAATGCCTCTTTCTTAAGATGGTCAATTTCACTATTGACAAATCTTGCAGAGCCTGATGTAGAAGGTGAAAGCAATATCTGCTGATACCCCATTGAATAGAAATACAACCCAGAGAAGCTTTGTCCACAGTCTTGTCAATACGTGTACACACTGTCGGCATAAGTGTCATCTCTTATTTATGCCAAACTATCCATGTGAAACCATGCAATGTTTTCACAAATATTTGCATTGATTCTATTGATTACACAGTTGTGTTCTTGGTACATGTTCTTTTTCCCCTTTTCAGATGACAAATGGAGACCCAATTCATCAAATTTGATTTTCTATTTTCATTTACCTACTGCAAATCTTTGCAGCAAGATTGCAATACTGGCTTAATTGGTTGGGTGGTCACTGAAACAGCAATGTGGGCAGCCTGATAAACAATTGGCATGGTAAAGTAGACACACATTACGTGAACTAACATTAAATAAGGACAAAAGCAGGGCCATCACATTTTCTTCATAAGTGCCTTGATCTACTTGTAGATACATGTATAAGGAATTACAATTTCGAAGTGTTCAAGTAGATGTTTGGTTGTGCACGTGTGCTTAAAATGGTAAAACACAAAAACTATTAGCGACCCTCTGCATTTTATTCAGAACGTAAAATTCATCCTAAAAACAGAGCATGATATAAAGTATTATACAAGTAATAAATGTTTATGGTGAAACTATTTTTACGAGTTGAAAAATGGAATGTTCTTTTCATTGAGGCAAAGCCAAGTTGAATGGAACATTCTATTTTTCAACAAATGAAAATATTCTCTCCATTGTACAAAAGAAAACATTTATCACTGCACACATGGATCTTTGTTTTTTGATTGGTGGAAAACGTGCCGTGTCATCCTATATTTTGCTATGTACAGGTGTATACTGTAGCGTGCTCCAAAATGTAATATAGGATTCCTATATTGATAAATATAGGACCCTTGGGCACTTGCAGCAGTGTTACCAAAACAATCGTTCCCTGCCTGTTTGTCCAAACAAGGCAGGGTCAGGGCGAACATGGTTGGTGTCTAACTGGAGGGGTTCCATGGGTTTTTTTCAGAGTATGGGATGACTGAGTGTCCGTGTATGTTGTGTGCTTATCATGAAAAATATTTGAAATGAAAAGGATCTACTCGTGTGTTACATAAACTCTGATAACATTAGAATGCCTTTATTTCATGCATGGTTGGCCTTGACAATGAAATTGAAGGCACTAGGATGGCCTTGATGTCCCTTAAAATGTTCTCATAGATTTCTCAGGGAATTGGAATGAAATTCCAAGCCTACAGTAAACCTTCAATCAACATCTGTCATTCAATTTGGAAGCAATTAGGCAGTTTAGGTTTATGAAACACACAGCCTTCTCTGGGTTGTATTTCTTTAGGTACATTATACTACTATTCACCATCATCATGCACAGCATGGCCTTTTCTCCTGCCTTGGTTCTTCTAATCTTAGCGTCTCCCGTGGTGCTGAAAACCCTCCTTTAATTCCATCCCACCCATCTTGAATTTCCAGATCACCTTCTTTGAGTTTGACGTAAATCTCCTTAGCCATAACTGAGAATGCAGCCTCTACATTAATACACGCCTTAGCCGACGTCTCAATAAACTTCATATTATATGCAGCCGCAAACTTCTCTCCTTCTTCCTTGTAAACTTCCCGCTTATCGTCCAGATCTGACTTATGACCTATCACCATGTACGTTGTGCTTTTTGGATTGGTGACATTTTCCTTGGCCTCCAGGAGCCATTCTTGAAGGTTTTCAAAGCTTCGCCGATTAGAAATGTCATACACTAAGAGTACACCCACAGAGTTTCGATAGTACGAAGTAGTAATTGACCTGAAAAACAAAATCAAAAATAACAAAATTACTCAAAGATTATTCATATATTTTGAACTAATTTCAACAACCTTGGTATTATGTGATATCATTAGTCTGGCCCGACTGCCTCATCAATGTGAATTAAATTAGTCCCAAACTCTAAGACTCCAAAATACCGTTACTGAATGTAAGCAATCTTAAGAGAGATTAGGGAAATGAGAAGATGACAAAAGTAAGAGTTCTTAATTGTAAATAAAACAGTATCTTGTCCAGCTACATCCCAATGGCCATAGATATAAAGGAAGTCTGGTGGATTGGTTCAAGAATGGGGCTGCTATACTACTCAGAAAAGATGCAAAATCCTACAGCAACTTTTTTATTCATGTTACCACCAAAAAGATACTCATATAATATTTCTGCTCATAACAAATAATAGTTTTGATAATAAAAAAGGACATACAATTTTTGTCCAAAAAAAAAGTCATAAACTTACTTCAACAAAATCAACATTTCGTAACTCTTTTTAAATTTTGGGTTGAATAAAGAAAAATTTACTAGAGCAGGATTTGAACTTGCAGCCTCTTGATTCACATTTTGGTGCTCTTCCAACTAAGCCGTCTAGCCCTATGTTGATGATGCAAAGGGGATGCGAAGGTGATCCCTATCCTGCTGCCTCCCAGGTTGTATCGTAAACTTAAGTGTGATCCCTGGTTAAACGGCAGTTACAGGATGAATGATTTCTGACTAGCACTTAGCAGTAGCACCCCAAAATAAAGATGACAAAAGAGGAAGACCGCCAACATTTGAGCTAGACGGCTCAATTGGTGGAGCACCGGCACTTAAACTGCAGTGGTTGCAGGTTCAAATCTCACTTGAGTAAATTTTTCTTTGATCAACCCAAAATTTTGTAAAATTTACCCAGTCAGTTTCCCGCTTGGTTTATTATTTGACATTTTGTAACCTCAAGAGAGTATTATCAAAGCATGAGCTGCACTAAATCATGATGTTACCTTTGCTCAAAATATGTCATTGTCGGACAAAAAACACAAACATTCCACCACTAGCTCTCCTGCCATAACCTCATCAGCGCACCAAACCACAGGAAACAGTCACCGGGTCTGTGCACTACACTCGAGTAATAACACTTATTTAGACATGTGACTTGTTGTATATATTAAGCATCAAGTAATAAACCACAAACCCAAATTGTATTAAGCATGGTACATTAGTGAGATTAGTGAGATTCGGGTACTGAGTTTCTATTTTTAGCTTTAGTAATGTGAAGTCACTGAAGTGTACTGTTATTATAAATATTGTTTACATTTCATTTTCAACTCTTTTACATTGATGTTTTTTAGTAGACTTTAACAACCAGTTAAAAAACAGACTCTCCCTTCCCTTTTTTGAACATAATTTGTATGGTTTTACATGTAAATTAACATTATGGTGAGAATACCTAAACCGTTCTTGGCCGGCTGTATCCCAAAGCTGCAGCTTAACTCTCCTGCCTGGCGCCACTTCGATAAGCCGGGCGAAGAAATCAACCCCAACCGTCGGGTCAGACACCTCCACAAATTTACCGTCACAAAATCGGCGTAGCAATGAAGACTTTCCTACTGTCGAATCTCCAACGAGAATCAAACGAAACTGGTACTCCCATATAACTTCAGGCGGCAAGCCAACTAATTCTTCAGCAGGAGAAGACATTATAATTATACAATCACCATAACTGTCCGTAATTTGGAAGAAAATTCACACGAGAAACGCCGTTTCCAAGCGTTGAACCCTATCTCATGATCAGTGATTTAAAAATGGCCGCAATTTACTTCCGGAGGTCAGTTACCTTATTTACAATTTGTAATGAATATTCATATCATTATTCTTCATGTAAGATGAAACGGGATTGGTGTAATTGCGGAAAAGTGTGCCGAATAGACCAATCAACGGAAGTGTACATTGATACGTGTGTAAAATGGTTTTATTATTTTACTACGGCAATTCTTCAAGATGGAGAACGAAGTCGGCACACGTGGGGCGTCCTCTAGGAGCATTTGTTCCCGTTTTCTTTCTCATTTACGCATTTTTATTGGCCGTCTTTTTACTATGTAAGTCAATTCATTTACATTCCTAAACAACATTTTAGAAATGTGTAAAAAACGTGTTTTTTGTGAAGAAACTGACTTCGAATGTTGGAATGATCGAGCAAGCGAGCGCGAGTCAAGCAAAGCTTAAAAAGATAAGCATTCATATTTGTATGTCATGTGTCAATTTGTAAGTCAGTCAGTCACAGCATGGAGGTAGAATTACAGTGTCATGTCAAGTAAAGTCAAGTTTCAGTTGCAATTTTGTAATAATCGTATGCGTTACCAACCACCCTCCTTTCATCCTCCCGACGGTGGGAGTGGGGAGGATCAGAATTGATCGAATCAGAATGGAGGGTTAAGAAAAGAAAGGCCCTTGTGACATTGTTAGTAAGGGGTTAAGGTTTAATTACGTTATGTAGCTCTGCCAGAGTGGCGAAAAAAATTGATTGGGGCTTGGAATAGGATTATCACAACCAAGTCAATCTTCAAATTGAATATTTGTTATTTTGTTAATGTTAAATGTAATGTTAATGTGTACAGTAAATTTCTAATAATGCCAGCGACAATGAATGGGGGATGACTATTTGAGTCCTAAAGTAAAACTATGACCGAGGTTTGTTCCGCTGCATTGATTGTCTCCACGAACTTCGGTAATCATGTACAAAATCTAGTTGTGATAATCGTAACTAGTACTTTCTAGAAGGACTTTGTACAAAATCCTATTGATTAGAAACTTTTTGCTTTTTCATTTTTTATGCACCTATACAGTTCTTTTTTTAAAACCGAATCTCTCAAAAATTTGGCTCAATGTTTTGTGCTCGTTGTACTTGCGGGTGGGTCCAGAAAATTAACTCTGCCAAAAACTTGTTTTTGCAACAATCATTAAATTATCAGTCACTGTCATGCAGAATACTTAATCCGCATCGCCTTCCAGTAACAAATGTTAACATTGCTTCCAAACATGAACCATTACATTGGCTATCTTGGACCAGTGTTGCGCATTACCAGTTTGTTCTCTCTAACATGCTAGCTGTTTGCTGGTAATCAGTGGTATGCTGCAATGCTGGTCCACGATAAACAACAGTTCATGTTTTTATACATTAGAGTGGACAACTCTAACCTACATATCAAGTAAAAAGTTGTATGATTTTTATGGGGAAAAATTCTAAATTACTCAACTCTTACCGTATCGGCTTCTCAGGTATAACAAGTTAGCCTAACAAATGTGTATGGGGTTGTTATGATATCATTTTGGAAGGTTGAACCCCCGTGTTGCTGTCTCCTGTGTGGTTGGTTCTTTGCATGTCTTTACCTCTCTGATAATCTCTCAACAGTAACTTCCTGAAGATACTTATTGGTGGACAATTCTTGTCTCTCCTCATCTGTGGCACAGCCATTACCAGTCAGCTTCTCTTTGATAAATACCAAGTCAGTGCTCCTACCACACAGTCCTTCCTAAACTACCTCCTCCTGGCTCTAGTATACTGCGTCCTATTGGCCTGCAGGAGAAACTCACAGGACAACCTCTTTGAGGTCTTCAAATCTCGATGGTGGAAGTACATCATAGTTGCTTTTGTGGACGTGGAGGCTAATTATCTTGTAGTCAAGGCCTATCACTACACTACACTGACTAGTGTCCAGGTATGGATAATTATTGTGGATAGTGTTGTCTGTTTTCTGATTCCTGACTACTGACAGATCAGTACTTAAGTAAGTCGCAAGTCTCTTAGGTGAAGACTCAAGACAGTTGAGTTTCATGTTTATTACATCCATGTCAGGGCAAAAACTAGGTCATTGACTTGAGACTCAATCTTTAATGCAAAAAATTACATCAGTTCATTTCAGAAAATACTGAGGCTCGATCAGTGTACCAGAGTTGTCAAAGTTGCTTTCGAAACTTTGAGCGACCACAAAAGGCAATCCACATGATTCAAAATCATAAAAGCAGCCCCTGAAATTTCCGCCATCCCTGTAACAAATGATGTGTTGTGATGAAAAACAGAAGCATTATAAAAACTAAATAGTGAATACTAATAAATGGAATTCCTTTTTTTTTTTCTTCAGTTGCTTGACTGCATCACAATCCCAGTTGTTTTGATTCTGTCCTTCTTGATACTGAGGGTACGTTTTGGTATCAACCACATCCTTGGAGTTGTCATCTGTGTTATTGGAGTCCCTCTTATGGTATGGGCTGACAGCATGAAAGACACACCACAGGAAGGTTCGTTGAATCGTGTATATAAATCCACTAAAATGCACGCTGCACGATCACTACTTTGTCTGATTGTGTGGTTAAGATTAAGGGAATGTTAAATATAAATAAATATAAAATATAAAAAACCTCGGAGTTGTTAAATTTCTGTTGCTGCACCAATTAAGGTGACAAAAGCAAAATAGTTGGAGCCCATACTGAACTGAATCTGTTGCAAGAAGTTAAGGCCTATGCATAATAGTTACAAAGTTTTGATTGAACTTGAACATGTTGTTTTGTGTAGATAAACCACAGAAGGCTCTGGGTGATGCACTATGTCTTGTAGGGGCATCTCTATATGGATTCTCCAATGTAGCAGAGGAGTATGCTGTGAGGCATTTCTCCAGGGTAGAGTTTCTTGGAATGCTGGGACTGTTTGGAACTTTCATCAGTGGATTTCAGCTGTAAGTTCTTAAGGAAAGTGATATGTGACCCAATCTTATTTGGAAGTTTGTGAGGCCATTTGTAAAGAATCACATGTCTTTGAAAGTGTAAACCAGTGTTAACCCTGACCATAAACTGACGTTAGTAAGATTTAAAAAGGTGATCAAAATAAAGTTTACTCGATCACCAAGTTATGGATAGACTCTGTCCAGTTATCGCTAAGAGAAGGGGTTTACCTCAGTGTTTCTGGCAGTGGCTGCTGAATGCGCCACAGCACCTTGTAAACCCTTACAAGGTCCTGAATTTATGGGTCTCGTTAATCAAAAAAGTTTCAAAATCCTGTCTTAAAAATGTTTCTCTTTGTTCAAGCACCTTAAGAATCTTATTGGTAGATACTTGCGCTATATAAGACTCTGATACTATTATATTGAAAGAGTGCATCTTACAGACGAATCAGAAGAAAGTAAATTTAAAAAACACACAAAGAACAATTCAAGTAAATTTTCTTTAAACTTTTATGGGAGTAACCCTGGAACTTCTGACAGTATGGTGAAAAATCATGTCTTATGACTGGGGTTAAAAAATTACTGCTTGAGGACCTTGTGATGATATGAGTAATATATAATTTGAAGGATTCAGAAGGACTTGGGGCTAGTAGGCCCATAGAACAATTGCTTATCTCAGGGTCAGGCATTCCAATCTTACCTAAGGCCAAACAATTTGGTGTGGAGTGACATAGAATATTAGAGGATAGGCCACACACTAGCCAAACTGCCTTGTCTGTCAGGGTTCAACAACTGTTTATGTTTTACCTATCAAGGATTATTTTGGAGAGGGGGGAGCTCACAGCCCTAGTCTGGAGATATGAGGTCATCCTACTCTTCCTGGCCTTTGCAACCTGCCTCTTCTGTTTGTATTCCCTCTTCCCACTCGTCATCAAGTGGAGTAGCGCACTCACAGTCAACCTCTCCATCCTCACTGCGGACATCTATTCACTAATCATCAGCATCTTTGTATTCAAGTATACAGTAAGTAGTTCTGAAGTTAGATCTTCTTTGTATAATGTAGTTAGCACAACATAGTAATGTACATTTACTTTGAAGGGATTGCTTTAAAACCAAAACTTTACACTAGCCACACTCTGTCTCATTCATTACAATGAAATCTTCAAAAAATACTTTATTACTTTTATGTTGCAAGAACTTGCATTTAATAGATGTCTTTTTCCCTAACCTACTCAAAATATTAAAGCTATAAGGAATTGACCTGCCTCTGAACTAGACGAGCTTAATCATCAACAGAGCCCATTATTGATGTTGTAGTTCTATAAGGGGCTAAATGTAACAGTTTGTTGCATCATGTTGTTCAGGAAAACACCAGGCATTTTGGCTTCACACATTTATCATCTACCAGAATATGCTCACCCAGTAGTCCAAATAAGACTCTGATAAGATTGATTACTGTCTTTAATGTGTTTGGAGACAGAAAATCAGATTCACTGTTTCCAAAATCTAATTATGCCTCCGATCCTCAATCCATGTTTTTCAAAAACATGTGTACAAGTAAGTGTATGCATTCAGATTACGTTAGGTGTAGTTTACGAGATTCTTTTACATTATCTGAGGCTGTTTGACTTATCTAAGTCTAAGGGGAATGCCCTTGCAAACTTTAATAATTGATGATGTAGTCATGGTGACCCACGTGGAGATTGAATAATACGACTACATTCAAGATGTTTTTGTTTTTATGAGATCATTGACTTCAGTAGCTTCATACAAAATGAGAAATGGCCTTCTCAATTCTCTGCTAATATCTTAAATGTATTCTATTTGAATAGTTCAATGGACTCTACTTAGCATCATTTTCTGTGATACTAGTTGGAATTGTAGTCTATAGTCTCCTACCAACACGAGAAGCTGCAAGTGACAGTCGCTATAATCTGTTCAAAGATGAACCAGGTATGAACTCAGAAAGTGAAGAGCGGCCAGAGTTGAATACACCCACTGGGCCTGAAGAACTCACAGAGGAGGAGAAGGAGAGTTGGCACAAAGCAGCGAGTGAATCACTAAATGGAAAGAGCTGTGATTCAGAGGCATAATATGATTGGCTGTTTTATGAACCTTGTGATGTCATCATGCTGTGATTGGCCAGTTGTCATCCCTACAGTTATAGTCTACTTTAATTTATTAGTGAATATCTCACAATCATGAAAAAGGTCATGTAGCACATACTACAGTTTATTGTTTATTTTGAAATCTCACTACATGTACTTTTTATAGTGTTAAAACCCTAGTACCGGTCTACACTTATGGTATAGTGTATTAATATGCAATCGGTATCGTGACAATTTTACAGTTGCTTGTGTTACATCTCCCACTGGTATCAGAAAACAATGTTTCTAATACCAGTGGTCAATGTAATGTGAACATTTGCAATGTGTGGAATTGAACTCGCAATCAGAATAAGTTATAAATCTTTCTTAAAGGCAAAGTACACTTTCGTTTTTTTTAACTGTTTGATTGTTTCAATCCTAAATAAAGGTAAATATACAAAACCAAATTAACCTGTGGAAAATGTCATTTCAAAAGGTTACAGCGTTTTTGTGATATCCCCGAAAATCTAGAGCAGTTTCTATCCATGCAGGAAAAATAATTAGTACTTGGAACTGATGGAACAAACAATTCTGAGAAACATTTTATGCAGAAACGATTCTTAGATAGTTGAAATGTTTTTGAATCCCTCTCTCTAAAACCAATTTCCTTTGAAGGGAATTGTTTCCCAAAATGTTAAACATTATCAACAGCTGCAGTGCTTCTAACCAAGTCAGTTTTTACATTCATGATGTGTCAGTGAAGTGCATTCTATTTTCTTTCATTTTTCACCGTGCCTTAATTTGACTTTTTTTTACTTGAGGCAGGAACTTTTCTTTTTTTCTTGCAAATTTGTTTTGTCAGAACTTGGTATCTCTGTGTTTCAGTAATTATGAGAAGGTCGATAAGATTGTAACGAACAATTTTAAACAAAGTTTGTGAAAAAAAGTATGGACATAAAAATGCAAGCTATAAAATAATTGTATTTAACAAGTTATTAAGAAGACATTGAAGTAAAATTTGTTTGCTTACATTTTCCTTGAAAAGAAAATGCTGAAGAAGCTTGTAAAGCCTCTGAAAATTGGATGGCAAACCTGTTAATAAAAAAAATATGAAAAGAAAGCAACAGTGTTACAGTGGTTTTATTTGGTCAAGTATATTAAAAGGTTATCCGTGGGATTGGTGATCATCAAAAATGTTTGATTATTTTCATTCAAGAAACTACACTGTTAGGAAATGCATCACCCCTCCAGACAGACAACAGTCTTGTGGTGTTCTAACTATTAACTAAATGTTTGGCTTATAACAAGTTTGTTTACTGAAAACTGAAGGACAAAGAATTTATGGTCCCCAAGTCGATAAATGTCTTCACGTTGTTAATGTATCAAAGGCGTCCTTTAATAACTTAAACAGCCCCCTCTTGTGTCAAATGTAAAATAATTATAAATTTGAATAGCCCCCTCTTGTGACTGAAAGTTCTTTGGATCATTGTTTGTGTGTAGCTAGCTTGTCGGTTTTCGTTTATTTTCTCTTTCAAAATAATCCCAAAGTGTATGGTCAACATTGTTGAAGATGGTGGAAATTTCATTTTCTGTCATTTCGATGTTACACTTTATTTTATTTTCTACAGTACTGTTTGCAGTGAAAAGTGGATTTTCAATTAACATACCTCTGGTAGTTCTGTCCAAATAAGGTCAATTTTATCATAACCACCACCCTATGGGTAAAATGGATCAGCCAAGTAATTGATTGAACCTAAAGTGAAATTATTGCACAGTTATTTGGAAACGCTAAATGGATGTCAAAGTTTATGTTTGAAATATACAGCATAAATTTGCAACCACATATTGTTCAGCAATTTCTACAAATGAAACAACAGATGGTAGTGTTGACTTTTATTTGTCAATAAATCAATTGCTCAACTTTATCAGTACCTATTAAAAAAATGTAAAAATCAATAATCTGTACGTTTTTGGGACCCTTAAGGTTTCAGAAGGTTTTTGTACAAACAATTTTGTTGTGTTTCACGTCAACTGATGATGGGGCATTTATCCAAATGGAGCATGTCTCCAAACACCGTCACTTCTCCCGTGGTTTAATAGCCCCACAGACAATGATCAGTGAGACGCACCCCCTTCGGATAGAAACCTCATCATTGACTGTGTTTGTTTTGCATCCCAAAGATTGTTGGACGACTTTATGTTTACTTGTGACACAGGCGTCTTGAAATCAATCATCAGTAAAATCACCAAGATGAACAAGTTAACCATGGTGCCCCGTAGAAACTAAGCCCCTCCTATTATTTCCCCTCACACACTCTAGGATCCCTGGGGTGTTTGGCAGCATCAGCCGTTTTTCTAAAGAGACAATGCGGCTTTGTTATCTAAAGAGTGCAAGATTTTCAGACCCCGGCTTGGCAATTTCTGCCCCTGGGTTTAGCCCATGAAGCTTCTGTTAATAGAGCTGTAGAGTTGGATGGGTGGTTTATATTGACTAAAAAACAAACAATTCCTGTTCACCTTTGAAGGTTTAGCTGACAAAACTTCAGAAAACTTCTGAACAATCACTCAGAACAATATCAGCATTTTAGCCTTTTTGCAATGTTTTATTCTAAAATAAATTAATTGCAAAATTTATTTTACTCATGTTTTGTCCATTAATGTTGTTAATAACATTAAGTTCCAGACGACTAATAAGTTTAATTTTCATGTACTTCAAAACAAAATGTTTATCTACCAAAAACTTATACATTGTAACTTGCGCGGCATCCACAATTTACTGGTCGACGTGGGTTGTACCATTGATCAACTTTTGGAGAGGTAAGTAGGAAAATCTGGTCTGAAAGATTTGAGAAAATTATGATATAACTAATGATTATTTTGCTGATTAATATACAGAATATTGTAAAAGATAAAAGTACATAAGAAATGTTGAAAACAATTATAGATCCTAGATTATAATCTTTAAAAGCTAGTTGGCAAATGTTATTATCGAGCAAGTATCCCCTATTGATGTAATGGTATAGTAAAAGTATTGCAGACTTTTGTCGCCTAATTGGGCCACATCTCACTCGGTATCCCATTGTCTGCAACGTAAACGTTGGGCTATCTTTGGGCGTATTGTCTTCACCTTGGGAAAGAGTGCATGTTGTTTGGTCGACGAAATTTACGTGGTGTGTGTGCGCGTCCGGAATACCGTATGCGGTTTGTTAGTGGCAATAAGTCGATATCTTATGAACAAGTCAGCAGCACCGAAGTTGTATCATTGAAACCAGTTCGCAGCATCAAAATGTCCGTTCTTATGCCGAATGACTCGTGTAGAGGGGAGGGTATCTCCGTTATCCCACCAGGAACGAACAGTGTGCCATTGCCAGTACCCGTACCTTCACCACACTCTATGTCTAACTCGATTCCAATCAGTGCTGCGGGGTTGTCGGGCGTTTTTCTCCACCAGGCACCGCAAGTGGTGAGCGCACCAATGCAACTTCCCGTAACACACTCGTCCAACATATCCAAGATTATGGCGGACCCTACAACAGAAAAACAGCACCCACCGATAGGCAACAACACAGATTATTTAGCACAACTGATCAACGACAAGAAGTCACTGGTTTTAGTACCAAACATGTTCATGCACGTAGAAAGAATAATTGACGAAGGTAAGTTACTAAATTCATGATAGCGCAAGGCTGAATTTTTTAAAAGAAAGTTTTTATCATTGAGATCCCACGAACACCGATGAACGCCATTTCGTGTGTTTAACTTGGAGTTAGTGCACTGTTGGAATTTAAAGTTCGTAACTTCGTACGTGATATATTTTGCAATTTGTGTGCTTTTTAATATTCTTTAGAGCGGTTGTGTTCCGTTTATGTTATGTATGGGTTCTACTCGTTCCTAATTTGTTTAGACATGCGGTCCAGAAAGTGTGTTTTGTGAGTTTTATGATGTAGATGTATGGACCGAACCAGTCGTCCTTTGGGCCGGCTGTGTGTGTGTGTGTGTCCTTTGACCGCACATACCTTGCTTTACTGAACTGGACTGGCTTATGTATGGCTACGTTATGTAGGCCTCACACACGAGGTGAAAATGGAACTGTGTGTGAAAGAATGTGTGGGCAGGAAGTTTGCAAGGATGTCTGTGAATCACAGTTTTGCACGGTCAGTGGATCTGCTCTAGAATAGGTTTAGCTACGACATGGTATTGACAAATGCCACTGGCTTGCTAAGTAATGGATTTTGTAAACCAACATGACCATGGTAGTTGGTAATTAGGGAAACTCTAGTCTCCATATATTGATTATATTTCTGAAATGATCATCTGTCCACTAACACTTACTTGTAAATGAGTAAAATCTTTGCAGATGTGGTTTGCAAAAATACAAGAAAGTCCAAAAGAAAGTTATATTGTTCTGTTGACAAACGAAATGGTAACAAATGAATATAAAGATTAAGAATAAAAAGATTTAATGAAAATGTTAAAAGAATTATTGAAATGCTTGTATAACTATAACCTAAGTTAGTATATAAGACAACCAGGAAGTTCAGGCATGCATATTTACATGTAAACCAGCTAGCAGCTAGAGTCTTAAACTTATAGAAAGGATAATTGTCAAAGCCTAGTTTTGAAGAGATTGTTATTTTCCAAAATATCAGCAATGTGATAAGGCAGACTCATAATCATGTTGAGTGTATTTGTTCAGAGAGGTCATACATTCTTTTGTTACATCATTATTGATAGATTACTGAACTATATGATAATCGGAATAGCTTGCTTACTACATGTAAATTGTGTGCAATTGCCAATATGATTATATTCAAAAAAATCACTACCCGATAAATTGTTTTCTTTGAACTAAAACCATTTGTGCATTGTTTTCACAGAAATGCACTTTTTGTGGTCCAATTAACATGACACTAATCATAGAATGTTTAAAAAAAGACAGGATTGAAATGCTTCACTTTTCCTGGTCTGGTCAATTTATACATTTACAGTCCCTTGGTGGTTACAAATTTTATTTTCACTTGAGATTAAGTACTCAGAACAGGAACTTCAACACCTTCTTGATAGCTGTGATTTCCTGATGACTTAAGTTGTAGCTCCAGTAATCTTATGCCCGCCTATTTATGGCATCCTGTTTACTATGGACAGCATTTCTAAATGTATGCCATCCTGAAACATAATTTACAGTATGTGAGAGGGCTTTACACAGATGATTATATTCCGCATAAGGCTGCACTTTATATTCCCAAGTTAGAATTATAAAGAAACCTTGCAGCACCTCCTGAGCTTTGGTAATTCTACTGTAAGCAGATTAAAAAAAACTTGAAAGAGGATCAGAAAAAATCTCCCTGGAACATGAAAGAAACTTAAAGCTTGGCCCAGTATTTTCTTTAACGCTTGACCTGGGAAAAGTAGGCTGTTTTACAAAGAACAAACATCTTGCCTAAATTATTAACAGTTCATGAGTCATTGAAATTATTGACCTTACAATTATGCTGGTGGCTTCTCATTTAAATTAACATTAAAGAATGAAGAAACTTCAAATGATGTATGTACTAAAAACTATAGAACAAAAGACCTCGACTTGTTTACTAACAAACAGTATCTGCTAGATGATAGCTTTGTAAATGGAAATATAGTATATATTGTGTAGTAGCCTACTGCTTTCAAATTCAAGGCAACGCAGTTGTATGGCCCCCAATGAACTAAATTTATAATAAGATCTGAGTTTTCACATTTAGCGGTATAGAAAATAAAAATACACAAACCCTGGTATAGATTAGAAAATGCGTCGTTGAATACTTCCAAGTGTTTATTGGTGACAAAGTTGGATACTCAATGGTTTTTTCGTTCTGCGCTAGTGGTCACATTTGCCTGTGTAAACAAACCCCCTTTGTCAAAGAACTGACTAGCCTTTCACCACTTTTCAAATTCGGAGTCATTCAGTACAGATTCAAAGCGACAGAATTTTGCAATTTGGGAAAAATTTTGTTTTTGAAATGTGTTGAAGTGGAAGCCTGAAAGCATGTGGAACTCTGGGGATTTAAAGCCCTATATATCAAGAACTGGATTGAAGATACACTAAAGGTAGAAAGCAGTGTCTACTGCAGGCTGCATCATCTTAGTAAGTTGGTTAGAAATGACAGATGGATGCAAAGATAAATAATGGTGAAGAAAAAGGAACATTTGAAAATCATTGTGCCATATATTAAAAAAATAATGTAGCTTTATGTTGACATTTTAATAAAGAAGTTATCGTCTTGAATATAGATAGTATCTTCATTCTTCACTTGAAGTTAGAATTAGGACTGGCTGACAGTTTTGTTAAGGTATTATCTCATATACCTGTCTACAACAATTTGTGCTGTTTTTCAATTTATTTTCAGTACCAGGAGAGTATGCATTGTACTTGCCATGGTAGTAAATTTTATGAAGCACTTAATCTTAAACCTTACTCTTTAGAGAAAAAACACTTTTCCATATCAAAAAGTATGTCCACCTGGTCATGGATGGCCAAAAGCCTGTACTTGAAATTCCTCAACAAGCTACAGAAAAATTTGTACTACATCAATGCAATCATTGACGCTAATTTTATAGAGATTTATATTTAAAATGGTGAATGTTCTGCTCCATTGATTTTCAGAGAGCACTTATCAAGTATTTATTAATAGCTCTTTTCAGTGGTAAATTTTTAATTATGCTGAACTGAGAAAAAAAGATAGAAGTCTCGGGAAATGATCATCATCTCATTATTTGTGTGGGAAATGGCATACAACTTTGCTTAAAAAAAAAACTTAATGTGAACGGTCGAAGGTTGTCTGTAGAGTTGGAAGAGGTACCCCTTCTTGCGCTGCTATCATTGTAAAATGGGGAAAAATCTTAAATCGAATAAAATTGAATAGGTGTTTTTGTGACAACATGACTTATTGTTTCCTTTATGTTTTACAGTATACTTCTTTTGCATTTCAAGGGAAAGAGAGCAGATATATGTTTGTAGAATTAACTTTTCCTAAGTTTCATGGAAAGATTTTTAACAAGTCAATGTTTCCATAAAAGGATAACTGATACCAGTATTTAAACTTAGTTTTTAAAATAACTTTTCATGTTTATTTTGTTAAAACTAAAAATGTGTATGTTTGTTAAATATTCCCTTTCTCAACGGTATTCATTTATATAATCCATCATTTATTACACAGTTGTCTCCCAGACAGATGGAACAATTTAAGTTGGTCTGATTTAAATTAATAACCCGTCAGCAGTTGTACCATGACAGAAAGATTCCTTCCTCCTTGATTGCATACAGTATGCATGCGGTATTTGGGTACCTTGGCCGGCAGCCATCTTGAAAGATATTTCTTAGTGGAGTCCCACAGACTTCTGTTATTCATATCACATGATATGTACATGTTGTGCACTGAGCTGACTGTTGATTGATTATACAGGCACCAGCTTCACATAAGTAGCATCAGGGAATGTGCTGACGCAGATTCTTGGCCAGAAGGTCGATTTATCATGACCCCTGCCCTTGAATTCAAATCTTGACCTCTTCCTTTTAGTCTCTGCAGCTTGTTAGAGCCATTTTGTGGACATGGAGTTATGCTGTGTTTACTCACTTGTTTTATCAGCTCTTTGGTTGTACCATGAAGGTGAAAGAAAAATGGTTGCACTGATACATGTTCTATGTATTTGTGTACAGTCTATGATTGTGATGTTAGGTCTCCTAGAGTTAGACTTGTAGCACTCAGTGATAAATTTAATAGACTTGTTTTGTTAACTCGCCACACGTAATACATACATAAAGTATGCAGTTAGGAAATGATGACGTTGACAGAAAAATGAACCGAGTTAGCTTTGCATCACTAGGATGTGTTGTCCTGTTTGAATTTTATTGAGAGGTTCATTTGTTCAACCAAGAATCAGCATCTAATCTTACAAGGCCCCAAGTAATTGTTATAATATATTTAAGTCAAAACATGACAGACAGACAATTACTATTATTTCTATCACTTCTTCGTTACACTGAGTGTGAGTAACTGATATTTACAAGCTCTACATTTAAACCTAGTACCGCCCAAATATATACTCAATTGTGAAATGTCCTTCACTTAGGAAATATCCTTGAGATCTTTTATTTGCTGCATTTTGAAGTCCCTATTATCAACCCACTTTTGCATTCCACAAGGGAGTTCTATCTTTTCAAATATTTGGATCCTTAAAGAGGTATGCACCCTAAAATGAAATATGTCATCCATCGCAACAATATATCACTACATCATCTTATTGGGTGCAAGTTAAATCTAAGTATAAATGCAAACCATCACATTAAAATTTTACTGATGTATTGCTTCAGGATGGTTAAGTGCTGTAAGGGTACCCAAACAAAAATACATTATATACAAATTATTATAAGACTAAATCCAGTGTGAATGTAGGCCTACAGTAGTGTTGCCTGTGAATATTTTTAGCCCGAGAGCCAAGGAGTCAGTTGCAAGAGTTGAAATACACAAGGGGATATCACCAGGGAGATCAGTTGGAAACAAACAAAGTTGTTTTGAATGAAAATGGGAGTTAGTTCCTGAATGCAAAGGTATTTGAAGTGATGACAGGTAAATTGTCATACCATCCTGGGCATTTTGTGGATGTAGATTCATCATCATCATCTTAATAATTGTCTTTGGAAGAGCAGAGATTCCTGAATGTAATCTATGACAGAGATCAGTAGAGTTTAATAATTAAAAATAAAAGGTATCCGCAAGTGAATGAATAAGAAATGTTTTACAAGAGCTTTGCTGATGATTTTTTTCTGTTTAGTGGATTGCCAACTCTCAATTTTCTTAATGCAAAATTGCTGTAAACTGAATGGCAATATTATGAATCTTGGTTATCTGAGATTGTGAATCATGATAAGATCTTCACATTGGGGGATGTCCTTTAAAATATGAAGTGGGGAGGAATGTGTTTGTGAAGATAGAGCCTTCCAGTGAGACAGGCAAGAATCAATCTGTGTAAGAGATGGGTATCTTGAGGGCATGCTTCCTGGCAGACTCAATCCAGACACTGAAATCTCTTTGCAGCCACCACCGCCACATAACATCATTTGAAAATAGAAGCCTCAAGATCTTTGGTAGGTCTTCCTAAAATCTGAATGGGCTTCTTATTGTCAGCGAACAGAAGGAAGAATTATGAGAATCCATTGTTGAAAGAAAATTAAATAATATAAAAAAATCTGTACAATGTTTGTTTACACATTCCTAGCTTATGAGCAACCTTAATCTTCATTTTCTTAAAAAAATGTATTCAACTTGTCTTAGCTGTCTGGACAACAAAAACACATTTTGGCTATAAATTTACAGTTGAGTTAATCTTGACAATTTGGAAGCAAAAATGTGTTTTCACAATCCTTTAAAGAAACAAACTTCAACATTTGTAGTGTTGCTGTGGTAATAAAATAACTGGGGCACCAGGGAGGAACCCTGTCTACCTTGTCGATTAAATTGGCACCTTTCTTAGGATAAGGAAGCTTCTTATTTTTGGAAGCTTTTGATGAGCTTTCCCTGTCTGCCTGGCCTAGAGTCATAGATCCTGTCAGAGTCAACCTACTTTTACTCTTGGTTAATAACTAGAAGGGAACTGAAGGATAGTATCGATATGTTGTGAGGAACAAGCCAATAACCTGTAAAGTTCACTTCTAAATCAGTCCTAGGTCCTCAATGCTCAAAGTAGACTCTCCTTAATGACATTCATTTACAGGTAACATTCAAGCTAAATAATTGAATACAAACAAAACAGAAGTTGGATTATTTGCTGATTTTACAATGAACCTAGTTTCATAAGGCAACTATTAAAAGCAGAAACTTGTGAGTGTCAAAATAACTTGCTGACCAAAATGAGTGGGTAAGCAGCCACACGAATGATGTAAGCCACTAGATATTGTCTGCGTTCAACATATTTTGTGCCGATTTGTTGCCATGAAATTTCGCATTTTAAACATTAGTAAAAAAATATCAATTGAACGTTCTAATAGTTCTGTTGTAAATGAATACCAGCAGAACTTTAAAAAAATAATGGGGGGGAAAAAAAGATAAAAACAATTAGGGGCCTTCATTTGCACCCACAAAAAAAGCCCCCAGAATTAGATGCATGTATAATCCTATCAAATTTGTGGGTTTTTCTTAGATCCTAGGTTGGTACGTATCTAAATTGGAATGACTTTTGGTTTGATTATGATTTTATTTATTTTTTACAACCCCATGGAAACAGCCACACAGAAGTTAAAGATAAAGCTGAAAAATTATCTCTGTAAGATACATTTGCTATAAAAAAAAAACACGCAAGGATTTGCAGCCTGATTATGATCTATTTGATGGTTCGGTTTTGCTGTAGTGTGTGTACCAGTCTTTCTGAAAACAACGTTCCTTCTCTGTGGAAAAAGTGGCTGTTCAGCCCTTGTTGCACATTTATTGTGTTTGTCTGAGCGAGGATACTGTAGTTTCATGATGTTGTACTTAGAAATGAGAGGTTTGGGTTTTGAAAAGTGTCTACCAAAAAACCATCGAGGCTATGTACTATCCCTTTTAACAGGGTTTGAAATTGGGTAAAACATCCACAAGACCCCAGGGCTTGTTGCTCAATATTTTTTACTGGACCAGAGTTTAGCTTTAAACCCCATCCGTAGCTCTAAAGTGATGTCAATCCTGTTGGATTCAAGCATGAATGAAGTGAAGGACTTGCTCCCATATCCTGTTCACCTGCATCCATTACAATCTCCATTTCCCAACATTATCTGAGATCCTTTGCCTGCTACTGTAGTTTTGTCTGCTCCTCTTCTGGGTTCCCTGTGAAATGACATGTGCTGTGGCAAGCCCACTTCCTGTTGAAAGACAACACTTGGCGTGACACCTTTAAAGCTCAACTTTTATAGCTGCTTTTTGTTACTGAAACACCATACTCTGTGGTGAAAGTTTCCAAACTCAAGTTTGTTAAACTGACTGCATCTAATGGAATTCACAACAGACCAGGAAGTAGTCAGTTGACAGTATTCTTTTACTGTGGTTTCGAAAATTTGAAATGAATCGCAGTGAAGCATTGCATAAACAGTATTTTTATGAGCATTTTGAAACACACTTTTAAAATTTTGAATCAGTTGAGTACTATTATACAGGCAATATATAGTACATTATACAAACATCAACATTTTCTGCGTGACTTTATTTAAAACCTTTTAGAATGCAGTGACAGATTTGACCGTAAAAAATGCTTTCAATATTAAAGATGTTTTTATTCCAGTAATGGCTTGGTCAAGGTTGCAATGGATGCAAAAATACTGCAGTTTGTACATTTGTCCCAAGATTCACTCAGCACTCCCTGAAGACTCCCGGAAGGTTTGACATCATGGTGTTATTAAGAAGTAGAACCAGTGTAAGTAAACAGCCAAAGCAACTCAAAGAAGCAGCCATGCCATGAGACTTGAGAGAGATCTGCTCTTCGGATGAATTTACTTGTTAGGATTTCCTTGATAAATGGAGGGAACATAATCGCTTTCCGTACAGCCTCTTGAGGAATCCCACTGGATAAGGTTAGCATCAGAGGTACTTTTTCTCTCTGACTCTCATCATCGGTAGTTCAGTGAACTGAACTGCCAATTGGAAATAGAACCACATCGTGATGAAAGTAGACTCACTCTAAAGAAATGTAGACAATGTCGAGCCAGAGTGGCAAGGAGTGCGGTGTGTAATTTGGCATGTAGGGATTGGGATTCACATGATCATCTTGAAATGTAGAAGATAATTGTGATTTCCTGCACAGATCTCTGAGTTTTGCTTTAGGCAATTCTTTTAGGGGGAACATCATCTGACCATGATGATCTGACCATGGTCAGAACACACAGAATTTGTGGCCCAACGTTAGGCTGCATTGTTATTTTTATACCATTTTGTCACTGTATCTGGTGATTTGTTGGAAGTGTACTATTATGAGAGTGTTTTCTTGGTGTGTTTTGTGGGACATCAGCAAATATGTTTTTTTTGTGTTCAAAGATAAACAATTTTGAAGAGCCGCAAAGTTGTCTTGTGATGGTGTTTTATTCTCTCCTCCCTTATAATAAGCTGTTCCTTACTCTGGAGGACAAATCTGTGTATAAACTGTGTGTGTTTATTTTGTCCACTAGTCTCAAGACTAAACTGAAACCAAACAAATGTTGAAGTATTTACCAAATGCCCCATTGCTTGGATACCACACTTGTGACCTATTCCACTGATATACATAATGTGTATATTTCTGGCCAAACATTTCAGTCAAAATGGAAAAGCCCAGCCCCATTGGCCTTGCCAACAGGATTGTGCCCTGTTTAGTTGTTGCACCCCTGGTATGCCCTAATGAGCTCCAACAATACCATTGCCATGAAGTATTGGGATCTTTTCATTCACCCCATTGAAAATCCCAACACAATCGATGTCATCAGCTATTGAACACATGCAGAGGAAAATAGGTACCCCCTTGTGGAGAGCCAATACTGAAAGACTTTTTTTTAAAGCTCACCTTTGATTGTTGGGCTTTTTTTAATTTGTGGTTTTAAGGGGAAATGGAAAGAGCCAGGGCCATGCACAGTGCATTCTGATCCCAGGGTAGGAGGATTAGTGCGTTGAAAATTAGACTTGCAAATGATATTCGCTGTGGTGGATTTGTAAAGGCATGGCTACTGGGTTGCTATTGTGAACCAAGGACTTAGTTCTGCTGCTGTGTTGGAATTTTAAATCCATGGTGCACTGTGTGAAGTGGTTTGCAATTGGGTGTGTGGGAGGGATTGTATGGCTGTCCTTATGTGTGGATGTGATTGGTGAGCCTCATTATGAAACATCCTGTGAGAAAGCTAATACAGATTGTGCCACACCCAAAAATTATTGACTTTGTGTCTAAGAATGCCCCCCCCCCCCTCCGAAATCTGAATGACTGAGATGCCATATTGGTAGAAAATAACATCAAGGTATATTTCTTGACTGGGTTGGGTTGCTAGAAAGTTAAAGTTGAGTGAGTGTGTGTAGAATAGGTCAACACAAAAACACTTGTATCTAGGTATAATATGAAAGTGGATTTATTCTGGTGTTGATGTTGACAGCATCTGTAGTGTATACAAAATGTCAGCAGTGATATAGGCCTACCCTTCTCATCAAAATGTTTTTGATCTCCAAACAGATTCTAAAAGACTTGCAGTGAAATCTGGCGCCAAGAATTCTGAATGGTGTACAATGGTCAATAAATATGCATTGAAAACAATTGGGGTCTAGGGGAAAGATTCATTTTTATTTGTTCCTTAGGTTTCTGTGAAGATTGGGAAATTCAATTTCAAACGGATTTCCAATTTGCCACAAAATTTGATTAAATACATCGGGCAGTGGCCTACCTGTATAAGTGTGTATCCCAAAGGCTAAATAAAAGATAAATGCAATATGGGGGGACTTGCAGTAAAATCATGAAGCTTCACAAGGAAGATTAATTGTGGTTGTTTGATCATTATTATTTTTAAGAAAATTGTATTTATATTACTTTATCTGATCTGATTTTGTGTTTTTTGTATTAAAAAAAATTAACGGATAACTTGGTAAATGTGTACTGCCTTAAGTGAAATGTAAGGATATATAAGTGTATGCATCTGGCCACTGATGGTGAGTTTTTTACACTATCACACCAAAAACAGGGTCATATTT
This sequence comes from Pisaster brevispinus, assembly GCA_023634235.1. Taxonomy (NCBI): domain Eukaryota; kingdom Metazoa; phylum Echinodermata; class Asteroidea; order Forcipulatida; family Asteriidae; genus Pisaster; species Pisaster brevispinus. The sequence continues at coordinate 20,857,723 of JAMKCF010000007.1, read as the reverse complement.
TCCGTCGATAGTTCATCTTCACAAGTTGGCATTCGATACTCACAAATATTGAAAACGTGCAGAGTGTAATTAACATGGAATATATACACTACCCCTAGGGCAGAGATCAATGTGTTCTTGGTTTTCCCACTCTGGAACCATTGACCTCAGAAGAAAACAGAGCTACCCAACCAAAACCTTCTCTGTGAAACTGTCATCTCTTTCACATTTGAAAGAGAAAGGTATATATTTCTGTTCAACTGCATTATTAATAGAGTCTAGAGATGAGCTTACTGCTAAAAGCACACAAGGTCTGGTTGCGGCCTACAGACTGCACATGAATCTGACATTTTAGGAAGCTAGATATAGTGGAGCTACCAAATGTTAGAGGAGTTATAAATATTTTGTGAGACTGTCTTATTAGAATTGGTCTTAGCCAGATCTCTTTACTGACTTTTGAATCTACCATTCAGTCAAGCATAACACTTGCTTACTCCATTAAAAGACTGAATGGAAAGGGATGCATTCATTCCCCTCTGCCTGCAAAACGCTGTAGATGGTCTAGTCATCAAAATTGTATCAGAAATCCGAGAGCCTCAGCCGCAAGAAGTGCCGTGCAGTTGGTGAAGTACATGAATTATTGAAAAAATGCAGCTATAGTTTTTACAGCTTTTCAAAAAGTTGATGGAATATCTCAGGTGCAGTTACTTTATGGTCGTACTTCAAGAAGTTGATTGAGAGGAAAGACTAAATTATGATACGTGAGGGTTGGGATGAGGGAAAGGAAAGGGAGGGGTTAAAAGGAACTTGGATAGGAATCATGTGATAATCATACTGCTTGAATGAGCCAAAACATGATTAGCCTTCACATAGAACATATAGAACACTTTTCTCAATATTTGTTTAATGGGGTTGCCGCCCTGATTCAAACAAACTTTGTCTAAGTATCATTACAAATAAAAGTAGACTGGCCCTTCTAAAGCAATCTTGTCAGATTCTTGAAAAAGTTGATACCAAATAAGCACTACGGAGGCATCCACACACTTACTGTAAGTAGATTTGTAACAGATGTGATAATGATATTGACGTACTGGTAATAAGAACATATGGGCGAGTGACTTCATAACGCTTAGCAGCACACTGTTTACATTATGCACACATCACTGGTATGCCTAAAAATAGGCCTAAGCTAGGATCAATATGCTTCGTGGTGTAATGAATATTGGATTTTCCTGTGTAAGTCTGCAACGCTAAACAATGTGTCATCAGAAGGGCTGGTGAAATTGATTTACATGTGCAGCTCTGTTTCAAAATGGAGCTAGTGTACACAGAAGCTGACTTCTTAATTGAGAGGATTAATTTTGCCATATTTACTTAATTATGTTTTGCAGCATTTAAATTCTTTTATTGGTTTGCAAGTAAGCCATTATAGACACTTGGTAGGATTGGTTGGAGGAGGGGCCATGGACGTAACAAAAACTTCAAAAAGAGTCTTTCTTGTTGATGGATCTTCATAAAATCTGACAAATAATACTTAAATACATTTTTAAGTGATCCCTAATGAGAAAATTGATGTGATACCTCACCCACTTTTTTATTGGCGAAAACAAAATGACTTGTGTTGTTGCAGTGCACATGTTAAGATGACCAAGTGTGGATGTATACTGATTGACAATGACAGTGATAACATGTACAAGCAACTGATTGGTGTGTTGGTTAATCCATGCGAAGAGCTGCATGTTTGTTGAAGTCCAGGGGCAGAGGATCTTTGCGAAATCCTTCCAATCCATGATTCATGAAACAGCTCCGCCCCTCTAGATTTCTGTCTGGCCAGGAAGGTGACTGATAAGATGTGTATCCAATCTGAACTTACAGATCTTACTCTATATTTTGCAAACAATCATCTGGTTTAGATTAGGTTAGCCTCTGCCCTGTCTATCCGTACCATTCCACCAAAATATCTTTCATTTGCCAAAAAAGCAACGTTGGGGAAAAAGACCAAGTGACTTTCAAATACCATGGGGAAAGCGGTCACGTAGAACTTGCAGCTGGGTACAGCTTCTCTGGATCCCAGTGGAGGAAATGAATTTACTGTGACTCAATTTCATAGACATTGATCCATTGTAATTATGTCTGGTGCCGAAACCTTGTTACCTTGACGGAATAATAAAGTACAGTCAATCGGCAAACTTGAACTCATGCAGAGAAAAACAGCTCTCCTAGTCCTTTTGAGAATATATTCAGTGTTTATGATTCGCGTGTTCATGAATGCTGAACTTAATCTCATTTACATGTCAGTTTGAAAACTCATTTCATTTTACTTGAGAATCTGACCTGATGTGAAGGTGCCAGGTTGGGATAATATCACTCCCTTAAGGATGATGTCCATTGCCGTAACACACATGGCGGGATTAGAAATTGGAAGCTTCATTTGCCACATTGCCGTTTTTATGGTGGCATCAGCAACGGAGCTGTGATCATTGGGTAATATGATTAAATAACTCTGGCTCAGTCACAGGGAAAATTACGGCTGTTTTGAAAATGTTAAGTGCGGGTGGTTTCTGAAGTGGGCTCATTCCCATGAAGTCCTAGTCTGTTGGACTCCGCAAGACTGCCCAATTTGCATTTTAAAAGAAAATATTGCAGTAAATTTTGTATGGAATTTGAAGTGATTGTTCTGTAAACTGTTGTTTGATGCTGCAATTATATGAAGAATATAAAAAATATATAAAATATTCAAACAGCCAATCGAGATAAGGCAAAATCCAGACCAAATCAACTTGTGACAAAAGACCTGATCTCTATAAAATGCAACATCGTATACTCATCCACTTTTTAAGTATTTGTTACTAAGTTTTAGCATGGTATTTTATCCACAAAACTCATATTTTTACAGGTAATACTGCTCCTTTGGGGTCATTTTGAGTTATCCTGTAAAAATCGTTAAGGAAAGTAATAAAAAGGTTGTTGCTGTTTTCTGATGGGAAGGTTCCGACGCTAATTCCCACTAGTCATCTTAGCAAGTTTTGACCCTTTGTTGGGTGCCTAATTTATTTCTTTTCATCTTTAGCTAAATTCTGCTATAAAATAGTCATTAACATTTCCCAAATTGCTTTTGCTGGTATGTTTGTGCTTGTAATTAATTAACTTATCCTTGATGTTATACTATAGTGAATTGCTGTTGAAATTTTAATGGATCTCCTGAGGCAGTGCTTTACTTATGTTGCATATTTTAGCTGAAATTTTAAAGAAAAATGTCCCTCATTAAACAAATCATCATCATAAATAAAATTGTAAAAGTTTCATCTGATTTTTTGTTCTGTTGGCTGTCAGTTAATTATGCTGATTATTATTTAATTAGAGTGTTTTCTAATTACACGTTAGTCACTGAGCTTATGAGTGCAGTTACGTTACTGTATATTGGGACTTTTCTCAACTGCACTTTAGATGGTTGGATGTTTTGCTTCTTAGGGTTCACCAGAAAAGATTCTGTATAAAACTTGAGTTGGAATGGAACTCAAGACATGAGTTCTAGAGCAGATGACTGAACCAAACAGTAGTAGAGCTGCCAAATCTCCCTGATTCTGCAGAAAGTTCCCTGAAAATAAACCAATCTTTCCATGTTCCGAAGAACAACATTGAAAATCTCCTTGATAATGGAAACTTTTTCTCTATTATGTTCAATGTTCTAAATATCTCCCCGATTATCAGATTGTTGTACAAAATCTCTTTGATTGCAAGATGCAAATGTTGGCAGCTCTGCAGTAATGATTTCATTAACTCGCAAAATGTACATATGTGTTTGGAAGTGTCGGCAGCCAATTCCTCTACTTTACATGGCTTTTGTCCAAAAGTTTTTGTTTTTTCATCTTGGCTTTGGTGTGTTTGTTTTTCCTAACTAGTCATTCTGATTTGTTTCTTCTATGTATGTTTTGTAGCATGCATAGATATGCAGCTCACTTGAGATTTCTACTGGTTTGGTAAAAATCACCATGTTTATGCACTGAGGCAGATTAACGTAGCGGTCGCATTTTTATATTGACGTAGTCACAGGCACGGGGTTGCAGGCTTGGGAAAATTAAATCTTGAGCGTGGAATATAGGGCAGTAGTTATCTACATGCGTATACAGTGTACGTAAGACAGTCCCCCAGGCTCTCTGCTCGCTGTGTTTATGGCATGGGCATCTTCTTTATGATTTCATTTTTAAGTAGTCTTGGTGTGTTACAAATTGTTAGCATGATAACATACCAAGATGTGTCCTATTTTGATAAATTTATATCTTAGGAAATCCGTAATTAACTTACAATGGATGAATGTCAGTGCAATTTTTAATAAAGAAATATGAACTTTTCCTAAAGGAACTTGAGTGATAAGTTTTACTCACTTTATACAGTAACTTATATGGGGGTTTATATTCATATTTTGTAACGTCCCGCCGGTGTGCCTGAGGTGTCTGCTACAGATTCTTGTGATGGAGGACATTATTGGAAGATTCCGCTAGGATATCTTGCCATCATATAATTATGATACCATCAGACCGTATCAACCAGATGGCATCAACCCTTACTACTAATTACTTGTATTTAGAAAGTACGGATCAATCGACAAATGTTCTCTGCATTTCAGCGCTTGCCCACCCAGTGCTAACCCCAGCTTGACGGCCGCCTGGCCATGTCGATAAGATCTCAAGAGCTCTTACATTAATATTGATTTTTCTCGGTCCGCTTTGCATCACCACTATCACTGCTTTTCATCAGTGGAGCCACCAAATGCCATTGGAGAGTTGGTATTGCAAAGATCCTTTCGTCAACAATAATATCCGTGTTTTGTTTGAGTTTGAGAAATTCTTACCCTCCATTCATTCTGGGGTTGATTAGTGCTTGATAAGGCCAAGCCACTTTGATCCTGTAATCTTCAAGTATTGATTTTTTCAGAAGAGTAGTTCAATGCATTTGTATTGGAGGTGTTCTTAGTAAGCATGGTGCTGTGAATAGTAAGTTTTCATTTTTATTCTGAGGACACAGTACAACTGTTGACATAAACCTTATTCAAAATGAAGTTTCAACTTTGTATGACTGACTTGTTTCAGATCAAGCTATAAAAATGTAAAGGGCCTGGTGTATAGGTCATCTTGCTTTAACTAGGAACAAACTAATCAAAATGTTATTAAGATGTCTGTTGAAATATTGAAGGTTAAGTTTAGCTTGAATTATGTAGTCTACTTCAACATTAGAACACACACTTAAGACATTTTTCTGATAATTTAAAAAGCAGAAATGTAAAAACGAGAGATAACATTAATTACATAACATGCTGTTATTAAAAAAGCACAATGTTTATCCAATATTATGTTGCTGGTTGTTTTATTCGCTCGGCCCGTTCACTGCGCACGTAACTGTTCATAATTGACACCGAATGAATGACAACTTCGATTCCAAAATCAACATCATAAAGCAGGTATACCCATCTTTTTCAATATCCACTTGGAAATCGATGATGTTGACCGACCCACTGCCAGTCATTGACGGGTTGCTTTGCTGGTGTTGTACATAACTAGTTAACTACTCGACCCACTGGCCCTTACATTTGATGTGATTATGCGTTTCCGCCCCACTGTACCAATCCAAAGGAAGTTGTGTTATTGTTTGAAGGAACAGACCTTGAATCCTGTTATACACGTAGCAATGACTTATTGTTATGAATGGTTTGTACGTGGATATCATAAACGATTTTTGTGTCTTGAGAAGGGTTTATTATTATATTTTTTTACATGTAGCGAATACGTTAGGATGGCACGTTTGGCAACTGCTACTAGGATAGTGTGCGTTGCAGCCATAAGGCAGTGTATGCTTTCAGACTATAAGCGTCTGTAAATGCATCCATGTTGGTATTAAAGTAAAGTTGCAACAGTTTCAAGTGTACCATTATAGTTTGATCAATTGAGTAGTCCACTGTTTAACACAATACCAGTCTGTGAAAGTGAAAGTTCAACATGATGCTCAAGGTTCTGAGAAAACTGGTCCAAAGCTATGCGGATCAAGACTGACAATTGTTCAAACCCAAAACCCAATATATAAATATATCTAATTCAATAGCCTCTTGTGATCTAAAAACATTTCCTAGGTAAATAATCATTACCGTCTTTAACAAGTATCAGTTGTTCACATCCCGGACAATAACAAATTAAAATCTGGAAATAATACCTTCAGTTGTCTTCATTTAAATCAACTGAATTAAAAGGAAATATTTGTCAAACATCAAAGAAGCTTGTAATCCAATGAGGAATAATCCAGTAACAAGACTGGATGGACTAATCATAGAGCGTGTAACAAATCAATAAGTTGCAATACAAGCTTGTCTGCATTTATTATGAGAGATGACAGGAAGGTTCTGCACAGTAATTAACGTTCCTCTATTATTTAAGGTTGATTGAAGCATAGGCTTAATGTCCATGTATCTCTTTGCATGTCAGGAGGTATTGCAAAAGATATTAAATTAAAGAGAGAGTGTCTAATCAATGTGTGGAATTAACAGATGATTTATCATTGGTGTAGAAATCATCATGTAAAATATACTTGGTTTTTAGAATTTTGTATTGCTTAATTATGTGAATATATTCCTGGTCTGCAATTAAGCCACTAGAGTTTATAATCTGAATGTAGTGTGACAGTATTCAGCACAAATTAAGTTGTAGCATCTCACCTTCACCACCGTGGCTTTTCAAACATAAATATTTCACCTTTACAGGCTCTGAGGCAATAAATGAGTTTGACATTGTGATGTTTCAGCCAATCTCATCTATTCTGACAAAGCATGATCAATCTCTTCAAGTCATATGTCATCTGCCCATTGAGACCGGGCTTTTTATCACCTGCCCTTATTATACATGTAAGCCAAATCTTGCTGGAAGTCTTCCTACATAATGAACGCAGTCTGCATATGATTGTCACAGCCATGTGCTTTTCCTGGAGATAAATTAGAACTGAAGAAATTATTTCAAGTAACAATTTTACTGACAGCTACTAGCCCCAATCTTTGAGTTTCCATGTCAGATAGTTGGTAACCCATGGGACCCAAGCAAAGCTCAGAGGATGTTTACATGCCTACCAGCCTCTTTAAGTTCATGATACATCCTTAATGGCTTCCAGAATCATTCATAGGATGTTTGCACTGCTTAATTGTAACAGTTCTGTAGATGTACTCTTTACATGTGGGTTGCATTAATCCTAGTGCTCAAGTGTCAATAATAAAAATGGTGACATTCAAAATCTTTAATGATACTTTTTCTTGGAAAGGTGCATAAAAGATTAATCAGCAAATATCCAGGTTCACAATTGCTCTTTACAGAATTTAGAAACCCAAAGAAGAAACCAAATTGCCTGGAATTTGCGTGAGCTTGCATCAAATCAATTCGGTTAAAGAAAGTGGTACCGATTTTCAAAGTTTTCTCGTTTTCGCATCAAATGGCTTTGGTCCCACTTTCATCCTGTGCAGATTTTGTTTCCGAATTGTAATGGATCTCTGATTGAAATTGGCTGAGTTAATGGGTGAGATTTCCTGAGCTAAGTTTGCCAACTAAATCTAAACCGAATTGGTCTGGTTGGAAGTGTGTATTGATGAGCCAAGCTGCACTGTGTGTCTTTCACCACTGTCTGGGCACAGACCCTTTCCCTGAGACATCACATGGTTACTTGGTGTACAGTTGGAGTTGTGTTGTGAATTTTTTGACCTTATTTGGGTATAGAGTTAGGTCCTTAATTGGGTTGGAAGGATTTTTGGTCTCACAAGAATGTGTAGTCTGCTGTATTCTTATCTTGGCTTTCCAAAGGTATAATGTGGTAGAGTCATTAATGAGCTGGTTTTGAAAGTCATTCTTAGAAACTTTATGTTATGCTTCATAAATGCATAGCTTGCTGTTAAATTTTATGGATCTTGTGGTAACATTGAAATGCTTTTGTTACTAGAAAATGCAGGGTGTAATTGTAGGCCAAGGTTCCAAGTAACACTGGTTTAATGCATATGTGTGTACACAACATGTTTTAAATATTTACATACACTGAACAAATGTTTGGAGTGAAAAACATTTGAAAGAAGTGATAATTTTTGCGAGACAAAAAATGTTCTTTATCATTGTGTTCCTTAGACAAAAACTTTGAATGAAGAAAGACAAAAGTGATTTATCAATCCATTTTATTCCTTTGGAATGTAAACACTAAGGTCCTGTAATTTATTAAGAAACCCACAAGATATATCTTGAACTCTCCATTTAATTGGATTAAATTAATTAAAGTCTGAGCCTTACACCGACCAGACAGTATTGTACTCAGCAGTCATCCCTCTGTAGAAGCTACTGACAACCTTCATGAGGATCTATGCAGAAAATTAGGCTTATGAATATTTAAAGATTATTCATGGCTATTGAAGGCAAGTGTGACAGTAGGCATACTGTACAGCTCAGCGGCCAAATGTCATTTAAGAAATGCATTTCATTTCAGTTCTAATAATTGCGTTGGTGTAGGAAGCAAACAGGCTGGGTAAGAGTATCTTCAGAATCTTGATAATTACTGCTGGAGAATTCCAGTTGCTAGCGAGTAATTATGATATCCATGTAATCAAGGCTCAATATTCACTGTCTATGTGTGAGGAATGTATTCCTAGTCACACAAAATGAAGGTCACAACAGCGTTGAGATTCCATTGATCTGAATTCTGTTGACACTTGATAGATTCTTCATTTGATGTGTAACACTTTGAATGCACCTAGAAAAACTCAAAGATGCTAAATCTTACATTTAAACAAAAGTTTGTTTAAGGTCCCAATTAATTGTCAAGCTTTCTGAAACTTATGAAATTGTAAAAATTACATAGAAATATCATCTTAGTACAATTTCAAAATACGCTGAAGTTTGAACAGCCCCCTCCCCCACCATAATGTTTTTAGTCAGAACACTAAAACAATATTGTTGTAACCCCACTAGGTTGTTAGGCAGACGCAGCTTTCTTCGATCTACAATCCCTGAAATGGTGAACACACACGCATGTGCCGTCTTGCCATGTTTACAAACCCTAAGATCACCAAGACCTGTTTTGTGTTCCGGACACGGTTCCTTCCACCATTTATCATAGTTTTCCCTGCTCTGTTGACTCGCATTGTTCAAATACAATTTTATAACTGGGGTTTAATCTCATAGAGTAAATATCGCCAGCTTGATAAGTTATTAATGTCAATAACTAGCGTAGGTATGGATGTACAGTAATGTAAGGCTGCTTGCACAGAAGTACTACACTACACGTATTTCAAGTGGACTTCTTTTAACGGACCATACTATTGTATAAAACCAACATTGATTTCAAAACTATCAGATTTATACTCTTGACCTTTTTATTTTCATGCTTATGTTAAAAATTTATGATCAGAACGAGTATACCTCTGTCGGGCATTTGCTTTAATTTAAGAAATTGAAATTCAAGACATGTAGTTGATGTTGTTGAGAGGATTTTCTGCTGGTAACCTCTACGGGGAGAACTGCTTAAAATTAAACCTCATCAGGAGAATACTGGTCAGTTCCAGATCATTGGTTCCTCTCTTTAACCTACAGATCAGGGCCAGATGTTTTTATTAGACATTAAATTAGACAGGAAAAGCCATCCCATGGTTTTATGACCGCTTTAGACATGTAAGGGTAAGTTCCTTTGGAGGCAGTACATTTAAATGTAAGCTGTCTGTCAGTATACATACTTAATATGAATCAAGATTCAAGGCATGCTATGGACAAAATGATTGGTGAAGGATTCAATCTTTCCTTAGTGTGTGAGTGTTCTATTTGGGAATCTATTGCTTATTACAAAAAGTAGCAATACAAATGTCCCACAGAGGTTACCTGCTTCAGTCCCTGGCCCATTTTCATGGCTCAGGAAATATTCAAAGCTAAGTGTCTGAAGAAGATGTGTATACTAACATTTGATCACTCTTAAGGTTTCAATGTTTAGACAACAGGTACAAATTTGTGTGTTAGTGTAACTTTGTGTACAAGAGATAGTGTTGGGGGTATGCTGAAAAATGCCATTGATGTAGGCATTTTGTCTGATCAGTTTTGGCACTGACAAATTTCTTGCCGGATGCGACTCAACTGAAACTTTTTTCATCTGTGTACAGCTCAGAAATTCTTTGTATAAAATTAGCAGACATTGCAACAGCTTGAGGTAAACTGTATTGACACTGCCTTGAGAAAACCCCTTTATAGTATTCAAGGAGACACAAATTGGAATAAACAGAAATTTTAAACCTCTTTACCAGGCTATGTAAATTTTGATTGTATTTACTCTGTACTCCAGTGCTACATAGCCATACTGCCAAACAAGGGCAAGGTAAACATGGAGTGCAAACACTCCACAATGTTGGAGTTCCTGTGCCACTACACAGCCAATGCTGTCACACTGACTGTTAACATTACGTTCTTGTACTTAACACTCCCTGAGTCTGGCTACGACTGAGTGCTGATTGTATGATTCAGGGTCAAAAGGGGCGCAGCTACCCTCGGCTGATACAACTTGTTGTGTCATTTTTGGGTTGGTGTTCGTGCTCAGTGTGCGTGTAGTGGTTTTTTGCTATCTGTATCAAGGTTATTCATGTTGATATGATTGTACATGCTTTAACAAGTATCTTTGAATAGTAATATTGATATCACTTTTGTTATTAGCATAAGGATGTTTATCATTGGATTTCAAGTGTTGACTTAAGAAACCTCAAGAGGGCGGTGTTTAAGTAGTGTGTGATTTTTTGTTATCATCTCAATGATTTCCGATGAACTGCTGTTCTGATATTTTTCCAATATTTCTTTGTTTTACTGTTTATCAGCCACTCATAGAATTGAATTAACCTACATGTGGGAAGTGACATTAAACTAAAGGAAGATGAACTTTGTTTACTTGTACTCATATCTGCTTCTTCTTTCTTTTCTGTACTCAGAAATCAGCAAAGTACGCAAGAGTATGTACAACTTTAACACTGAGACACAACAACCCCTCATGCTTCCAGACCCCAGCGGCCAAACGACTACACTCTCAGAAAAGCTTTTTGTTCCTGTGAAAACATACCCAGATGTAAGTATGTAGATGATACTTCACTGGTAACATCTACCCATTTGAAAATAACATTTTCATAACAATATTATTTGAAAAGTGAGTTCTCTCAGTCTTTTGTTGATAAAAAAAAAGTCACAAGATATCAGACCGCTTTTATTTTGTACTTTCTGATATTTTGAGCACTTGTTCCAATGAAGTTATACAAAGGTGAGCATTCGGACATGCCCTGGAGCCGGAGGTTTGAAATATATGTTCATTTCTCTAAACCAACGCTGGCCCTCGTGTGTTACGCCATGCACAGTGACTTGCTTCAGTTGCAATGAACTCTAGATATATAAGCAGATAGCTATATCCTAAAGTGTATCTCAATGATGATGAGGATAATAGAAGGCTCCAAGTTGGGCAGTGTGAACGTGTCAGAAATTCCGACTGCGTTCCCGTCCAGTTGAAGTACTCAAGGACTTGATTCTCAAGGCACTCCTTGTCACCTCTATCGGGGTTGGGTTTACAAGCCCTTGACGCTGGTGCTGTTTGGCGTAGCTCGCTACTATGGAGGGGGGTAGCAAGGCGTGATTTGCATGAGGGATGAAACTACAGGCAGATCCGACTACTGATTACAAATGCAAATTCCTTGTGTGTGTGTGTGTGTGTGTGTGTATTGGATGGCAATGTTACCCAGATTGCTTCTCAATTATTAATTAAAAAGGTAGACTTCCACCCTGTCAAATTGAAAACAGAATGTCTTTATTTTTGGTTTTGCACTTACATTCAAATGGTACGATAAAAAAAAAGGCTTTTTATGTCCTTAATAAATGTTCAAACTGGATGAGATGTTCTTGAAGTATGTAATAAGAAAAAGTTGCAGGTATCCACAGAACAGACTGTAAAAATAAACAAACACAATTCAGAGTGTATTAAATTACTTGTTTATTTTTCTCTTGCAACTTGGTTTTCTGCTCAGATTCCACACAGTTGTTTTCTCTTTTAAATTCTAAGAAAAGAAATGCAGATTGTAAGGAGTTGGTTTGCAGTAACACCATGTAATAAATCTCTTATTGAGTTGCGGTGAGAACAACCGGTTTGACCAGAAGATGATCAGAGTATACTTGTCAAAAAATCCTACAAACTGGCTGTCCTTGGAGACACACTACTCACTTGTGATTTATCACATGGTGTTACCACAAACCTACCCTTATTGTCTATTTCCACCATGCATAGCTGCATGTTTAACTTCAAATGCAGATTCACCCAGGATGTCTGGCACCAAATGGAGCAATATCTTGAACCCAGACTTTTTGGAATGACAATTAGTAATAGTTTATGCATCCATTTACTAGTGGTCTTCAAGTAGTTAATTAGTTTCCCTGTAGGTAAAAGCTCCTACAATAACAACATGGTGGTGCCCTGGTGAGTTCATGTGCACTTTGACTGTGCCTGGATTATACATGAACTTCATTTCCCTGAACACAAAATGTCTCTTGCACTGTTAAACATTCAGCCCGCTCATCATTCTAGAATACGGCATTTATTACATTACTATTTCCCTCTCGGTGCAGACTGCGAGCGATATTTCTGTGTCATTTTCCCCCAGGGCAATTGACTTTGGGGTGTTCACAGCAGATTTTCTGGGAGCAATCCTATTACACTGAAAGGGGAAAAGTTCACGAGGAAGGACTGGTTATTCGTTTTTAGATGGAATTATTTATCGTAAATTAATGTTAACCATCTGCAGTCTTTTTTATTATATAAACTTAATAATCTGTTTATTGCTAAATGCCACAGTAATATTAATAGTCATGGGACAAAAAGAAAAATAGGTTACTAATGAAAAGCAGTGCAACATTCATAAAAATACCTCCTGAAACATTTAAACTTTTTTATTTTTATTTGAATCTTTCGAGTGCCAAAACCATGATCCCCATAAGTGACTAGCACCAAAACCTGTAGGCCTGAAGATAATATTGATACAACTCCAAGCTGCTTAAGTTAGTGCTAAGGGGTTAATCCAACACAGTACTGTCTCGGCCCTCTCAGTTTCCCACTTATACACCTGGGTTAAGCGGAGCAATTATGGTTATGATATCTGTGTAGGGAAGACAACAAAGACAACAAAGACATTCTCAGTTTTTAGAGAAAACTGGAGGAAAGAGTGGCCTTAGAATAAATTAGGAACTGAAAACCCAGTTCTTATGCAAGGCTCCATCTAAGGTGGGATTCGAACCAGGGACCACAGAGGTGAAAGGCAGGGTGAGATATCACTTAGCCAAGCTTATTATGAGCATGTACTATGTGTACGCGGACAACCTTTCAAAGTATATAATCGTGTTTTTTCAAAGCTTAAATACTCACCGAGACTACTTTCTTGTCTTGTGGAAGAAATGAAATCTCTATTATTAAGAACAATTTTTGCAACATTATAACACTACATTGGGGGTCTTTTGGGGGTGTTTTTCAGTTGCCAAACATGCTTTATTGGAAATAAAAAGAGCTGTTCTATCATTTTGGCCACTGGTATTCAAACTTTTGAAGGTATGGGCGAGTGATCAATATGCAATTTCCAAAGGCTTTGGAGCTCAGCAAGTCAACCTGAAAGCTATCCAAACTGTCTGGGAGATTTCATCTGCATTTAAATCCCCTGAAAGCAAAATATGTTAACCCACTTTACAAGAGGATTTTAAAAAGAAGCAAAAGAAAAATCCCAAGTGTTCCTGATGTACAGATACTTACTTGAGAAGATGTGTAATGCACATGTAAAGGTTGTTGAGTTATATTTTTAATCCCCCGGAGTTACCATTGCTAATGTACATGTACCGTTACTCCTTCCATCTTGCTCCAATCTCATTTGGCAATGATGTCTACCTTGGGAGCCAAAAGACATTTTCAAATGCACTTCAGGCCTCCGTTAAAATAAAGTGTGTGCTTTTGCTTACCAACACCTCACTCACTATCTCTGTCATTGCTCATATAAATTGCCATGTATTTGACCATGTGTCGCCCTAAATGCGTCTTTGCGTTAAATGGCAATGGAGATAGACTTTGCTCGTATAGCTCCCATGGGGAAAGCTTGGCCACATGTCAGGGGTTCTGAAACGGCCTGATCGCTGAGTTTGTGTTAACCCTCGTCTCAATATGAATTTTAATAATTTGCTAGGGTTAAAAAAAGCTTTAAATATTTAAAGTGTTTAAGCACGACTTCTGCATACAGAATAAACTGATGCCGTCAGTGTTGCCTCCTACCCCATGATTAGCCTTGGCAATGAGATGGGCTGTATTTGAGTTTATTGAACCTTATCCAAACATTTTAAGTTCAATGGCTACAACAAAATTACAATTTAAATCAAATCTTCCATTTGACGTCGATGGATTCAGAGTATGTATAACACACTGTTGGTGAATTTCGAAATGAAACTTTAACGAAAGGCTAGTTTTTCAATAAAAAGGGTTAGTTGTTATTTTTGTGAAACCTGTGTTAACTTGTGTAGATGCTTTGGGTTGTTTTAAGGTATAATATATATACTTTTCCTAGATTTGTATGATGTGGAATGACCAAACTGAGGCTGAAAGAGAAGAATAGTCTGGCACCATTTTGTATAGTGTCAGCCAACATCCTTGACTCACACTAGGACCTTGGGAACAAGATCAATCCTAAACCAAACAAATAAGATGACTACAGACTGTTCCAGCATGTATTTAGAAATAAAGAGTATTCTGCATGTATTTGAATATCTTATAGAATTATTCAGAAGGTTTTAACTCCCTTTTCTTTGTAAGTGGTGCTTCAAGTGAAAGTTAGCACTGCATCTCAGCAACGTGTGGTAGGGAGAATGTAAATGACGGATAAAAAGCTGGTTGTTTTGAAACCAAGACGATTCTGTAGCATGGTGGAGATCAGCTTTGATCAATAATTTAAGACAGTCAAGTGTGTGAAACCGGCAGGCTGAATTGGCCTTGCTTCCTTCCTGGAGGAAAGGTGTCAGGGCAGGAAAGACTGAAGCATGTGTCTAGGACTCCAATAGCATGCTGTTAGCACAAACAAGCTTAGCTAATAACATTAAAGGGGTGGTACCATCCAGTTTGGGCCAATGCTCAAGGGAATAGGGGCCTGGTACACAAAATCAAATGGCCAACTTGAAAATGTTGTATTTAAAAATATACTGTATTTGAATTCAGCCCAGAATTAAGCCGAGGCTATGAAGGACATGGCCTCTGTTGCCCTGGTCTTGGCCTTGGTTTCCCTTTGCAAAATGAAAACGGCTTTGCCCTCTCCAAGATGAAATTCCAGGCATGTGAAGTCATCTGAATTGTAGAATGGCAAATTAATTTAGTCATTATGTTCATGCAAACAAGGCAAAAACACAACCACATACTAGACAGAAACCACTAGAAATAGATAGCCCCCACCCCTTCAAATTGCCAAGAAATGAAAGAGATTGCCAGGAAGCTAAACTGAGTAACCTTGGAGTGAATAGCAGCATCTCTTATCCCTGTAAGATGTTATCCATTTATCAGCCACTGATTGTCCGAGCTGTTTTTGTTGCTTGGAATCCTTTCAATTCCTGTGAGTACAATGAACTTGACCTTGGCTCATTGTCTCTTCAGTAAACTGCAGTCAAATGCCATCCATGAACTTTAAGTATGACATCATTGATGTCGTCCTGTTGGCCAGAGGACGCGAGAAGATCTCTACTCTAGTTGATCATTCGTTATCAAGCAGTCTTTACAGACAGTCCTACACTTCTGGGGAGACAAAATTGGTTGCATTTTGACACGAAGCTGATGCAATCAGGTAACTCAGGTATCATGGTAACTCAAAACCCACTCAGTCAGACTCTGGTGACGTTAGTTTGCCTGAACATTATATTCCACGCGTTGGTTTGCATACAAGATACTGAATCAAGGAAACTTGGAAAAAAGCGAGGGCTCAATTTTAGAAGACTTATTGTCGTAGTGCAGGTACAATTTGGTTATCAGAATTTAGAGGTATAAATCAAATTGTGACATTTATCATCAAGTTAATCTGCAAAGGTCTCTCTCAGTGGAGTGGGTAATTGTGCAGAGATGTAATCATGAATCCTCAAGATGTATCACTACGAATTGTAGTGAATTTTTTCATGAACATTAATCTTGTAGCCAAAAGGCCAAGTTACAAGGATAATACATTGACTGTCCAGGCAATTTCATTAATTTGATTAACATGCATCCCCCCCCCCTCAAAAAAATATATTATATAAAAATGGATGAATACAATAAAATACAGAAACTTGTAAGGAAATATGTTTCAAGATGATTAGTAGCAGTCCCACCTTTATTGTAAGCTTTTAGCTTGGAAATCAGCGAGGGTAATTACCAAGTAACCTCGCAGCAATCAAGGAAAGGAATATTTCTGTTTGTAGTTATCAGAAACTTGAGTCGGTGTAATATCATAATGTCAAATGTAACCATTAAAAGCGCATTATCAAGACATGCACATCAGGCATAGTACATGTACACTGACTAGGCAACTTGGCCTGTCAACATCAAGTTACAACTGTTCCATTACTAGGTGTTATATTGCCAGTACCAAAGGGTAGTGTACATGCCCTGTGTATCATTAATCCAGATGTTATTTCATATATTCATAGTTCACATCACACACTCAAGGAATGAAAAATAAATTGAAAAAGCATATGGATAAAGTAGCACAGGCAGTTTGTCATTTGGCTTTGTGAAATGAATTTATTATTAAGTTAAAGGGGAGAGTTTTTTGTTGCACAGACTGTTCCTATTTAAAGATAAGAAACTAGTGATTTTGTTTAAGGCATTTACCAAAAAGTTTCTTTTTCTGTTGAACTCAGAAGTGTGCTGATAGCTCAGTATCAAGGTTTACGGATTTGGAAAAGGATGATAACATTTTTGATTAGTTGACAACAGTTTCTCTAAAAAGCTTCTTAAAAGCACTTTGCTGGTGTTTAAAAACAGTGAGAACCTGCCATGTTTAAAAAACAGGGCATCCCAAAAACACTTGGCTAAAAGTAAAAACCATATTCAGTATTATATTAAGGGATTCTATACAATGTATTATAATAATAGTGAGTATTTATGAAGTGCTTTTTCAAGCCGGGTTGGCCCCTCATAGTACTTTAGATTATTATTACCCATACTGATCGGTCTTTGATGACACGCTGACACGATTGGCTTAGAATTGTTGTACATGTAGCAGATCAAGCTTGATCAGAAGAAGAATGCGCAAGAATACATTAATGTATAATGCTGATCCATAAAGACAGTACAATTTTGTAAGCAGGCCTCCGGTCACAGTCACATTCATACACATTTTGTCAACATACTTTGTTGGGTTTCCTGCATGCATCCTGTACAAGCACAGTGCTGATGTTCAAGGGACCAGTCTGTGTGTGCGATTTCCCAAGCACAGCATACCAGTGTGTCTCTTCCGTAACTCCTAGCATTTGAAGAGATCCCAAGTCTCTGTTTTGATCATTACGCCTAACTGGACTCTCAAGCAGAGAGCTTAATCAGCTTAACTGTATCAGCTCACAAGCCATTCCTGCATATAAAACATTAATATCATGAGTCAATTTGACAGTCTGCAATCTGATGATGTATGGGCTCCATTGCCTGCCCTGAATAAATTATAGTCATTTAGTTCAAGATACAGTTATGCCACATCAACATAAATAAAAGATACAAATGGGGAGCAGTGTGATAAACCTGACCTAAATAATATTACAACTTACTTTACATACCAGAATTGACTGTCAAAACACTGAAATCTGTCATCACTGAAATCGTGGAGAGTACAATTATGATTAAAGGCAAGAATCACAAAATGAAGGTCAAAGGAAGCTGTAGCTAATTTGTCTTTTAATTAGCATTCAAGTATGGTTGTATGCACCATGCCCTGCAACCTTAGACAAGTTTCATCATAGAGCAAGGACCAGCAATCAATCAAGTGTTTTGTGGATTATAACAGATTAGTTTGATTGGGACACTGTAGATATGAGGTCCATTTTGTCCGGGTCGCTCGCAAAAACCTGAATGGGAAATGAAGAAGACGGTGCAGTTAACTATTTTCAGTGTGTTTGACCTATTTCGCGAATGAACTGTATCTTCTGATGATGAGATTTGACAGTTATTAAAACCATGGTTAAATCTAATAAACTGTTCATTCTCAAGAGCTGGGCAAGAATTGTTCCTTCTCAAGAAACTGGGCACGAATTGCTCCTGCTTAAGAAACTAGGCAAGAATTTATCCTTCTCAAGAAACTGGGTGAGACAGTGCACTCAACACAGCCCAGTTGTGACCACAGATTGGTCAACTCTTCTGTTAAATAAAATACATTATAATAAAGTGAGTTTAGTACTCACCCCCTGCTGAAATCCTCCAAATGAATTACATTCCATGCCCATTCTTTACATTCCAATAGAGGGGGCTAAAGTAATGCCATATGGACAGCTGCCTACTGTGATAGTCAAAAGAAAGCATAAGACTTGTGACCTATGGAAATTATGGAAATATATCTGTTCAGTGATGACAGACCAGGAGATAATTATTTGATTTGAATGCAGGCCACTGTAGATTTAGTGACATTTCAAAAATATTTTGACATTTCCCATGTAAGCTGCTACATAACTCAAAAAGTCACAGCTAGTGACCCTTCACCAGGGAACTCAATTCTTGTCTTTATTTGTAGAACAAATGATTACATTGAAAAGTTGTTCACATTTTGTCTCGTTGAACCTAAACCTTTTGATGTTTATTTACGTCCATTAGATGCCACAACCTTAATATCAGAGATAAGGTTGTGTTGTTTTTTCTATATTTGCCTCTGGTGTCAGTTGTGCATACAAGCTACAGTGATGATTTTGCAATTAAAATACAAGAAGTATGTTGTCCTACACTACAATCAAGAGGTAAAGTCAGTTCAATTTTTTGTAAAGTTTCAGTTGGTTAAATCATGGGTTGACAACGCTTAGACTGTTCACTGTAAGAGTTTTCTGTTTGACTCTAAACATTTCTATCTTCTTAAAACATGACATCGCTGTACGTATTACTTTAGCGTATTCCAACCTTATCTGTTTATCTGAAGCGACACCCAGGTTTCCTCATAGATACAAGAACATAATAGATGTTCACTTTTTGACTTCAGAGATTCTAACTTGTTTACGGTTTACTGCTCAATGGGGCATACTTAGCAAGTGCCTTTAAAAGCATCTATTGAGGTAAACGAATTGAACAGCTCTGATTCAGTGAATAATTGTCATAACCAGGGCTGTGATTTCATCTTGGCTCTCTTGGTGCCAAAGTCTTTTCAATCTTGAGAACGTGATTATGTAACACGACCCCCAAGGGGTTGCATGAGATGTATATTCAGTAAGAGTTTGAAACCCAGTTTAGAAAAGTCGCCTGTCCTTTGAATGTTTTCTTAGCTATTGTGAGAGTTGTGCATTGATTGGGTTCCTCAAGGTTCCATCCAGGGTCCAGTTTTTGGCCTTGTTGGCTATTGGTTAATTGTCTTGATTCAGCTGTACATTCCAGGCTTTATAGCATCAATCTCTTACTTTGGCAGGGGGTGGTTGAGATGGGAGGGGTGGGGTTGCTCTCCATCAACATGTTATTGGGCTGCCCCTCCTCCTTTAGTCTTCCTCCATGGTCTGACCCCTTACTTTATTCTCCCAGTTCACTTGTTCTTTTGTCAATTGTATTTGTAAGATACTACACAGGTGCTAACTAT